>CM053785.1:205966373-206606373 GCA_028749045.1 Cupressus sempervirens
TCCTAGAAATAATGCTCCACCAATGGTGCTCTTTCTATCATCCATACTGTCTACCCAATTAGCAATGGAATAAGCATATAAAGTGATATCGTTAGATCTATCATACCATAATCTAAACTCTAGTGTTCCCTTTAGATATCTAAATATCTTTTTAACTAATGCATAATGTGCTTCTCTAGGATCAACTTGAAATCTTGCAACAATTCCAACTACATTTTTTATATCTAGCCTTATGTAAGTCAGATATTGCAATACTCCAATCATAGATCTGTACTTCTTCTTGTTAGAAATAATAATCCACCAAGATAATTTGGGGGGAGGGGGGTGAATCAGCTATCCAACAATTAAAATATTTATCTTCTTTAAACAAACTTAACCATTCAACCAAAGTAAACAACAATCATAATAAGATTCACATAGACAATTACACTAGATATGTTAACTAGGGAAACCCTTGATCAGAGGGAAAATCTCAGTTGGAATGATTCCCACAAGATGATGTACTAATATAAGTATTCCTTGTTAAAGGATGGATCCTATTAGGAGTCTATTACAACATTTAGTACATAGTGTCCATGTTAGGAGGCTTTGAATCCCTATTAGGAGATTATGACCCTATTAGGAGTTGTAGTACAATGCATGCAAGAAGAGCCCACTACCCAAACATGCAATTTCAACTACAAGAAGAGGTCACTGTTTAAACATGCAATTTACTATTATGTTTTTCTTTCCTTCATTCTATCAATTGAGCCAAACATTGTTAGACCTTGCAGACTAGGTCATAAACCTTGGATCCAAATATCAAACCTCGGATCACTTAACAAAGCCTTGGCAATGAAGTTTCCTTCACTTCTGCTCTACTTTGGTCAAGTTTACATTATTCTCTCTCTGTTGCTTGCAAAACATACTTTATCTCATCCACATTTCTATCACAATAAAGGAAAATGTTCTTCCTTTATACCAAGTCCATAGAACAATTTCCTAAGTCAACTATTAGACCTTCTCAATTAATCATTATAGGACCACATTAGGAACATGTTACACTTAGAGATAACATCAATCTTTCACTTTACAACTTGAATAAATTTTCATACACACAATATTATGACGAGAAAACTTAGCCACATCATTACCAACATTTCTTCTAAATATCCTCAACCTCGGTTCACAAAATAACAACTCTGCTAAGATATATAACATGTTTACTAGAACATGCCTCTGTAAACTTTATCTTAGAATAGACATCACAAAAACTTACATAACTTCTTCCAGACTTAACATTTCTTCATCTAACAGTAACTACATATACTAGATACTCTGATGTATCTCTCATAACCTCAAATAGTTATAATACTCAACTAGCCTTTTGTACAAACTTGATCTTTCCATTGTTCTTCTATCAGATACCATAAAAAATAGCTATGTTGACATTAATGATAAACTTAGTTGTTAATGTAACATATCATCATAGTAATATATCTACAATACTCCCCCATAGGAATATCATCAGTATTTATGCTCCCAAAAATCTCTCAACAATCTCCCCCTTCGGTATTAATGGAAACATAAATGAAAAACATCTAGTTCCAAGAATACCAACAAAAGATTATTCGTCTTTCTTTTCAAATCCTCTTCATCAATAATTCTCTCCTATTGATATAACCTAATGAGCTTTCTGTCAAACTGTCATTCCATATTGTATATGTTTTGAACATGTTGTTCTTCCTCATGATGTTTTTGATGCTAAACTTCTCCCCCATTGACATCAATGTCAAAGGTTTTAGCAACCAACTTAACTACATCAAACTCTACAACAACTGATTCTTACTTAGCTCAAGTGTCAAAAGACATTGTTCTAAACAACATCCAATAAGAGTCCTAGATGACTCTATCCATCACAAATACTCCCTCATATAGGAAGCATCAACATTCAATCTAGACAATAATGGTGCTCTATTACACTAGATTGATGCACTCTTGCATCTTCTACTCTAATGTAGGAAGGGGCATAACCCCTAGCATACCTTGAAAAAACTCAAAAGTCTCTTTGGGAAGAGGCTTAGTGAATATATCTACAATTTTCTCTTTAGAGCTCCCATACTCTAATCTAATTTTCTTTTCTACAACTTTCTCTCTTAACATGTGATACTTATTAGAAATGTGCTTTGTCTTTGAATGCAATACTAGATTCTTAGACATATTTACTTTTCTTGTGTTGTCATAATGTATGACAATAGGTTCACTGATTTCTATCCTTATATCCTTTAGCATCTACTTCATCCAAACAACTTGATTGCAATTGTTTGCTATTGTAACATATTTTTCTTCCATTATACTTTGTTATGTACAATCCTACTTCTTTCTCAACCAAGAAACCAATATTCCTCAAAGAAAAAGGCTCCACTACTAGTGGTCTTTCTATCATCCATACTACTTGCCTAATTAGCATTAGTATAAGCACTTAGAGTAAAATCATTAGATTTGTCATACCACAATTTGAATTCTGATGTTCCTTTTAGATATTTAAATATCCTTTTGATTATTGCATAATGTGCTTCTCTAGAATCAGCTTGAAATCTTGCAACAATTCCAACTGCATTTTCTATATATGACCTTGTGTGAGTCAAATATTGCAAACCTCCAATCATAGATCTGTACTTTTTTTGCTCAACTGTAGGTGTCTCATCCTTTGTAGATAACTTGTGTCCAGTTGCTAGAAGTGTTCCAATGGGTTTACATGCTTCCAAATCAAACCTTTTTAGTAAATCCTTCAAATACTTAGTCTAAGAAATAAAGATTCCTTCTTTGTTCTATACAATCTGTAATCCTAGAAAATATTTCATTTCTCCTCTCATACTCATCTCAAATTCTTTCTTCATCTCTTCTAAAAACTTCTCACTTTCCTCATCATTTCCTCCAAATATGATATTATCAAAAAATATTACCAAAATCATCAAACCATCATCAATTTCTTTCCAATATAGATTATTTTCTACCATACCTTTGCTATATCCAAGCTTTGTCAAATGTTTTTCCAACCTTGCATACCAAGTTCTTGATGCTTGGTTCAAGCCATATAATGCTTTCTATAGTATGCATACTATATCCTTATCATTTGTCAAAGGAAAACCTTTAGGCTATTCAATGTATACCTCTTCTTCAAGTTCTCCATTTATAAATGCTAACTTGACATCCATCTCATATATTTTGAATTTATTTTGTGCTAAATAGGCTAAGAATAATCTTACTACTTCTATTCTAGCCACTAGAGCATAGTTCTCATCATAGTCTATTCCTTCTTGCTATGAGTAACCTTTACATACCAACCTTTCCTTGTTCCTTATGACTTCTCCTTGTTCATTCATCTTGTTCCTTATTACCCATTTAGTTCCTATCACATTCTTGTCTGTTGGTCTAGGGACCAATTCCCATATCTCATTCTTTACTATGTGATCCAATTCCTCTTTCATAGCTTATTTCCAATAATCATATTTACATGCTTCATCTGCATTCTTAGGTTCAACTTAAGATATCAAAATAGTTCTCCATTAACTCTGCTTCTTGTCATTAGACCTTTGTCTTTGCTTCTGATGATTTTCTTAGATGGGTGATTCTTTATCATATTCTTTCCTGAAGTAGGAGATGCTATCTCAACTCTTGGCTCTACTGAAGATTCTGATCTTTGTTCCTTCCTTGGCTCTCCTTCATTCTAAAAATCATTGTTAGTCTCAAGAATTACTTTATCATTACTTGGCTTAGTAACAACATCATCATCTGAATTGTAATCAACTATTCTCTCTTGTATCCTGAATTTCTCATCAATTCTCACATTTGCACTTTCCATTATAGTCCTAGTTCTTAGATTATACCATCTATAAGCCTTTCTTTTCAATGAATAAAAAATAAACATACCTTTATCACTTCTAGCATCAAATTTAGCAATATCATCATCTCTTTTGATATAGCACTTACTCCCAAAAATTATGAAATACTTAAATATCAATGAGTGACCAAACCATAGTTCATAAGGGGTCTTGTTTGTATCTTTCTTGACTTGCACATTGTTCATAGTGTAGATTTTTGTATTCACAACTTCTCTCCAAAACATCTTGGATACATCATTCTTAGCTAACATAGCTCTTGCAACTTCTATTACTGACCTATTCCTTCTCTCTACAATGCAATTCTATTCAGGGGTTCTTAGAGTTGATACTTAGAGCTGATAACTAGTTATCTTTTGATTCCATTTTCTTCACAAAACATGTTAAACTTATTTGAATGAAATTCTCCCCCTCTATCTGATCTTAAACATTTAATCTTCATACTAGATTCATTTTCAACTCTATTCTTGAATACCTTAAACTTATCAAATGCCTCAAATTTCTCTTTAAAATATGCAACCCACATCATTCTAGAAAAATCATCAACTAGAATAATAAAATACATTTCACCAAAGAATCCTTTAGTCTTTGTAGGACCACTAAGATTTGTGTGTATAATCTCAAGCTTTTCTATAGTGGTAAACTTCCTACAAGGAAAAGAAGTTATGTTATGCTTTTCCAACACACATTCCTTGCAAATTGTGTTAGTAGGCTTTACAGTCTTAGGAAAATCTCTAACAACAAACATGATACTGGTCTTCACAAAACTATCAAAGTTTATATGACAAAAATTTTTATGCCATAATCAATTGTCATCTACCTTAGCAACCAAATATGTCATTTCAGTAGGATTTAACTAGAATACATTACCTCTAGATCTAGTTCCTATTCTAATTACTTTTTCATCTTTATCTCTAATCATTCATGTCTTTTTTGTGAAATGCAACTAATAACCTTTGCCCACTAGTTTCCCAACACTCAAAATATTGTTCTTTAAACCATCAACAAAATATACATCCTTAGTTTTAGTTTTACCATCAAGAGTTATAGATCCAATACCTTTAACTTGGCATGTTGCAATTGTTTCTAACTCTAAAAATGCCTCCATCTTGACTTTTGAAGTAAAAAAACTTGTACATATCACTAGTCATATCATGTGAACAACCACTATTAATTATCCAATTAGATTTATTTTCAACCTATGACACCAAAGACACTTTCTTTAGACTTTCTTCTTTAATTGCCACAAATCCAATTTCATCATCACTAGTACTTAGTGCTTTTTCATCAGAATCATTTTCTTCGTGTGCATACAAACACTCTCTATTTCTTCTAGGTTTGTAATTTCCTTTATACTTTTTCTCTCTTTTAGAACATTTAGACGCATAATGACCATATTCATCACAAGTCCAAAATTTAAAGATTTTCTTATCATATTTTTCTCTTCTTAACAAAACAGATACTCCTTCAATCATCTCATATTCCTTAGATCTGCTACTACTAGCAAAATCTTCTCTAGCACTTGTGCTCCTTGATAAACTAGGTTGAATATTCAAGACACTAAAATTTGTCTTTGTTCTAGTCAATTTTTTAGACTATCTAAGTTCATTCTCTTGTGCATCAAGTCTTCTAAGAAATGTCTTCTTTGTGAAATCTTTTGTACAAGATATTAACAACTGTATCATTTGAACTACTGACTTCAATGGTAGTGTTAGAGTCTTCAATATCTTCCATATAACCTCATCCTCTTCTTTGGTTCCTCCTTGAGATCTAATACCTATAGTAATTTATGATATTCTACCTACATATTTTCTTATAGATTCATCTTCCATCTTCTTAGCATCTTGAAATTCACAAATGCAACTTTATAACCTCAACTTCTTAGAATGTTCATTACCATCAAAACTAGTTTCCAAAACTTTCCAAATTAAATGTGAAGTAGCAAGTGATTTTACTTGATTGTATTCAATTTTAGGAAGTGCAGTCAATAGGGATTCTCTAGCTCTTATGTCACACATAAAAATATCTCTTTCATCCTTAGTACAATTTTCCAAATCCTTTTCAACAATGATTGTCTTCATTGATTTTGTCAAGATCCAATATCACAGACCCATACACAATAGATGTGTCTTCATATTTTCCTTCCAATTGTCATAATTTGTTCCATCAAACTTCAGACTATCTTTCCTAAACATTCTTACCATGGATATCCCAAAGTTGTTAAACTTTATCTTCATGGACCTGAAGCTCTGATACCAATTTTTAGAAATAATAGTCTACCAAGATAACCTGGGGGGGGGGGGGGGGGGGTGAATTAGTTTTCCAAAAATTAAATTTGTTTATATTCTTTAAAAAAACTTAACCATTCAACCAAAGTAAACATCAACCATAATAAGATGCACATAGACAATTACACTAGATATGTTAACTAGGGAAACCCTTGATTAGAGGGAAAACCCTGGTGAGAACGATGCCCATAAGATGATGTACTAATATAAGTATTCCTTGTTAGAGGATGGACCCTGTTAAGAGTCTATTAAGTAGAGTCCCTTTTAGGAGACTTTGAATCCCTGTTAAGAGAATCCAACCTTGTTAGGAGTTGTAGACTAGGTCACAAACCTTGAATCCAAATATTAAACCTTGGATCACTCAGAAAAACCTCAGCATTGAAGTTTTCTTCACTTTCGCTTTGCTTTTCTCAACTTCACATTCTTCTCTCTCTACTACTTGAAAAACATACTCTATCTCATCCACTTATCTATCATGATAAATGAAAATGTCCTTCCTTTATACCAATTCCATAGAAAATTTTCCTTAGTTGGCTATTAAACCTTTTCAATTAACCATTATAGGACCACATTAGGAACACGTTATACTTAGGGATAATATCAATCTTTCACCTTGCAACTTGAATAAATTTCAATACACATAATATTATGATGAGAAAAATTAGTCACATCATCACCAAGATGTCTTCTACATATCCTCAATCTCAGTTTGTAAAATAACAACTCTATTAAGAGATATAACAATTTTACTAGAACATGCCTCTATAAACTTTATCTTAAAAAAAACATCACCAAAACTTACATAACTTCTTCCAGGCTTAGCATTTCTTCATTTGATGTTAACTACACATACTAGATACTTAGACATATCTCTCATAACCTCAAATATTTAGAATACTCAACTATCCTTTTGTACCAACTTTATGTTTCCATTGTTCTTCAATTAGATACCACAGAAAATTGCTATGTGGACATCAATGAAAAACTTAGTCATGAATGTAACATATCATCATGTTAAGAATATATTAAAGAAGCTAATCAAAGAAGGATATTGTAAAGGGAGATTGTTGGAAAATATATACTTCAATCATTGTTTTGTCATTGACATGAAACCTACTATTTTTTGGTAAGACAATTGCTTATATGATTTAAGTACTATCACGTATTTGATTGGCGAAGAGGATATGATCAAAAGATGTAACAATAGAACCTAGAAGAAAGGTTGAGTTATGATTATGTAAAAGAGTACAAGAATTAGTTAAGATAGTCATAACATGATGTATTGATAATTTACTAATGGTTACAAAGGCTGGGTACACTAAAAAAGTTTAGAAGAACAAGTTACACAAAGTTTGTCTTCTAAGCTTGACCGAGTGGATAGTAGGTGCCAAGAAAAGTCAGTGCAAGCCAAACATAAAATTAGTTAGAGCTGAGTAAAAGTTCATTCTAGCGTATGCTAAGAATAATAGTGGATGCCAAGAAAATTTTAGTTGATGGAAAGCACAATTAAACTTTAGTTCATACCGAGTGATTTTTCAGAGGATGTCAAGCAACACAATATGTGTTGAGCATTAGAGTTTGATAATTCCAAGCTACTGCATTATTTAAAAGATCATGAATTTGAGGGATCTAAGCTAACAATTTTTTTTCTTAGATTATGTAAACTAGGTGGAAGATAAGGTTGATGAGCTGGTGGAACAGAATTCAAGGTAAACCATTTTTAGGTGAATTTAAAGAGGATTCTAGAAGAAGTTTCTAGAAGAGATATGGAATGTGGGATAAATTCATTGTATCCTACCTAATCCATTCAAACCCTAAATTGGAAAATGGAGAATGAATGGTAAAATATCTTAATTCCCTATTTATGGAAATGGTTGGTCATGAAGCAATGTTGTCATTTGCAAAAATCTAAGGAAGCCAAGGAGACAAGGGTTTTGCTTCATCAAGTGACCTAAGAAAAGAGTCTACAATGGCATATTAAGTAAGAAGGCTTAAGGATATGAATGCTTTAAGGGTGAACAAATTATCAAAGCTTTAATTAGTGTAGGCCAAGAAGAATAGAGGACTAAAACAATGATCTAATCTACAAATGGAGTTGTAAGTTGTTATTAGATTAAGCCTTACTATTATTCTCTAATAATTGAATCAGTCTAGGGTAAATCCTTTGGATTAAGGTTGACCTAAAAGTCATTTGTAAATCCTTTAACTGGGTGACATTCCAAGTGAATGGTCTAAAGTCCTCTAACAAGGCTCACTCCTAATAGGGTGATTGAAATCCTTTAACAGGATCACATTTAACAGTGTGTATTGTAACCTTAAATAGGGTTGGCCTTTCATAGGGCATCACTTTAGAAGAGTGAAAAAGAGTAGCATGTTACTGGTGTTTTTTCCCAAATTGGGTTTCCATGTAAATCATTTTGTCAAGTGTGTTGATGAATCTATTATGTTTCATTTTTACATTTCTGCAAGTTGATTTGATAGTAACCTACAAGTTTTAAGTGATTGCATAATCTTATGGATGCATTCATGATGAAGTTAAATGTTTTATTAGTTCACTAAGATGTGAATTTTTTTATTTATACATCTAGACCTTGGATAACTAATTCACCCCTAGTTATTCTAAAGTATTCCAACAACTAGTATCAGAGCCATCTACTTAAGAGAACTAGTTTGAAGGTACTAGAAGCACAAAGATCAAGATGTCAAAAAGAGAAGTACCCAAGCTCAATAGAGATAACTTTTCTACATGGAAAAGTCTGATGAAGCTACACCTTGGAAGAATTGGAGATCATGGACAATCTATCATTACCATTGAGCATGTTAATCCCATTGGAGCCCCAAATATTGAGGATATGAGAAAGAAGAAAGAACATAACCATGCAATGCTAGAGATTGCCTCTGCCCTAAGCTATATTGAATTTGATGATATCAAAGGTCTTGATGGTGCAAAGAAAATATGGGATTCCCTAAACACTATCTATGGAGGAGATGCAAATATTCTAAGAGCCAAAGCTAAAAGTCACAAAGGTAAGTTTGATGATATGAGAATGGAAGAAGGTGAAAATATTTCCCAATATGTTGCAAGGATAAAAGAAATTGTTAATGCAATAAGCGGAGCTATTGGTAAAATAAATGATGACACTGTGCTAAGAAAAGTTTTAAGAACACTACTATTTCTATATGCTATTAGAGTTTCTACAATTTAAGAACTAAGATGTATGCCAAGGAATGATCTATCACTTGAAGGTTTGGTAGGTAGACTCATTGCTTTTGAGCTATCTAAATTTGATAATTACAAACTTGAAAGTATTGAATCTACTTTCAAAGCTAAGGTATCATTGAAGGAACCTAATAAGAAGGAAAAGAAGAAGTATGTGTTCAGTGAGAGTGATATAGATGACGAGGATGTAGAACAACTTGAAGCACTACTAAAAATAATATTCCACAAAGGTAAATTACCTATCATTTGTTTCAAGTACAATGAGGTTGGTCATATTGTTTCTAGATGTCTAGAGAAGAAGAATTACAAAGGTGGTGACAAATACAAGAGCAAAAGAGATGAAGACAACAAGGACTACAAAGACAAAGGCAAGAATTCATGCAACATTGTTGAAGAGGAAAACAGAGATGAATCCAATGAACATGATGATGAAGTGGTGTATGTTGCAATGAAGGATGAATCTAATAAAGATGAGGCAACTACACTTATGACTTGTGTGAACAAGAATGAGAGATGAATTGTTGATAGTGGGTGTTCACATCATATGACTAGAGACAAAAGTAAGTTCATTACCCTAAATTTTTATGATAGAAATAGTGTATTATTTGGTAATTTTACACCATGTTTGATAAAAAGAAAAGGTTCTATCAAACTCATAGATAAGATTTTATGTGACAATGCTTACTATGTTGAAGGTCTTAACTATAATTTCTTGTATGTGTCACAATGAAATAATTTAGGATGTAAGATTGAGTTTGAAAACAAGATTTCTAAGATATTTGACACTAATGGGAAATTGATTGGAAGGGTGATCAAAATAGGAGTAATCAAATTTATCTTGATATAAAGGATGCTACTTGTCTAGTTGTAAAATTTGATGGTGTGGCTATGATACAAAAGGTTATGCCATGTCAATTTTGATAACCTAGTTAGTATCAGTCACATGAGAAAAGTTTGAGGTTTTTCTAAGTTGAAGAAGCCTAATAATATAATGTGCAAACAATTTTAGTTAGGCAAAATGACAAAGTCAAGTTTTAATAATAAAGCTTATACCTCTAAAGGAATACTAGAGATTGTTCATGCAGACTTGTGTGGTCTAATTGATGTGAAAAGCTACAAAGGAGATAAGTACATTATGCTTCTTATTTAAGATTATTCTAGAATGGTGACAGTTATCTATCTAAAATAGAAATTTGATGCTTTCCAAATGTTTAAGTGGTACTTGGAAAGAGTTGAAAAGGAAACAAAAAGAAGTTGAAGTATTAGAGATCTAATTGAGGAGGAGAATTCACATTAAATGACTTTGAGATGTTCTATAATGATAGAGGAATCAAAAGATAGACATCTACCGCTAGAACCCCTCCACAATATGGAATAGCTAAAAGGAAGAATAGATCTATAATGGACTATGCTAGAACACTCATGATGGAGAAAAATGTTTCTTTGAAATACTAGAGAGAATTTGTAAGTATAGCTATTTGTACCTTGAACCGTGTACAATTCAAGAAAGGTACTCATTCAACACCTTTTGAACTATGGTATGGATACTCACCCAATGTGAAATATTTTAAGGTATTTGGAAGTAAGTCTTACATTCTTAAAGATTTTAGAAATGGTAAACTTGATGCAAAAAGTGATGAAGGTATATTCTTAGGATATTCCACAAAGAGTAAATCTTATAAGTGTTTAAATACTAACACTAACAAAGTTGTAGAAAGTACAAATGTGAAATTTTATGAATATACAGAGGTATATGAGGCTAAACCTATGAAAGGACCAAAATCATAAAAATTATTTGTATACTTTTACAAATGTATGCCTAATGAGGAAGATGTTGGAAATCAAATTATAAATCAACAACAACTTTCAGTGACTGTCAAGTCATAGACTATGAATGTCAAGTTGCATTCAAGAACTGAGCTACATTCAGATGCCAAGTTATAGAATGAAGTTGAAGTATACTTTGATAATGAAAAAGATGCTGAACTACTTGACAAAGATGTACACAATGACTATGAAGCTAAGAGACAAATTGAAGAAACTATAGCTGATCAAGATTTTCCAAATATGTGAAGAGACATCATCCTTCTACACAAATCATTAGAGATAAGGATGCTAGACCAATGACAAGAAATATTTTGAGAGATGATACATGTTTACTAAGTATGAATAAACCAAAATCAGTGAGAGATGCATTAGAAGATGTAGACAGTAGTAAAGCCATGGAAGAAGAGATTGAACAAATAGAGAAAAATAAAACATGGAGTCTAGTTCCTAGACCAGAAGAGAAAAATGTGGTTGGAATAGAGTATTCAAAAACAAGCTAGGTGAAAATAGTGAAGTTATAAGAAACAAGGAAATATTAGTTTTAAATAGATATGCACAAGAAGAAGGAATTGACTATGGAGAGACATTTTCTCCTGTTTCTAGGTTGGAAGGAGTAAGAACATTACTTATTTTGCATACAAAGGTTTCAAAGTTTATCAAATGGATTTTAAATCTACATTTTTGAATGGCATATCAGAGGAAGAAGTGTATATAGAACAACTAGAAGGATTTGTTTATGTTAGCAACAAGAACATGGTATGTAGATTACACAAAGCTCTATATGGTTTGAAATAACCACCAAGAGCATGGTATGAGAAACTTCATAATTATCTTGTGAAGATTGGATTTGAAAGGATAGATGATAACAACAATCTGTACATGAAGATAGAGAAAGGAAAAAATGTATCTTGTTATATAAAATTTTTGTTGATAATATCTTATTTGGAGGTAAAGATGCTTTATGTAAAGATTTTGCAAATCAAATGAAGCAAGATTTTGAAAAGTCTCTATTTGGAGAGATCAAATTCTTTGTAGTTTTACAAGTATATCATATGAAATATGGTATATACATCACTCAGTCAAAGTATGTCAAGGAAATATTGAAAACTTTTGGATAGGAGGATTCCAAACCAATGAGTACACATATGGTGATAGGACGCAAATTGTCAAAGAATGATGATTTACCTGAGCTGAATCAAACATTGTATAGGTCTATGATTGGCAAGTTGCAATATGTAGTACATAGCAGACGTTACATTGCATTATCTATAGGAATAGTTGCAAGATTCTTTGCTAATCCCAATTAGAATCATTTAATCACTATAAAGAGAATAATGAGACATCTGAAAGGAACATAAGAGTTTGGTTTATACTATAAGAAGAATGATAAATTTGAATTAAGAGCCTATATTGATGTTGATTGGGCTAGAAACATTGATGATAGAAAGAGCACCATTGGAGGAGCATTTTTCTTAGGCAAGAGGTTGGTAATTACATAGACTAGCAAGAAACAAAATTGCACTTCACAATCTACTGCTAAAGTTGAATATGTTACTGCAACTATAAATTGTACAAACATTGTATAGATCAAACAATTACTCAAAGGTATGAAGGAAGAGATCATAGAACCAGTGACATTTTATTGTAGTAATACAAGTTCTATCAAAAATCCTATGATGCACACAAATACTAAGCACATTGCAATCAAGTATCATTACTTTACAGAATCAGTTCAAGATAAAGAGGTGAAGATGGAATATGTTAACACTAAAGAGAGAATTGCTAATAAATTCACAAAAGCATTACCTAAGGATGCTCATGAGTATCCAAGAGGTAAACTAGGGGTGATACCCCTATCAAATGCTATCTAAGTAACAATAGGAGTGCCCTGCATCAAACAAGCTAATGTTCATATGTTACAAATTGATGTAGAGGATCTTACTTTAGGAGCTGCCTAAAGTAATCAAAGAGCTAAAAATTTAAATTAGTTAGAAGCAAGGTGACAAAGGGAGAAAACTAAAGAAACTTATATCTACATGTTAACATGACAAGTTTTGGCATTGTTGTCAAAGAGGGAGAGATTCAATTATTAGAAGGAGAAAGGAAAGATAATTGGAGAGATTTACTGATCTTAGAGGGAGATAATTACTAAAGGAGATAGTTGTTGATCAAGAGAACAAAGAGGGAGAAATCCTAACATTGTCCTAGTAATAAGAAGAGATTGCCTATAAGAAACTCAAAGGGAGTTATAAGAAATAATTTTGTAACCTATTCAGAAGATGGAAGTTGTTGATAGAGGGAGAGATTTCAATATAAGGAATTATTTTCTTTTTTGGTATTTTGTTGGTCTTACTATTTTAACCTAGTCAATGTGGTTGAACAAGGTGTTTTTCCATTTGGTTGATTAGTTTGGTTTTCTCTTGAGGTTTTTCCAAGATGTTTAGATTGTTGAGAATAGATTGAAGAAGCTAATCAAAGAGAGAGATTGTAAAGGGAGATTTTTGAGAACATACAAGTATGAAAAATATTCTTCAATTATTATTTTGTCATGGATGTCAATCCTATTATTTTCTAGTAAGACAACTGCTTATATGATTTAAGTACTATCACTTATTTGATTAATGAAGAGGATTTGATCAAATGATGTAACAATAACACCTAAACGAAAGTTGACTTATGATTATGTAAAAGAGTACAAGAATTAGTTAAGATAGTGACAATATGATGCATTGATAATCTACTTAAGATTACAAAGGCTTGTTACACTAAGAAAGTTTAGAAGAACAAGTTACATAAAGTTTGTCTACCAAGCTTCACCGAGTAGATAGTAGGTGCCGAGCAGAGTTAGTTCAAGCCAAGCATAAAATTAGTTGGATCTCAGTAAAGTTCATTCTAGCACATGCCAAATAGAACAGTGGATGTTGAGAAAAGTTTAGTTGATGTCAAGCACTAGTAAGCTTTAGTTTGTACTAAGTGATTTTTTTTAAAATTTTGAGCAATGCACTATGTGCTGAGCATCAGAAGCTTGATAATGCTGAGCTGTTGTATTATATAAAAGATCATGAATTTGAGGGATCTAAGCTAACAAGTTTATTTTATTGGATTATGTGAACTAGGTGGAAGATAAGGTTGATGAGATGGTTGCACAAAATTCAAGGTAAACCATTTTTAGGAAAATTCAAAGAGTATTCTAGAAGAATTTTCTAGAAGAGATATGAAATGTGGGATAAATTCATTGTATCCTACCTAATCCATTCAAACCCTAAATTGGACAATGGAGAATGAGTGGTAAAAGATCTTAATTCCCTATTTATGGGAATGGTTGGTCATGAAGTAATGTTGTCATGTGTGAGAACCTAAGGAAGCCAAGGAGACAATAGTTTTTCTTCATTAAGTGACCTAAGAGAAGAGTCTACAATGGCATATTAAGCAAGAAGGCTTAAGGATATGAATGTTTGAAGGGTGAACAAGCTATCAAAGCTACAATGAGTGGAGGCCAAGCATAATAGAGAACTAAAATAGTGATCTATAATATATAAATGGAGTTATAAGTTGTTATCAGATCAAGCCTTATTATTACTCTCAAATAATTGTATTAGTCTAGGGTAAATACTTTGGATTAAGGTTGACCTAAAAGTCATTTGTAAATCCTTTAACTAGGTGACATTCCAAGTGAATGTTCTAAAGTCCTCTAACAAGGCTCACTCCTAATAGGGTGATTGAAATCTTTTAACAAGTTTACATTTAATAGTGTGTATTGTAACCTTTAATAAGGTTGGCCTTTCATAGGGCATCACTTTAGAAGAGTGCAAAGGAGTAGCATGTTATTGGCAATTTTTTTCAAATTGGGTTTCCATTTAAATCATTGTGTCAAGTGTGTTGATGAATCTATTATGTTTCATGTTTACATTTTTGCAAGTTGATTTGATAGTAACCTACAAGTTTTAAGTCATTGCATAATCTTTGTTGGAAATATTTAGGATAAGATAGGTTACTAAGAGGGGAGGGGTGAATTAGTAACCTATAAAAAAATTTAAACAATTTAGCATTTTAACTATTCACCATTCATTCATCTAAACTACTGCTTAACTGAAAGAACAAACATTCATTGCACATGTACACAGAGATTTGGTGACCCAAAAACCTTCCAAATAGAAAGTAAAAATGGGGTGGGGATGATACCCACACAACTTCAGTACTGCAGTATAAAGTTGGCCTATTAAGGCTTACAATGATCACTTCTAGTGATCTGCCCTATTAGGAGCAAGTAGGACCACTAGATCCACCTTGTTAGAGGATTTACAAACATATAGTGAAGTATGCACTCTGTTAGGAGATTTACAAAAAGACTATTAGGTCCACCCTGTTAAAGGATTTATAAACTGATTCATCTATTAGGATGAAGTAGTGGATCTACTTTTCAACTGTTTGCTGATAAGATCCTTGTTGCATTGATCACCTGATGTGATAGATATAACTTTTCTACTCCTATGTTGACTTGCAATGTTCCTTTTATTCTACTATTGATTCGCTTTCACTTTTCTCAAAGTATATCAATACCTTCTTCATATGCAAACATTTTTTTTTATTATACCATACCATCCTACAAATGATATCATACATTACATATATACCATTCCAATATTTACAACTACAAGGTTGGCCAAAACATAAGTGAACAAAACATTACTAAGTCGGCCAAATCATAGAAAACTCGAGTTCCTCAAGCTGACTCGATGACCTTCTGATACTCGACATCTACTACATTACTCAACATCGTCATGAATTCGATAGAAGTAGAGGCTCAGTTTGTACTAGCCACACAATATTGCTTGGAACTCGGTAACCATTGGTGACTCGGTAGATATAGTGTCACTCGGTAGAAGCTAACTTCTTTGTTTACCTTGTTGTGCTCAATGAACACTGAGTTCTTCATTTACCTTCATGTGCTTGGTGAGCACTGAGTTCTTCATTTACCTTGCTTTGCTCGGTGAACACTGAGTTCTTCATTTACCTTGCTTTTCTTGATGAACACTGAGTTCTTCATTTACCTTGCTTTGCTTGGTGAACACTGAGTTCTTCATTTACCTTGCTTTTCTCGGTGAACACTGAGTTCTTCATTTACCTTGCTTTGCTCGGTGAACACTGAGTTCTTTATTTACCTTTATTTTCTCAGTGAACATTGAATTCTTCATTTGCTTTGCTTTGCTCAGTGAACACTGAGTTCTTCATTTACCTTGCTTTGCTCGGTGACCACTGAGTTCTTTATTTACCTTTCTTTGCTCGGTGAACACTTCTAAACTGCCCATTCACTCGGTATCCTCTAGAATGCTAGGTGAGAACTATTTTCTTGTTGAACTTATAAGGTAACCACTAAATGCTTGGTATACACTATAGACTAAGTGATGAGCTCGGTAAGCATTTAGAATCAAATAAGTGTTTGCACTAATGACAAATATATCATAATTCCAACAATCTCCCCCTTTGGCATTAGTGACAAAACACTTATGAGCCAAAGCTTATGTGTAAGATTTAACGTCTTGATTTACATATATCTCCCCCATACAATATGCACATAGTATTTACAAATATCTCTATCTTTTCTTTGGTACTCTATCTCCCCCTTTTTGACAATAATGCCAAAGTAAACAATATGTATTTACACAGAAACACCAAAATAAGAGATAAACTCAGAATGTACCTTGAGAATAAGAGCCAAAGTCTTATCCCAATTTTCTTGCAAAATTTTGCAGGTGGAGAGTGCTATTTGAACTCTAGTTGAAAGTTCAATCACATGATCTGCAACCAAAAAATTGTTTTCATGGATCAATATTTTGGAGTAGGCAATGTGTTTCTGCATTGTGTCCATGATAGGAAGAATCATATTCTGGATGTCAATCAAGGCAGATCGGATCCTTGCTTCCTCTCTCAACAATTCTGCCTGCTTTTCTGACACAAATCTGATTTGAAAATGATGGGATGAACTTGAATTGGGGTCAAGTTGCAGCGTTTGGGCACTGACCTTCATATTTTAATCAATTTTATTCAATTTTTCTTTGATGTCCTTGGTGTACTTGGTAACATCAAAAAGTTTGGCAAAAAGTGAAGTTACATTATTAAAAGAATTTTCAAGATTGACCAAAATTGTGGACAATTCTACCTATTTTATTGCAATGTGCTCAAGCACCTTATTATCAAATTTTCTTTCAGCCTTTTCAATCAATTTTTCTTGACTAGAGGTGTCCTCATTGAATTTATTTACAGCCTCTTCTAACTGAATCAAAATATGTTGAGTATAATCTACTTCAACACCTATAGCTTCTGTAATTATATTCCTGGCATTCTCAATTATTTTGTGCTCCTTATCCCTTTCAAACCTTAACTACTTTTGCGTAGCCTTCATCTCTATTAGTTGACTAGCATACCTCATCTCTTCAATGGTAGCATTTTCATAGTCAATTTTTGGAATCACTATCTCTATGTCTAAGTCAATATCTTTAGGAATTTCTTTTCTAATGATCAAAAGTCTTAATGGTTGCTTTTGTTTGGCTTCTATGATCACTGGTTTGACCTTGGGAATGGACACAATAGTGGAGATGGAAGGACTAGTAGTGAAAACTGGGATACTTGAGGATTGAGTGCCAATAGGAGTATTTACAAGATCAAAAACTGGAATACTTCCCAAAAATGATGGTACACTCACTAATGCAGTATCTAAACTAACTGGATTTGAAGTAGATACAGATAATGCTAACAAAATTGTAGAACAAATTGGAATTTATGAAGATAAAATTGTGGAACTTACTATTTTTTTGATTGATGATGATGGATCTGAGGAGACTGGCTTGGTAGCTAAAGAAGTAATAGTTAGGTCAATAGATGAAGTGCTTGGCACATCTATCTCAGATACCTAGAGCTGGGAGGATGCTGGTGAAGATTGAACAATTGATGTGGCAATTGTGCTCATAATCTCACTTGTAGAAGCTATCTCCTTGGTGGATGAAACAGTTTTTGGTGGAGAGTGAGGAAGGGATGCAATCAGTGCTGCTGTAATTTTTACTAGATCATCTTCCTCCTTATCTTCCTCTTCAGCTTCTTCCTCCTTGTCTTCTCCCATTAATGCATGTAGCTCTCCTGGTGAGACTGTGATGGATGGAGTGCCATCAATATCATCACTGCCACTGCTGTCATCATCCTTGATTTCCACTAGGTCTTCACTAGGCTTATGCAGATGATAGAAATTTTTCCACATGTTTGTAGCATCATTTACAACATGTTCAATGTCTTTGATGAAAATTAAACATGTATGGAATTTGATCATCATTTTATGTTCATGGTTTTTTATTGCAGTTTTTACTTCTGCTCCAATGAGACTTGGTTGGAGATTCTTTAGGGATTGCTCATAGATGTCTTTTACCATTTGGGTTGCTGATTTCCATCTCGGTTGCAATCTCTCCAACAGTTCTTTTGAGATTTGGGAGGCAAGCTGGTTCGGGGAGTATTTCCATTTACCCATCTTGCTGAGTACCAGCTCCTCTATCTGCATTTTCTCAGCATCTGTTCTAGTTTCAAATTTCAATGCCTTGAAATTTGTGATGCCTGCTCCTTCTTCCAATTGTTTAAGCCTTTCCTCAAATGTAGGTGTAGGCCTGACTAGTATAGGTTCTTGCTTACCTTTTTTGGTTCTTCTTGTGAATACTATAGTAGGCTTCTTCTTAGGTTTGGTAATTCTTACCTTTCCTTTCTTCTTCAGAGGTTCTTCTTCAGTTCCTTGTTCTCCTTTTTCTTCTTCTCCTCCTTCTACTTCATCATCTCCTTCATCCTCACCTTTTCCTTCTGTTAGCATAAGAGGGCCAGATGTAGTTTTCAATTTTGCTATCTTCCTCTTGCCTTTGTTTATGGCCTATGGTAGCTTGAATTCAAGCTCAATTCTGGCCTTTGCTTCATCATAGGTTCCAAAAATTTGTTGCCTTGGGTCTACTAGCTCATTAACTAGTGCTTTTATGATGTCTCTGGCTTCATCAATATTTACCTCATAGTGAAGAGGTTTCACCCATGCAACTTGGGGTCTGACTGCCTGGATGTACACCTTATCATAGTCAACCATGAAGCATATATCATTTCTGTAATCTTCAACTAATTTTGGTGGAATCTGGAACCTGTTATTCATTCTCTCCTTGAAATCTTCAAAATAATTTTCCATGATATTAAAATTTTCACCCATCTCTGCCACAAACTCATTTATTTGATACAAAATTGGAATGTATTTTCTCCATATGATAGTTCCTTTAGATGGAAAGAATTTTTGAATGTAGAAAAATAAACAGACCAATAGAGAACCAAATTTACAAGGGTTATTCTTGGAAGTCTTTATACTATCCGTATTTTTATTCAATTGTGTCAGCAATAATTCAGACAGATCAAGTTCAAGATTTGTCTTTACAACCTTGAGGGCCAAATCCACAGCTTCACAAGGTACACTATTCAATCTACTAGAACTGTATAATTTATATGCAATTACATATATGCCAAATCTTAGTTCGACATCAGATACAGTGTTGACCTTTAAACCTCTACCATCCCATTTGGCTAGGGTTTTCCTTTGTAACTCCTCCCAACTTAGGGTTTTGGTGGTTTTGGCTTTGCTGAGCATAGGGAGACCCGTGATTTTGTGAATCATCTTCTTTGTGATTAGCACTGGCTGCTCTAACCATAATTGTTCATTATGTACCCGACTCAAGATATACCTAATCCATTTGGTTTAGAAGTTTCTAGGCATATGTGAGATATGAGTCAATCCTTTGGTTTCAAGATGCTTGAACTCAGGTTTCAAAGAGCCATCTACACTCATTTCACCTAGGGCATTGTCCATTTCTAGGTTTCTAATTTCTTGAATAGAATAGCTGAAATGAGTACGAATATCATTGATAAGAAGTACCTTAGGAGGTATTTGTGATTGAGCTCCAGTTGGGTCGAGTGATTCAGCAACAGCTGGAACAATCTTGAAGTTGGGCGCTTTCCATTATATACCTTTTATCAACATTTCTAAACCTCTTTTTGCCTTGGTGCTTGCGGATGCCATAGTTGTTCAGTAAATATAAGAAAATCTTAAACAAATTCTCTGCTTGAAATTCACTTGGAATCGCTTGGGATTTGCTCTAGATTCACTTGAAATCTTTTAGCTCTGAGTATTCTTAAGTCACAATAAAAAATGAAATTGAATTCTGCCCTTTTGATGGAAATACTATCATTAATGCTTGGTACGAAGGTAGATGAGATGACATAGTGCTTGCCAGTCTGTCATCAATCTACTTGGTAAAAGTTTTGCAACTTGGTGATCAAAAAAAATCTTTGATACTCCCGACCTAGCTCAGTAAGGCCTTTAACCAACCTTGCTCAGTAGATACAACACGGTGAATAATAACTTTTCTTTGGTCCTTGAACCTAAAATACTAATTTGATCATTTGCATTTTTTCACTCTGGAACTGCTTGAGATATGGCTTGATGATGCAGTTCTTATTTCTTCTTAAATCTAATTGGAAATGGTGGAGTCACCCATTTCTTGAGTGACATGACCATCATTTGAACTATCTTGCTTTGTAGATTTAGGAATCCATTTTTGTCTCATCTGCTTCTGAATGTTATCAGCTTTAGCTTTCTTTTCATCTTCAATTCTTTCAGTATTCATGCAATTCTTGGCTATATGACCAAGTTCTATACATGTATAACATCTTACTGTTGTGTCTCTTTTCCTCAAGTGATGCCTTGAAGAGTCTTTTCCAACATGTCCATATTCTCCACAATAATGACATCTGCACCAAGTATTGTAGTTCCATCCAAAGATTGCTTTGACAATTTGTTTAGCTAGATTGAATGATTTGGATCTGCATTGGAATGCCTTGTGACCATGTTTCTTGCATTTGTGACATTTGCCTTCAAATTTTGGTTTTTCTTTGCATTCATTAGCTTTGTGACCATGCTAATTGTAGTTGAAGCATTTGCCATTGAATTTTCCTTTTTCATTACTGCAACATTTGTTTGATGTATGACCTATCTTGCCACAATGATTGGAAGTGGGTCTTTGATTCCCTTGGGCACCTTGTTTGGAGGATTCACCTTCTTCCTTGTATCCAAGACCAGTTTTACCTTTTTTTCTATGAAGATTTTGCTCATGTTGTTGATTCAATTGGTTCATGTCTATTTGAGATTTCATCATTCTTTCATTGATTTTCCTTTCAGTGATCAAGTCATTTTCCAAATTTTCATTGATTTGTCTCTCAGATCTCAAATCACTTTGTAAGCTTGCATTGATTTGTCTTTTAGTGATTAAATCATTTCTTAAATTTTCATTCTCAGATCTTAAATTCATAACTTCTTCATTTGCATTAGATAGTTGACCTACAAGATATTCATGCTGAAGGAATTGATTATTTCTTACCTCTAGGTCTTCATTTGCCTTGTTTCTCTGTTCTAAAACTTCACATAGCCTGATTGATTGGATTTCTTGTTCTCTTTTAAGCTTCCTTACTTCTTCCTGCAGAGAACCATTCTTAGCTAGGAGTTCTTTGACTACTTCATTAGCTTCATTTGAACTGCTTGATGGTAAAAGGTCTTCAATCTTTTCTTCAACATACTAATGATCATTCATTTGTCTTGCAAGTTCCTTCCTTCTTTTTAGAGATTGAGAAAGATGCTCCTTTTCTTCCTTGAGTTGAGCCATGTCCATTTCTAGATCTAGCTTTTCATTTTCAATAGATTTGTCAAGTCTAAATATCTCCATTGTCCTTGATCTTTGCTCAAGCTGTCAAACTTTATCCTGAGAACCACAAAGCTCTGATACCAATTGTTGGAAATATTTAGGATAAGATAGGTTATTGAGAGGGGAAGGGTGAATCAATAACCTATAAATATTTTTAAACAATTCAGCATTTTAACTATTCACCATTCATTCATCTAAATTACTGCTTAACTGAAAGAACAAACATTCATTGCACATGTACACAGAGATTTGGTGACCCAGAAACCTTCCAAATAGAAAGTAAAATTGGGGTGGGGATGATACCCAAAAAACTTCAATACTGCAGTATAAAGTTGGCCTGTTAAGGCTTACAATGATCACTTTTGGTGATCTGCCCCGTTAGGAGCAAGTAGGACTGCTAGATCCACCTTGTTAGAGGATTTACAAACATACAGTGAAGTATGCACTTGTTTAGGAGATTTACAAAAAGACTGTTAGGTCCACCCTATTAAAGGATTTATAAACTGATTCACCTGTTGGGATGAAGCAGTGGATCTGCTTTTCAGCTGTTTTCTGATAAGATCCTTGTTGCATTGATCACGTGATGTGATAGATATAACTTTTTTGCTCCTATGTTGACGTTACAGTGTTCCTTTTATTCTGCTACTGATTCACTTTCACTTTTCTCAAAATATATCAATACCTTCTTCATATGCGAACATTTTTTTATTATTATACCATACCATCCTACAAAAGATATCATAAATTACATATATACCATTCCAATATTTACAACTACAAGGTTGGCCAAAACATAAGTGAACAAAGCATTACTGAGTCGGCTAGATAGTAGGAAACTCAGGTTCCTCAAGCTAACTTGGTGACCTTCTGATACTCGACATCTACTACATTACTCAACATTGTCATGCATTTGGTAGAAGTAGAGGCTCAGTTCATACTAGCCACACAATACTGCTTGGAACTTGGTAACCATTGGTGACTCGGTAGAAGCTAACTTCTTCATTTACCTTGCTGTGCTCAGTGAACATTGAGTTCTTCATTTACCTTCCTATGCTCGATGAACATTAAGTTCTTCATTTACCTTGCTTTTCTCAGTGAGCACTGAGTTCTTCATTTACCTTACTTTTCTCGGTGAACACTGAGTTCTTCATTTACCTTGCTTCGCTCGATGAACACTGAGTTCTTTATTTACCTTTCTTTGCTCGATGAACACTGAGTTCTTTATTTACCTTGCTTTTCTTAGTGAACACCAAGTTCTTCATTTACCTTGCTTTGCTCGATGAACACTGAGTTCTTTATTTACCTTTCTTTGCTCAGTGAACACTGCTGAACTGCCCATTCACTCGGCATCCTCTGGAATGCTTAGTGAGAACTATTTTCCTACTAAACTTATAAGGTAACCACTGAATGCTCGGTATACACTGTAGACTAAGTGATGAGCTCAGTAAGCATTCAGAATCGAATAAGTGTTTGCACTAATGAGAAATATATAATAATTCTAACAAATCTTATGGATGCATGCATGATGAAGTTAAATGTTTTATGGGTTCACTAAGTTCGGAAAAGTTATATTTATACATATGGACCTTGGATAACTAATTCACCCACCTCTCAGTTATTCTATGTATTCCAACACATTATAGTAACATATTTGCAATACTCCCCCATAGGAATATCATCAACATTTATGCTTCCAACAATCTCTCAACACTTATGCTCAATAGTAGGTGTCTCATCCTTTGTAGATAACTTGTGTCTAATTATCATAGGTGTTCCAACTAGTTTACATTTTTCCAAACCAAACCTTTTAAATAGATCTTTCAAATACTTAGTGTGAGAAATAAAGATCCCTTCTTTATCCTACACAATCTGCAATCCTAGGAAATATTTCATTTCTCCTATCATGCTAATTTCAAATTCCTTCTTCACTTCTTCTACAAACTTGTCACTGTCACTATCATCTCCTCCAAATATGATTTCATCAAAAAAACTACCAAAATCATCAATCCATCATCTATTTCTTTCAAGTATAGATTACTATCTACCATACCTTTGCTATATTTAGGTTTTGTCAAATGCTTGTCCAACCTTGCATACCAGGTTCTGGGTTCTTGTTGTAAGCCATACAATGATTTCTTCAATCTTCATACCATGTCCTTGTCATGTATTAAAGGAAACCTTAAGGTTATTCTATGTATACCTCTTCTTCAAGTTCACCATTCAAAAATGTTGACTTGACATCCATTTGATATACTTTGAATCTCTTGTGTGTTGTATAGGGTAAGAATAACCTTACTACTTCAATTCTTGCCATAGGAGCATAGGTTTCATCATAGTCTATTCCTTCTTATTGTGAGAAACCTTTACATAATAATCTTTCTTTTTTCCTTACAACTTCACCTCGTTCATTCATCTTGTTTCTAAATACCCATTTTGTTCCTATCACATTCTTGTCTGTTGGTCTAGGGACCAATTCCCATGTCTCATTCTTCACTATCTAATCCAATTTTTCTTTCATAGATTGCTTCTAATAGTCATCTCTACATGCCTCATCTACATTCTTTGGTTCTACTTAAGATATCAAACATAGTTCTTCATTGATTCTAATTCTCATCATCACACCTTTATCTCTACTGCTAATGATATGCTCTAGTGGATGATTCTTTGTCATATTCTTACCAAAAGTAGGAGTTATTATCTCAACTCTTGGCTCTATTCTAGATTCTAAACTTTGTTGCTTCCTTTTCTCTCATTCATTCCATAAATCATTGTTAGTCTCAAAGAATACTTCATCATTCTTTTTAGTAACAGCATTCTCATCATCAAAATTGTAGTTAACTATTTTTTCTTGTATCCTAAGTTTCTCATCAACTCTTACACTTGCACTTTCAACAATAGTTCTAGTTCTCATATTATAACATCTATAAGCTCTTCTTTTTAATGAATAACCAAGAAAAATAACTTCATCACTTCTAGCATCAAATTTACCACCACCATCATCTCTTTTGATATAACATTTGTTGCCAAAAATTCTTAAATACTTAACTGTAGGTGAGTGACCAAATCATAGTTCATAAGGGGTATTGTTTGTATCCTATCTGACCTGCACTCTATTCATTGTGTAAAATTTTGTATTCATAGCTTCTCTCTAGAATATCTTGGATACATCATTCTCAACTAATGTAGCTCTTACTACTTCTATTATTGGCCTGTTTCTTCTCTTTGCAATGCCATTTTGTTCAGGGGTTCTAGGAGCTAAAAGTTTTCCTTTGATTCCATTAGCTTCACAAAATATTTTAGACTCATTTAAAGTAACTCTCCTCTATCTAATCTTAAACATTTAAACATCCTACTTGAATCATTCTCAACTCTATTCTTGAATATCTTGAACTTGTCAAATGCCTTAGATTTTTCTTCAAGAAATGCAACCCACATCATTCTAGAAAAGTCATCAATAATAATCATAAAGTACCTTTCACCATAGAATCCTTTAGTCTTTTTGGGACCACTAAGATCTATGTGTACAATCTCCAACTTTTCTATAGTAGTAAACTTCTTGTTTGGAAAAGAAGCTCTATTATGCTTTGCCAATACACACCCCTTGCAAATTGTGTTAGTAGGATTTACAATCTTAGGAAAATCTCTTACTGCAAATATATTACTAGTTTTCAAAATATTGTAAAAGTTGATATGATAAAATGATGCAGGAGCATCCAGAGGTATATGGGCAATCCTGTGTCACCCAAAAATAAATGTACTTAGACTTAGTTTCTGTTTCATGTGTTTTCATTTTTGGATACCCATTTGGGTCAAATAAAGGTTCCAACTCTCACAGTTCCACTATCAATGTTCTAGGATAGAGTATTTGAACACCTTGGGATACGTGTAAATGTCAAAAAAATAGGAGTATGTAATTGAGCCATCATTTTGGTGAACTAGGAGGTGTAAATTGGCCAGATGAATGTAATTGTAATTTAGAGCATTCCAAAAAAAGAATCAGGTCAAAAGGCCCCACGGTTTGAAAGTTATCGCAATTTTTTGAGTTTTGGAGACCTCCTAAGAATGCTTCAAAGTCAGGTTAGGGGCATTAAATAACCTCAAAAAGGGCCAAAAAATGGGGGACAAGTGAAGCTGGTCCATAGGGCTATAGAGCGCTTCGAGAGCTTTCCAGAAATGTAAACAGTTCGTCAATCACAACTACGGTTCAAAAGTTATGCCTCCCAGAAGTTCAGTTACCATTTTTGGATTCTTCTAGATTTGCACCAACTTCTAGCATGGCTTCTGGAGCCTTCTACTTTGTCGGTGGATGCCTACTAGCACTTTCTAGAATGTATTCCTAGTCCTTAACCCTCCAGGGTCTATTTAAGGACATTTTTGGCATTGTAAAAGGTAGTTCAGAGTGGAGTTTGAGAGGAGGTACTGAAAGGAGAAATTATCTCCAGATTTATGTTATTGTAAGCCCTTAGGGCATGTTATGAAGTCTATTTTCTCTATACTAAATGTACTAGCTTATTTTCACAGTTAATACAATTTCCCTTTTCCTGTTGTGTCTTCATCATAAAATCTCTTATGCCATAACCAACTATCATCTACCTTTGCAACCAAACATGTCATTTTAGTGGGATTCAATTGAAATACATTACCTATAGATTTAGTTCCTATTCCAATTACCTTTCCATCTTTGTCTTTGGTCATGCATGTCTTCTTTTTGAACTCCAACTAATAACCTTTATCCACTAGTTTTCCAACACTCAAAATATTGTGTTTCAAACCATCAACAAATTATACATCCTTAATATTTTTCTTACCATCAAGAGTTATAGATCCAATACCTTAACATGACAAGCTACATTGTTTCCAACTCTGACAATGCCTCCATCATAATTTTTGAAATCAACAAAATTGTTCATATCACCAATCATATGATGTGAACAACCATTTCCAATTATCCAATCGTATTTATTTTGAACCTATGATATCAAAGCCATTTTCTCTTGACTTTCTTCTTTAATAGCCACAAATCCTATTTCATCATCACTGGCACTTACTACTTTTTCATTAGAATAATCTTCTTCATTGGTATACAAAAAAATTGTATCTCTTCTAGGTTTGAACTTTCCTTTATAATTTTTCTCTCTTTTAGGACACTTAGATGCAAAATTGCTAAACTCATTACAAGTCCAATAATTAAGGATTTTCTACCATCTTTTTCTCTTCTTACAAGAAGGACTACTCCTATCTTTTTGTCCTCATCATATCTACTATTGATAGAAAAATCTCCTATAGCACTTGTTCTCCTTGATAGATTAGATCGAATGTTTAGGGTACTAAAAGTTGTCTCTATTCTAGACAATTTTCTAGATTGTCTAAGCTCATTCTCAACTACTTCAAGTTTCCCAAGTAATGTTTGCTTGGTCAAATCTCTAGCACAAGGGATCAACAACTGTATCATTTGAGTTGCCTGATTAAATGGTGGTGTCAAACTCTTGAATATCTCCCATATCACTTCATCATCTTCCTTGGTTCCTCCTTGAGATATGATACCTGCAACCATTTCTCATAGTCTACCTATATATGTTCTTATATATTCATCTTCCATCATTTTAGTATCTTGAAATGTACAAATCTAGTTTTGTAGCCTAATTTTCTTAGAATGTGCATCACCTTCAAAACTATTTTCAAAAAAATTCCAAATCTTATGAGAAGTGTTTTTACATGGCTGTACTCTACTTTAGGAAGTGTAGACAATAGTGCTTCCCTAGCTCTCATGTTGTACATAAAAAGTTGTATCTAATCCTTGGTACAAGTTTCCACATCACTTTTAGCAATAATTTTTTTCCCTAATTTTGGCAAGATCCAATATCCTAGACCCATACATAGTAGATGTTTCTTCATCTTTTCCTTCCATCTCTCATAATTTTTTCCATCAAACTTTGGACTATCCTTTTTGAATATGTTCTCCATGGATCTCCCAAAGTTGTTAAATTTTATCTTCAAGGACCTAATGCTCTGATACCAATTGTTAGAAATAATAGTCTACCAAGATAACAGGGGGAGGGGGGAGGTGGCAAATAAGTTATCCAACTAAAACAATTATTAATCTTAGTAAATCTTAACCATGTAATGAGAGTAAACAACAACCATAACAAGATGCACATACACAATTACACCAAATTTGTTAACTAGTGAAACCCTTGATCATAGGGAAAACTCCGGTGGGAATGATGCCCACAAAGATATACTGATATATATATATTCCTTGTTAGAGGATGTACCATGTTAAGAGTCTATAAACACATTTAGTGCATAAGAGTCCCTATTAAAAGACTTTGAATCCTATTAGGAGATTTCAACCTTGTTAGGAGTTATACCAACCCTGTTAGGAGTTGTAGAAGATAGAAGGACCCACTATCCAAACAAATTCTAGGGCAAGGCCACTGAACTCCACTATCTAACTAATCTCTCAACTATTCCTTGCAAAATAATTGTTCATACTATGCTTTATCCTCTTTCCTCTATCCCTTCAACTAGACCAATCACTGTCAGACCTTGTAGACCAAGTCACAAACCTTGGATCCAAATATCAAACCTTGGATCTCAAAATAAAACCTTGGAAACAAAATTTTCTTCAACTTCGCTATGCTCTACTTATCTTCGCAATTATATCTTTTCTTATCTTTTTCACTCTTCTTTCTTACTGCATACTTCCATACATAATGTTGGGACTCAAAATTGAAGCCCCAATTTTGAGTACCATTGAAAAATCAAGCCTTATAAGCACTTTTTGATGCAAGCATAACCGGCTGTACTTGTAAGGCCTAAGAGGTGTTTAATGTTTCTAACACCTTACATATATTATATCCACTCATACCATGAAGATATATTTCCATTCCAAGTCATTCTATGAAGTCCCATTTTGAGCAATGTCCAATTCTGTATTTTTTGCTGAGTGTCAAATAGTGACAAGAGGTCTTGTTTGCAATTGATATCTCACACCTAGTAATGTTTCATGAATCACCACTTTGGGAGTGTTTAGTGTCCATACTATAGAGCCTATTTTTCAAATTTAAAGTTGTTCCAAATCCATGTGACTAGGTTTGAATCCCTTAAAGTTGGTCATTTATTTTTGTCATGTTGATGCAAATTGTTCAAAATTCTGGGAGGCCCTATTTGACTTGTTATCACTTTGACCCAATTGACCAAAATGAGAAAATTCCTTTTTTGTTGCATTCTAGAGGTTAGAGAATCACTATGTTTCAATTTTCAGCTTATGAAAATTCTGTTTGACCAGTTTTCAAACATGATTCCAAATGAAATTTATAACTCTACTAGTGTCAAGAAATGCAAATTTGTTGGTACCCCTATTTGGGATGTCATAACTTGAGATCCATGATAGGTGTGATTGAATAGATTGTACCATTGTATTTTCCTTTGAAAATAGTTTAACTATGCCAATTTTCAAATCTTGATGAATCTGTCTGCAAATTTTCCCAGGTCCATTCCATTTGCAAAAAATATTTTTTTGCCAGTGTTTCGAGTCTACAAATTTGAGTAGCCCACTTTGAACATTCACCATTTTCGTCCTATTATTCATCATAAGCCTTAATCATATATTCATACTCTACTCATGACAATGAATTGATGCCCCAATTTGTGTTTCCCTACATGTCAGTTTGCCCTATTTTCAAAGTCAAAATAGAATGTATTTTATGTTTTTCTGACATGTTTGCTTGCAGGTAGTTTTGAGAGGGGGACTTTGGTGGTCAATATCTTTTAATTGAGAATTCTTCATGAGACAAGATTTGAAGGGGTAAGAATATGTGGAACAAAGAATCAATGTGTCAGATTTCAAAGCCTGGCCAGTTGTTTTGGTTAGTTTTTAAAGCCAGTCAAAGGACCTTTTGGTACTAAATTGATAGTTAGCAGAGTAATGGTAAAATGAGTTTTAGTTGATTTTTTAGAGATTGAACTTGGTTCTAGTCAATATGATAGGTTCAATGGATGAGTTTGGAACGTCATTTGTTCAAAAACAAATTTTTGTTTTAGACGGCCAGACTTTTGGGACTGACTATTTCTACCAGGATTGATAGAATTTGAGATAAATCAAGGATATTTTAGAAAGAATTATTATAATGGCACTAATTTTTATAGGGTCTTGATGTATGCTTATTGTCATGCAAAATCGAATGGACATGTGGGGGTTCTATATTCTGAACTATGATTCAAGTAAAGCAAGAGGTTTAATGAAGAACTAGATTTGGATTTTGATTATTGATAGGGATCACATCAAGAAATTTAACATGAAATTGATGTGGGTATTGTATGCACACTGCCAAAAATAAGTGAAGATAACTAAACATTCCAAGAATGTTATAAGACTAGCTTCTACTAGCATTCATTTTGGTGATTGGCTTAGCCCATGGAACATGATACCTTAAAGTCATTGAGTGAGAAGGTGTGTTGTAGTTTTATTAGTGGGGTAATATTTATCTTCCTAAAGAATGTTTTAATTGCATTCAAATTTGTGTCTCATAGTTCCCAAAATGAACCCAATGATTATAGAGGGAAATCTGTTGGAACCTACCTTTTAGAGTTTTCCCACTAACATGCAAGTAAATAAGTATATTGTTTTAAGTTTATAAAAGGATTTCAATACATTAATGAAATTTTTTTCTTATAAGAGATACCAATATGAGGATAATTTCAAAAATATTGGTGTGGTGAGAGCCAATCAAACAAACTTGATTGTGCCATCTTTGTGAAATAGGCATACTTATAACAAAGCCATCAGTCTTCTTGTCATGTAAGCTCTATTTTCCTTTGTCCCTTGTGGTTGTTTCTCTCTTTTGCATGGGGCTTTCCATTTTTAATTGAAAATTGAGTTCCTTGAAGTCTAATATGTGAGAATATTTCTAGCATTGCAATCCATGGTGCATTGAGTTGAACAAAATGGAATGCTTGGTGATGTTTGTATCTATGATGATAACAAATTGGTTCAAAAAAGGGGATTACATCCATGTGAAGAGGAGGATACACCACCCACCTCCCAATTTTTGTAGCTTCAATATCCATGTAAAAGGTAAAGTGAAGTCATTGGCAAAGGGAAGGGGCATCCCTAGCCACAGCTCATAGGAACAACAATCCATGAAAAATTGCAAGCAAAAGAGCTCCACGCTAAAGGGAAAGACTACATAAAGTTTCTCTCTCCATGTTGTAGAGTCAACGTGGAAGTCATTTCATGACAGGGACCTCCGACAATAAAAGACAAGAACATCAACTGCAACAAAGGATAAACTAGACCATGACACCTATACTTTCCATATGCAAAAGAAAATGCAGGGCCCCCTTAGCTAGAGATGCCATCAATTTGTAGCCCATAACTTTGGTAGGGGATGCACTCTATCTAGCTCCACTTTCAAAGGGCAGATTATGCAGATCCATAAGTAGAATACGACCACCACATCACAAAAAAGAAGAGCAATATGGCTGGATTTGGCAATTTTTAAAACATTAAGCATTTGTTTCAAATGTCTATGCTCCAGTGCAATGGAGTGGGTGACTCTTGGATGAGGCAAGTTGCAGAAACATGTGGAGTGTACGCATGATGAATGAGGAAGTAGAGAAGGTCATAGCCAACAAAGAGGTAGCCCATGCAAACAAAGGAATTAAGTGAGCTGTTAATAGTTAAATATGGTAATCATGGCCACCAAATCCTTTAATAGAAATCCAAAAAATGTATTATGAAGATTGGAGATGGGGACAACTTCAAAAGCCATTTTGAATTGGAGCCAGCACCTCTACCGCCAATGTAATTTTTATCCTTATCTTGCATAGTCTCTGCTTCATTGTCTGGGAATATTGAGTTGAAGAAAATGTCTTATCCTACAAAGGGAGTGTTTTTTTTATAAGGGAAAATATAGATATTTTTGTCCCACATTGCTTGTCCTTGGTTATTTTTATGTATTTAAATACTACAACACTTAGTAAACATAGTGCCTTTAAGAAACAAAGGCTTTTGAAGCCTAAAGCTCATGGAGATTAAGAAAGAATAAATTTTGAACAAATGCCTTGATGATGTTAGATGATGAGTTGGACTAGAGCTTGAATCGTAAAGAGACACCTCGAGATCAGCTTGACCAAGATGGATGCGTGACGAGATTCGATAGCTAGAGCATTAAAACTTTGTGGAGATGCTCGGGAGTTAATCAAAGTGGGGAAGCACCAAGCTGCCATGTGGTAGTAGGCCTTGGTCCATGGTAGTGTGGTAGGTGTAGATCCTAGACTAATAGTAGAGTGCCACATGGCAATAATGTGACATGGTAGATGATGCAATAGTTTGAGAGCTAATGAGGAGCTACCATGTGGTAACAATAGGTGCACCAATCAGAAGGTGCCATGTGGCACCCAATGGTAGGTGACAATGGAAAGTTCAACCAATAAGAAAATGCCACATGGTAGCCTAGTCAAAGTGAGTTGACCTAGAATGCATAGGTAGAGAGAAAAATCAAAAATATTTAAAAATGATTTTCAAAATATTCTCTCAAAATTTCAAATGCACATTTTTAGAAAAAAATGAAAAATGAATATATTCTAAAGTGTAAACTTTAGATTATTTTAAATTTTTGAAAAATAAATGTTCAATCATAGAGCCATAGCAGAGGCATGATTTTCAAAATGGTATTTTGGGCATTTTCAGTAAGCTAACATAGCAATGTTATATATCGCTAGAATTGGGAGAAGATGATCTTTCTTATTCTAGAGTTTTATTTCACATAGGTGGCTAGTAATTCAAGTTATAGGTAGAATTGTAAAATTTGGGCCTTCTCATTGAAATTGGTGAAAATTGAAAATATAGCTATAGGCCTAGTAAAAACACATGGTAAAAGGTCTAATGGGTTAGTTTTGAGGATATTATGCCATTCTAGTATAATTTGGCTCCAATTTTTAGTTTTTAAGAATATTAAGTTTTCTAGATGTGATGAATTTTGGGATTGAAGTTGGAGTCATGATTGAAGGATCAAATCTTTTAGGAATGAAAGATTAAAAATGGAAAATATCTCTAGGTTAGAATTAAATTCTTTCATCCTATATATGTATTTTCCCTCTTTCATTTAGGAGTTTGGAAAAAATTGGAAAAGTGGAGAATGGAAATTGGAAACAAAATTCTGGAATTGATGAAGTCTGAATGGAAAGTAACTAGGATGCACTGGTTGTAGATCATGAAGCTATGCTTTGGTTGTGATACCCCTTCCCCATCCCATCAGATTCCAATCCCCACCATTTTCTCTCTTGTATGATAGCATACGTCTATTGTAAAATCTAGTTTATTAGGTATTTTGTAAGTCAATTTCATGAATTTTCATGTATTATTTCAAGAAAATCAATACAGAGAACAACAAGTGTTGAGTTTCATTTTAAATCTTGTCTCCTTTCTTAGTGATTTGTAATGTTTTATGATCTTTGAACAAAGAACCTTAGATCATAGTTGCAATCCCTTAAGGTTGTATGTTGTTTTGTTGTTGCTTATAATTCAAGGAGTTATGTAAATTCTTCAGGAAAATCAACAAGGTTGTAGGTTTTTTGAGGAGGATATCAGGTAAGAACAAGATTTAGATTGAACATTGATATCCAATTTACAAGGTAGAGGGATAGATCTTGAGTCTTGGCATAGGATATGTGTCTTAGATATCAAAAATACATGATGGAGATTTATGAATTTCCCAATGGATCAAGCACTAATCAACTATAGGATTACTAGTTTTTTGTCCATGTTAGGTTTTCATCCACTTTCCCTACCCACATAAAATCAAATCAAATTCAATTCATCTTTATATGCTATGTTTGAAGAGCTAAAACAAAATCCCCTCACTTAGCTTATGAATTACATTGTCTTGCATTTAGCTATTGTAGATCTATGTTATTGCATGAGTCATGAGGAGAAATAAAAGGTTAAATATGTTGTTAATAGATTCAAGAATATTTTTAGCACTAGTACGATATAAGTGAATCTAAGGTACAACCACCTAGGTTTTGCAAAGCTTGAAGTAGAAGAAGGATCGAGCCTTATAGTTGGCTTGGTGTCTAAAAGGGTATGAAGATGGGAGTTAGCTACCACTAGAGGTATCTTATTCTCATCGGGGTAATTTGAAACTATGTTGTTTCAGAACATCAAGAAAAATGGTGACTTTGTTAGGGAGATAAGATGGCAATACACCTTGTTAAAAGGACAAGAACCTCTAGTGTGAATTGAATATCTTACTCCTATTTTTCAATATGGTGACTCTATGGGAAAGTATTGAATCTAAAAGAGAGATTCAATACAGTTGAAAGAAAGGCATGTGCAAAGTTTTCTACAACAGTTAGGTTACGATGTGTTTTCCATATCTTTGCTGAATATTCATGTCTCCCAATGAACTTTTATCCATTTTAGTAGTAGCTTTGAGGTTGAGTGTAAATTTTATTGTGAAGAGTGTTCATCTTCAATAAATTTAGCTAGATTTTGTTTTCAAAGTGTTGTTGTAAAATCAGAGTCAAGAATGAACATAAGTTTGTGTTCCCTTCTCCAAGTTTGTAAATCTACAAGAGTGGTTTGATGGTCTCATTTCTCCTACATATGAAGGTCTGGTTCAGATTTGTCAAGTGAAAAAGTATGTTTTATTTTTTGCATGAGTGAGTGGCGACTCTCAATCTCTGTACCAATTTGTTCCTAGTTGATTTCATTGCAAAATTTTGAAAGACTTTTGGTTGTATGGGCAGATTTGAAGCTTTTGATAGTCTCTTGAAAAGAAGTTTCAAATTCTTGATAAGTTTTTGAAGTGTTGTTTGCAATCTATTGTTATAAAAAAGTGAAATATAAAAATTAAATCACAACAATGATTTCTTTATCCCTCTCTCAAGGAGGTGGTGGCTCTACAAAGTTTTATCAGTGGTGTAAAGGAATTTCAATCTTGCACCTATGCCAAAACAATAGATCAAAAGTCTTGCATCAACATTTGAGGTATTTTTTATTTTCATGTTTCTCTTTCATGAAAGTCAATTATTAAAAATGGTTGCCTCTATTTAGTGGGTTTTAGCACTAGAAGGAAGAGGTAGAAGTTAAAATTTATGATGGAGTCAGATCTTAAATCTAAGATTAGTTTTCCAAGTTCTGAAAGTTTAGAGACTATAAGTAACAACATTACTATGTTGAATAAATTGATCTACAATAAGATTGGCAATGTCATAAGAATAGAAGTAGGAAGTACTCAAGGTCTAAATTCCAAAAAATTTTATCTAAAGATTAAATTGGTAATTAGCAAGATGCCTTTTCATTCTAGACCTGAGGAATATTCCCTACCTAACATTTTCCTTCATGTTTAGTGCTTGATTCGGTTAATTGGCCAGAACCTATACGATTACAAAGGTTTTTGCAAATTGAAAGATTCATTGAGGAGATGGAAAGTGATAATTACAGAGTTCATGTTATATCTTCTAATGATAATAACAGGTATGCTGAAAGTCAAGGTAGTAATGAATTTAATGAATTCGTAGATATGTGAGAAAGTGAGGAGAGAGAAAGAGAGAAGAGGAGAATGGAAGTGAATCGAGGAGAGAGATAGAGAGAGGAAGGGTACTAGAGAGAGAGAGATGAGACATCAAAATATCTAAAACATAAATTATATACATTAAAGAATAAAAAATATAATTTAAATACATCTAAACTTATAAAACATATATTAAATACATCTAAACATATAAAACATTAACTTAATATCTCTACACATAGATGAAACATAAATTAATTGTACATCTAAATATTAAAAAAAATATATATAAATAGAAAGAGAGAGGAGACAAAAAGAGAATGAGAATGAGAGGGAGAGAATGGGAAGAGAGAAAGAGATAGGAGTGAAAAAAGAGAAAGGGAGTGAGAGATGCTAGGATTAACCATAGATAGAAATAACAATTACATGCAACTATAACCAATATCAAAAAATAATAAATCACATAGAAGAGAACACAAGACACTAAGATTTAACATGGTTCACCCAATCCCTAGGCTACGTCTGCCAAACACTGAGTCCAATATTATTACTATCCAATCATTACAACCTGATTACAATCTGTAATCCCTTACAACTCAATACCACTACAAGAAGAATTTATCACATCACACCTTATGAAATCCCTAACTCCAAGACATTTTATACAAGTATTTTTTTCGCTCTAGGGTTAAAATTAGTTATAGCATTTTAGTCCAAAAATGCTAATAAAATAGTCCCAAAATAATTATAGAGTATGTATAGTAATTCCCTGATTAGTCACCATAAACTAATCATCTCCCACTTGGGGATTGATTAGGCTCCACACTAGACAACAATCTCCCACTTGTAGACTAATCTTGTAGAAATGTCACTACTCCATGAGGCACCCACTAGAACATCAAACTACCCAAGGATCTATTGTTCTTTTATTCTATTTAGTCTATAAAACCAACTAAAGTTAAAGAGGAGTTCAAATTCTCCCTTGTCACTACCTTTGTAAACATATATTTGGGATTTTCATGCACATGTATCTTGTCCAGCTTAAACTTTTGATCATCCAACACTACCTGAATGAAATGGAACCCCAACTATATTTATTTTGTCTTTGAATGCAGAGTAGAATTCTTTGCAAGATGAATGACACTCTGGCTATCTATAAACAACTAATTATCCTTCTATGGGTGTTCCAATTCTTCTAGGAAGAACTAAATCCATATTATCTCCTTGGTTGCCTCTATAGCAACAACATACTTTGGCTTTGTCATGGATATAACATTCACCTTTTGTATCCTAGAAACCAAACTCAATGTTGCCCTACCAACAATAAATACACAACCTATAATACTCCACCTAGTATCAATATGCTCTACCGAATTTGAGTTAAAATAGCCCTGAAAGCTAGTAGTAGAGCCCCCAAAGCATAAAGACTTACTGGATATTCCTCTCAAATATCTAAGAATCAATTTGATTACATTCCAATGCTCAATTCTTGGATGACTTATATATCTTGTAACAACTCCCACTGCATGTAAAATATCTGTCCCAATACATACCATAGCATACATCAAGCTTCCTAAAATCGAAGTATAAGGTACCTTGGACATCTTATCCTCCTCTTGTTGTGTCTTTGGACACATCTCCTTAGTCAATTTGAAATGACTAGGTAAAGGTGTGCTGACAGCTTTAAGATTCTCCATAGAGAAACATTGCAACACCTTCTCAATATAATCAACTTGAGATAATGTCAATTTTTTGTTCTTTCTATCTCTACAATTTTAATTCCAAGGATTCATTTTTATGCTCCCAAATCCTTCATAGAAAATGAATGTGCTAACTATTGTTTTAATCCCTTAATGTAATCCATGTTAGATGCAACTACAAGCATATCATCAACATATAAACATAAAATAATGTAATTTTCATCATATAATCTCTTAAAATAAACAAAATTTTTAGAATTACACTGAGTGTAACCATACTCATGTATAAAAATGTCAAATTTCAAATACCATTGCCGAGGTACTTACTTCAAGCCATATAAAATTTTCTTCAATCTGCACACTAAGTTCTCCTTACCTTTGACCTCAAATCCTTGTGACTATGCAATATATATCTCTTCATCCAAATATCCATGAAGAAAGGCTAATTTAACATCAACCTAATCCAAAAAAATATATTCAATAGCCATAATACTTAAAACAATACAAATAGAAGTCATTTTAACAACAGGAGATAATATCTCATCAATATCAATGCCCTTTTTCTATGAAAATGTTTTTACAACTAACCTAACTTTAAGTCTATTCTTACCTCCATCCTCTTCTTTCAACCTATAAACCCATTTATTCTATAAAATCCTTTTACATGTAGGCAACTTACATAGATCCCAAGTTTTATTTTTCAACAAGGAGTCTATTTCTTCTGCCATCACAAACTCCCACTTAAACTTAGTATCCACCTACAAAGCTTCATCATAACATTTAGGTTCACTAGCATTAGTTAGTAAAATAGAATACATAGAGGGAGAAAATCTTTCTAGAGGTCTACTTATCCTTGTTGACCACCTAACATTCATTGGGCGGTGTGGTATTTTTTGTTGTGGTTGTTTCATGTCATGAGGAACTACTAGAATATCATCTTTTGGAGTATCATCCAACACTACATAATCATTTTCTTTCTTCTCACACTGCTGCAACGGATCTTTGTACAACACTTTCTCATTGAATATGACATTGAGGGTTCTTACAATTTTAAAAAATTTAAAATCCCAAAGCCTATAACTAAATTCATCAATGCCATATCTAAAAAATATACATTTCTTTGACTTAGCTTCTAGCTTGGTTCTATTTTTTAGAATCTATATGTGCAAATGCTTCACAACCAAAGGTTTTGAGAAAAGAATAGCCCACCTTCTTACCAGTTCATGCTTACTTTGGAATACCACAACCCAAAGGAGTAAAGGGACCTCTATTAATTAAATATACAATAGTATTGATAGCCTGTACCGACATGTTTAAGAGAAACCCATCATGTAACCTCATGCTCCTTGCACACTCCATTATTGTCATGTTCATGCGTTCAACCACTCCATTTTCCCATGGACTCCTTGGATCAATTTTCTATCGAAAAATATCATTAGTGGAGAAATAATCTTCTAATTCATGACTACAATACTCACCACCATTATCAGATCTGAGACATTTCAATCTCTCACCAGTCTCATTTTCAACCAAGCATTTTCATTTCTTAAAACTTTGAAAGACATTAGATTTTTATCTAAGGAAATATACCCATACTTTTCTAGTTTCATCATCAATAAATTTAATATAATAATGAGATCCACAAAGGGAAGATACCTGAGTGAGTCTCCATACATTCATACGCACAAGCTCTAATTTCTCATTTCTTTTCCTTCCCACTCTTCACAAAACTCACTCTTTTGTTTTCCATACACACAACTTTCACAGAAATAAAAATTGACACATTTTAGACCTGGTAAATTTTTTTTTGAATGAATTAATTTCATACCTTTGTCACTTATATACCCAAGTTTTTTGTGCCATATCACTGTATCAAAATCTACATCAACTGTTTGTTCTCCTTTCTTAACTACAACAACTATTCTCTAACATTAATTTTTCTTTTGAAATAATTAAATTAGAGTGAAATAGAGATGGAGTGGAATAAGAGAGAGTGAGGAGAGAGAAAGAGAGAGGAGAAAAAGATAAAGAGAGGGAGAAATCAAGGAGAGAGAAAGATAGATGGATTGAAGAGGAGAGGAGGGAGTGATAAGAGAAAGAGAGAGAGAGAGAGAGGATAGGAAAAGAGAAAGAGAGGGAGAGAGTGAGATGAGAGAAAGAGAGATGGATGGAAAGAGGAGAGGAGAGAGTGAGGAGAGAGAAAGTAAGGATAGATAAAAAGAGCTGGAGGGAAAGAGGAGAGTAGAGAGTGAGGAGACAAAGAAAGATATGGATAGGAAGATGATAGGAGAGAGATAGAGAGAGTGAGTAGAGAGAAGAGAAAAATAAATATGGAGGGAAAGGGGAGAGATGATGCAGAGGGTAAGTGTGGTGGACAACCAAAAAAACTCAATGCTTCAACTATTCTTCAAGAAAATCAAATTATGATTTCACCCTCCCCAGTGGAAAACAATGACAAAGTAGATCTATTTATATTGTATTATAAAAGATTCATATGATTAATGGGTTTACAACAACACCCAATACTTCAATCTAGAGTAGTTTTCCTCAAACTCTTGCTCTTTACTAAAAACAACCACAAATACTTTTAATCCCCCACAAATGATCTAATTTATCCTTTGAACAACCAACCACAACAACCTTCAACCTCCCATAACCTTTTGATTCATTACTCAACCTTAGAAAGAAAAGACAAAATACACAACCTTATTGCCCTCTAGATAGACCTATAGATAGTTGTAATACCTTTTTAACCAAATTGAATTTCTTCAATCTCTCTGGTGAGTTTGGGAATAATTAAGTTATATTAATTTTTTCCAAATAACATCAAAATCCAATGGTTTAATCCCAAGATATTGCCCCTAGATTAGACTGCATTTTCTATAACCTTCATTTTTGAACTTTTACCCTTTCTCCAAAATGTGATCACTCTTTCACTTGTTAAACATGTGAACTCAACAATCAGTCAAAACAAAAAGGACACTCAAAACCAACATAAATATCATAAAGGCCAATTAAGATTAGTGGATGAAGAAAAACCATAAAGACTCTAAGGAGGTTAACTAGACCATATTGAAGCCTATAATGGCTTTTGATAGTATGTAATAAGAAAAAGCTCTATAAGTTGGAAAAGTGTCCTTCAAAGAATAAACATGATTTGTAATGGATTAATAGCATCCAATTGATAAATTTTAGTATTTAAAAAGTCTATAAGTCTTTTGATAAAGTCAATAGGTTATTAGATCAATAAAATTAAGTAAGGGGTCATTGAATTAATAAATTGTAAGGTTGCAAATTCAAATATTTGAAAAACAACGGTTAGATTATAAATTTAGAATGAATTAGATTTGTAAGTGTCTAAAGTCTTAAATAAACATTTTAACCATTAAAATATGGTTTTGGAAGTTAGGAATAGTCTATGTATTAGAAAATAAAGGCATTGTATGGCAGAATGCTAGAGTGTATGGATTGTACAAGGGAAACATCAATAAAGATCAATTTTTCAAGGCATTTTGTTTTGTTTGACTTCTAGACTTCGGTATTTCATTGAGGAGGATTCAAAATGTATTGAGAAGGGTTTGAATCTTATTTTAATACTATCCTAATGCATTGAAGTTCTTTTACTTACTCTTGTTTTGTTCATTCATACTATACAATCACAGGTTTCTTTGTATTTCAGCAATTATTTTGAAGTTTCAATGAGGGATTGTTTGTTCCATGGGATCAAAGTCCTAGAACCTATGGAATAATTTTCACTAAAATTTTATTATACATGTTTAACAAGTGAAAGAGTGATCACATTTTGGAGAAAGGGTAAAAGTTCAAAAATGAAGGTTATAGAAAATGCAGTCTAATCTAGGGGCAATATCTTGGGATTAAACCATTGGATTTTGATGTTATTTGGAAAAAATTAATATAACTTAATTATTCCCAAACTCACCAGAGAGATTGAAGAAATTCAATTTGGTTAAAAAGGTATTACAACTATCTATAGGTCTATCTAGAGGGCAATAAGGTTGTGTATTTTGTCTTTTCTTTCTAAGGTTGAGTAATGAATCAAAAGGTTATGGGAGGTTGAAGGTTGTTGTGGTTGGTTGTTCAAAGGATAAATTAGATCATTTGTGGGGGATTAAAAGTATTTGTGGTTGTTTTTAGTAAAGAGCAAGAGTTTGAGGAAAACTACTCTAGATTGAAGTATTGGGTGTTGTTGTAAACCCATTAATCATATGAATCTTTTATAATACAATATAAATAGATCTACTTTGTCATTGTTTTCCACTGGGGAGGGTGAAATCATAATTTGATTTTCTTGAAGAATAGTTGAAGCATTGAGTTTTTTTGGTTGTCCACCACACTTACCCTCTGCATCATCTCTCCCCTTTCCCTCCATATTTATTTTTCTCTTCTCTCTACTCACTCTCTCTATCTCTCTCCTATCATCTTCCTATCCATCTCTTTCTTTGTCTCCTCACTCTCTACTCTCCTCTTTCCCTCCAGCTCTTTTTATCTATCCTTACTTTCTCTCTCCTCACTCTCTCCTCTCCTCTTTCCATCCATCTCTCTTTCTCTCACCTCACTCTCTCCCTCTCTTTCTCTTTTCCTATCCTCTCTCTCTCTCTCTCTTTCTCTTATCACTCCCTCCTCTCCTCTTCAATCCATCTATCTTTCTCTCTCCTTGATTTCTCCCTCTCTTTATCTTTTTCTCCTCTCTCTTTCTCTCTCCTCACTCTCTCTTATTCCACTCCATCTCTATTTCACTCTAATTTAATTATTTCAAAAGAAAAATTAATGTTAGAGAATAGTTGTTGTAGTTCAGAAAGGAGAACAAACAGTTGATGTAGATTTTGATATAGTGATATGGCACAAAAAACTTGGGTATATAAGTGACAAAGTTATGAAATTAATTCATTCAAAAAAAAATTTACCAGGTCTAAAATGTGTCAATTTTTATTTCTGTGACATAGTTCTTGTTTTGGAAACTTCGGAGGATCATAACTTTCTCATACGACCTCATATCGAGGCGATTCTTTTTTTGAAAGTGCATGATTTTTCGAGTAGATCGCAGTGGTGCTATTCGTTTCCTTGATTATTGTGCCCAAGTTTCACTTTTAACATATGCTCTTAATGAGGGTTTGTAATGCATTGAAATCAAGACCTACTTGTGGTATTTTGGCCATAACTTTTTCATATGGAGGTATTTTTCCGATCCGAAAGAAGCGTCGAAAAGATGGTTCTGAGACAGAGATAATGGTATAGGTTTTTTTGAGTTTTGATGCAGTTTGGTTGCCTATTATGGCAATCAAAGTCGGATGTTCTATTTTGCACTCCGAGAGGCGTATCTTGAGCTTCCGATCTCCAATTTTGGACTTCTTTATATCGCTGGAAAGCTCTTTCTGTGCTCTTTCCAGTGATGTTGGTTGTTGTTCCAGATTCTATTCTAGACACATCCTATTCAGTCTTTTGTGTTTTAGCATTCTGGTGGATATTCTATTTATTTCAGGTCCGGAGATCGATTTTGTTGCTTCAGTTGCTTCGTTTTGGGCTTTACCTTCTGTTGTTTCAGCCTTATGTTTTTTTTTATCATTGTTGATATTCACTGTAAGCATCTTTATGCAACGCACTGAGATAAAGTGTCACTCTTGCGATTCAGGATCCTTTTCATCATTGTGATTCATTGTACTCACACTATTATATAAAGTGCCATGGGGGGGATAGTTGTTTGCCACTTATAGGCCCTCTTTCTCTAATTCCTCATGCAGTGTCAACGACACATGCCTTTATTTGTGTTTGTACCTCAGTCTCGATGTGTTTGGCTCCTGTGTTGTAGGAGATTTTTGGCCCATCTTTTCAGCTGCCTGTCACCTCACCTACCTTAAGGGGAGGATATATTGTTGTTCTATGCTTCTTTGGTTGATGGTTCGTGCCTTCTATTTCCATGGAGGTTCCTTTGGTTGATGGTTCGTGCCTTCTATTTCCATGGAGGTTCCTTTGGTTGATGGTTCGTGCCTTCTATTTCCATGGGGGTTCTACATATCAGCATTTTGATAAAGTTTTGCGGTTCTTCATGCTTCAGTAATGCTGCTTCTTCATGATCACTCCTTGTTCCTATTTTAGGGGACAATTTCCCTAGCGGGAGACTTCTTCAGTTCTTCACTAGGTTCTTACCTCTTTTTGGGGGAGGGTTTTTCCCTTGTGGTTTTCTCTCTTTCCCCGCTTTCAGAGATTGCATCTTCTTGCATTGTACTTGGGTACCTAACATGGCCTCGTTGCCGGGACCCATTTCTACATCCACCTAAGCTTCGCTTATGGGGGGGTGTTAGTGTAGTTTTTTATTTTTCCTGATGAACAAAAGATGTTGCTGTAGTGTAAATCAGACGCCTTTAATAGAAAAAAACGGCTCCAAAAATTAGAAAACGACCCCAGCAACCAAAATTTGACATGAAAATGCTGGATCAACTTCTCAAGTCCATCAATGGCATGCTGGAACCTGCAAAACTGATTGAAAACTCCAAATATGCAAGTTGGTTGTCAGATTTGAGATTAAAACCCCAGAGAAAAACTGTTTTTGTCAAAACTTTTCTGATTCTCAAGATCATCCAAAGATGCAAGAGAAGAGCATACTTCGTTTTTCAAAAAACTAAAATAAAGTTTATTTGCCCCCCCCGAATCTCTCAAATAAGGAAACTAAAATCTACTCTTGCACATAGAAAAGCTCTGATACCATGTTAGGATCTGAAAAGATTAATAACCCAGAAAACTAGTGCAAAGAGTAAATATCTAAACTATGAATGCAAATGATACAAAATCAAAATAGTATCATAGAGTTAGTCTCCAAGAGAGTAATGCAAATTCTTGAAGCAAAATAACATTAAGAGGATGCAAAAATACGAGATGCAAATACAAGCCAGGTAGCATGCTTATATAGGCTAGGAAGAGGGAGGAGGTGGCAACACCAACCAATGAGGAGCAACCATCTATCAGACTAAAGATAGAAAAGTATCTTCCCAAGATAGCTAATGGATGCTCACATGTAGGAAGGTGACACCTCACAACCATTCACCTAATAAGACATGCTTTATTAACCTAAGCGAGATTATTAAAAGTGTAGGAAAAACCTAGCAAAATAGGAAAAATAAAAAACTACACTAACATGTCCTTGGTGCCCTACACCATACTCCCCACCATGAGAAGAACTCTTGCCCCAAGAGTTGATCTATCTTTGCCACCTATTGTTTCTTGTTGCCATCAACTGTTGAGGGATGAAATAGTCCCCCAAAGTGACCATCTCCTTCATCATAGTTCCTGCATTCACACACCAAGTTTTGGATAAAAAAGATCTTGTACTCGATTGTCCTCTTGCATGATAGTGCTGCTGCTTGAGTGTTTATACTTTTCCCCATTTGTGTGGGTCATGTTGTTGATGCCCTTCCTTATCTTCAATTTCATTCATTTTCCTACCCATTGGATAGTTGATTGTCCATATTTGAACATAGTGTAGATCCAAAAGTCCTCTTGATTTAGGATTTTTGTACCATTCCTCTTTCAACAACAGGATGCCTCCAACAATTCCCTCTTGCTGGACCATTACTTGACATGTATCAATTTTCCTTCCTACCTTTATTTCTTCTCCAAAACACATCAATATAGACTCCTTGTGACTCTTTACAAATGGATACAACTTATAGCTCATCTTTCCTTGTTGAACTACATATGTATTTTCAAAGCCATCATGCATAACTCTCCTTGAACATTGCCAAGATCTTCCTAAAATTAGATGTCCACAAGTCATGTGCATGACATCACACAATACCTTGTATCTATAACCACCAACTAAAAACTCAACCATTACTTGATCCTTAGCCAACAAATTGTGACCCTCATTCACCCAAGTGGCATAATAAGGTGCAGTATGTGCAAAAGTTTTCAAATTCAGTTTCCTAACAACCTCATAAGAAAATAAATTATGACTTGCCCCTGAATCAACTATAAATTTTCATACCTTTCCTTGACTAGGACAATTTGATTGGAATATACCTAGATCTTTTGGTGCTTGATTGCATCTTCCCATTAGTAAGGACTTTCCTTCTTCTAGATGAATTTCAATGGATTCTTCTTGCTCATCTTTTCTTTATTCTTCATCAACCAAATTCACTCTTCTATCTCTCCCTTTATCTTAATTCCATTTAGGACAACTAAAGGATTGATGGCCCACTTCATTACAATTGAAGCATCTTCTTTTCAACACTCCACTTCCTCTTCCTCCACTTCTTCCACCCCTTGTCTTAGATGTAAAGGGTTTGTCCTTCTCCTTGTCATTACTATTCAATTATCTCTTCCTCCTCTTCCTCTCATGGAAGATCCTCCTCTTGTTCTACTTTTTTCTTGTCTCCTCCTTATCTTTTCTTCAACCCTTATTGCTAAAGAATATCATTCATCTACTATCTTTGGGATAGAAAGACTAAGCTCATCTTGGATGTTGAACCTTAGCCCCTCAATGTACCTTGCAATATTTTCTTCCATCTCTTCATCATGACCCATCCTTATGTCTAGTTTGTGAAACTCCTTAGTGTACTTGGACATATCCATCTCCTTTTGCTGCAAATCCCTCATCTTCTCATACAAATGAATCCTATAGTCCCTTGGTAAAAATTTTGCCTTCACTTTTTCATCATAGAGTACCAAGATGTGATCTTGGATTTCCCATTCTTCTATCTCTCAGCCTAAACACAATCCCACCATAACAAAGCATGTCTTTTCAAACTAGACTTTGTTATCTTCACCTTGTCCTTCTCTTGGATCCCTTCACATTCAAAACAATTCTCCATTGTAGTAAACCAATTTACCAATTACTCATCATCCATATTTCCCCCATAGGTAGGTAAGTTTGTCCTTACCCTTACATCTCAATTCCTTATGGTTTTTGCCAACTTAGCCATCCTTACTTCATCAAGATCCACTTCTTCTTCTTGGGGTTCTTTTCCATCTTCTTCTTCATATCTAATTTTTTCATCTAATCTGAATATTTTATCCTTCTTCTCTAGTGTTGATAGCCTCTCCATCATGGACTTTATCAATATATCTTTTTTAGCATTCTCTTTATCCTTTTGGTCTAATGATGCCCTCAAATTTTTGTTATCTGCCACTTGGTCTTTCACTATCTTTGCCAACTCCATGTTTTCCAACATTGTAGGAAACTCTTCTTCTCCCTTAGACATGGCTCCTATTCTCCTTGACACTAGGGATTAGTTGGATCCTCCTTAAAGGATACTTCCAGTTTAAGGGCTAACTAAGGATCCAAACTATCAAGATGATCAAGACCACTTTCCCAACTTCCCAAAGGACTTTTTCTAGGCTATGATACCACTTGATGTAGAGGTAAAGTATGGTGGACAAGGTTTCAATAAGTGAATGATACAACCCAAAAAACTCAATGCTTAAACTATGCTTCAAGAAACTTAAATTATAATTTCACCCTACCAAATGGAAACAAATGACAAAATAGATCTATTTATATTGTATTATGAAAGTTTCATATGATTAATGGGTTTACAAGAACACCCAACACATTAATCTGGAGTAGTTTTCCTCAAACTCTTGTTCTTTACTAAGAACAACCACAAATACTTTTAATCCCCCAAAAATTATCTAATTCAACCTTTGAACAACCAACCATAGCAACCTACAAGCTCTCATACCCTTTTGATTCATTAAGTCAACCTTAGAAAGCAAATAAGACAAAATACGCAACCTTCATTTCTAAACTTTTACCCTTTCTCCAAACTATGATCTCTCTTTCTTATTATTTCTACACATCACTTGTTAAACATGTATAATCAAATTTTAGTGAAAATTATTCCATGGGGTCTAGGACTTTGATCCCTTGGATCAATCAATCTCTCATTGAAACTTCAAAATAATTACTAAAATGAAAAGAAAACTATGAGTGTATAGTATGAATGAATAGAACAAGAGTAACTAAAATATCTTCAATGCATTAGGATAGTATTACAATAAGATTCAAACCCTTCTAAATATATTTTGAATCCTCCTCAATGAAATATCCAAGTCTAGATGCCTTCATTTTCTAATATATAGACCATTCCTAAATTCCTAAATTCATGGTTGGAATGTTTATTTAAGACTTTAGACACTAACAAATCTAATTCATTCCAAATTTATAATCTAACCATTGCTTTTCAAATATTTGAATTTTCAACCTTATAATTTATTAATTCAATGACCCCTTACTTTATTTTATTGATCTAATAACTTATTGACTTTCTCAAAAGAGTCCTAGACCTTTTAAATACTCAAATTTATCAATTAGATGGTATTGATCCATTACAAATCATGTTTATTCTTTGAAGGATACTTTACCAACTTATTGAACTTTTTCTTATTACATATTATCAAAAGTCAATATAGGCTTCAATATGGTCCAATTGATCTCCTTAGAGTCTTTATGGTGTTTCTTCATCCATTGATCTTCATTGGCCTTTATGATATTCATGTTGGTTTTGACTATCCTTTTTGTTTTGACTGATTGTCCTTGGTGCCTTGCACCAAGAGAGAGGGAGAGAGTCATTAATGAGATGGAGAGAGAGAGAGGGAAGAAATCTCAAAATCCCAAGAGGGTGAGGAGAGAGAGAATGAGAAAGAGATTGGGCAAGGAGAGAGACTTTAATTTTTTCAATTTTCTAGGTCTAGGGTTTACATTTCTAATTTTTTTTCTCTAGGTATATGATAATTTACATTTTTATTTTATTTTATTATGTAATTTTCACCTTGTGGTTTTCTTCTAGAGTTCAAAATTTATTTATTTTTACTCAAGGTTCATGTTTTTGTTTTCTACCCATGATTTACATTTTTTTCTACACAAGGTTTGAAATTTTAATTTTTTTTCAAGTTTAATGTGTTCTATAGTATGAAATAAATATTTATAACAAAAAATAAATTTTTTAACTAATTTTTTTTTTTTCTAATATAGAAATTATTCTTTATAGATAAAAATAGTAATTTACTATATATATTCTAATGAAAAAGCTAAAATACTAAAAGAAAATGATAAAAAATACTTGGATAGTAAATATCGAAGGGCATAGAGTGTTAGCAAGGTTGATACAATCAGACACTTGAACCTTCAAATCATAATCACATTTTCCTCATTGTAAAAATTAAAGAGAATGGGTTAAATTTTTTTTTAACAATTTACAAAACAAGCACTCGATTTTTAAAAATTCAATGACCATTTCTCTTTGGGAACTTGAAGAAAAATAGGAACCGCTTTTTTAAATAGGTTCCTAATATATATTTTTAGGCCAAGATACCAAAGCTAAATGGACAAATCTTTCTTTAAAAAGGATACTCATTTCTAGTGACTAGCTTTTTCAACCTATAGAGTGTTGGGACTACAACTATGGAACAATTGTTCTTGTTGTGATATTGCTATCAAGATTTAGCTGTGTGATTTTGAGTCAAACTCATTGACCCATGTTTCATGAGTAGTTATTCAACATGAATCCATCTCTCATTAGAATAAATGGAACACTTAGCACTCATTGGATCTAGGTGATGCTCATGGAGGTGAAGCACTAGGACTTCCCAGGAGGTCACCCATCCTAGTACTACTCCAACCTGAGCATGCTTAACTATGGGGTTTCCTCCATGGTTAAACCCAAAGCTTGCAACCCCATTTGTAAAACCTTCACCAAGTGTTGTGCCTTATGAAAAAATCATTAGAAAGTACCTTAAGTTCATCAATCGATAATTAGGAGATAATTTCCATAGCAAGTCAAACTATGATATTGCTATCAAGATTTGGCTATGTGATTTTGAGTCAAACTCAATGACCCATGTTTCATGAGTAGTGATTCAACATGAATTCATCTCTGAGATTTTGAGTCAAACTCAATGAACCATGTTTCATGAGTAGTGATTCAACATGAATCCATCTCTCATAAGAATAAATGGAACACTTAGCACTCATTAGATCTAGGTGATGCTCACATGGGTGAAGCAATAGGACTTCCCGAGAGGTCACCCATCCTAGTACAACTCTAGCCTAAGCATGCTTAACTATAGAGTTTCCTCTATGGTTAAACCAAAAGCTTGCTACCCTATCTTAAAAATTTTCATCAAGTGTTGTGTCTTATGAACCATTCATTAGAAAGCCCCCTAAGCTCATCAATTGATAAGTAGGAGATGATTTCCCCAATAAGTCAAATTGTGATATGGCTATCAAGATTTAGTTGTGTGATTTTGATTCAAAATCATTGACCCATGTTTCATGACTAGTGATTCAACATGAATCAATCTCTCATGAGAATAAATGGAACAATTAGCACTCATTGGATCTAGGTGATGCTCACAGAGGTGAAGCACCTGGACTTCTCGGGAGGTCACCCATCCTAGTACTACAACTTGAGTGCAGTTAACTATGAAGTTTCCTCCATGGTTAAACCCAAAGCTTCCAGCCCCATTTGAAAAACCCTCTTTGAGTTTTGTGCCTTATGAAATATTCATTAGAAAGCCCCTTGAGCTCATCAATTGATAACTAGGAGATAATTTCCACAAGTCAAATTGTGATATTGCTATCATGATTTAGCTATGTGATTTTGATTCAATCTCATTGACCCATGTTTCATGAGTAATGATTCAATATGAATCCATCTTTGATGAGAATAAATGGAACACTTAGCACTCATTGGATCTAGGTGATGCTCACAGGGGTGAAGCACTGAGACTTCTTGGGAGGTCACCCATCCCAATACTACTCCAACCTGAGCACGCTTAACTATAGAGTTTCCTCCATGCTTAAAACCAAAGCTTGCAAACCCATTTGAAAAACCTTCACCAAGTGTTGTGCCTTATGTAACATTCATTATAAAGGCCCTTAAGCTCATCAATTGATAAGTAGGGGATAATTTCCACAACAAGTCAAATTGTGATATTGCTATTAGGATTTAGCTGTGTGATTTTGAGTCAAACTCATTGACCCATGTTTCATGAGTAGTAATTCAACATGAATCCATATCTCATGAGAACAAATGGAAAAATTAGCAGTCATTGGATCTAGGTGATGCTCACAGGGGTGAAGCATTGATACTTCTCGGGAGGTCACCCATCCTAGTACTACTCCAGCCTAAGCATGCTTAACTATGGAGTTTCCTCCATGGTTAAACCCAAATATTGAAACCCCATTTGAAAAACCTTCACCAACTATTGTTCCTTATGAACCATTCATTAGAAAACCACTTAAGCTCATCAATTGATAAGTAGGAGATAATTTCTACAACAAGTCAAATTGTGATATTGCTATTAAGATTTAGCTATGTGATTTTGAGTCAAACTCATTAACCCATGTTTCATGAGTAGTGATTCAACATGAATCCATCTCTCATGATAATAAATAAAATATTTATCACTCATTGGATCTAGGTGATTATCTCTCATGAGAATAAATAGAACACTTAGCACTCATTGGATCTAGGTGATGCTCACAGGGGTGAAGCACTAGGATTTCCTAGGAGGTCACCCATCCTAGTACTACTCTAGCCTGAGTGTGCTTAACTACAAATTTTCCTCCATGGTTGAACCCAAAGCTATCAAACCCATTTGAGAAATCTTCACCAATTGTTGTGCCTTATTAGCCATTCATTAGAAAGCCCCTTAAGCTCATCAATTGATAAGTAGGATATAATTTCCACAGCAAGTCAAATTGTGATATTGCTATCAAGATTTAGCTATCTAATTTTGAGTCAAACTCATTGATCCATGTTTAATGAGTAGCGATTAAACATGAATCCATCTCTCATGAGAATAAATACAACACTTAGGACTAATTGGATCTAGGTGATGCTCATAGGGGTGAAGCATTGAGACTTCCCTAGAGGTTACCCATCCCACTACTACTCCAACCTGAGCGCTCTTAACTACGAAGTTTCCTCCATGGTTAAACCCAAAGCTTGCAACCCCATTTTAAAAACCTTCACCAAGTGTTGTGCCTTATGAACCATTCATTAGAAAGCCCCTTAAGCTCATCAATTGATAAGTAGGAGATAATTTCCATAGCAAGTCAAATTGTAATATTGCTATCAGGATTAAGCTGTGTGATTTTGAGTCAAACTCATTGAACCATGTTTCATGAGTACTGATTCAACATGAATCCATCTCTCATGAGAATAAATGGAACACTTAGCACTCATTTGATCTAGGTGATGCTCATAGGAGAGAAGCACCGAGACTTCCCAAGAGGTCACCCATCCCAATATTACTCGAGCTTAAGCACACTTAACTATAGAGTTTCCTCCATGGTTAAACCCAAAGCTTGCAACTCGATTTGACTCAAAATTAGCTAAATCCTAATAGCAATATCACAATTCGACTTTCTATGGAAATTATCTTTTACTTATCAATTTTTATGTTGTTATTGATGTCAAACCTTATTGGTAAGATAATTATTAATAGTGTAGAGTGTCATATCATTTGATTTCTAAAGAGGAAGAGATTATGAGATGCCTTAGTGAAAGGTTGAGTTGATATGTGGAAGTGTGATGGAATTAAAATGGTAACTTGATAAGTTAGTACTTGATAATATAGTATGTTGTTTATTCATTACAATAAGATAGGATGAAAGTTTAGTTGTGAAACAACTGAGTATCTAAAGAAGAAGATTAAGAAACTTAAGCATAATGTTGGCTCCTTATTTGAAAATATTTTGACAAACCTTTAAGATGTGGGTAATACATAGAAATTAGCTATAGACCATGATTAGTACTCCTAGACATGTCATTAGGACCAACTGACAAGATATTTAGTCTTCTTCCCTTTGAATTTTGCAAGATTCAGGCAGGTGTACCATGAAATTTATAATCATTTCCTTTTCTAACAATATTTTATCACAAATTCATTTATAGCAGACAATAGCCTCTAATTCTTCTAATTCATTTACAACAAAAGAACTATAAGATAGCTAATTCTCAAGATCCTAAAGCTCACCAAACCCAGTATAGACTAATCCTTTTTAGATCTAAAATAGGAAATGAAATATTAAAGATTTTGATTAATGAGTTAAAATACTATACATAGTTTTAATGAATTGCTCGACCCCAATACATGACTAGTGTTTTATCCATTGGGTTATCAACTCATAAAATTTGACACCATCACTTTAAATATATTCACTCACTTTATAAAGAAAAATTAATACTCAATCTCAAATCTCAATATTATCAAAATCTCCCTGTGAAACCCTTCAATTCTCTCAGATCACATTATGCATTTACTCAATCAATTTAATCAATAGTAAAATAAGAAATAAGATATACTTCAAGATGAATTACAAATAAAACTCAATAAATTTTGTCATTCAATCACAAAAAATTAAAGACAATATAAGAAGAGGCAAAATGTCAACATTTGTGACTTTACAATTGGTAAAGAATAGATCATTATAAGACATACATCTGACAATATGGATGTTCAAAAGTAGTTTCGTGTTTGTTATGTAGGTATATCCATAGTGGATATACCAAAAAAGTAATATATCCTATTCAAATGATTGCCTTCCCTATTGTGATATTTATTAATTTCCTTTAGGCTTTTATATGACTATCTTTCACTATTTCTTGGATAGCATCCTCAAGTAGTGGTGCAACTTTTCCTATTTTGTCTTGACCTCAAGCTTGATCATCAGATTCCACCTAGGGATCTTCTATTTTGGGAATGTAGTTTTTTATCCTTTCATTATAAACAATATCATTAGGCTAGTTAAATTCCATAACCTTCTTTTCATTTCCTATAATACCTTTCTATTTTTCCTTCAACTATTTTATTTCAAAGTTTAAAGAATTATTAAAAAATTTGCTTGTAGCATTTCCTTTATAGTCCTTTTAAATAAAAAATTATAATCATTGTTTACTATGTTGTTCATTCTATTATTAAGCAAAGTACATAATTTTGTATCCCACTCTATATAAGTCTTTAGATTATGTTCAATTTTAAAGGCCAAAGAGAAATGGTCAAAGCTTTTATTTTAATATTTGAAAAGATAAAATCTTACCCTTCTTCGTAGTAACTCCCTATTTATATAAAATTATACCATGGTGGCAACTTGATCATAACTCTTTTCAATTAAGTCTTTAACTTGGGGCTTATCTATAACAATTACACATATATAACCTAACTCTTATTCTCTTGATGTAGGAGCATCCTGGGTGTAAGGGCAATCTCGCATCACCCAAAAATATTTTATTTTCAGTCTTTTCTATTTTAATAAGGACTAGTAGATAGGGTGGTTACTATTTATGGAAACATGCTATTTTTAGTAAGTTTGTCATACAAGCTCAAAATGTTCTCATTTTCTACAAGAAAGTTCATTTTAGAGTTGTAAGTCTATCATAAAAATCTCATTGCTCAAGCATTATTATCAGAGAAGTTATTATGGATTTTCGGTGCAAAAAATTGCAAAAAAATCTTCAGGCTCACTGTTGGAGGCCTTAGAGTGCCCAAATGAGGTCCAAAAACTTGATGGAAGGGGGCTAGCATGGTTTTGAGCCTGTAGATTAGAAGCTGAGATTTCTGAAAAGTGGTTATAATAGCTAATTGAAGCAACGGTTCATGAGTTATGGTCTTTCAAAGTTGGGCTACTCAAAATATCTAAAATAATTATCAAAGATGTATTTGGCTGATCTGTATGTATTGTTAGGGTCTTTCGGCCCTAGGTATGAAGTTTGAGCATTTAGAACCTTCTCGGGTGACATAAAACTACCTATTTAAGAAAAGCTCAAACATTGTCTAAGATAGCTCTGGGTGATAGTTGGCAGCTTGTCTTGCAGATTGTTGCAATGAAGGCACCCATGTGGGTTAGCATATTGTGCTTATGAATTCTATAATTCCAAATTTGTGGTGCAAACAAGAATTCCATATTTTGTTCTCACATTTTATGTTATTTCTATGTTTCTGTTATGAGTTTATGGTATTAAGGGGAGCTCCCTACATCAAGTGGTATTAAAGCTAGAGTTCTTGAGTATGTGGATAGATTGCCAACTATGAGGCAATTCACACTAGGACTGTGGTTTGGGTTGAGCATGTAAAAAGATCATTGATTATGAGGCAGTTTGCACTAGGGTTTCAATGAAAGTGTGAAAATGCCTCTAGAAAGAAAGCATGGTAGAAGAGTTGTAGGTGTTACACTTGAGGGTTTTCGAGCCCTCCAAAGAAAAATGCAAGAATTGGAAGAACAAATGTGTAGAAGAATGAATCTTCCCATAAGAGATGAAAGTGAGGATGAGGATGAAGTAGAAGAAAATGCCGAAGTAGAGGCAGTTCTAAATCCAAAGGAAGAGAGGCTTTTTAGGGCCATCTCCAAGATTGAAAAAAGAACTAAGTTTGAGGTTCCCATATTTTTAGGAAATCTTAACCCAGAGAAGTTGATCAATTGGATCAATGAACTAGAGGAGTACTTTGAGTATTAAGATATTGATGATCCTGATAGGGTCAAGTTTGTGATCGAATGAAAGATAAACTAAAGTGACAATTCATTCTCATGGATTATGGGCTTAATCTATTTAAGAAAATGCAAGGGCTGAAGAAAGTGGGATAATCTTTTTAACAATATATTGAAGAGTTCTATAAAGTTCTCATTAGAACTGGCCATGCAGAAGTTGATAAGGAGAAAGTTGACTATTATCTAAATGGATTAAGGCCCAGCTTTTAGGATGAGCTAAGCCTAGTTTGAATGAGTAGTATTGAGGAGGCATACCAATTTTCCCTAAGAGTTGAGGAGAAATTGAGCAAAAAGTGTGACAATAAGAATAGTGGAAGAGGTTGTAGTGGAAGATCTAGCAGACAATCTTATGGTGGTTGTAATGGTGATAAAAAGAACAAGGATGAGGTTGGAAGTAGTAGTCATAACTACAGGGGAAACAATTTCAATCATTTCCATGATTAGAACAATAGAGATCAGAGAGGAAGAGATAGAGGACAAGGATTTGGAAAAGGAGGCTTCTATGGAAAATATATTCACTACAGAGAAGAAGGGCATATAGCATTTAAATGTACCCAACACCAAGGAAGGATAGATCAAAAAACTAAAAACCTAGTGAGAGTTGCAAATATTGATGTAGATGCCAGATTCTCACATTCTAAAGATTCTAAAAGAGGAGAAGTCCTAGTTAACCGAAGAGTCCTGCTGAGAGGTGAGAATGAACTTGAGCAAAGAAGGAGCTTGTTTCACACAAGGTGTAGATGTGAATATAAGTTTTGTGATGTGATATTGATGGTGGAAGTGCTAACAATCTAGTGTCAGAAATGATGGTTACCAAGTTGAAGCTAAAGAAGCAAAAACACCCATGTCCATATTGTATTGCTTGGGTGCAAGATGACCAAAAGGTCATGGTCAATGAGCATGCTCAGTGAAGTTGAAGATTGGAAGCTACCAAGATGAGGTACTATGTGATATCATACCTATGAACATATGTCATATATTTTTGGGTAGGCTATGGTAGTTTGATAGGCATGTTGTACATGATGGAAAAGCAAATAGCTACACTCTAACTAAGGATGGAGGCAAACATAAGTTGAAGCCATTGAAGGATAAAGAAGAAAAGATATGTAGTGCTGCACAAATATGTTTTTTTGATGGAAAAGAGTTTCTTAAAGGTATGAAACATGAGCATATGTATTTTTCTATAATTCCTAAAGATAGTAAAGAAGACATAGAGGAGGTACCTGAAGAAGTGTTAGATATGTTAGAAGAGTTTTTTTATATTGTATCAGATAATGTGCTTGATGGATTGCCCCCAATGAAAAGGACCAGTCACTAGATGGATTTGGTTCTAGGAGCTAGTTTTCCAAACAAGGCAACACACAAAATGACACCAGTAGAAAGTGAAGAGTTGAATAGGCAAGTTCATGAGTTGTTGCAGAAGGGTTTGATTTGAGAGAGTCTGAGTCCATTTTTTGTACCAATAGTATTAGCACCAAAGAAGAATGGAGAATGGAGGATGTGCATAGATTCTCATGCTATCGACAAGATCACCATCAAGTATAGATTTCCTTTTCCAAGGATGGATGATATTATGGACTATTTGAGCAAAGCTCAATATTTCACAAAGATAGATCTGAAGAGTGGGTACCATTAGATTCATATCAGAGAAGGTGATGAGTAGATGACTGCTTTCAAGACAAGGGAAGCACTATATTAGTGGTTAGTCATGCCTTTTCAGCTAGCTAATGCATAGAGCACTTTCATGAGGCTCATGAATGAGATATTGAAGGAGTTTCTTGGTAAGTTTGTCATTTTTAACCTAGATGATATATTGATCTTTAATAAGGCATTAGAGGAGCATTTGATTCATATTCACAAGGTGTTTGATAAGTTGAGGGAAGAAAAGTTGTTGATAAATCTAAAGAAGTGCAATTTTGTAAAGAAAGAGTTGGTGTATTTTGGATTTGTAGTCTTAGGAAAAGGTCTAAAAATGGACCCAAAGAAAGTGAAGGCTATCCTTGAATGGCCTACTCCAAGGAGTGTGATAGAGGTAAGATCTTTTCATGGACTAGCTACATTTTACAAAAGGTTCATAAGAAGTTTTAGTAGTATTTGTGGACCCTTTATTGAAATGATGAGAGGGGATAGGAAAGAGTTTAAATAGACTATAGGAGTAGATAAGAGTTTTAATCTATTGAAACAACAAGTTACTAAGAAACCTATTTTAGCACTTCCTAATTTTAACAATGTGTTTCAAGTAGATTGTGATGCTAGTGGTACTACAATAGGAGCTATTTTGAGCTAGGAAGGTAGACCTATTGCTATTTTTAGTGAGAAGTTGAATGATGCAAAAAGAAAATATTATGTTATAGTTCAAGCATTGAAGAAGTGGAGACACTGTCTTCTTCCTAAGGAGCTTTTTTTGCATATTGATCATCAAGCTTTGCAATAGTTGAATAGTCAAGAAAAATTTAACCAAAGGCATTTAAAGTGGGTTGAGTTTTTGTAGAGTTATACATTTGTTTTGAAACACAAGAGTGGGAAGTCTAACAAAGTTGTAGATGCTCTTAGTAGAAGACAACTTTTATTGATAGAAATGTAGGTAGAGGTGGTTGGGTTCAATGAACTTAGTACATTATATCTAGATGATCCTAATTTTGGTGAAGCATGGAAGGCTTGTACAGAACCTATTACACTTGATAGGACAAAGTGTTTGGATTTCATGATCTAGGATGATATGTTGTTCAAAGGAAGCCAGTTGTGCATTCCCAAAAGTTCAATGAGAGAGAATCTCATCAAGGATAAGCATAGTGGAGAATTGGTTAGACATTTTGGTAGAGATAAAACCATAGCTTTGGTTGGTGAAAATTATTATTGGCCATAGTTGCAGCAAGATGTGATAAAATTTGTACAAACTTGTAGAGTATGTCAGATGGTGAAAGGAGTAAATAAAAATATAGGGTTGTATCAACCATTACTTGTACTAGAGAAGCCATGGGAGGATGTCAGCATGGATTTTATTCTTGGATTAGTGAGGACATAGCATGGGTGTTGGTGTAAATAAGTATTTACTTATTACACTTACTTAAGTTTACTTAGGTTAATGTATTATTTAATTATTTTTATTTGTGAGACACTTAGGAGTTTGTGCACTCTTGTGAGTTGTCTTGATGACATCACAGGGATCTGCACCTCTTTTAAGCACATGTTATCTACAACACAGGAATCTTCTACACACATATGACACTTTTTCATTCTTATCCATTCATCTAGAATGTTGGATAAGGTGCTTAGTTGTCTTATCTCTTGGTTGTTTCTAGAGACATTCTAGGTGCTTCCTAAGAGGCCTTTATATACAGGCACTTCTAGTGTGTTGAACATCACATTTTGAATAGAGTAATGTATTTGGACATACTCTGATTAATTGTTCATATCCATTTTTGGTCTACTATGTGCTTGTGTTTGAGTTCTTAGTTCTTGGGTGAATTTTTCCCTTGGGCAAATTCTTACAATGGGCATGATTCTATTTTTTTGGTGGTTGGGTTTTTAAAGATGGCACATTTTATTCCTTGCAAGAAGACTAGTGATGTTGTTCATGTGGTAGAGTTGTTTTTTAGAGAAGTGGTGAGATTACATGGTCTACCAAAGAGTATAGTTTCAGATCTAGATTCCAACATTTTTGGGTATTTTTGGTGTACATTGTGGAAGAAGTTGAAGATAGATTTAAAGTTCAATTCATCACATCATCCATAGACTGATGGATGGATAGAAGTTGTGAATCACGGTTTGGGAAACTTACTAAGATGCTTGGTTGGAGATAAACCAAAAGGATGGGATATGATTTTACCACAAACAAAATTTTCATATATTAATTCAATCAATAGGAGTACTAGTAAATCACCATTTTCGATTGTATATGGGATTAGTCCCATAAATGCTTCTAAACTAAGGTAGAGAAATAAAAGAGAGATAAGTAGTGCTAAATAAAAATATTTTGTTGAACATTTGAAGAACATCCATGAGGAGGTAAGGAAGCACATCATAAAGATGAATACACAGTATAAGGCTAAGATAGATGTGTGATGCAGAGCCCTCTGTATTTATCCTCAAGGAATCTTAGTTCAACTCAAGGGATTCACAATAGGCTGGTACACCCTCAAGGAACCAAGAACATCTCAAAGATTACAACAAAGAACCCTGACATTATACACCGATAAAGACAACATCTTCACTCACACAATCAGATTGCTATGTCTGATTACATTGTTCATAACTCTAGTTATAAATATCTTATTGAAAAATATTTTGGAGAAATTGTTCTAAATTAGTAATTATAAAACATATCCAAAGATGAGACCAATACAATAATCAGATTATAAATTATGTACTCTGAACCAAGACCCATATTTTCTGTCATAAATCAGAAACAAAACTGGTAACCCTGCCTAGGGCATCACATAACATTCAAAAAACACATTAAAATAACCCCAAAAAAATTTCACATCATCCATTTGTGAGTCTAGTTTCCAAATCTTTAAGCCATTAATTTATCCAATACATAAATCAATGTATAAGCACAAATCTTTGCCTGCAACACCATTGAAGGCATTTAAAAACCAGTTTTCACTCAAATCTTCATAACTTTCACAAATATATATAAAAACTAGCCAAACCAAAATTAAATGAAAGATAATTCATGTATCTTTCCAATGAATATTTTTATAGGTCTTTATTTTCCAAAATATTCCTGTACCAAACGTTTCAATCTGACTGTAGTTGGGCATTCTCAAATCTGCAATTTACAAGCTTTGCCAAAACCTGCATAACTTCTTCATTTCTAAATGAAACAAATCCAAAAAAAAGCTAAAAGAAATTTTATTCACTTCTCTACCCAAATAATCAAAATTTACATGGTTTCCAGGCTGTACATGGTCGTACAAGACCTGGAACCAACACTAAAACAAAAAATCAATCAAAATAACAACTTAGGATATTACCAAATTTCTTTCAAAATGTATCTCTTCCTTTCCTTAATGCTTTGGTTCGACCTTACATATAGTTTTATAGATTTTTTGGTTGGTTATAACTTCCAAACCACCCTTTAAACCAACCCATTACATTTCTTTAACCCTTTTGCATTTTTTACAACATTTTATGCACTTTATGCATTTTTACATTACAACTTTCATACAAACCCAACCTAGACCAACATTATGACTCAAATGAATTTAGATGGATGTCAATAGATCCATTCAACAATTAAATAAACATTTTTACATTGTTTATCATATTAAGACCTCCTTTGACAACTTATTACAAATGGCTTCTCTAGCTTTTATATCTTTGTCTTCTTGAAATTTAATGTGCTCCTGCACCATACTCCCAAACTTGAAAAGTTTCCAAGTCCCTTGGAAACATGGAATCAATAACCTGCAAGAAAAAATATTAGATCAAAATCCTCATCTTTTCCTTTGCCTCTTCACCATCATCACTGGATCGGTGCCTCCTCCACTTTCCTATCTCTTTCACTAATGACTCCCATCAATGGAGTTATGCTGGTTGCCTCTATGGTGCTTCTCATTCCTCAGTCCACTCCTCCATGCTGCATCACAACCTCTTGTCCCTCACCTAGGAGTCCCATCATGCCTCTCTCCCCAGTCTATTGGCGACACACAAAGGACCATCCTCTTTGGCCCTGGATCATCTCCTATGATCCTTTGGTAGACCTCTCCTGTCCACCCATTGCAGCTGAGTGAACCAGCACCATTCTGCAACCACAAACTTCAAAACAAGAATCCAAAACAACCCAACACTGCCTGGTGTAGATCATCTTCCATCTACACACTCAGAATCTTCTAAGCTCTGATACCAATCTGATGCAGAGAATCTTTCAAATCAACCAAATAATAGGATCCATGCTGATCCTTTCAAAATCCATTAAATAAACTCCATAATTAGAGGCATCTTACAAGGTAGAACAAAACATTTTCCAACACAAAAATATCAACCTTCCTCCATTCACATATCCTAATTTCTATATCAGATTTCATTTTTCATAACTTTTAATCTTTAATATGGTATCACTATTAAATGCACATTTACATGGTTTCCAGGCTGTACATGGTCGTACAAGACCTGGAACCAACACTAAAATAAAAAACCAATCAAAATAACAACTTAGGATATTACCAAATTTCTTTCAAAATGTATCTCTTCCTTTCCTTAATGCTTTGGTTCGACCTTACATACAGTTTTATAGATTTTTTGGTTGGTTATAACTTCCAAACCACCTTTTAAACCAACCCATTACATTCCTTTAACCCTTTTGCATTTTTGACAACATTTTATGCACTTTATGCATTTTTACATTACAACTTTCATACAAACCCAACCTAGACCAACATTATGACTCAAATGAATTTAGATGGATGTCAATAGATCCATTCACCAATTAAATAAACATTTTTACATTATTTATCATATTAAGACCTCCTTTGACAACTTATTACAAATGGCTTCTCTAGATTTTATATCTTTGTCTTCTTGAAATTTAATGTGCTCCTGCACCAATGTGAAAAGGAGATATAAGGAATTTTAGATTAGAGATGAAGTCATGGTTCATTTGAGAAAGAAGCATCTTCTAATGGGTACATTTCATAAGTTGAAGATGAAGAAGTTTGGACTGTGCAAGATAGTGAAAAGCCATGATTCTGGAAATGCGTATGAAGTACAGTTGCCTCCTGAATTGAATATTTCACTAGTATTGAATATTTTAGGTTTAATAGAGTATTATGAAGGAGGTGATGGAGATGAAGTTGTAGAAGCATCGTGGAGTAGTCCAGTAGCTAGTTCGGCTATAAAGGAGATTGAGGAGAGACTAGACAGTCGTGTTGGAAAAACTACTAGAAATAGAACTTATGAGGAATATCTGGTCAAATAGAAAGGGAGACCAGTTGAGCATTCATCATGGCTAGCAAAGGAGGAGGTTAACCATCTTGGTTTTCCTCTGAAGTACACTTGAGACTTGATGGGGTAACTTCTCAAATTACCCCAAGCATTTGATGCAGGAGAATCCTGGGTGTAAGGGCAATCTTGCATCACCGAAAAAAATTTTATTTTCAGTCTTTTCTATTTTAATAAGGACTAGTTGAAAGGATGGTTACTATTTATGGAAACTTGCTATTTTTAGTAAGTTTGTGATATTAGCTTGGAATGTTATTATTTTCTACAAGAAGGTTCATTTTAGAGTTGTAAGCCTACCATAAAAATCTCAATTCTCAAGCATTAGTACCAAAGAAGTTATTGCCGATTTTCGGTGGAAAATTTTATAGAAAATTCTTAAGGCTCACCATTAGAGGTCTTAGACTGCCTAGATGAAGTCTGAAAACTCAATAGAAGGGTCCTAGTGTGGTTTTAAGCTTATAGATCAGGAGCTAGCATTTCGAAAAAGTGGTTATAATAGTTAATTGGAGCAATGGTTCATGAGTTATGGCCTTTCAAAGTTGGGCTACCCAAAATATCTAAAATAATTGTCAAAGATGTATTTGGCTAACTCTATATGTATTGTTAGGGTTTCTCGGCCCTAGGTATTAAGTTTGAGCTTCTAGAACATTTTTGAGTGGCATAAAACTGCCTATTTAAGAAAGGCCCAAACATCATCTAGAATAGCTTTGGATGATAGTTGGCAACTTGTCTTGTAGATTGTTGTATTGAAGGTGCCCATGTGGGTTAGCATATTGTACTTATGAATTCCATAATTCCAAATTTACAATGCAAATAAGAAGTCCATATTTTGTTCTTTCATTTTATGTTATTTCTATGTTTCTATTATGAGTTTATGGTATTAAGGGGAGCTCCTTGCATCATCTCTGCTAACCCATTTGTTCAAAAATTGTCTCAACATATCCTCACTTTTGCTAAGAGATCTCTTGATAGCTACAAGTTCTAATATCTCATGGTAAATAAATATGGTATCACTATTAAATGCAAATTTTAAAATGGCTACTCTTAACTTTTCTTCATATCTTTGCGCCACATCCATTTGTGATGCCATGTGTTTACTTTTTTGTTCCTCAATTCCTTCATCAAAGGGTTCTTGAGCATGTAATGGAGTTTTAGGGAATTTAATAGTTGGAACAATAGAGGGCAGTGGAGCTTGTGAAAATGCTATCATTCTCTAAGAGGTTTCCCCAATCTTTATTTTTTGTAATTGTTGACTCTCATCTATAGCTAGTGTCTTTGACATCTTACTACTCTTTCTACTTTTTTCATCATAGGCCTACAAAATGTTTTCATATTTGAGATTTAATTCAATAAATTCTTGTTTCTCTTTCTTATTAGTAGCCAAGGTAAAGTGTGCTATATCTTTGTTCATGAAGGTAAATTCTTTGTTATTAGTATCTCCTACTCTCACCACCATTATGGTCCCCACCTGATTTGTATCAGAAGCTTCATGTTGCCTAGACTTATCTCTTTTTCTTAAGAACCATATTACCAAGGCTACACAATTTTCATTGTAATTTACCCCTCTAGGAGCCTTCCTAACTTCTTCTTCTATTCTAAACTTTGTATTCTTTTCTTTTCTTATGAAATCAAATATCATAGCATCAATACTATCCCATTTAGGAAGAACTAAAAATCTCAATTTCTTTATCATTATTCTACCCTTTTCAAAGGTTATCAGGGGATAACAAGGTTCTCATCTTGGAAGCAAAATACCTATCAAATCTTACAAAACTGGCATCTTCCCTGTCTCATGACATATATGTACTCCATATCTGAATAGACAATTTCGCTCCATTATGTTCCTTTGCCAGCTTCATTTCCTTTTCAAAATAGGAAACCCCCTTTAAAACACACATGTGCATGGGTATATAGTACCATTTGAAAGGTTTTCCAACCTTTCCTTCATCAATTCCAATCAAACCATTATGGATCTCCTCGACAAGATAATAAGAAAAATTAAAGATCACATCCATCTTATACTAGAGGATCTAAACCATCTGACACATTAATGGGATACAACATATAATATTTCTCATTCTCACCCAATACTTTACACAAGGACACACACACACACACACATACACACACACACACACAGGTTGGGTATGAAGGTTGAAATATTTCTTTAATAATGGTTCAGAAGTAGCTGGTGAGACCAAAATTAGATTGCCAACCTTTAAAAAATATTTCTTTAAGGGCCCATTCCTAAGATAAATCTTTTGAGCCTCATATACTTCTTGTAATTTCTCAAAATATATGGTATCATGGTGAAAAAAGGTAGGTTTAGCATGAAAACCTCACAAATATCTTTTTCTATGATCTTAAACAAGTTAATTCCTACATGGTTTCTCACTAAATAAAGAATTAGATCATATCATATGGAAAGTAGGGTTAGGGGGTCCGAATCCATAAAAACTCTTGGTACAACTAGTTTCCCTAAATACAAATTCTATACATTATCATGTGGGGTCGCAGGTTTATCTAAGAAAATAATTTCTTAAAAAGCTCCCATCCATTTATGGTTGTCTTAGCTATTGGAAATATAACGTAGGCAAGGTTACTAAGAAGGGATGGGTGAATCAGGAATTAATAAAATTTTATCTTACTTCACCAATTAATCCTTCATAGAATTTTTTGATCTAATTCATGCATGAAAGAATGAAAGTAATAAAAAATTCATAATACTTTGACACAAGATACGGTGACCCAAAAACCTTCCATTTAGTAAGTAAAATTGGGGTGGGGATGATACCCACAAGCTTTAGTACTGTAGTATAAAGTTAATCATTTAAGGCTTATAATTGATAACTTTTGTTGATCTACCCTATTGGAAGCAATAAGGACTATGAGGTCCACCTTGTTAAAGGATTTACAAACATACAATGAAGTATGCACTCGGTTAGGAGATTTAGCAAAATACTATTTAGTCTACCCTATTAAAGGATTTGATTGATGCACCTATTATGATGAACCAATGGCTAATCTTTGATTTGCAAATCTATTTTCTAAATGAGATTCCTTGTTTTACAATGATCATCTAAATGTGATAGATAAATCTTTGTTGTCCCTTATACTATTTATAGCCTTCTTCAATTCTCACTCATACTCATCATATACCTCTAAAATTCATACTTGGATATGATACAATGCATTACATATATACCAATCCAAATCATAACTTACTAGAGTTGGCTACAATACCAATTTCATTATAATTCACAAAGTCAAGCCAACTCATGTTGTAACTTAGGTTTTGAAGGAAAACTTATTGATGTTCTAATACACAAAAAATATTGTCAACACTTAGAAATCTTTGGCACTTGATTGAGTTTGAAGCTCAATCCATACTAATCACTTCCAAGTAGCCTAAACTCATTCAACACTATGTGACTTGATGAACACTGAGAAACTCAGTACTTGTTGAATCACTTGGTTGACATTGCATGACTCTATCAACACTAGATTCATATTGTTAAGATAGTGAGCATAGTAGATATAGTATAGCTTGGTTAACATACCATATCTTGGTTAACACTATGATCTTCTTCACTTCCACTGAATAACTTGATAGCCTCTGCTATGCTCAATTTGCACTATACATTGTTTCTGAAGCTCGATACACACTGTGTATCTCCACAAAAACTAAAAACTAACTTAGGTACTTGATAGAGACTATGTTATGACTGCTTGGCTTGGGAACAAGTGAATCACTTGGCTAACATTGTAAACTTAATGATAGGCTTAGTAGTAACTATAGAGCTTGGTAATAATGTAACCATTTGACTAAGTGTTGAGTCACTGATAAATAATTTGACCTTAATTTCAACAATATCCCCCTTTGGCTTTAGTAAGAAAAAAACTTATCAAACCAAAAATATGAACATCAAAACCATAATTCAAAAACTTCCTCTACCATCATTATGTGTCTTCAACTCGATTTGACTTCCTGAAGATATAGCTCAACATACTCTATTTTTCTAATTTTTCAAAATTACTTTCCTAAAGATATTTTATGCTTATTTGTACAAGTATCTTCATAATAATATACTATTCCCCCATACATACATCTCTTATACATACATTTGGAGTATAGTATACTTCTCCTTTTTATCAAACATATTTACTTCTCCCCCTTTTTGACATAAATGCCAAAGGTGTATAATATCTAAAATATGATAAGAAATTAGAATGTACCTTCAAAATTAGTACCATAGTCTTGTCCCAATTCTCTTGTAATACCTTACTTGCATGCAATGCAATTTGAACTTTTGCTAATAATTTCATCATGTGATCAACTGTGGGGAAGTTGTTGTCATGGATGAGTGTCTTTGCATATGCAATGTGTTTTTGCAATGCATCCATGTTTGGAAGAATCATGCCCTAAATTTCTACAAGTGCGGCCCTAATTGTGGCTTCTTCCTTCAATAATTCTTCATGCAAATTTGTTAGATATATTATCTTTGAGCAATGTGCAAGGTCAAGTCATAGCTGGTGTGCACTTGTCTTCATATTTTCATCTATCTTGGACAATTTATCCTTGATCTCCTTTATGAAGATAGACATGTCACTCAATTTGACAAATAATGAAATAACATTATTAATAGATGTTTCCAGAGAAGTAAGAATAGTAGATAACTCTACTTGATATATGAAAATTCTCTATGCAACTTGTTCCAACAATTTATTCTTAAATTTTCTTTCATCTCTTTGTAGCATTTTATCCTATCCATTCAAATCTTCATTGTATTTGTGGATAATTTTTGCTAATTGGTCCAGAATGGGTTACTTTTGATCAACTTCAATACTTAGAGCATCAACAAATAAGCTCTTTATTTCTTCAAGAACTTGATTTTCCTTCTTCTTTTCTTCTCTAAGCTTCTATTTCTCAGCTCTCTCCTTTAATAGTTCACCCATGATATCCATTTGATAGGGAGTGAGGGTAGAGATATCCCAATTTGGAATAACTATGTCTTCATCCAGATCAATTGCTTCAGCTTCTTCTTCTTTACCCTTTTCCTTTAGAATGGTAGAAATGATTTGTTTACCCTTTTCTAAGACTTCAGTACTTGGTTGAGACTAGTTTTGAACTGTCATTGTACTAGCTATGGATGCACTTGGAATAGAAAAAAATGTAGAAATTGATGGACTACCAAAAAATGTAGAAATGACATTAACAACATAAATACCTTGTTCTTTCTCAGTCATGCTTAATAATGGAGGAATTTTCTGCTTGGAAATTGAAGTATTGGGAACTTCTATCAATGTAACACTCAATGAAATAGATCCAGAGCTTGGTTGGGTGCTTGTTATAGCAATGATATCCACAACCAACTTGGTAGAATATTTCTCTAAGCCTGATTACACTAAGGCTTTGCTTAGAAAGTGAGGAAATGAGGCCATGATTACTATTGTAATTTTCTCTACATCAATTTCCTCAATGCTTTGTATCTCTAGAAGGATTCCTATTCTTCCTACTCATCATCTAGATTGACATCATCTAACTCATCATCTTCTTCCTCATCTTCATCATCCTTATCATAAAAATGTACAACAAAGTCATTGGGTTGATGTAATTGATAGATGTTCTTCCATGTAGTTGTAGCTAACTTATTGGAAATATTTCCAAACAATTAGATAAGGTAAGTTATGGTTGTCATTTATAGCAACATATTCTTTTGTAGATTAGCCTTATTTAGTTGCAGAAGAAAATTGTCTAAGTATTAGATAGTGTTACAATAGCAGGATAGTTTTGATGATAACAAAATATTCCCTTCAAATATTCTCTTTTGCAATTGACCAAAGATGCATGACATCATAATGATGACGTATACTAGTGCACACATCCTTACAATCAACCAAGTTCAAGTTATGAAGAAATTTGTGATGTAGTAATGACACAACATAGAATAGAGCACATCAGCAGAATGCATTTAACAAATTGATTTATTATTTTGAGTTACGAATTGTTGTTGAGCTGACTCTAATAATGCTATATGAGCTGACTAAGGAAGGATTTATCAATTTTTTTTGTATAAGTAAAGAACTTTATTTGCAAAGTAAGTGTGTGAAAAATTGAATGATGATTCAGTGATTAGTAAATGCAAAGTTGATATGATCTTGTGAAATGCAAGTAAAAAGTGAATGTGATACTTTGCTATATGATACAAAGATATGATGCATTCTAATATGTGTATAGTCACTCTTGTGTGAAGAATCACCAATCAGAAGATTTGTGAAGTACACCAAACTACTCAGTATTGTATGTATACCTATTTCTTGAAGAGCTTATTCTATAGTTGCATGTTAGGGTAGTGGGCTCTACTTGCACACATTTGTATGTAATCCACCAACTCCTAATAGGGTTGAGGCTTCTAACAAGGCCTAGTCTCCTAATAGGGACTTGAGACACTATATATGCTTTCTAGACTCCTAACAAGGTCAATATCCTTAACTAGATTCTTTATATAGTGGATCATCTAGTGGGTTCCATCCTCACTAGGGTTTTCCATTGGCTAGGGTTTCCCAAGTTAACAAAAAATGGTGTCATGATCTCTCTTTATGTATGGTTATTTACATTATTCTACAGTATTGGTTTATTTTCTTATGCACATGATAAAGTAATTAATAATATTCAGTTGTGAGTAAAAAGATTGAAAATATTGATTCACCCACCCACCCCCCCCCCCCCCCCCCCCCCCCCCCCCCTCTCAGTATTATCTATTTCTAACAATTGGAATCAAAGCTTAGTTATTCAAAAGAGGCTTAACATCTTGAATAAGATACCTATGGATATGGAATAACTAAAGAAAAATCTTGAAGAAGCACTTGAACAGATTGATCTTCTTACTGACGAAAGAGATGGCCTCAACTATAGATACAAGGATGCTAAAGCCTAGATTGGTGAATTAAAGGACAAGATAGATGACCTAAAATAGAAAGGATCTACTAATAAAACTAGTGATGATGATATTGAAGATATGAAGAAAGAAAATGAGATCCTAAAACATGAGCTAAAGATAGTTGAACTTAAGCCGAGTCTTAAGAAAAATGGAGGAAAGATTGACTATAAAATAAAAGTTGAAAATATAGATATGAGATCCTAGTTAAGAAAAGTAACATTAGAACTAGAATCTATTAAGTTAGAACATGTATAATTAGAGAAATACAACACCATTGTGAAAGGAGAGTTTGGTAAAAGCCAAGTAGCAACTTGAGAAATTATATACTAGTAGTGATAAAATTGAAGAACAAATATGTGCGCAAAGACCTAGTTATGATAATACTGGACTTGAAATCTTTCTTGGTCAATCCACCAAGAAATCTATTGAAAAAAAAACAACCTGTTACTCCTAAAGTCAATAAGGACCTAATCAAGGAAGATGATACATCTAAAGACAAAGTGAATATTGCTCACTCTGAGAAAGAAAAAGAATCTGATCAAGATATGAATAGCAAAAGAAAGGAATCTTTTTCCTAGTGTGATGAACCTGAAGACACTGAAGTCAATTGCGAAGGTAAGTCTTTCAAATCTATTTCAAAATTTTATTGTCATAATTGTCATGGATATGGTCATTATGCAATAGATTGTAAGAAACCTAAATTTGATAGTGATAATGTAAATAGTAGGATGCATAGGAACACTAACCATGTAGGAACCAGAAGAATATCTCATAGTAATGAAAGTGGAGAAAGAAGATAGATTATTTTCTATAGATGAAATAATCATGGACACATTTCAAGGAATTGCAGAACACCTGATGACAAACTGAATGAATAGAAAAGAGATGTACTTGTATGTTAGTTGTGTAACAACTTTGGACACATAGTGAGGTTTTTTAGAATGGACAGAAGAGATTTGAATAGGAATTAGAATTATAGAAGGAACAATAGAAGAAATGAAGTAAAAGAACAACCAAATGAATTGAAGGAATCATTTTTGAAGGCAAAGGAACCAAAAAAATCTCATAAAACTATAGAAAATGTACCTAATAGGACAATGAAGTCACTTATTATCTATGAATCCTCTCACTAGAATTGAGCATTCTCAGTGGAACAGAGTATCCATTATTAATAACTGATGCTAGAGGAAATATTAAGGGTTATGCAGTTAATAGTAGGTAGTAGACATTAAGAAAAGTCTATAGTAAAGTGTGCATTGCCTGATATGATCAAGATGAGGATATATGAAAGGATCAAACTCTCTATTGCACATAGACAATATAGTAAACTAGTGGTGGATATGCATTTATTGCATAGTATAGATTGCAAACGATTTAAAGGACACGAACTAACTTGCATACATCATTTTCTTGTGTGAAGTTTGTGTGTGAGATTGAAGTAAGATTTGGAGAATTAAAGAGCCCTGCAAGCATGTGAAGTTGCTAGAAACCCTAGAACATAAAATTTGAAGTATTTTTCTAAATTGTTGAGCATAATCCTTCAAGAATGGCAAGGCAAGAAGTTTATAATGTAAGAAATAGGCCTAGGTATAATTTTAAGAAACACCCATTTGTTTCTTTGCTTGATGACTCCATTGGAGCATTTGTACAAGTTTTAGAAAATGTTCTTCATGTAGAAGATATCAGAGGTTATATACACTGCAAGTTTAAAAGTATAGGTGATTCAGATATTTAGAAGGATTTGGAGATGATGTGTAATAATGATTTATCATTGAAATATAAAGGTAGATATCTAGAACATCTTAACCTAGTTAAGCATATGTTATACTCTAATTTTGATAATAACAATTGGACAAGAATAATCCTTAGAAGAGTACATGATGATCTTCTATGGCTAGGAGATTCTATCATTAGCATTGATAATGACCTAATTCACAAGTTCACAGGATTGAACAGTTCGGGTAGCAATCTAGTAAACATCAAGAATGTGTGCAAACTTGTTGAGGAAAATCTCAACACATATTTTGATGGAAGGAACATGAAAGTCAACTCAATCCAAGATGATGGAGTGAGACTTATTTGCAAGATTTTGGGTTACAAATATAATCATGGATCAAGAATAGATTTAGTCCCTATAGGATTTCTACATGCAGCTTATCTGGTAGTAAGAGGTGAAGAAGTGAACATATGTGATATTTTCAGAACACAACTGTTGGATAATATCTTAAGAATCAAGAAATCAAGAAGTGCATTATTCATATTTGAATCCCTTTTAACACACATATTCTTCTATGCTATCAAGAAGTTTCCTGGTATCATAGTTTGGAATAAAAATGAGAGCACTATGTAGTAGATCACTCGAGCTTATAGGTCAAGACCTAAAGCTATTAGAGATAGTGACTTGGATAGGATCATGAAATCTTTCCAAATAGAAATGAAGAAAAGGTATAGAATACCTCCAGCACTAGTGGAAAAATATAAGGATGAGTTATGTTTCATGGTTAAGATAGATTTTACATGCATGGAGGCAATAGTTCCTTAGGTCAAATTTATAGAACCTATGAGATATGAGATGAGTGAGGACTTGATTAAAGGGTATGCGTAGATAATCCTTCACTCTAAAGTTGATTCTAACTATCCTAGATGGGGAACATATTCAAAGAAAATGAGAGAAGTGAAAACTAGTCAAGTCATGAAGGACTTCAAGAATAAGGTAGAGAAAGTTATTGATTCTATCTTGAAAGAATCTAGAATGACAAGGAAAGAGTTTGATGAGGTAAAGGGAATTTCTATGGAAATGAAGGCTGGGGGTCAAATTGAGCTCTCATCTCCTACACCCATTGCAGTGGTAGGACCTACTAAAAAGGTCACAATTGCCCAAACAAGTGTGCAAACTTCTTCTATGCCTTATGCAGTAGTTGCACAACAACAACCTCCAAGCAAATCAATAAAGAAAGAGGAAACATCAACATCAAGAAAATCCACAAGGATAGCAACCCCTCCTAAAAGGAGAGTAAAGTAGACCATTAGTGCCCAAGAAAAGAAGGAAAACTCTATAGATTAGCTCATCTAATTTTGGGGAAGATATTGGTGATAGACTAGTTGAAGCAATTGAACAGGAAGCCAAGACATCACTAGGACATAGAGCATGTAAAACCAAAGGTAGAAAACCTTAACATGCAAATTATTAATGACAACAATTTTTTACAGTTAAATAAACACTATGACTTGTATAATAACATGGATATGAGACAACTAGAAAATGTTGTAGTTAGAAACATGATTTTAAAATATAAGAAGTTTGATTTTATAAAAGGGCACATACCCAAAGATTTGCACAATATATTGCTAAATAGGAAGACCAGAGTTATAGAAGAGGATAAAAAAATAAGAATTAACATGGTAAGAAAGTTATGCACTATAGATAGTAAAGAAGACATAAAAGAAATTTTGAAAGGAATTGCACCATTACTAAGGCATAAGAAAATATCCATTCTTATTATGGGATGAAATTATGAGGAAATCAATAAAGAAACTCAAGAGGCTATAGTTTCTTTCATGTCCACTATGTCTAAGGATAGTGCACATATAGAAAAGGAAAGCAAGAAGCCTAAAGTAAGTGTACAATCAGTAGAAGCCAGCCAGACACCCAAGGAGAGTGTGTAGACAAAGGAGGATAGTCCTATAGCTTACAACCCTCCTCATAGTACTGAACCAATAGGTACACCAAGTTCTTCTCCTCACATCACTATTGGTAGTGACTCTATGCAAGTAGACAACACCAAAGTGATTGTTGACAAATTAGAAGATCCATTCAAGGATTTTGGTACCAGTATTGTTTGCAATATCATGGATTATAGTAGTTCTAATGAAGAAGAGGTTTAGGAGACTACTAAAGAAGTTACATAGAAAAATGGAAACTAGTACTGAAGAAGGTACCTCAAGTGTGCCTTTGGAAATAGTAGTACCAGTAGGAATTTCCACTCCTCCTACTCAAATAGTAGCAGTAGCTCCAACTCAATCTAATGAAGAAGATGAAGTACATAATCTTATATCTTCCTTGAGCAAACTTCTTGAGAAGAAGAAATCAGTCAAGTCAATTGAGAAGACTTTGACCATAGTTTTGGATAAGATGGAAAAGGTAATAAGCCTTGTTGACACAACAACTGATCTTTAATAGCATGCAACAATTTGGTGCAAGGCTTTTGATAATGAGTTCACTGCACTCATGAATGTGGCTATCATTCAAGCATAGACTGAGCACAATGGTAAAATTCTAAACACCATGTCCACTAACATGAGAAATGATATAAAAACTCTAAACATATGTATTAAAGCTCTAAGGCAGTGCATAGAGGAAGGAAAATAGGTCTATGCTAAGTGTAACTTAGCATACATTTATCTGAAAGAGTATGATGATCAGATCAAGGATAAAGTGACTGAGCTTTATATAGTCACTAGCAACTTTTTGAAGCAAAATCAAAAAGTGGACACCATTGAGCATATAATTTAGCTACTTCATGGAAATACAAGTGGAGAAGAAGAAAATTCTAAAGAGTTTCACTCTTTTGAGAATACAATTATTCCCTCAAATAACATTATTGGAGAATCAATTGGAAGAATGCTTGTTTGCAAAGTCTTCATATGACAAATTTGTGGCTATAGATTTGAATGCAGAAAAATTGGTAGCATATGCTTTATGTGTGCTTATCAGTGTATCTAATGCACTAAAGGACAGTTGGAAGAAACAATTTGAGCAGTTGAAGACCAATTTCAGTAATTTTTTTTCCAAGTTTTGATATGCAGCTACCCGATTTTGACAATTTTTGATACCTTTATCATGAATGTCAAATGGGGAAATAATGTATGGAAAATTGTATTGTAAGAAACTGTAATAGATGTAATATGTAAGGGGGAGCAATAAGTTTTAATAGGAAGAAATAAGGAATGTAGTCTTTTATAACATAAATACAAATATTTTTTTATATGTTTCATGTTATGGCTATTTGTTTTGATTGGCATGACAACATGTTTGGGACTTAGCCAATTTTCCCAAAATGCTGCCATTAATGCCAAAGGGGGAGATTATTGGAAATATGTCCAAACAATTAGATAAGGTAAGTTATGGTTGTCATTTATGGAAAAATATTTTTTTTGTAGATTAGCCTTATTCAGTTGCAGAAGAAAATTTTCTAAGTATCAGACAACATTACAGCAATAGGACAGTTTTGATGATAAAAAAATATTCCCTTGGAATATTCTCTTACACAGTTGACAAGAGATGCATGACATCATAATGATGACATATACTAGTGCACATGTCCATACAGTCAATCGAGTTCAAGTTATGAAGAAATAAGTCATGTAGTAATGACACAACACAGAACAGAGTACATCAGCAGAATGAGTTTAACAAATTGATTTATTATTTTGAGTTATAAATTATTGTTGAGCTGACTCTAATAGTGCTATATGAGCCAAATAAGGAAGAATTTATCAAAAAAATAATATAAGTAAAGAAATTTATTTGCAAAGTAAGTGTGTAAAAAAGTGTGTGCGAAAGTGAATGATGATTTAGTGATCATTAATTGTGAAGTTGATATGATCTTGTGAAATGTGAATAACAAGTGAATGTGATACTTTTCTATATGATGCAAAGATATTATGTAGTCTCATATGTGCACTATCTCTCTTGTGTGAAGAATCATCAATTAGAAGATTTACAAAGTATAGAAAACTACTCAATATTGTATGTATACCTATTTCTTGAAGAGCTTATTGTATAGTTGCATGTTAGGGTAGTGGGCTCTACTTGCACACATTTGTATGTACTCCACCAACTCCTAATAGGGTTGAGGGTTCTAATAAGGCCTAGTCTCCTAACAGGGACTCAAGACACTATACATGTTTAATAGACTCCTAATAGGGTCAATATCCTTAACTAGATTCTTTATATAGTGGATCATCTATTGGGTTCCATTCCCACTAGGGTTTTCCCTTGGCCAAGATTTTGCTAGTTAACAAAAAATGGTGTCATGATCTCTCTTTGTGTACGGTTATTTACATTGTTCTATACTATTGGTTTATTTTCTTATGCACATGATAAAGTAATTAATAATATACAGTTGTGGGTAAATGGATTGAAAATAATGATTCACCCCCTCCCCCCCGCCCTCTCAGTATTATCTATTTCTAACATACCTTCACCACATATTCAATGTACTTAAGCAATGTCATGCATGTTTTTCACTTGAAATTGAACTTCTTCTCATTTTGCTTCAAGGATTCCTTTAACTCATTCTTATTGAGATTTGACATGAGTTACTTCAAAGTCTGTTCAAAGATGTCCTTGGTAGTCTTCTATGCATTTGTCCATCTAAGATTTATCGCCTACATAAGTTCATTAGGAATTTTTTGTGCAAGCTCATCTAGTGAGTACTTCCATTTACCTGGTTTGGTTACAAGAGTATCCTCAATCTACCTTTTCTCTTCCTCATTCCTTGTCTCATATTTGAGAAATTTGAAACATGTCATCTTAGTTCCTTCTTCCATCTTCTTCAATCTTTCTTGAAGTGTAGGTACAAATCTTTTGAAGATAATCTACTCAGCTTCATCTTCATCTAATGTTAACCTCTTCCTAGACTTGGCTGCCCTTCTTGTGAACACATTAGGGGAGAACTTGGCATGTTTCATTATTATAACCTTACCTTTCTTCTTGAGAGGCTATTCTTCCTTAGATTTGGCTTCCTCTACTTTATCCTCTTCATCCTCATCTTCTACATCATCACCTTTTCCCTCGGTAAGCATTAGAGGAGAATGTGATTGCTTTGTGCTTTTCAGTAGCTTCTCTACTCTTTTGCTTCCTTTATTCATTGCTTAAGGTAGCTTTATCTCAAGCTCAATTCTTGCCTTTGCCTCATCATATGTTCCAAAATAGGTGGCTTTGGGATCCACAAAGCTCATTTAGTAGAGCCTCTATAATACCCTTAGTGTCATCAATGTTGACATCATACTCTAGAGACTTAACCCATGCCACTCTAGGTCTAATTGCTTGAATATATACTTTTTCATAGTCCACCATGAAACATATATCATCCTTGTAATCTTCTACAAGATTCTTAGGGATCCTAAATCTATTTTTCATCTTCTCTTTGAATGATTCAAAATGATTATCCATGATTCTATCAAAATTTTTGCCCATTTCTACTATATACTCATTGATCTAATATAAAATAGGAACATTCTTCCTCCATACTACTAAACCTTTGGAAGGGAAAAACTTATGAACAAAGAAGAATAAACATGTCAAAAGAGATCCAAACTTACATGGGTTATTCTTTGACCCTCTGATGCTCTCCATGTTCTTTCTAAATTGATTCAATAGCAACTTGATAAGGCCATAGGATAGATTATTCTTCACTACCTTGTATGCAAGATTGACAACTTCACATGACATGATGTTTAATCAACTAGAGATGTAGATTTTGTGTGCAAATATATGTATGTCAAACTTTAGCTCCATGTTTGTTACACCATTAAGATTCATACGTCTTTTGTCCCACTTGGCAATAGTCTTTTTGGTTAGTTTTGCCTGGCCTAGGGTTTTGGTTGTCTTAGCTTTGTTTAGCATTGATAGCTCAGTGATTATGTGAATCATTTTCTTTGAAATACAAATTGGTTGACCACACAATAATTTCCCATTGTGAACATGTCTTAGGATAAGTTTGATCAATTTGACTTGAAAATCCCTTAGCATATGTGAAATGTGCGTCAAACCTTTAGTTTCCAAATGTTGATGGTCAGGTTTCATTTCTAGGGTTCTGAGTTCCTAAATAGAAAAATGGTAAAATGAACAAATGTTATACATGATTACAACCTTGGGAAGAATTTGAGATTGTGTACCAGCTGGTTTGAGGGCCTCTACAAGTGCTAGACTCAATTTGAAATTAGGTGCCTTGCAGTCAACTCCATGAACTAGCATTTTAGAACCTTTCTTCACTTTGTTACTTGAAGATGCCATGTTTGGTATGGTTTTTGAAAACTTGAGAATTCTTCAACAAAAAATACTCAAATCACTTGAGGGCTTTGAATTCACTCTTCACAAATAGCTCTAGAAATTCACTATGAAATAATGCATTTGATTTTTACCTTCTAATGAATTTCCTCTTTCCAATTGCCATTAATTCTTTGTACTTCATACTCACTCAATGAAAACCTCTCCTCCACTAAATTTAGTTTATAATGCTTGGAAGACATAAATAGCTTATTAGAGTCACCATCACTTGGTAGGAACCACCAACTTTGTTTCTACAACTAGAAACAATATGTCACCTGACCTTTCTCAGTAAGGCCTTGTGACCCATCCTAGCTCGACAAGGTCTTATGATTTCCATCATGCTTGGTGATCCCTATGTACCCTGAATACTGATATGGACCTTTATTCTTGCTATCTACAATTGATGTTAGATGAATTTTTTTGAATCATAGTTCTAGTGATCTCCATAATAAACTTAACTTGAAATGATTGAACCACCCAACTCATTGACTTGGGTGTCATTCACTTCATGATTTTGGCTTGCATTCTCTAGAGATTTTGGTACCCATTGTTGCCTCATTTGTTTTTTGATATTATCATCTTTGGCTTTCTTTTCATCTTCAATTCTACCTATGTTCATACAATTCTTAGCAAGATTTCCAAGTTCTATACAAATAAACCATCTTTTTGTAGTATTTATTTTCCTCATATGATTTTTCACACAGTTTTCTCCTATGTGCCCAAATTCACCATAGTAGTGACATCTACACCATGTATTGTAATCCCCTCGAAATATTGTGTTCACAATTTTTTCTATTGGGTTCAACTTCTTGGTTTTGCATTTTAAAAATTTGTGTCCTTGTTTCTTGCAATTGTGACATTTACCTTCAAACTTAGGTTTCTATATGCATTCACTAGCTTTATGGCCATTCTTAATGCAACTATTGTGCTTTCTATTGAATTTATCTTTACCATTACTCCAATATTTGTTTGACGTATGACCTATCTTACCATAATGATTGCAAGTAGGCCTTTCATTCTTTTGAGCTCCTTTCTAAGATGATTCACCTTCTTTTGTATATCCTATTCTAGCTTTCCCTTTGTGTCTATACTAACTTTGTTCATTCATTTGATTTATGCTTTCCTGAGATTTCATTATTCTTTCATTAGTTTTCTTTTCAATGCTGAGATCATTTTGTAGTCTTTCATTCTCTGATTTTAGATTCATAATCTTTTCATTGCTGTAGTGAGTTGATCATTAAAGTCTTCTTGATGAAGGGATAGTTGTTGAATTTCATTGTTCTTTTATTCTATCACTTCTTTAGCTTTTTCTTTTTCTCCCATGACTTCACATAATCTTACTGTAAATTGTTTATGAAGCTTGGTAAACACTATGTATCTTGGAAAACAATGCAAACTGACTCAAGCTGTACAACTATGGTAGGCCATGGTACGCCCCTCCATGTGTAGGCCCCTACTATGTATCTTGTAATCCAACTTAATATTATAGTGCATGTTTTAGATATAAAATGTACCTCTAGAGTGTATTTGAAATTTCAGGCCTCGGGCCATGATAGGGCTATAAAATTGAAAAATTAAAATGATCTTCTATAGTTTTAATTATACATTATATCTCTTTCATTTAAAGTTTTCAGACTTTTCAATTTGAGACGTGCATTCAATTTTTTTTGAAATCTTAGAAACTCATTTTAATTTCTCACATATTCCATTTGTCAAAATTCCATTAGACATCTTACCTAGCGAGCCCCACCTTCAAACTATATTTGAAATTTGAATTTACCTTATAATTTGGCATAATATCTTAAGCTTGAAATATCACCTCCCAAATCTCACAAATTAGAGCATCTCCACTCAAAAAAATTTCTTTCACGATGTCACAATATCATGTTTGGTGTAGCATCTTCATATTTTAATCTCCACCCCCCAATCATATGCTGGGCTCCTAGTCATAACATTGTATTTCCTCTTGTTGTGTCTCCCGACCACACAGTTGTCATCATATTTTACATCTTCAAACTAAGCCTTCTGATGCTTTGAATGAGTTGGGCATGTTTGGTCAAAATTTTGTTGATCTTGCCTCTAGCTAGCCATGGTAGGCCCCTCCATGTGTGAGATTACAACTTATCTCCAAGTTATGTGTCTCTTAACACACTAATGAACACCATAATGGGGAATATAAAAAACCAAAAGAGAATACCCAAATAACAAATGTGGGATCAAACTCTAGGTTATTCCTCACATACTCCTTCTTCACTATGACTTGCAACTCTTCTTTGGATGGATATTGCTTTATTTTTTGATCTTCTTTAGTGTAGACTATTTTACTCTTTCTATGGAGCTACGCACTTTTCCTTCCTTGTTATTCATTTGCCTGATTGTTCAATGCACTTTCTCTTGCCCTATTACTTGTAGGTCTACAACCCCCTCCCTTACACTTTTCCTTTCACCATTAAGTGCCATCATATTTGGATATTATATTTGGATGCCACCTTTAATTAGGGATTTTTTTTCTTTGTGTGGAGGTGGGTGCTCCTTCAACACCATCTTCCCCCAACCTCTTTTTACACGTGGACTGCTCCAACTCCACCCCTAACTACTCTGTAGATCTTGCTCCTCCAAACAACTTCTTTTTTGTTCATGCCTATGTCCCCTACATGGAGCTCTGATCCATTCCATCCTTAATCACTCTAAAATCAAAATAAAATACTTGCAAAGATATAAATCATGTGTGGTCACATATTGAATCCTCAAATTGAGAATTATATGCAAAATGATGAAGCCCGCATGGTGATTGAATATAACTCACCCCAAACCACTGTTGGATACAATTGATTAATTGTGTGTTGTCTTTGATGTTACATAAATGTCATATTAGTTGAAAAATAATGCTTATTGAGCTCACTTGGTCAGTAAAGATAGTTTTCCTTGTTTACCAAGTGCTCACTAGTTTACTCTGAACAGATGTTAGTGTCTACCAAGCTCACACAGTTAGCAAAGGGAAAGTTGGACAGAGTTAGTATTCACCGAGTTCACTTAGTTGCGAAGGGATTTTTGAAAGTTCACAATTTTATCCAAGCCTCTATTGGTTAACAAAAAGAATCATTCCAAAGTTAGTTTCTACCAAGCAGGGTTAGCTTACGAAGGATTTTTCTTTTTTTGGCATATGAAGCTTAGTTACTTTATGTATTGATTCTAGTCAACTATGATGATGAATATTGGTTATTGTAATTTTAATTTAGCCTAACTTGATAATCTAGAAGGTATAAATAAAAGGTCAAGTTGGGATTTCTAGTGTGTATGCAAGTGTGTTGATTGAATTTAGAAGAAAAGAGAGGGAGTGAACTTGAAGGATAAGCAAGTATTTTTGTGGAGTAGAAAAGTAATATTTGATCAGAAAGGATCAAGTTTAAGTAGAAAAGAGATCTAGATTCAGAAATTTAGTTGCATCACAATTAGGTCATTTCATTGTTACTCTCTAACCATTGTAGCAGTGATCTAAAATCTCTTAACAGAGTTGGTTTAACAGCTAGTTGTAAATCCTCTAACAAGGTGGCAAATCCATTGAATTATTTTAAGACCTCTTGCAAAAACACTCCTATTAGGGTGATTAAATCCTCTAACAGGGTCAGACCTAACAGTGTGTTTTGTAACCTTTAATAGGGTTGGCTCCTAATAGGGTTCACTTCATAAGAGTGAAAAATAGTAACTAGTTACATTGGTGGTTTTTCCCAAATTGGGTTTCCATGTTAAATCATGGTGTCTCATGTGTTCATATTATTTCTCTTATGCTTGCAAGTTAATTATTGTTAATGTTTTAAGATTTGCTAAAATTAATTCACACTCTACATTTATTGAGTGATAGCATTTTTGTGTGTTTACTAAGTAATAGAAACAATCAATTTTCTTAGTCTAAATTTTATTGTTGACATCTAAGGGATGTGGGATTTATTTTAGTGGTAATTGATTCACCCCCCTTCTCAATTACTCCTTCTATATTTCCAACAACCACATTCTTAGACCCTTTTTTTCTTTTGAATTTTTTTTTCATGATCACTTGTACTATATAAAATTACTATCATTTATTGGGAAGTCTTCACTCTCCAAAACACTCAATCAAATTTGATGGAAATAGTTGGGCCCCAGAGTGGGTCTGGCTAATTTTTTTTCATTTTCGAACAACTAACATTTCAAACTGATCTAATGAGCATCTGGAAATGATAAAAATAAAACTCAACAATTAAACCATCATTTAGAATTCATTTTATTACTTATCTATGAACTATGATTCACTGACAAGAAAGCCTATAGATTAGCTTTAAAAATTGACATAGACACCTAACCAAGCTTTGGGATCTAACACACTAGTTCTTTTTCAACATCCTTGCACCTTGCGAGATCTCGTCACATGACAACCACTCATTCAAAAGATATTGACATTCAAAATTGCCTAGTTAAAACTATATGCAAATAAACATGTAAAAAAAAACATAGAACACATTTAGTTTTAGCTTTAAAAACTAGGAAAATGTATGCTTGAAGGTTTGAAAATTGGGGAATTAGTTCATTGCCATGAGGAGAAAATACATCTATAATTTGGGCTTGATGGAGACACAACCCAAGACAAAAATGAACATAGTAGGGAAGGGAGAATATTATTATCAGAAATGATATGATAGTATATTCTGTACAACAAAAAATAGACTCCATGACATGCCCTATGGGCTTACAATGTTATCAGTTTCTAGAGAAAACCCTTCTCTCAGTACCTTCTCCCAAACTCCATCAAAAATTTCTTTTACAATGCCAAAAGTAACCTTAAGTAACCTGAATTAGGTTTAGGGTTAGGAATAGATTTTAGAATATTCCATTTGGCATCCAATGCCAAAATATAAGGTTCTAGAAAATACATTAGAAGTTAGTGTAAAATTAGAATAATCCAGAAATGGCAGTCCAACTTTTGGGAGGCATAACTTTTGATTTGGAACTCTGATTGATGAACTGTTTACATATCTAGAAAGCTCCCCAATCGCTCTATAGCCTATGGAAAATATTCACTCATCCCCCATTTTTTAGGCTAATATGAGGCTATTCAGTGCCTCTAATCTAACTTTGAAGTGCTCTTAGGAGGTCTCTAAGAAAATTAAAATTGCATTAACTTTCAAACTGTAAAGAATTTTGACTTGATTCTTTTTTTGGAGGGCTTTAAATTACAAGTATAATCATCCCTCCAAAATTCACCCTCTAACTCATCACAATTATGGCTCAATTAAAAAATAACCTATTTTCTACATTGGCACATATCCTAAGGTGCTAAAAAACTCTAACCCAAAAAACCAATAGTGGAGCTATGAGAGTTGGAATATTTATTTGACCCAAATGGGTATCTAGAAATGAAAACACATTAAATAAAAAATAACACTAAGCATATTTTTGGGTGATACAGGATTGCCCTTACACCACTAGATGCTCCTGCATCAAACACGTAGGGTAGATTGAAAATTGTCCCTATCGCTTTATAGCTAGTAGAGGAAAACCCAAATGGGAAATCTCTATTGTGGATATCCAAGTTGAGTCTTCTATTGGTTGTCCTTTCCACTTCACCAGGTATTCTTCATAATTCCTATTTCTGGTACTCTGGCCCACACAACTATCTAGAATTTCTTCAATCTCTTCCTTCATAGAAGTAGGAATTGGACATGGCTCCAACATCAACTCCTCATCTGCATCATCATCATGAATATTTGTTAAGTCTACAATATTGAAAATAGGAGAAATATGAATCCCATATGGATACTCCACCTCATATGCATTCCCTGAATTATGTTTCTTCAATACTTTGCAGGGAGCCAAATTTATTCATCTTTAACTTTTTGTAGGTACCCCTTGGAAATCCTTACTTCCTCAAATATATCATAACCAAATCCCCAACTTGGAACTCCTTATATCTCCTCTTTTGATCTACTCTAGCCTTATATTATAGGTTCATCTTGGTAATATGTGCATGTACCTCCTCATGTAGGTTCTTGACATGTTCAACAAAGTATTCTGCCTCAACACTTGTCCTCTCCACTTGCTCTATCTTCCTCAGTTATGGTGTGCTCCTTAGAGTACTCTCATACACAATTTGGAATGATGATCTACCAATACTCCTATTTAGAGAATTATCATAAGCAAATTCTGCTTGAGGTAGAATCAAATCCCATCCCTTGGGCTTATCTCCTACTAAACACCTCAACAAATTTCCCAAACTTCTATTTACTACTTCTATTTTTCCATTAGTCTATGGATGATGTGTAGAGCTAAACTTCAATTCTATGTTCAACTTCTTCCACAAAGTCCTCCAGAAATACCCAAAAAAATTAGTATCTCTGTTAGAAACAATACTTTTTCAGAGACCATGTAGCCTCACCATCTCTCTAAGAAACAAATTGGCAATATGCACTGCATCATGAGTCTTGTGGCATGGAATGAAATGTTTCATCTTGGAGAACCTATCAACCACCACAAATACTAAGACATTACCCCTTTGTGTCCTTGAATATCCAAGAAAAAAATCCATACTTATGTCCTCCCAAGGCTTTGATGGAATGGGCAATGGTTGATAGAGTCTAGTATTTTGACTAAATCCTTTGGTTGTTTGACATACTTGACAACTTTGCACAAACTTCTTCACATCGTATGAAAATTGAGGCCAAAAATAATGTTCTCTAATAATGACAATGGTCTTATCTTGACCAAAGTATCTTGTTATCCCTCCACTATGGTTCTCCTTGATCAAGTTCTCCCTCATGGAACTCCTTGGAATACATAATTGACTTCCCTTGAACAACATACCATCTTGAATCATGTAATCTAGCCACCTAGTCCTCTCTAGAGTAACAAGTTCTTTACAAGCCTTCCAAGCCTCTACAAAGTTAGGATCCTCATGGTATAGATTCTTGAGTTCATCAAACCCAACCACTTCAACCTGCATTACTATTAGCAACAATTGCCTCCTACTTAATGCATCTACAACCCTATTAGACCTTCCACTTCTATGTTTCAATAGAAATGTATAGTTTTGCATGAACTCCACCCATTTTAAATGTCTTTGATTCAATTTACCTTGGCTATTCAGTATTGCAATTCTTGGAGATTAGTATACAAAACAAATTCTTTTGGAAACAAATAATTCCTCTATTTCTTTAAGGCCTAAACTATTGCATAGAACTCTTGATCATAAACATAATACTTCTTTGCATCATTCAATTTTTCCCTAAAATAGGCAATAGGCTTACCTTCTTGTCTCAACACAACCCTAATAGCATTTCCACTAGCATCACAATCCACTCGAAACACTTTGTTGAAATCAGGAAGTGCCAACATAGGTTGCTCTGTCACCTTCTTCTTCAAAAATTAGAAACTCTTTGCAACTCCTATAGTCCACTTGAACTCTTTTCTATCCCCACTCATTGTTTCTGTTAGGTGTGCACATATACTACTGAAATTCCTAATGAACTTCCTATAAAAACTAGCTAGACCATGGAATGACCTCACCTCAATGCCAAACCTTGGAGTAGGCCATTCCAAGGTGACCTTCACCTTCTCTAGGTCCATGTTGAGACCCTCAGCTGATAAAACAAACCCCAAATAGACTAATTCCCTTTTGACAAAGCTACACTTCTTCAAATTAATCAGCAATTTCTCTTCCCTCAACCTTTCAAGGACACTACAAATGTGCAATAAATGTTCATCCAAAGACTTACTAAAAATCAAAATATCGTCCGGGCAGACAATAACAAATTTTCCTAGAAAAATTTTTAGTACCTCATTTATAAGCCGCATGAAGGTGCTTAGTGCATTGGTTAGTCCAAAGGGCATGACTAACCACTCGTATAGACCATCCTTGCAGGTTTGTCTTCCACTCATCTCCCTCTCATATTCGTATTTGGTGATAGCCACTCTTGAGATCTATCTTTGTGAAGTACTAAGATCCACTCAAATAGTCCATAAGATCATCAATTCTTAGCAAAGGAAAATGATACTTGATGGTTATTCTATTTATGGCCTAAGAGTCTGTACACATTCTCCACTCTCCATCCTTCTTTGGTGCTAGTACTATAGGTACTACATATGGACTCAAGCTCTCTCGAATCAAGCCTTTCCTCAACAGCTCTTGAACTTGTTTGTTTAGCTCCTTAGTCTCATTAGGAGTCATCCTATGAGCAACCTTGTTAGGAAAACTAGCTCCAGGGACTAAATCTATTTGATGACTAAATTTCCTTATTGGTGGCAACCCTTCTGGAACATTTTTAGAGATGACATCTCCATACTCACTTAATAGACCTATAATTTCAAGTGGAATTCCAGTACTAACTTCCTTATCCTTTCTAGGAATTAAAACATAACATATATGTTGATGTTTCATGCCATCCAAAAAATTTCTTCCACCAACAAGACATACCTTAGCACTATTGCATACCTTTTTCACCCTCTATTATCAAGGGCTTCAATTTGTGGTGAACTCCATCCTTTGTCAGAGAGTATGTATTTTCATGACCATCATGTATAGCATGCCTATCAAACTAGCACAACCTTCCCAATAATAAATGGTATACATCCATTGGAATGATGTCATAAAGAGCCTTGTCATGGTAACTCCCAATCTTGAACCTTACCAAATATTGCTCACTAACTAGGACCTTATGATTACCCTACACCCAAGCAATCTGATAGCATTGGGGGTGTTTCTTCCTCTTCAACTTTACCTTTGAGATCATCTCCTCTAACACCAAGTTGTCAGTGCTTCCACTATCAACAATCACATCACAACATTTACCCTCACAGTTGCACCTAGTACGAAAAAAACTCCTCCTTTGTCTAGGTTTAGTCTCACTGCTATAAGACCCTTTCATTAACTAGAACCTCTCCTCTTTTCGCATCCTCTAAATGTGATGATTGTTCATCATCATCCATACGGGCAACCCTTGCTTGACCATCAGCTCTCCTATGCATCCTTCCTTGGCATTGGGGGTATTTGATGACACAATAACCTTCTTCATTGCAATGAAAATAGGTACCATGGAAGCCTCCTCTTCCTAAACCTTGTCTACATCCTCTATCTTTTCCTCTCTAATCTTCAAATTTTTGATCATGGGAGTAGTTGAAACCCTCATTCCTTTGGTTTTGACTAGTACCCACATCTTCATTTTTCTTTTGGTTCTTATTTTGGCCTCCAAATGACTTACCACCACCCCTTCCTTCTTAATTGCACCCTCTTTGTCTTCCATCAAAAATTTTTTTTAGCTTCTCCTCAACTTGCAAGGAAAACTAGTATGCCTCTTCAATGCTAGTCATTCTAACCAAACTTACCTCCTCATGAATGCTAGGTCTTAATCCACTAAGGTAATGGGCAACCTTCTCCTTGTTTTCTTCTACATGCCTCACCCTAATATGGAATCGGTAAAAATCCTCTATGTATTCCTAGATAGATTTTCCAACTTGCTTTAACCCTTTCATCTTCTTGAACAAATCAATCTCATAATCAATAGGAATGAACTACTTCTTTAATTTGTCCACCATGCAAACACATCTTGTGATTTTATCCTTTCCTCTTCTATTTCTTTCCACCTGAATCTCTTGCCACTAGATTTTGGCATGGCCTTTCATTTTTTCCTTCACAAACTTAAACCTATTAGGGTCCCCGATATCCTCATTCTCAAAATATTCCTCTAGCTTGTTGATCCAGTCGATCAACTCATTTAGGTTTAGATTTCCCAAAAACATGTCAATATCAATTTTAGGTCTTTTTTCCAAGCTTGGAAATGGCCCTAAAAAGCCTCTCCTCTGCTTGGTTGAGGAATTCTCCATATCCTTCCCTATCCTACATAATATTTCCTTCTTCATTTTCTTCCTCACTTCGTCACCTACAAAAATATTCATCCCTATACAGATCTCCTCCTATAATGCCTAGACTTGTCTCTAGAGGGCTCTAACCTTAGGAGTAACAACTCTAGCCCTTCTACCATGCTCCCTTCATGGAGGAATCTTCTTGTATCAAAACCCACAACTACACAACCTAGTGTAAATTTCCTCATAGTTGGCGCTCTGTCTACACACTCAAAAAAACTTACTCTGATACTACTTGATGGAGACACAACTCAAGACAAAAATGAATAGAGTAGCGAAGGGGGACTATTTTTATCAAAAATGATATGGTAGTACATTCAATAAAAAAAAAATAGACTCCATGACATGCCCCATAGGCTTACAATGTTATCAGATTTTGGAGAAAACCCCTTTCTTAGTACCTTCTCCAAAACTCCACCAAAAACTACCTTTACAATGCTAGAAGTGACCTTAAGTAACCCAAGTTATGTTTAGGGTTAGGAATAAATTTTAGAATAATCCATTTGACATCCACCACCAAAATAAAAGGTTCTAGAAAACACATTAGAAGTTGGTGTAAAATTAGAAGAATCTAGAAATGGTAGTCCAACTTCTAGGAGGCATAACTTTTGATCTGGTACTCCAATTGATGAACTATTTATATTTCAAGAAATATCTCCAAGTGCTCTATAGCCCTATGGACCATCTTTTCTCATCCTCCATTTTTTGGACCATAGAAGGCCATTTAGTGCCTCTAATCTAACTTTGAAGTGCTCTTAGGAAGTCTCTAGGCAACCTAAAACTGAAATAACTTTCAAATCGTAAAGCCTTTTGACCTGATTATTTTTCTAGAGGGCTTTAAATTATAATTATAATCATCCCTTGAACTTACACCCTCTAAATAATAATAATTATGGCTCAATTAAAAAATAATCTATTTTCTACATTGGCATGTATCCTAAGGTGCTCAAAAACTCTAACGCAAAAAACCAATAGTGGAGCTATGAGAGTTAGAATCTTTATTTGACCCAAATGGGTATTCAGAAATGAAAACACATTAAATATAACCTAACACTAAGAATATTTTTGGGTGATGCAAGATTTCCCTTACACCACTGGATGCTCCTACATCAAAGGCTCATGATGAATAATAGGACTCATTTGGAAAGTGTGCAAAATTAGGTACTCAAAATTGTAGGACTAGAAACATCAGTAGAAAAAGTGTTTTTTGCAAATGGAATGGCCATGGGAAAGTGTTCAGATATATTCGTCAAGGTTTACAAATTGGCACACTTGAAGTATTTTTGGAGTATAATGCAATTATACAAACTATTTGATCTAGTCAATCATGGATTTAGAGTTATAACATCTCGAATAGGGGTACCCACCAATCTACATTTTATGACACTAGTAAAAGTTATAAATTGCATTCAAAATTGCATTCAAAAATGGATCAAATAGATTCATCACAAGCTCAAATCTAAAACATAGCAAGTGTGTGACCTCTAGAATACAATGCAAAAGAAAATTTCTTAGTAGGGTAAATTGGGTCAAAGTTATAATCGATCAAACAAGCCTTCTCATATTTTTGAGAAATATACATCATCATAACAGAGGTAACCAAATTTGAGGGATTCAAAACCTAGTCAAGACATATTGAAATGACTCAAAATTTGAAACATAGGTTTACTAATATGCATACTAAACAATCAAAAAGTGAAAAATCATGAAACATTATCAGGTGCAAGATATTTGAATGCAAACTATGCCTCTTATCATGGTTTGAAACTTAGGCAAAAATGCAGAAATGATCACTAATCAAAACAGAACTTCATGAAATGATTCAGAATGAAAATTTATCATTATAGGATGCAAAGACATGTTGAATGCAAGGTGTTAGAAACATAAAACACCTATTAGGTCTTAAAAATAATAGTCAGGTATATAAGCATGAAAATGCATTGGTAAGGCTCAAAGTGACTCAAAAGTTTGGAAATGTACTCAAAATGGGAATGCATTTTTGAGTTCCATCAGTAACCATTTGACTAAGTGTTGAGTCACTGATAGAAAAATTGACTGTAATGTCAACATTAGCATCCCTAACCTAATTTTCCTTATCATATAAACCCTCAGCAATTTGCAATTACAGTGAATTGGGAACAAGCTTTCTACCCTTTGTAGAATCATTAGTAGACATATCTAGCTATTTTAAGAATTCATTGCGCACGCTCCTCTACTAATAATTATTTTTTTCTAGAGAAATATTTTTGGGGCAATTTTTCCTAGGGCTTACAAAAAAATTTTACTGGTAGAGGAATCACGCTACAACTTCTTTTCAAAGTAAATTCTACAAACTTTGGGCAAGAATACTTATTGGTTTTGATTCTACACTTAATGCAATTTCCTCTATAAAACCCTAGCTCTTCCTACAACCTTTTCTAGCACTATATATTTTCTTCACACATACTCATATTTGGTAATATGTTATACTTCAATTAGGTACTCTTGAATAATGTAGGAAACAAACAAACCTCATAAATCTTGCACAAATTTTGAATTAATTCACTATTAATGTCATAGAAAATATGCCTTAAGAGAGTTATAATTAATTTTAAAATTAGACCATTGATTTAGATGCAAATTCATGGCTCCAACAAAGTATGTATATGTTGGGCCTCCTTTCTTGGGCTGACAGGGAAGTCTAACCAATGATGTAGTGACAACTATAAACCATCTCAATACTGTATGCCCCTATATAACTATTGAATTTCCCAAGACACATGGTGCAATATCATTTTGTTTCTTTTGTTAAAAACCTCACACCTTTTATAGCAACAAACTAACAACCATCAAATTCAAACAAATCAAATGCTCTAGACTAACTCCAATTTCTCCTAGGTAACTTCTACACACCCCATATTCAACATGTGTCATTCATTGATTTGTCATAGAGTTCAATTCTTTTTGCATTAGACATTGACCCAAAAAAGACATGTGTTTGTATGTCCAATTGTCACACTGAATAAATGACTTTCAATTTTTTATAGTGACCAAGCAATGATTGTTGGATCAATCTGATTTGACAATCATAAAAATGAACATTTTATATTGCTCATACTAAAGTTGGTCTGCACCTATACACATGTTAGAATATGATTTAATAATTATATATTTATTGAATTAATATAATAATATTTCCACTAGGAACACATGTCACTTAGTGTATTTGTCATATTAGTTATTTATCTTTCATATTCTCAAAGCAACTAAGCTACCACCCTTAGATTTACCAAGATCCGATAGCTAAGAAAAGTGACGATCCACTTACTATTTTTGGGTCCCACTAGACACATGACTTGATTTATCTTTGTCACATTAAATAAAGATCTTGCAAGTTTCAAAAGTGATAATGTGACAATCATAAGATCTATCAAGATCAAACAATTAGAATGCATCTTTATACATGTTTCTCGGGTCCCATCATATTTCCTAGGATTCTAACATGTAGCACATGTTGAAAAATATATATAACCATTTTATTTTCCTTTGACTTTGGTCCCACCTAGGCTGCATGTCAACACATCACTTTATTTCTTTCATTAACAAGAACACACTTTGTCAAAATGAATATGCAACAATCATTAGATTTTTTTATCCTATGGTTTTAAAAAAAAAAGGAAAATATCGTGGGCCTACTCATTCTATGAACATATCTCAAAAAAAACATGATGACACATGAGACTATCGAATAATAGCATTGGGTTCCTGTAAAATAATTTTATTGGATTTTAAAAGCTATCAACATTACCCAACACTAATGAATTTACTATCTAGGAACATACATCCCCCGAATGACTTAAATAATATCTTATGGAGTAACCAAATAGCTAAAAAATTATTCACTAGGTGAAGTAAAAGTGAACCTCCCCTCCATGTTGAAAAGACACATCCTTTAAGTTTCCCAAAAGATATAATTTAAATTCTAGGGTATTTTTTCAATGCATAGGAAACATTGATCCAACCAAACTAGACTATTTTATACAAGAAAAAATTATGATGTTCAATATTTTCTTACATCCCTAAAAATGGGGCTAACACATTGCTAAGAAGAACAATGTTGGATGTATTGGAAATATTCAAGACTAAGCTAAGTTATTAAGAGGGGAGGGGTGAATCAGTAACTTCTAGAATTTCAACAATTTCAACTCTTAATCCAACAATCCAATTATCATTTAATCCATCACACATAATCTGATCTAATTGCATGCATAAGAATATGAAAACATAAAAGCATTCATAACACTATGACACAAAGATTTGGTGACCTAGAAACCTTCCAAATAGAAAGTAAAACCGGGGTGGGGATGATACGCACACGCTTTAGTATTGTAGTATAAAGTTAGCCTGTTAAAGCTTACATTGATCACTTTTGATGATCTACCCTATTAGGAGCAATAAGAACTACTAAGGCCACCTTGTGAAAGGATTTACAAACATACAATTAAATATTCACTTAGTAAAGAGATTTACAAAAGACTATTAGGTCTACCTTGTGAAAGGATTTGACTGATTCACCTATTAGGATGAAATAGTAGATGATCTATGATTTGCAACCTGGTTTTTTGAATGAGATTCCTTTAAGTACAAATCACCTTGCTATGATAGATATGTCTTTGGTGCTCCTTATACTACTGTAACCTTTTCAATTCACTCTTTTTGCTCTTCCCTGATTATATTCGCTTACATTGCATTCACATTCATATTCCTTACACACTTGGATATGATATAATTCATTACATATTTATCAATCCAATTATACAAATTACAAAGTCAACCACAATACAAGTTACCACAAATATTACAAAGTTAGCCCACATGAAGACATTGGGTTCTAAAGATCGACTCAATGAGGTTCTGATACTCAGCATCCACTATCAATTCTCAACATCATCATGCACTTGGTAGATGTAGAAGCTCAATCCATAATAATCACTTCCAAATAGTCTTGAACTCAGTCTACACTAGTTGACTCGGTAGATGCTATGAAACTCATCATATAAACTAAGTCTCTTGATTTACATTATATGACTCGATAAACATTGTCACTTTAAGCTCAGTATAAATTGAGTCACTTGGTTAATGCTGAGTAGCTTGATTAACACTGGACTCGCATGACATACATTATGAACTCAATGAACATTGCACAACTTGGCTTGCACTGATAAGCTTAGCATACACTGAGATGCACGGTTTACACTGTTGATCTTCACTGTAACTATGACTGCTCGGTAACCACTGAGATTTTTCCAAAGGACTTGGTAGCAACTATAGAACTTGGTGACAACTGAAATACTTGGCAAAAACTAATAGTTGTACAAAGAGCTCGATAGCTATATACAATCTAAATAAGCATGTGTCACTGATAACAAACTTGACTAATATGTCAACAATCTCCCCCTTTGGCATTAGTGAAAAAAATACATATCAGCCAAAAATGAATTCAAAAAGTTTTTGTATACCTTTTATCCATCACTTTTGAGATTTTTCAAAATTCATTTTTTAAAGGATATATTTGTACATGGTAAGGTTCTACTATACAATATACTATAAATCTTCTTGCTATATACAACATATCTTTATGTACATAACTTACTCCCCCATTGATTTTTCATTGTTTTTCCATAGCATATGTCTTACTCCATATGTATATCTTTCTCCCCCTTTTTGACGTTAATGCCAAAGATGTATTCTATTTATTTACATAGTAACACCAAAATGAGATAAAAAAAATTGAATGTACCTTATGAATGATCACCAAGGTGTTATCCCAGTTGTCATGTAGGACCTTGAATGTGTGAAGTGCAATTTGAATCTTTACTAACAATTCTATCATATGATCCACAATACAGAAGTTATTGTCATGGATGTGAGTTTTTGAATGTACAATATGTTTCTATAGTGCATCCATGATGCGAAGAATCATATTTTTAATATCTATTAATGTGGATCTTATCCTTGCTTCTTCTCTAAGCAATTTTGCTCTCATATTTGACAAAAATCTTGTCTTTTGAAAATGTGCAGAGCTTGAACTAGGGTCAAGTTGTAGTTTCCAAGTAGTAGCTTTCAAATCTTCATCTATTTTGGATAATTTGTCCTTTATTTCTTGAGTAAATTCAAAAACATCATAAAGCTTTCCAAAAAGTGATGATACATTTGTACAAGATGCTTCTAAATTGCCCAAAATTGTAGAAAGTTCTACTTGATAAATAGATATCTGCTGAACAATGTGTTCCATCACTTTATTATCAAACTTTTTCTCTGCATTTTTTACTAACTTATCTTGTCCCTCAATATCTTTGTTAAATTTTTGTATGGCCTCTGCTAGTTGATACAAAATTGGCTGAGAAGAGTCAACCTCAATACCTATGGCCTCTGCCAAAATGTTCTTTGCATCTTTGATTATTTTTGATCCCTTATCTCTCTCCTCTCTTAGATTTTGTTGTTTAGCCTTCTTCTAGAGGAGTTCACCAAATAATTGCATTTGGTCTGAAGTAAGCTCAAGTGGAAATGTCCCAATTTGGGATGACAATTTCCTTATCTAAATCAATTTCTTTCTCTAGCTCTTTACCTTTACTCAAAAATCTTGTGCTTGGTTGAACCTTGGGCTCAACTATCCTTACACTTATTTCTTTTTTACCTAGAATAGAAACAATTGTAGACATGTTAAGACTAGATGTAAAAAATGATATTGTGCTTATTGAAGGAATATTTATAGAAATACCTAAAGAACCCAAAATTGGTGTGCTAAAAAATGATGTACTCAAAACTAATGTGGTCAAAACTAAAGTACTCAACTTAGATGATGAAGGAAGAGTCTGCAGCTTGATAGATGAAGCAGAAGTCACTTCTGTCAGTGAGGTGCTGAGCTAAGTAGGAGAAAAGAGTGATTGGATGATTGGATTTGCACTGATAGTCACAATCAAACTTGTTGGGTCTATCTCCGCACTTGATACTGTCACTAGTTTTCTTAAAGAGTGAGGAAGTGAGGCAATGATTGCTACAACTATCTTAACTAAATCAGTCTCCTCATCCTCTTTCTTTTCTTCCTTGGTAGCCTCTTGTCCTTGATCCTCTTCATCTTCTTCATTGTCAAAATGAGTTGCTTTTTCAACATTCTCTTCTTCATCTTTCTCCTTATCTTCTTCTTCATCATCATCTTTGACATCAACTAGAAAATCACTTGGTTTTTGTAACAAATAAATATTCTTCCAAGTGTTTGTTGCATTCCTTACAACATGCTCAATGTCTTTAATCAAAATCAGACAAGTATTAAATTTTAGAATCAATTTTTGTTCATTTTTCTTCAGTGACTCTTTTACCTCAACATCTAATATGCTTGGTAATAGCTGCCTCAAGGTTTTCCCATATATCTCTTTGATAGTTTGCATGGAAAAATCCCATCTTGGCTTTATCTTTTCCAAAAAATCATTAAGAATTTGAGAAGCAAGCTGGTTTGGTGAGTATTTCCATTTTCCCATCTTATCCATCACCAGGTCTTCAATCTACTTCTACTCCTCTGTAGTCCTAATTTCATATTTTAATGATTTAAAAAAAATTATTCTAGCCCTTGCTTCTAAATCTTTTAATTTGTCTTCAAATGTGGGTGGAGGTTTTTTGAATACATTGTCTCCTCCTTCCTTGTCAGATTTCTTCCTTGAAGATCTCCCAGTGAAAACTATAGTGGATAGCTTTTGGGGCTTGGTGATAATCACCTTGTATTTCTTCCTTAATGGCTCTTCTTCCTTAGATTCTGCCTCATCCTCTAGTTGCACATCCTCTACTTCCTCATTTTCACCTTTTCCCTTGATTAACAAAAGGGTTGAACTAGATTTCAGTTTTGCAATTCTCTTATTCCCTTTTTTCACCACCTGAGGAAGCTTTATTTCAAGTTCAATCTTGGCTTTTGCTTCATCATATATGCCAAAATATGTAGCCTTAGGATCAACTAGCTCATTGACAAGAGCTTCAATGATGTCTTTGGTTTCATCAATATTAACCTCATAACCAAGAGGTTTTACCCATACAATTCTAGGCTTAACAACCTGAATGTACACTTTGTCACAATCCACCATGAAACATACATCATCCTTATAATCTTCAACTAGTTTCTTAGGGATTCAAAACCTATTGTTCATTTTCTCTTTCAATATATCAAAATAATTATCCATAATACTATTGTAATTTTCACCCATTTTAGTAATAAAATCATTTATCTAATATAACATAGGCACATCTTTTCTCCATACAATAGTGCCTTTTGAAGGTAAGAATTTTTGAACATAAAAGAATAGACAAATTAACAAGGAACCGAACTTACACGGGTTATTCTTTGAAGTTCTTATCCTTTCCATATTTTTGTTGAACTATTTTAGCAATAGCTCGACAAGGTTGAATGAAAATTTGTTCTTTATCACCTTATATGCCAAGTCCATAGCTTTACATGACACACGGTGCAATCTACTAGTGTTGTATATGAATACCAAACTTCAATTCCATATCAAAAATACTACTAATTTTCATCCCTCTGTCATTCCATTCTGCTAGGGTTTTGGTCATTTTTGGCCTTGGCTAGCATTGGGAGGCCAGTGATTTGATGAATCATCTTCTTTATGATAAACACTAGTTGTTCCAACTGCAACTAACCATTATACATGTGGTTGAAGATAAACCTAATCCATTTAACTTGAAATTTGTGGGCATGTAAGGGATATGAGTTAACCCTTTGGTTTCTAGGTGTTGGTGCTCGGGTTTCAAAACTCCATTTACATAGTTGGCCTAGGGCATCATCCATTTCCAACATACCACTCTCTTGAGTAACACATTTGAAATGAGTGTGAATATCATTGATCAAAAGTACCTTTGGAGGGATTTGAGACTGCACTCCACTTAGATCTAGGGTTTTGGTGATCATAGGAGTGAGTTTGAAATTTGGTGCTTTCCATTTCACTCCACAAACCAACATGTTAGATTCTCTCTTAACCTTGCTACTATTGGATGCCATCTTCACTCGGTAAGGTTTGAGGGAATTCAAAAACTTTCACTGGAAATTTGCTCAAATTGCTTAGAAGCTCTAAAGATCGCACTTTTGCAATAGCACTCAAAATTTCACTATAAGGAATGATTTTGATTGCATGCTTTTTGTTCAAATTTTTCCATAAATGCTCAGTATGAAAGGTAGATCAACTAACATTATGTTGATTAACTATCATCCACTATGCTTGTATTGAATACTTGATGAAATCTTTGTGACTCGGTAACCATAAACATCTTTATCACTCTCGACCTTGCTCGGTAGATTCTATGACCCAACCTCACTGGTAGACACTTGTACTTGGTGATCCCTTTGTATCCTAAATACTGATTGGATTATTTTCTCTTTTAATTTGGAACTATTTTGGATTTATTCTTTGATAGCATAGCTCCATTTTCTCCTATGAGAATTTAAGCAAAAACTATAGAGTCACCCAATTCTTGAGTGACTTGATCATCATTACTTGGACTTGTGTACTTGGTAGACTTAGAAACCCCTTGTTGTCTCATCTATTTTCAGATGTTATTAGCCTTTTCCTTTTTTTCATCTTCAATTCTACCAGTATTCATGCAATTCTTGGCAAGTTGACCAAGTTCTATACAAATGAAACATCTTTTAGTAGTGTCTCTTTCTCTCAAATAATGCTTTATGAAATTTATTCCAATATATCCAAATTCTCCACAATAATGACATCTACACTAGGTTTTGTAGTCCCAACCAAATATCACTTTCACAACTTGTTCTACTAGATTCAATACCTTGGTTTTACATTCTGATGACTTGTGTCCATGTTTCTTACATTTGTGACATTTACCTTCAAATCTTGGTTTCTCTTAGCATTCATCAACCTTATGACCTTGCTGATTGCAATTGAAGCATTTTCCATTAAATTTTGCTTTTCCATTGTTATAACATTTGTTTGATGTATGACCTATCTTACCACAGTGATTGCAAGTTGGCCTTTGGTTCTTTTGAGCTCCTTCCTTGGATGATTCTTCTTCTTCTATATATCCAATTCCTACTTTTTCCTTTTACCTATATAGGTTTTGCTCATTCAATTGATTCATGTCTACTTGAGATTCCATCATTCTCTCATTGACTTGCCTCTCAAATTTTAGATTATTATGTAATCTTTCATTGATTTACATTGAGAATTTAGATCATTCCTCATTCTTTCATTGATTTTCCTTTTAGAATTTAGATCATTCCACATTCTTTCATTTTCAAATCTTAGGCTCATGATTTTCTCATTTGCATTGGAGAGTTGATCAACAAGGTCTACTTGTTGAAGGGATTGGTTCTAAATTTCATTGTTCCTTCCATCTATCTCTTCTTTTATCTTTTTTTTTTTCTATTCAATGACTTCACATAACTTTATTGCCTAAATTTCTTTCTCTCTTTTAAGTTTTTTTACCTCTTCTTGTAGGAAGCCATTCTTTTCCAGGAGTTCTTTGATTGCTTTATTGGCTTCATCTAAATTTCTTGAATGAAGGTCTTCAATGTAGAGATGACCATTCATTTGAATTGCAAGTTCTTTTCTTCTTTTTAGAGATTGAGAGAGTTGCTCCTTTGCTTTCTTGAGTTAGGCAACAGCCATTTCCAATTCTTGCTTCTCATTATCAATAGCTTTGTCAAGTCTAAATATCTCCATGGCTTTGATCTCTGCTCAAGCTTTTATGCTTTCTCCTTAGAACCACAATGCTCTGATATCAATTGTTGGAAATATTCAATACTAAGCTACATTACTAAGAGGGGAGGGGTGAAACAGTAACTTCTAGAATTTCAACAATTTCAACTTTTAATCCAACAATCCAACTATCATTTAATACATCACATATAATCTAATCTAATTGCATGCATAAGAATATGAAAACATGAAAGCATTCATAACACTATGACATAAAGAGTTGGTGACCCAAAATCCTTCCAAATAGAAAGTAAAACTAGGGTGGGGATGATACCCACAAACTTTAGTACTACTATATAAAGTTAGCCTGTTAGAAACAATAAGGACTGCTAGGTCCACCTTGTGAAAGGATTTACAAACATACAATTAAGTATGCACTTAGTAAAGAGATTTACAAAAGACTATTAGGTCTATCTTATGAAAGGATTTGACTGATCCACCTATTAGGATGAAATAGTAGATGATCTCTAATTTGCAACTTGGTTTACTGAATGAGATTCCTTTAAGTACAAATCACCTTGTTGTGATAGATATGTCTTTGCTACTCCTTATACTACTATAGCCTTTTCAATTTGCTCTTTCTGCTCTTCTCTAATTATATTCGCTTACATTGCATTCACATTCACATTCTTTGCACACTTGGATATGATACAATTCATTACATATATCAATCCAATTATACAAATTACAAAGTTAGCCACAATACAAGTTACCACAAATATTACAAAGTTGGCCCACATGAAGACATTTTGGTTTTGAAGACTGACTCGATGAGGTTTTGATACTCAACATCCACTATCAATACTTGGCATTTTCATGCACTTGGTAGACGTAAAAGCTTGGTCCATATTGATCACTTCCAAGTAGTCTTGAGCTTGGTCTACACTAATGACTAGGTAGATACTATGAAACTCATCATATAAACTGAGTCTCTTGATTTACATTGTATGACTTGGTAAAAACTATCACTTTGAACTTAGTATAAACTGAGTCAATTGGTTAATACTGAGTAGCTTGGTTAACAATGGACTTGCATGACATACATTGCGAATTGGTGAACACTGCACAACTCAACTTGCACTAGTAAACTTGGCATACATTGAGATGCACGATTTACACTACTGATCTTCATTGTAACTGTGACTACTTAGTAATCACTAAGATTTATCCAAAGGACTCGGTAGAAACTGTAGAACTTGGTGACAACTAAAATACTTGGCAAACACTGATAGCTATATAAAGAGCTTGGTAGCTATATACAATTTGAATAAGTGTGTGTCACTAATCACAAACTTGACTGATATGTAAATAGGATGAGTGTCAACATTGGCCAAGGGAGAGTAATGACCAAGTTGCATAGTGTAAACCAACCAAAATAATTTAGTGATGACCTAGTGATCCAGTGATGATAGAGCATCATAATGTAGTTATGACCAAGTGTCAACAAAATAACAGATTGAAAAAGAAACAAGATTTGTGGCCGGCACAGTTGAATTCTAGAAATGATCAAAACATATTGAAGATAAGGATTGATGAGATAGATTATTGTAGATACTTAAAATTGTCCTAAACACTATATTAATTTATGTAATATTTCTCTTGACATTATAATTAATTATATATCAATTTATTATATATATGTCATGTTCCTCTACTAATTTAATGAAATTTATTTAATTAAATAGGTTCACTTCCCTAATGTATTAAATTTATTTAGTAAAAGGTGCTCCATATATCCCCTTTTAAATAAATTCCAATTTATTTAATTTCCCTCCACTTTATTAAATTCTATAATCCTATGGCTAAATTAAATCCTATTTAATTTAATCCTAATCCCACCTAAAGCCTAGCCTACCACCTATCACTCTCATCCTTCTAAGCCTACCCACTAGTTAATCCCACTTTATTATCCTAAATACCCTGTTAAACACCTTTTAGCCCCTAAGTGGTTGCTTATACATGTGTGAGAAACTCAAAGTTTGAGGAGCCCCCCTTTCATTAATTCCTCCAAAAAGGCCCTTACAACCTTGTCCTCCCATTCCTTTCCCCAAGGTTGCTCACACATGTGTGAGCACACCTTGGGCCATCTAAATCATAAAGGACTAATGTTGACTTTTGCATGGCTTGTCCTTTAGCCCATGGTTCTCCCTTGTGACACCTATGTGGATGCCACTTAGATGCCACCTCCTCAAGTTCTCCCTCAAGCCTATAAATAGAGTCTTTGTCTCAAGCATTTTTAATCTCCTCCATTGCATTTTTATCATGCTAGTATAGTGCTAGAGCTTTCTTAGAGATTTTCATGCTTGGAGCTAACCTTTGGTAGTTGTTTGCATTTTTTTAATTCCTAGTCCTTGCATATTTTAATGCTAGCATAGCATTGCTAATTTACTTCATTGCATCCAACATCTACATCATATCCTTTCAAATCCTTTTGAGGTTGACTCATTCATAGCCATTTTTTGAAGGTATTCTACATACATTTTAGTATAAATTCATGTTATCATTCTTGCATTCATTCAAATAGATTTGACAAGATTCAATCATAGTTGTGTTTGAGGAGAGCACATCCATATCCCTCCATCTTGAGCAACCAAAAAGGCCTCTTGTGGGAACCCTTGTTGAGCTGCTCTAAGGTTGCACGAGGAATCTTGTCTTTCCATTGCACTAGTTCTAAAAATCAAGTAGATTAGTTGTATTTTGATTTACTTGAAGCTTGATATACATGTACAACTAACATTTTCTTGTTTACACATGCTCCCAATAGATTAGGTTTTCATGTATACAATTATTTAATGCCTGGAAAAGATTATTTGAGATATCAAAGGCTAAGATTTGAGGAAATGTTTCTAGAAGTTTCTAGAAGGAAGAAGAAGAACAAAAAAATTTAAATTCATTTAATCTATTGAATCTAATCATAACCCTAAGATCTACAATTATTTTTAAGTGGAAAATATCTAAGCTACCTATTTAAGGAGGTATATGAGATGTTTTATGTTGGTTTTTAGACTAGAATTTGTGGAGATAAGTGGATAACAAACTTGATATGGAAAAGTGCAAAGTTTGTGATATGGGAGATTTCTTCAAGAGTTGCCAAGCAGGTCTAAGTTGTTGAGAAAGATGGAGTCCACTCAATGAACTAGGATTAGATGAATGGAGATCTAAATTTTCAATGTGAGTTGTATGTTATTAGATCAAACCTAGCTGGGTAAAAGCACAAACTTGTGTGACCCTTTTGTAAAGGAAAAGGATAACAAAAGTATAATTGTTCAACTTAAATGACATAAAATTGGTATTATTATTTAGAATTTAAAAATGAAGTAAACTAATGAAATGCACGTAGAAATGGAAGGAGTTTAGGATTATAATTTTTAATAATTATTTGGAATAAGAATTTATGTATATAAGGGGTCTATTTCCAACCACAAACCTATATGGAAATAAAATTATTTCCCCTTTGATCTCATACTATGTTATAGATAACATATATAGCTAGAACAATCAAAAATAAAAATTGGCTTTAGACCTATATTTTTTCTTTTATAATGATTCAAATTTCAACTCACTTGAAATCAATAGTTTTCATCTCCCACCACATTTTTCAAAACAAATCTATTCTAACTAGAAGAAAAATTATACATTATGGAAGAGGACTCTCTCCTATAGAGTGTAATATAATTTTTAATATACAATTTAATATTTTTTTCCCTCAAAATTGACATCTTTTTTAGTGTTAAAATATGTACCTTTTGAATTTTTTAATTACAATATACTATATCTAATTAAAACACTATAAACTATATATGAGAATATTCTTAACTTTGAGCTCTATAAAATGGCATTTATATTTTATTTTAAAAATATCATAAAAAATAGTAAGAGTTATTGAAACATCATTTTTTATGTAATAATTGTATTTCTTTAGTAATTGGATACAAACTAGTATAAAACATGCATTTATTGGACATTTTCATTTGCAAAACTGTGAGACCATATATAACTTAGCTAGAATGAATTTCTCTAGATCATATGTTTGAATAAAATTGATTTTAAGATAGAAATACTCAAATTGAGTTATTCTGATAAGTCATTTTGAGAGGTGATACAACTTTGTACTTTTACCTAGCCGTTTCTTTCTAATTATTGTGGTAGTAGTAAAACCCTTTTGATTAAGGTTGACCTAATAGTTATTTGTAAATCCTTTAACAAGGCAACATTCTAAAAGAATGTTCTAAAGTCCTCTAACAAGACCACTCTTAATAGGCTAATTAAATACTTTAATAGGGTTACACCTAACAATGTGTTTTGTAACCTTTAACAAGGTTGGATCCTAATAGAGCTCAATTTAGAAGAGTGAAAAGTGATACATGTTACTTGGTGATTTTGTCCCAAATTGGGTTTCCACATTAAAATATGGTATCAAAAATTTGTGTAGATGTTTTTAATGTGTTTATGCTACTTACTTTTTTTAAGTTTGGAGTTTTTTTGTTAAATGTGATATTAATCTTCTAGTCAATGTACACTGAACAAAGAGAAACAATAGAATGAGTAAGTTGAATGATGATGAATAGTTTTGTTTGATATGATGTTCATGAGTTTGATTAAGCTTGTTAGAGTTGTTAAAAGTTAATTTTATACATCCTGACTTAAGGATAACTAATTTATCCCCCCTCCTCTTAGTTATTCTAAATATTCTAACACAGATTTCTACACAATAGAGACCTAACTTTGTGAATTCACCCCTAAAATTATAAATAGTAGATGATGAATTAAGTTAGGAATATTTAATAAAGTCAAGGTAATGTGATCATTTTTTATTTATTACATTTACTACAAAAATATAACATATATAAATAATTTGAACCTGTTTCAAATTTTAATATAAATTCATAATTATGAACATTATACTTTAATATAAAAAAATTTAACTTTAATTGTTAGAAGTAGAACACATTCCCCATAATTACATTGTGAGAAAATTTGACATGACATAAATATTTCCTTAAATAATTATGTTCATACCTATTGAAAATATATTCAAACAAGATTCTCTCTTCATGATTATTGGATTATATTTTTCACAAAGGTGGCCACCCATTGAATTATTGTTAAACCTTTTTGTGGTCCAAATATTGAGTGTGAGTGCGGTAATTCTAAAATTCATCAAATATATTATGAAGGGTAGAAAAGAATAGGGGCATAAAATATCTCTACAAATAAATTAAAAAGAAGGTATAAATGCCTTTAGCTGATGGATGGCTATAATACATCGAAACATATGCATACAAATTTATTATAAAAATATATACAAGGGCTTTAAGAAAAAAGATGGAGAAAAAATTAGGGATTTTTATTTAGTATCTTATGATAAAAGGTGACATGACATATATTCAATGATAAACACTTTCATGGGAAGCATCATGATACACATGAACATATAATAAGAATACAAATTATTTAATTTTTTTCAGTCGTGAATATTATGTGCACTATTGTCATCAATAATGGAACATATGACGACATATACAATATAAAGTGTAAGATCGACTAAATTATAAAATATTGAATCATTCCCATTTATTTTTCCATTATGAGTTAATAAGGATAGATGCTCATTTGTAGCCATACAATTGTTATCATTTTAGAAGGATATAGTATTATATTAACAGAATTCAAGCATTACAAAGTTTTTAATTAAATAAATCATCAAAAAGAAATGAAAATTGTTGATATCATCATTGGGTACAACGTCATTAATGGAATCATGATCCCTATATATAAGTCATGAAAAGTTGGGTACCTATATGACATTTAGTGTATGCAGAATATCTTTTAGTAATATGCATGTGATAATTTGTATTCTAAACTACATTAGCATGAAGCAACAAGGAATTAACATCATATATAATTTTTTTGTAAAATGTTTGAGGATTATTACTAGTCAATGTATCAACATATTTTGAAGGAGAAAGTAAAGCAAGATTATCACATGAATGCATCACTAAGTTTCTCACTACGATATAATTTAATTTATTTTATATGTGAAAGACTGAAACACAAAGTTTAGTCCATAACATTGGAAGATACATAATGTATATAAAATAAAAAGAGATTGTAGAGGCATATCTGAAGGGAAATATAAAAATAGAATCTAAAGAAATGTAAGAAAGGAAAACCAAGTTCCATAGATCCAACCCCTAAAGGTCATAGATAGAAATCTTAACATACATATACTTTGTCATAATATAAAATAGATAGCTTTTTACAATGCTAATTTTTTATAGAGAAAAACATTTTAAAAATGTCAAATTTAAATAAGATGTACATTTTCAATAAAAAATTAGAATAAATACATACTAATGAAAACTTTTAAAAATACACCTATATATATATAGTTTAATATTGTGTACACTATTAAAGGACTATAGTTCAATTGGTAAGAAATATGTCATGTTCCTTTAGCACAATGGAATAAACAAGTGACCAAATCTAGATCATGCATTCAATAAATATTGGCGGAGATGACATTGCATGTAAATATTATTTCTCATTACTCCTTATCAATGCAAATTCAATCAACACACTCTAAGATTTGACCTACTTTATAGGGTCATCTTAAATCAATTTAGTTTCTCTAATAAGATCCATCTATTAGTGTGATGTTGGCTTAAGAAATACCCAATATAAGAAACACCCATTAAATTTATGACTTACTTAGGAAAATTATCAGAAATAGCACTAGTTTCTCTAGTAAAACTGAGCTACACATGTAATTCCAAATGGACCACCTAGGCAAGTGAAATCATAGAGTGTGTTGTTTATAGAGAAATATTTGGATCCTTATCTTTCAACCAGACATAATTCATCTTAGCTTTGTTGGTGTTAAGATTTTGTTCTCACCTGTAGTTTATAGAGTATTCAACTAGTTGCTATGTTAAGTATAAGAAGGAGAACTATTGTTTAGTTTAGATGCACTCTACTTTCTCATGCATGATTGGTGATGATTGAAACTCTTCACCATAATTTATTCTTGAAAAAGGTGATTTCAATTTGTATAAATCATGTATTATGTAATCATTATTAATAAATGAGAAAGAGCACAATGTAATCAATAATTTTTTTACTGTGATGAGCTCAATTTTTTTGTTGTTCTATTCTTCAATTATTATTTTTATTTTCATTTAGCTAGATCTTATTGCTATAGAAAATTTTACATATTAGAACTTAGTGAGATGGAAAAAGAAGCAATTATTTTGGAGGTACAACATAACAGAGTTTGAAGAATGGAGTTTTCAACCTTTTCTCTTATGATGTTATACAATTATTTTGAACAAAAGCCACCTATTCTACTTAATCCTATGAGCAGAGGCTTGCATTGAAAAGTAATGACATTAGAGGTTGGACTCGATTCTACATCAGAGAAAGGTCAAGGTCATGCTCTCTTCACATGTGCCTTGCCTTCTTTTTCTCTATAGTGATGCACTATTTTTGTGGATCTATCATGCCTCTTTGTGCATGCAAATGCTTCTTTTCTTCCATAGTTGATCAGATTTATAGACAATTGACACCTATATTTTCAATTAGCAATTTATTCTTGCATTGTTGAGTAGTGTTGTGAGGGCCACTCGCACATAATCATGTGTTAGATGTGTCCTTGAATGATAGATATTTTTCCTTTGTCTTCCATCTATACTTTGTTTGAGGTAGCTATGCAAATTATTGTTTGCTACATCTTCAATGTGATTGCCATATATTTTGCCTTTGTTTGTGATGTATTCATTGTTTGAGTAGTGTCATGGGGGGCACTCATGCGGATTGATTGTGATCATCATCTCAGTTTCAAAGAAGGTTTTTCATTCAGCACTATGATAGTTATTGTTTGATGAATGTCTATAGTTTTCTTGTCACAAAAGATTTCCCACTGCATTTTTTTCTTTCATTAGTTTATTGTTCTCCGTAGTTAGCCTTAAGTGAGGGTGTTGGTGTTAAATTATGTTCTCATTAGTAATTTATGAAGGATTCAGCTAGTTACTATGTGTAAAGTCCGATAAGGAGAACTATTGTTTAGTTTAGATGCACTCAACTTTCTATGTGCATGATTGGTGATAACTAAAACTCTTCACTACAATTTTCTCATTTTCTCTTAGCTAGATCTTATAGTTGTAGAATTTTTTACAAGATTCATAATTCCAAATTAAATTCTAGGAACAATACAAATTTGACATGATTCTAAAAGGAAAAATACATTGTAAATAACAATAGTTCTCTTTTAGTCGGACCCCAAACCCAATAAAGTAGAGCCCGTTTTAAGGTGGCTGCTGTCATCTTCAATAAGCCCAATTTAGGGTTACTAATAGTGCTAATATAATCTTACAATATTTAGACTTTGATACACCACTACCACAATTTGATAATAGATGATATTATTTTAGATCAAATTGTATTCAGAATTTTTATATTTTTGGCTCTATATCATTTGAATGACAAATCATTAAGTATGATCTTGAATAATGATTTAAAAATATGAATATGATTTAAGCTAGAAATAATATTATCTATATTATAGATTGTGAAAATCTCATATCATGAATATGAATATGAATATCACATGATAATATTGCACAATCTCATATCATGAATATGCCAATATCAATGCAATAAAGCTGCTTGTACACAACGATCTGCTACAGTAGCAAAGATCAGAAAAAGAACAATGATATGGTGAGACAATAATGATCAAGTTATTATATTTTCAGTGGGCGACTCAGAAGTTGACATGCAGAAGGTCCGTGCATGCATGCAATCGTAGAAGAACAAGTCCACGTGAAAACCCATGAGATGAAAGCTGATACCCATATCTGAGAAACGGCATTATTCGTTGAATGTTCAAAGGAATGATAGCTTTTTGACAATACGAAGAGGCGGCAGATCAAGTGTTAGGACGGTTGGACCACTTTGCATTTTATTATTCCCTTGTCAAACTCCGTTATTTGCACTACTGCCCTATAATTCAACAATAACACCACACACGTCTTGTCTAATGACTCAGATAATGCCTGAGTGCATTCTTATGTGGTCCTTTCATACATCTGTCATTTAATAACACCTTCCCTTGCTATTATTTTCCTTCTCCTGCCATAGAAAGTGATGGATTATTCATTGCTCTCAGCCCAAGTAGCCTGTGAGTACATATGAAGATTCTCACCGTGGCAACACCAGGGCGCTGGAATAGAGTCAAAAAGAGTACACAATTCTTTTTCAACGACATCCATCACTCTGCCTTTCCATTATTCTTCCCCATGTTCCCCATTTCTTCCATTGTAATCAGAAGTTTGGGCAACTCACTCAATGGGAAGTGACACAAGAAAGGCATCCCAATACGTTTATTACTATTACTACTACTACTATTATGTAGCTTTGTCCCTTCTTTTTCTCATGCAATAGTCATGGGCTATGTTTCTATGGGTTTGTTCAAATATAGTAATGACAGTAGGCATCCAAGATTGTTGCCACTTTTCATTTGTTTAAAGCTCCTAAAATAGTTATCAAATCCTTTTTTGTTGGCACTTACCTCATGTTCTCATGCGGCTGCTTAAGTGCTATTTATGCTTAAATTTAAGCAGCATAAATGTTCCCATGAAAAATTTTAATTCCAAAAAAGGGAAAAATTGGAATCTTTTCTTAGATAAGTGGAGCAGCTATTGTTTAGGGATTGAAAATAAGCTATGGGAGAAAAGGAGGGGCTTAAAATAAGCAGCTTATTGAAAAAAGCTAGAAGTGACTTCATAAAAAAGAATTATCTTGTTTTTCACTGGGCTAACATTTTGCATCTATATTTAATTTACAACAAATAATATTAATTTTTTATTTAAAATATATATTAAAGAATAATGCTTAAAAATAAGCAGAAATTTTTGTTTTCATGTGGTCATCAGCTCCACATATTACTCCTAAAATATTGAGCAGCTATTGCTAGCCAAAATAAGCCTAGCAGCAGCATGAGAACATGCTCTTAGTCATTTACTTAAAGCTTTCACAATAGTAATGAGCTGTTTAAGTAAAGGAGAGCCGGAGTTAGCTTGGAAAATAATTTAAAATGGGCATCTTCAAAATGAGTTGTTTTAGTAAAAGGGGGTTGAGTTAGGTTGGAAAAGAATTAGAAATGGGCAATTTAAGGAAAAAGATTGGTGTTGAGGTTGGAGAAGAATTGGAAGTGGGCATTAGAATTGAGGTGAGAAAAGAATAGAGAATGGATTTTTTAAAGAAAAGAACATGTATTATGGTTGGAAAAGTGTATGAAATGTTAATTTAATAAAAATATTAGAGTTGTGGTTGGAAAAGTGTATGAAATGAGAATTTTAAGAAAAATATTAGAGTCGATATTGGAAAAGGACTCAAAAGGAGTGTTTTTCAAGAAAGATATAGTGATTGAGGTTGGCAAAGAATTCAATATGGTTGTTTTTAATGAAAAGATTTGAGCAAGGTTGGAAGATAAATATGAAATGAGCATCTTGACGAAAATAATTAGAGTTGAAGTTGGAAAAAAATACATGCATTCTTGAAGACAAGAATTAGAGTTGAGGTTGGAGATGAATATAAAATGAGTATTCTTGAAGACAAGAATTGGAGTTGAGGTTGGAAAAGAATATAAAATGGGTGTTCTTGTAGAAGAGAAATAGAGTTAAGGTTGGAAAAGAATACAAAATAGGTATTATTCAAGAAAAGATTAGAGTTAAGGTTATATAAGAATACAAAATAGATATTCTTAAAGAAAAAAAATGAAGTTGAGGTTGAAAAATAATATGAAATAGATATTCTCAAAGGAAGAAAGAATGGGAAAGAATAAAAGATACAAATATGTAGAATAAAGAATTGAAGCTAAGGTTGTAGAAAAGTTTAATTTTTTATAATTAAGGTAAATTGAAATAGTTAGATGCCAAAATTTGCATCCAGTACTAAACTGCACAAGTTTAACAATCATAGCATAACACAAGAATCACTTCTAAATGGGATACTTAAAAAGAAGTGAAACCTTGGGATTATAGGTTGGCTCCTATTTGGATAATCAACTAAACATACTTAACCTATTTTGAAACTTGAAGAGAAAGAGATAGAGGTAAGGTGAAAGCAAAAAAATTGCAAAAAATAAATTGGTTACTAAAACTATCAAGGTGATACACTAGCATTATGATGATATTCAATGGACAATAAAACATGAAATAGTATATGAAAACAACACTAAATGCAGAAAACATGACCTTGGTACATAAGAAGCTTTATATAATTGCTTCAAAGAAATGAATAAAACCAACTTTAACATTGAACTAATAGGAAAATGCAAAATTTCACAATTACCCCAAGACTCTTGACCGAAAACCTTCACAACCTGTAACCTATCAAACTACACCAATTTCACTCAAAGTTGTAAACTCAAGACATAAAATGTAGGATTAGTAAAAATCACAACATAAAGCATTAGATTGATAAATGAGCGTATAAAGAGAAAATTAAAAAATAGGTCTCCAAAGTCTCTATATTATTAAATCAACTACAAGAATATCAACAAAAATATCATGAGTCATAACTGTTATAAAGCATTATACTTAAACACTAAATTTTTTTTTCCAAAAAGCTTATGCATACATCAAGAAGAACTATTGAGAAATTAGATTGAAAACTCACAAGTACATCCAAGCACCAAAACTAGAGTCAACAACCCTTGAAAAATAGGAGAAACAATTAAATAATGATCTTTCAACCCTATAGGTATGTGTCGGCTTGTCCAAAAAAAAATTCCACTCATTGAAAAGAGTCAAAATAGTCCTTAAATGATCATAATAAGGATAAAATTTGAGTTTAGAAATGCACGCTCCATCATCCTTATGTTTATGAGCTTAATGTCTCCAAACGATTCTAACTTCTAAGAAGAAGTCAAAAATACTTGAAGGACATTAAGGGAGCCATATCTTACCTTTTAGAATCTCATTAATCTTAAACTCCCTTCAAACATCAATCAAGAATTAATTAAGTATTAGATTCCCTTAGAATTTAACATGAACCACCTATTTATACAAACATCAAGTAACTAATATTAATTACATTAACAAGGAAGGAAATGGGTAATGCATACTAAAAAATAACATACCCTTTTAAAATTGAACAAAACATGAAACTCTCCCTCATACTAACCTAAGTTGCTACCTAGAAAAAAATGTGGAGATATTTAAGGCCATGTGGTGACTTTTGGTCCACATGAAGCTTGGGTTGTGTTGGAGTTCTTTCTGGGTAAGGAACATATCAAGTGAGTTTAAACTTGATATCAACAAAAAAAGACAGGGACACGCCTAAGGATGAGCTAAATCCTATATTCAACAAGGCTAAATCTTAGTTATGGGCCAACATTAATAGAGTTATTAGGACTCACTTCACTTTAGGCTCTACAAAGCCAAGGTGTGCAAACTTTAGGGATTGATCTTATTAACTTGATACTCTTCTCTACAAGACTATACCTTATAGTAGAAATGGTCAATATTCTTATATGATTTAGTGATAAACTTCTTTAGCATAGTAGCTACATACAACCAAAAAGTAGATGCAAATAAGCAATGGCTACCAATTTTAGTTCTTCAATACATAAAAAGGTAAATTGATATTTGATTACAAATTTGGATCTCAACATAAACCAGGCATGCAACAACAAAGAACATGCAAACTCCAAGATGACTAGTCCCTTATCCATTGGGCATCAACTAAACCTTAACAATACACATGGACACATGAAGTATACTCATATATCTAGACATCTGATCTATCTATCTGGCTTGCAAATAGAAATCAATCTTCAAACAAAGTTCATACTAATCAAATCCTCCTATAACCCCTGCAGTTTTGTCAATGGCATATCAAGCAAATTACTCAAGTTCTTGACCAAACAGTAAGATAAACAAAAATATATGACTTCAAGGCAAGTTACAAATGGATGATATGCACTTTGGTCATATATCATAGAAAACTACAAAACTCATAGGAAAGGAGATAAACTTTAGAATGAAATTTCTAATAAAACTCTTTATTCATTCCTTGAAACCAATACACCATCTATATGTCAAAACTCAAAAAATATCACATAGTGCAAGGCAGGAGTATCCCTAAAGGAGATGTCCTAGCCCCCCAACAAATAACCACATAGTAGAAACATAAAATCAAGAAGCAATAACACAAGATCTGATACCAAATTACAAATTTCATTCATAGAATATAACCGATTACATACAATGTGTTAGGCTATAAGGCCTACCCAATTATAGCCAAATACAAAGCAAGTAATAGTTATGCAAGATCCCTCAAGATCTAAATCAAACCCTAGCTAGTCTAGATCCACCCTCTGGTAGAAAGCCCCAAGGAAGATCTCAACTTGTGCTCGTAAGCCCACCAAGCAATCTCCTTATTTTCCAGGCTGTAGCTACTAGCTTTTCTCCAACTTCATCCAAGATCCAAGTGTAAAATACCTCACATTCGATGCTCTATCCACACATTCATAGCTCCATCATATCCTACTATAAACTACCTCATATTTGGTGCTCTGTCCATAGACTTAGGAAAAACTCGCTCTTCAGCTACCTCCACTTCTCCAAGATGGATGAATAATGACTAAAGACTTCCCCACAGCCCTTACTTATACCAGTCTAAGCCACAAGTCAGCCCAAAACATAAATTAAATAAAAATACATATATTAAATGCCACAAGTTGGCCTGCAAAAGTAATTAAATGCCCAAATTTGATAATCGAGTAAAATTGTGACATCTCCTAGCTTTGATTGAATTATAACTTCTGCTTTGAACCATAGTTATTACTCTAGCCCCTCTTTAATTCCTAAAATTTTCATCCTTTAACTCATTGTGGAAAATTAGTTACATGGCCTACAAAAAGCACCAAATTCCTAAGCAAGGTCAAGCTCCATAGACCATGCCGAGCAACCAAAGACCATGCCAAGTCCCCAAACCATGTTGAGAAATCAAAGAGCATGCCGAGCAACCAAAGACCATGCCAATTCCCTAGACCATGTCAAGCAACCAAAGACCATGCCAAGCAACCAAAGACCATGCTGAGTTCCCAGACCATGCTAATAAACCAATCCTTCTTTGACTGAGTACCAGTCCAAGCACCCTCCAAAGCAACTACTAAGCCTCCTCTCATGAACTCAAAAGTAGTAACCAAGCAAACCCAAGGTGCTCCTACATTAGACTCGCTAGGTAAATAGAAAAGTGTGTCCCACACTTTGATGCCCAAAGAAAGATCAACAACTATTTTCATCTTCACCAAAGGCTTCCACTCCAACAGGGACAAGAAAACCAATATGCACATCATCCACATTTGCATCATTCTGTCAAATACTAGAATCTTAACCATCCAATCAACATGCTCACTTCTAGGAACAAAGTAAACATAATGCTTCAACAATAGATCCTTATCCATATCAACAACTACTGAATTCACACCAATAGCAACAAACTCCACATCAACAACAATATGTAGATCTTCATCAACACATGCCAAAATCACAACACTAGCAATCTCATTGCTCACAACAAGATTCTCTACAATACATAACTCACTGCCAATAGCAACTAGATCATCCATGACCAAGTGCTTTGCAATTTCCATATCAAACTCAGCAAACTGATCATGAAAACCAATCTCCATTCTACCATCCACAATGTTAGGAATATCCTTAGCAACAACCTCTAGCTGCTCTGCAGGTTTTGTATTAGGCTCCACAAACTAATCAACAACAAAACCAACCTCTTCCACCTCAACCTTGTCATGCCATCTTCTCTCATGAACAAGTCTCTTAACCAGCCAAACAACTCTCTTCTGAATTGGTAGACTCTAGCTCCATAAACATCCACACAATTCCTTCCTCACCCCATCCTTAACTCATTCAGCCAAGCTAGCTTCAAACCATGTAGACATCTCAAAAAACCTCCTGTCCACCACATCATAGAGATTTGTAATCATTTCAAAGTCCAATCCTCTCGGGGCCATCTTCCAAGATCTTCATAAACCCTTTGTAACAAATCCTTCCCATGCTCCTTGTGACAACCTTGAATTTTTTGCAAGTCAAATCACAACCTACCACCTCACATGAACAATCAAAAACCACGTCACAAATCTAGGACCATGAAACTACAATCCAAAAACTCTTTGTGATCATGCCTCAACACGATCAACCTTCCATCTTCACATCCATCAATCAATCTAAAAGCCCTCTGCAATTGCAAGTCAAAACCATGATCTGCCAGCTTGCAACTAAGAGATCTAGGACTCTAGAAATAAAATTCACCACTAGATCAAAATCAAATCAAATCTAATTCTCCAACCCAAGTCTTGGTACAAACTACCTCAACTTCGGCAATCTGCGCACACACTCAAGAACAACCTTGGCTCTAATACCATCTGATGTAGTGCAAGGTAGGAGTATCCCCAAAGGTGATGTCCTAGCCCCCAACAAATAACCATGCACTCAAAACACAAAAATAAGAAGCAATAACACAAGATCTGATACCAAATTACAATAATTCATACATAAAATATAACAGATTACATGCAATGTGTCGAGCTATAAGGCCTTCCTAGTTATGGCCAAATACAAAGCAAGTAATAGTTCTACAAGATCCCTCAAGATCCAAATCAAACCCTAGCTAGTCTAGATCTACCCTCTGGTAGAAACCCCCAAGGAAGATCTCAACTTGTGCTCGCAAGCCCACCAAGCAATCTCATTGCTTTCCAAGCCATAGCTACTAGCTCTACTCTAACTTCATCTAAGATCCAAATGTAAACTGCCTCACATTTGATACTTTGTCCACACATTCACAACTCCATCGTAATCCTACTGTAAACTACCTCACATTCAACTCTTTGTCCACAGACTCAGGAAAAGCTCACTCTTTAGCTACCTCCTCTTCTCCAAGATGGATGAATAATGACTAAAGACTTCCCCATAACCCTTACTTATACCAACCTAAGACACAAGTTGGCCCAAAACATAAATTAAATACAAATACATAAATTAAATGCCATAAGTTGACCTGTAATAGCAATTAAATGTCCAAAATTGATAACTAAGTAAAATCATGATATCTCCTAGCTCTGATTGAATTAGAACTCTTGATTCAAACCATAGTTAGTACTCGAGGCCCTCTTCAATCCCTAAAATTTGTATCCTCTAACTCATTGTGGAAAATTAGTTACATAGCCTACAACAGGCACTAAATTCCTAAGAAAGGTTGAGCTCCATAGACCATGTCAAGCAACCAAAGACCATGTTGAGAAACCAAAGACAATGTCATGTCCCCAAACCATGCCAAGCAACCAAAGACCATGCCGAGCAACCAAATACTGCGCCGAGCAACCAAATATTGTGCCGAGCAACCAAATACTATGCCAAGCAACCAAATACCATGCCAAGTTCCCAAACCATGCCAAGAAACCAATCCTTCTTTGACCAAGTACCAGTTTGAGCAGCCTTGAAAGAAACTACTAAGCCTCCTCCCATGAAATCCAAAGTAGTCACCAAGAAAACCCAAGATGCTCTTGCATTAAAATACAAAATGAATGACTATATAGGCTAATGCTGAGAAGAAAATTGCACTACTATTATTCATAACAAAGGAAAATACTGAGAAGAAAATGGTATCACAACTCTAGAACTGAAGCCAACCTTGTGGTCTCACTAGTCATAAAAATTGGAACCTGTACAATGAGCAAAGAAGAAGAATTTATAAAGGAGAAGAAGTTTTTGGATCTTTAATCTAATTATGACATTTATCCTGTTGAAATTGTCTTCATCCTAATATTGTTGAAACTAATTCTCTTCATCTATCAGTAATCAAAATCATAAATGCTATTATAGAACTATTTGATATATCCCTTTCAAGAAATACCAAATATACTATCCTCTAAAGAAATATCAGATATACATCAAAGAATGTGCTAGAGCTTCAAATCTAATCTTGGTTTTTTACTTCTGCTTTTGCCATGAAATTCAATTGTACTATCAACAAACACTTCATTTCTTCCAACTACCTCTAAAACATTCAATTATACCCTCATAGTTAGAAAAATCTAATTTTGTGCATATTTGATCTAATCCTAATTGTATTTGATCTAAAAACAAAAAATCTAATTTTTTAAACTAAGGAGCCTCCGAAATCACAAATCCTCCCATAGTTGCTTCCAGTGAAGATCTGTCTAAAAACCAACTATAGAAATGGATAGCCCATCTCTTACCAATTCCAACAGTATATTACACTGTATGTTTCTAATAAAAATGATGCCTCTAAAATCCATTAAAAAATTTAGGCCCCAGGCCATGAACTGTATTTAAAATGAAACATTTGACATATCCATATAGATTAAACTATATAATATCATTAAATTTATTCAAATCCTTTCAACTTTTGAATTTTTATGTGTTGAAATAGTTGAAAAGTCTCTAAACCTTTAATTTTTTATTATTTTCCATTCCCTTCTACCACTTGTTGAAATCTCATTAGCCAACTTCCTGGGTGAGCCCCACATTTTTGAGTATCATTGAAACATTTGAAAAATTTGAATCTATGATATTACAATCAAATCGTCAACTTCATAACATCTTAGCACTAAATTTTCCCTCCTCTAACTATACAATTTGATATTGGCATAATATCTTAATATCTCATCATCTTAACACTTTAAAACTCCTCTACCAATCTTACAATCCATCATTCCCATGATATCTTAAGCCTTTTCAAATTTCCTCTCATGATCTCCTGATGGGCCCTATTGTGGCATCTTGCATTCTAATTTTGACCTCCCTGATCTCACGGTATGATCGTAACATCGTGAGTCCATTTTGCAACATTCTTGATTGTATGAGATTGTTACATCTCGTAGCATCTTAACCTTGAAACATGGCTTCCTCGACCCTACAATCAACCATAGCATCATGGGTCACTTTTCTTCTTCTCCCAACCTTACACAATTTTCCCAAAATTTGCCACATGGAACCTACTCCTTGGCATTTGAATAGTCAAAACAAAGCTGACACCACATTCCAAATGTCTACAACAAGCCCCTCCACATGACCTTGTGCTTCAAAGAAAAGTGTGTCCTTAAGACACTTCATGACTGAGCAATGTGGATTTTAAGTATCTTCATAACCTATTTTGTGCCTAATGTGGGATAAAGTTTTATAGGTTACCTTTCATGTGAAAATCTCCTTGGCAACAATTTGAAAAGCACTCTTGAGATTTTGTAGATCTAGAGACTCGAAACTTCATTTGTTACCAGAAATGTAAGTAAACAAAAGCTTGAATGTGCTCACGCACCATAAATACCAAGATTTTTCTTAGACCTCATCCACACAATGAAGAAAGCCATAGCAATTTGTTTGATCTTTGGTTTGTCCCTATCTTTTTGGAGCTCAAAACAATTACTATCACTTCTTCACATACCCTCATGTTGTACAGAGCCACACACATACCTCTTATGTGGTGATTTGGACTTTGCTTCACCCATTTTGAATTTCTTTGAACATGGATTGAGCCCTGATTTTTTTCAATTGTGGGCTATAAAGCCTTTTGTGTTGAGGAACTCTCTTCCTGCTCTACCAACATGGGTTGTTCTACTCCATTCTTGTTATGTGGAGCTCCTTTTCTTTTTGGTGACTCACAATTTCCCTACCATGAGTGCTTTTCCAAGTTCACACCCTCACCATGGGTTTCTCTATTTTACTTTTGCCATGGATTCACTTGCCGGTGGAGGACCTACATAGCTCATGGATGCTAAGCTCTACTCTTGCCATAGCATGTTGTTCATGTTGTATGGATGCTTGGAATCATTTCATGGGAGATCTTCACAAGCTCTTGCCTCTTTGAATTCTCTTCCTACCTTAGCACATGTGAGCTAACTATCAGGGTAAGACCTCTTGGCTTGGTTTGATATTACCCACTCCACCAACAATAAAGAGGAAACACAGACCCACCCCTTTTTTAAAAAGGCACACTATTGTATGGTATCTTGAAAGACATCTTCTAATGCATCTTCTTATAACCTATTAATCTTTATAATAGTAACTTCACCTTCTAGATTCAATAGCACAGACCACATTTGTTACATCCATTTCCACCTTGGGAGTGATCGAATATATTTGAGAAAACATCTTCATCATCAAAACTTTAACATTGGAAAACCCCTTTCTTACACCGCTAACCCATACACATCTTTATCAATCTGATGGAATCGATTGGACCCCAAAGTGGGTCTAGCTTAAAAAAAAATTGTTTTCAAACAAATGACATTTCAAACTAATTTGATGAGCATTTGGCAATGATCAAAATTAAACTCAACCACTAAATGTTCATTTAGAACTCATTTTATCACTTATCTACAAACTATGACTTGCTAATAGGAAGGCCTATAGGATGGCTTTAAAACTGACCCAAATAGATAACTAGGTTCTAAAAGATTACACGTTGATACTTTGTTCCACATTCTTGCACCTTGCTAGATCTTATTGCATGACGACCGCTTAGTCAAAAGATATTGATGTACAAAATTTCCTAGTTAAGACAACATGCAAATAAACATGTTAAAAGGAAACATAAAAAACATTTGGTTTTAGCTTCTAAAACTAGGCAAACAGATGTTTGAGGGTATGCAAATAAACATGTTAAAAGAAAACATAAAACACATTTGGTTTTAGCTTCTAAAACTAGACAAATAGATGCTTGAGGTTACAAAAATAAGGTAAATAGTTCATTGCCACAAGGAGAAAGTAAATCTATGATTTGGTCTCATGACAAATAACAAGACACATTTGGCAAGCATGCAAAGTGAGGTACTCAGAATTGTAGGACTGGAAACATTAGTAGAATAGTGTTTTTCACAAATGGAATGGCTATGGGAAAGTGTGCAGATAGATTTGTCAAGGTTTACAAACTGGCAGACTTGAAGTATTTTTTGAGTATTATATAGTGGTATAAACCATTTGATCCAGGAAATCATGGAAATAGAGTTACGACATCCCAAATAGGGGTACCAACCCATCTATATTTTATGACACCATTAAAAAGTTATAAATTCCATTCAGAAACACATTTGAAAATTGATCAAAATGATTCATCACAAGCTCAAATCTAGAGTGTAGAAATTGTGTGACCTCTAGAATGCAATGAAAAAGGAATTTTCTCAGTAGGGTCAAATAGGTAAAATTTATAATTAGTCAAACAAGGCTTCCCGAGTTTTTGCACAATTTGCATCAACATGACAAAGATAGGTAACCAACTTTGAGTGATTCAAAACCTAATCAAAACATATCAAAATGACTCAAAATTTGAAACATAGGTTCACTAGTATGCATACTAAACAATTCCAAAGCAGTAAGTCATGAAACATTTTTGGGTACAAGATATTCAAATGCAAACTAGGCCTCTTGTCACTATTTGACACTTTGGCAAAAATGTAGAAATGAACACTACTCAAAACAGAACTTCACAAAATGATTCAAATTGTCAGTTTATCATTATAGGATGCATAGAAAAACTAAATGCAAGGTTTTAGAAACATAAAACACCTCTTAGGTATTAATATGATAGCCAAGTACACAAGTAAGAAAATGCATTTATAGGTCTCAAATTGACTCAAAAATTGGAATGGTACCCAAAATGGGAATGCAATTTTAAGTCCCACCAGGTTGTTAGATAACTAAGAAGGGGGGTGTGGGGAGGTGGGGGGTGGAGGAGGGAGTGTGTACGTGTAAATTAGTTATGTCCAATTATCCTACAACCCTTTCAGAAAATTTAGTACCAATTCAATCTCCATAAACTTCAATAAAAATAGTTTGTGATCTAATTCAACTTCTTAATTCATACTTGTAATAAATTTACTTAAAACTATTATTTTACTATTAATAGCTTTACCAAGTATCATAGATATAACTCATCTTTTACTTAGTTGTAGTATTAAGTAAATAACATGAAAATCAACTTGCAACACAAAACTAATCACACATTTGATATGATGCAGTACAAAATTGGATAAACCCCCAATGTAAGTGATCTAGTTCCTAACAATTAACCACACAATGGAAACACAACACAAGATACAATATTTGATACCAAAATCAACTCTTTATTCATAAAATAACTTATTGCATGCAATGTGTTAGGATGCAAGGCCTTCTTAGTTATGGCCAAATATAAAGCAAGTAATAGTTTTGCAAGATCCCTCAAGATCCAATACCAAACCCTATCTAGCTAGATTTGTGACACAAAAGGACTCTGGTAGAAACCTCCAACAATATCTAAACTTATGCTTGCAAGCCACCAAGAAATCTCCTTGCTTCACAAGCTGAAACTACTAGCCCTTCTCAATCTTTGCTCCTCCTAGCTACTCTTCTTCTTCATGTTGAATGATAATGATTCAAGACTCAACAAGACCCTATTGATTTTAGATTGGTTTTGACAAATGAGTGTCTACGCACTTAAGTTATTTATTCAATTCATGCCAAACAAGTAGTACATGCCAAGCACAACATGTATATAATAGAGCATATCAAGTCCACAATGAGTGTCGAGTCACTCAAGTACTGAGAAGAAAGTGTATGTCAAGTGATTTAGAAGCCAAGAAAGTAGTGCATGCTAAGTGATACAAATGCCAAGTCATAGTATAGAAGATAGTATATGCCGAGCATCAGAGACTTTAGATGTCAAGCAAAACAATTTTGCCATAGTTGTTTGTAATAGCACAAAAAACTATGTAAATATATTTTGAGCCGACTTAAAGATGAATTATGATATTATGAAGATAAGGACAAATCTTAAGTTGGATTCTCAATGCAATTACATTTAGCCAAGAAAAAAGAGAGTAGGTTTAAGCAGTAAAATGGATGAATCATAGTCATTGATTCATACCTAACCCTAAGTCAGCTATACCTTCTTAAAGAGGAAAAACCCTAAACTCTCTATACTAAAGAGAAGGTGTATGAAGGAGTGAAGAGAGATTTTTTCATGCACAAACAAAGCATTCTTGGTGACTAAGGAGTTATAATTTGAAATAGCATTGCAGAATCAGTTAAAGGAGAATAGAGGAAGGGTAGAGCATAAAACAAAGAGACATCTGATTAGGAAGGATCAAGAATACATTAGTTTAGAGGTGATCTATCATCTAGCAATCAAGTGCTAACTGTAAGATCATTGTTGAATCATTCTAGCAAGAATCAATTAAATCTCCTAACATAGTAGTCCTAATAGGTTGTATTGAAATCCTTTAATAGGTTGCTTACTTAATTGTGACTTGAAGTCCTTTAGTGAGGCACACTTCTAGTAGGGTGTTGAGATTCTTTAACAAGGTGATACCTAATAGTCTTTGTAAGCCTTTAACAGGGCAAAATTTTCATAGGGTAGATTGTGTCTCATGATCAAAACATTGTAACCTTAATTAGATATACTTTATTACTATAGTAGTGAAGATTTGTGGGTGTCATCCCCACCCCAATTTTACCTTCTCATTGGAAGGTTTTTGGGTAATTATATCTAGTGTCATACATGTGTGACATGTGTGAATGTTTACTTTCTTATATGTTTACATGATTTAGATGTACATTCTTTACATGGTATTTCATTTTACTTGGTGAATGTATGAGATGGATATGTGGTGAAAGTTTTATGCGTCAAAGTTTAGACTATTGATTCCCCCCCCCCCCCCCCCTCAAAAGTTTACCTTTCCTATTGTAATTCTAACAATTAGTATCAAAGCCCTATTCTCTAAAAGAGAAGCTTTGTAGCTTTGAGGAAAGATCTTGAAATTGAAGACTCCAAGTTAGCAAATTTTATTGAGAATTAGGAGATTGAAAGACATCTCATTCTACATCAACTGAATGAAACAAGAGAAGAATTAAAGAAATCCTTGAAGAGAAGGAAGGAAATTGCTATTGCAGAGAATGACACAAAATACAAAGAGATAAACACTACCAAACTATTTGTTAATGGAGACTCAAATGAATTTAATGCAACAATTATAGATCTAATGGAAAAGAATAGAGCCCAAGCTAAGGAAATTAGAAATCTCAAGTTAGAACAAAAATCACAAGCCATACTACTATGACGAATGACTAAACAGAAGAAGAAAGCTATGAAAGAAAAATCCATGATTGAAGAAGACAAAAGAGTTTTAGCCAATAGACTAGAAGAGAAATCATTAGAGCTAACCAAGATTTCCAACATGCAATTGGACACTTTGAGTCAAATGATGAATGTGAACTATGAGTTATATGTTAAGGATGTTGAGATAACAAAATTGAAGTTGTAGAATGAGAAATTAAAAAGGGACCTAAAAAGGGAAAAGGAATTTTATAAAAGTTTCAATAGACCAAGTGAATCCATCAAATACTTTGAGCAATTATTGAGATCCCCTAGATCCAATAATGATACATCTGGACAGGGATACACAAGCACTAAAGAAGGAGAGTCATCCAAAAGTGTTGAAGAAAGGAGCAAAAAAGGTAAGAATTCCAAACCTTCTTGTCATAATTGTGGTAAGAAAAGACATACTACTAATGAGTGCAAGAATAGTACTACAAATCAAAATGACAAGCATAAGAGCATGGTTCACCATCATAAGTGCAATAAACAAGGTCATCAAGCACATGAATGTAGAACCAAGACCATGCATACACAAATATGTGAAGGGTATTGTTATAACTATCAGAAGTATGGACATGGAGCTTTTGAATTTAGATCCAAACCCATGTTGTAAACGAACAGGCAAGAAAAGGTAAGGAACAATGGTAACTCTTATAACTAGGATTATAATACGAGGTATAGTTATTGTTATTGTCAAGAATATGGACATTTTCTTGAGAATTGTATTAGGACACACTTTAGAGGTGAATATAAGAGGTGGTTGAGTCAAACCACATGTTTTAGTTGTTTGAAGATCGATCACATCAATAGATATTTCCCAATAAACTTAAAGGCACCAAGTTGTGAGTTTGATAAAGCTAAAGGCAAGGTAGATGTTGAAAATGTCAAAAATGAAATGAACAAGACATGTAAGAAGAAATATGATTGCAACACATTGAATGGATAAGCGATCACTTCACCCAATTGGTCAAGTGATCACACCTCATCAAACTAAGCAATCAAGAGGTATGTGGGACTAATATTTAGAGGTAATACCATGTACATCAGTTCCAAAGGATTTAGTACTAAAAACATTACATTAGCATGAACAAAGATGCAAGATGTTATTATGAATCCAAGTAAATTCTTTAAGTTTTTCATATTACTACCAAGCATAAAAAGTTTCCTATATGTGCTGAGTGAAATGCTAGAGGATGCCAAGCTAACAAACTAGCTAGTTGATGTCGAGCTTACAACTATATAAGAACTTAGCATTACTTGTAGTTTTTTCAAAAGAGTATTTGATTGATTTCAACTCATTTTTCATCATTTCAAAATTGAGAAAGAGAAAGGAGAGCAAGAGGCAATCTAGAAATCCATCAAAAGTGATTGCAGAAGATTTGAGTAGTGATTCAACTCCATTTTGTTAGATATCACAAGGTATTTATCAAGTGCTGAGCTACACTGTTTATATTTTTTAAAACCCTAGTTTTTCATAATGGCATCTAGTTCAAAGAATGTAGAGGGTAAGGAGGTTTTGAATGTTCAATTGATTAGTAATGAGGTTAAGCAACCAATATTCAAAGCCATCTCAGACATTGCTTACAAATAAGACTCCTTTGGTGCATTATCCATGATACCACCAAATGTTTTAATGGTTCAAGATGTTAGGAAATGCTACAACTATAAAATTGTTATCATTGGTGATATGGAGATTAGGCAATAATATGACAAACTATGTGATAATGGTGTACTGAGGGAAGAATTCAAAATTGTAGAAAAGAAAGGGTTAACATGAGCCATAGATTTCCTGAATGTGTTCAAAGAAAAATGGATTAAGATAATAGTGAGCAAAATACATGATAGTTCACTATGGATGGATAATGGACCTATCAAAATATCAAAGAGGATAATCAATAGGGTTATAGGATATCTAGCCCTAGATTTGCCTAAGACCCTAAGACGTGATTCAAAAGAGGTCATTGAAAAGAATACAAGAATAGTGTGGAACAAGAGAGGAATGACAATTGATAGCATTACTAATCCATTGATAGACTTTGCAATAAGGGTTAATTCACACAAGTTTTACCAATCCAATAGATTAAATAGTGTGCCATGTATTGTAGTAGATTTTGGTTATAAAATTGTTAAGAAAGATCACACATGATCTTGCAGAGCTACAATTACAACAACTAATGGAGAACCTAGGAGCAATAAGGAAGACTAAGAGTGCTCAATGCAAATTTGGTTCTATCTTGATATGTATATTCTTTTATGTTCCAAAAAAATTTCCTGCATTTGCCATAGTTGGAAACAAATAGGTTAGTAGCAGTACAAATTGCTGAGTTCATTAAACAATTGGGTGAAAATCTTGAGTTAGTGATGACTAGCTATTTTGAATACTTCAAGCAATCAATGAAGAAAAGATTGAGAATTCTAGTATCACTAGTGGATAAGCATTATCATGACATTTGTTTCCTAGTGGATGCTAACTATACATTTGTTCAAACAACAACTCCAAGGGTAAGATGTTTGAGACCATTAGGATATCAAATAAATGTGGATGAAGCCTCTGCAACTATCACAACTTTACTAGCAGAAGAAATTGATAAAAATGCTAAGGCATTTGGAAACTATGAGTTGGCTATGTCCAAAATTACCATGGAATTAAAAATAGCCTCTATTATAAAAAAGAAATATAAGTTGGTGAAAAAAAGTTGAGAGAAAAATTTGGTGAAGTTTTCGAGCAAGAAGAAGATGAAGAAGAAGAGGATGAAGAGGAAGAAGACTCTCAGACCCAAGCACCACTACCTTTAACTCAAGGAATGGGAGAAGATCAGGAAGAGAAGGAGATAGAAGTTACTAAAGGTGCCAAGGGAGAAGAAGCCAAGGAAGCACCTACAACTACTGTTCAAAAGAAGAGGAAGGTCAAGGCACAACTTGTGACAAGGGCTATGAAAATTGTCAAACCAAGCCAAGCCAAACCTATAGCACCTACTACAAGGGCTAGTGCATGTGTGACTACTCAAAAGGCCAAAGAGAAAATCAAATCAGAAGAGTAGAGAGGTGAAGTGTAGAAAAAGCCAAGGAGGAAATACATTGCACAAGTTGAATCTAATGAGGAGAAAATAGAATCAGATGACAATACCAAATTCATAGTGGTGACTCACAATCCATTTTTAGATCTAGAGAATCTATGTGAAAATGTTAAGAATAATGCAGACTTGTCAGGATTCTCTCATGTTGATTTTGATAACCTTGGTAAAGTAGAAAAGAATCAATTAGAAGAAGCTATATATGCCATAATGGAAAATTTTAAGAAAGCTCCACTAGAAATTGCTAATTCTATGCCTAAAAGCTTATATGAGAGAGTTGAGCAAAAGTGGCACTATTGTTTGAACTCGGAAAGAGAAATTAGGGAGACGTCACTTGCCCAAGTCATGCCTGAACTCAATAAGGCACAAAATTGCTAAGGATATGAAGAAATGTGTAGTTAGGTTTGTACTTAAATATAGAGCCTTCGACATTTTATAAAATAATATTGAAGATGTTGTAAGAAGTCTACACAAATTTGGAAAGTAACATTTGGGCTTGCAATAGTGAAGGAAGGTGAACATGAACCCATATCTGGGTTAAAGATGATGAGGAAGATGATAAAAATGAAGGTATTGTTGAAGGAAGGACAAAAATAAACAAAGATGACAAGGCAACAACTAAGCTAGAGCAGTAAGAAGAATAGAGTGTACAAGATACACAATTGCCTAATGTTAGTCCTCAACATGTAACAAGTGAAAATACTAAAATAGTAATAGTTAAGGATGTTTCTAATGTCACAACTCAAAACATCAATCCCCTTATAGAGGAAGATCTCAAGAAGATACTAGATGAATCTACAGTGCATGCAAAACTATGTGATAATCCTGTACTGGTGAGTGTAGATGAATTGCAAAAACAAGTGACTGAAACAACAAGGGAAGAGGTGAATACACAAGAACCACCTACCATCACCATTCAAGTCACTAATGTAAAACCTTTGGATAAAGTACTTGAAGCTACATTAGAAAAGGTTGATACAAATGAAAAGGTTGATACAATTGAGAAGGATATAGTGGAAACCCAAGCCACTATAGAAGAACAAAGTCAAACAAGTTAGATAATCCTATCTACACCTCTAGCACAAGTACAAGGTGAAAATCAAGGCATTATGGAACACAAGGACAGGCCTAAAGAGGCTGAGCTAACACCATACGTGAAGGAGCAAGTAGCAATACAAGCCCTTGTAAATTTTTAAGAATCTAGCATAGCTTCAAGTCACACTCTTCAAAAATTGAACACAAACACAACACCACTACAGATCCCAGTGCTGAGTCCAAGCTCATCAAAGGCTAAAGAAGTGATACCATATGGAGATGTAAGCCTTGATGATGAGATTGTGTTACCCAAGTATGATTATGACACATTGACTATAGAGTAGATGGGTATATTGCAACAAGCCCTAGCAAGAAAGAAGCATTATGAACTACTTAGAAGGGAGCACGGGTGGAAGAAAGCATTGCTAGACATTAAAGACATATTTTAAGATGCATTTAGTCTTCCTACTCTTGATGAGACCAAGCCACTCATTGAACAACTAACAACTATAGTGGAAAAGGTTAGTGATGCAGACCTTGATACAAATGCTAAACTCTTAAATTGGTTTGAAAAGAAATTCCAAAGAAAAGTAAATGAGAAAATATTAGGTGACATAGCACTCATACAAGTTGCATTGGCAACTAAGGTTGAGTATGTGAAGAAGGTACTTGAGAACATTTTCTCATTGTACACTAAACTATGTAATCCAATACTCTTCACCCAAGAAACTAGAAGTCACATTTTGAGTTTGGAAAATCAAATCAATGCATCAGGTGCAAAACTACCTATGACACTAGCTCAAACTGAGGAGCACTTCATAACTTTGATACAAACCTAGAGTTAGTTAGTTGCATTGTCAGCAAAAGAAGCCAATATAAGGGAAAAACTTATTAGTATCCAAACAACACTCACCTGACACATGGAAATTTTGCACAAGGAATTAGGCTACGTTGAAACTCCTATGAAGAAAGACCCCAATCTTTCAACATTAGATAGCCTAGTACACCTTTTTGATCTCAAATTGGTTTTGACAATTGAGTGTCAACACACTTAAGATATTTACTAAGTTCATGCCGAGCTAGTAACACATGCTAAGTATAATATGTATAGATGCTGAGTTGCGATGAGTGTCGAGTCACTCATGTGTCAAGCAATTCAAGTGCCAAGTGAATAGTTGATGCCAAGAAAGTTCAAGTGCCAAGCAAGACATAATTATAGTAAGTGTTGAGCATCAGTATTATCAAGTGCTAAGTAACATAGAATGGACCTGGTTGTTTGTGAAGGCACAAACAACTATGTAAACTGACTTATGGATAGATCTCGAAGCTTTGAAGATAAGATTGAATCTATTTGGATTCCCTATGTGATCAACATGCAACCAATTAGAAAAATGGAAGGAATTAAGTGGGAAAATAAATGAATCTCAATCGTAGATTCATACCTAACCCTAAGCCACCAAAGTCTTTTTAAAGGAAGATGAAGCCCCATAATTTAGAGTGAATGTGTATGCGAGGAAGTGATGCAAGCGAAGAATTGAAGTGAAAGGGGTGAATTAATTAGTAAACATTCAAGGTGAATTAGAAGTGTGAAAGAAATGCAGAATCAATTTGTAGAATAGAGGAGAAGATATACAACATTGTTATAATAGATCAAGAGGATCAAGATGGAAAGAACTATGATCTGAAATCAGCAAGGCAAAAGTTGTAAGCTTATTAGATCAAACATTCTACTATTACTTTCTGACAACTATATCAGTAGGGTGAAATCCTTTGGACTAAGGTTGATTTAAGAATCATTGTAAAATCCTTTAACAAGGTGACATTCCAAGTGAGTGTTTTAAATTCCTTTAGCTAGGCACACTTCTAATAGGGTGTTAAAATCCTTTAACAGGGTAGGGTCTAACAATCCTTTGTAAGCTTTTAATAGGGCAGACCTTTCACATGGTAGATCATGAAAATGGTCAAACTATATAACCTTAATAGTTGACACTTTATTGATGTAGTAGTGAAGAATTGTGGGTGTCATCCCCACCCCAGTTTTACCTTCTTATTGGAGGGCTTCTAGGTAATCATATCTGGTGTCAAGTGTTTATGTGGATGCATTTACTTCACATGTTATTTCAAGATGTTAATGCATGCATTTTTTTTTAAGTTAAAAGTTTTATTGGTTAAAGACTAGTACTTTTTGATTCACCCTCTCCCTTAGAAGTATATATTTCCCATTTGTATTTCCAACAATTGGTATCAGAGCCAAGTTTTCATCAGAAGAAGCCTTACAACTTGAAGAGAAAATCTTGAAATGGAAGTTTACAAGTTGGAAAATACCATGGAAAATTAAGAGATTGAGATACATCTCTTACTACAACAATTGAATGAAGCCAAAGATACCTTGAGAAGTTCACTGAAGAGAAGGACAGAGATTGCTATGGTAGAAAATGACACACAATACAAAGAGATTGACACCACAAAGTTATTTGCAAATGGTAACTCTTGTTAATTCGATGCAATAATTGTAGATCTCATGGAAAAGAATAGAACACAAGCTGAGGAAATAAAAATCCTCAACAAAAGATGTACTTGAACAAAAGAAGAAAGCTATAGAAGACAAGGCCACGATTGAAGAAGACAAAAGAATTTTGGCAAATAGATTGGAAGAAAAATTAGTAGAGCTAACCAGGATCTCAAACATGCAATTAGACACCCTAACCCAAATGATGAATGCTCATCATGAGTTGAATGTCAAGGAAATTGAAATAACTACAATGAAGTTGCAAAATGAATAGCTATAGAATGACCTAAAAAGAGAAAAGAAGTTTGTTGAAAGTTTCAACAAGCCAAATGAAGTCATCAAATACTTTGAGCAACTATTAAAATTCCCTAGATCTAGTAAAGACACAACAAGATTGGGTTACATAAGCACTAAAGAAGGAGAATCATCCAAAGCTGTCAAGGAAAGAAACAATAAAGGTAAGAATTCTAAACCTACTTGTCATCATTGTGGTAAGAAAGGACATACAATGAATTTTTGCAAGAACAAGAATACTAGTTAGAATGCTAAGCCCAAGAACATGACTCATCATCACAAGTGCAACAAATAAGGTCATCAGGCACATGAATGCAAAACTAGAACCATGCATGCACCAAAATTTGAAGGACACTGCTACAATTATTAGAAGTTTGGACACAGAGCCTTTGAATATAGATCTAAGTCCACATGGTCATCAAACAAGCCAACAAAGGGAAGAAGCTATGAAAACTCCTATAATTAGGATTAAAATATAAGACATAGCTATCATTATTGTCAAGAGTATGGACATATCCCTAAAAATTGCATAAGAACACACTTCAATGGTAACTATAATAGATGGTTGAGTCAGACTACATGCTTTAGCTATTTGAAGACTAGTCATATCAGCAAGCACTATCCAATAAGGACAAAGACACCTAACTCAAAGTTCAACAAAGAAAAAGGTAGAGTAGATGTTGAATTTATCAGAGGAGAGATGAATAGAACATGGAGGAAGAAAGATGGATGCAACACATCAAATGAAGGGATCACTTCACCTGATAGCTCAAGTGGTCACATGTCATCAAATTAAGCAAAAGGAGGTATGTGGGACTGATATTTAAAATGTTTTATCATACATGAGTTTCAAAAGAAGATAGTACTGAAAAGATGTATTAGCATGAAGAAAGATGCAAGATAATAAGGAAAATCCAAGGTCAAATCTTTAAGTTTTCACATTACTGCGGAGTGTGAAAAGTCCTCTTTAATTCTTGAGTAAAGTACTAATATGTGTCGAGCTATTAGCCAAAGTTAGTTGAATCCAAGTCAGTAGTAGCTACCAAGTGATAAATCATTATTACAAACCACATTCACCTCCTTGTGGATATCATTGTCACAAATACTCTCAAACTTATAGTGGATATAGGCTCTAATGTCTTATATGTGTAAAACATTCAATGAAACTTATGAAAATTATCCTAATGGGTCATCTTCCAAAGACACATAAGGGTGTTTCTTGAACTTGCATCTAGGGTGTTCATTTACATTACAAACTATTGGTGTATCCATTGTTTCAAATTAAAACCTTAGAATTTCAACTATGCAAATGATATATACCTTGATTTTATATATCTAAGGCTTTATGCACTTCACACTATTATAAATATTAATCTTTCCTTGGATGTATTTAATTTGGGATATTCCAAGCATCCCTAGATGTAGTTTGTCCTATTGTACACATGTGGAGGACATGTCATTTACTTGTTCTTTAGTCCACATATGAGGACAACTCATTTTATAATTCTATTTATTAAGGAATTTAGTTTATCCTCCTTAAGGGGATCTTGACACTTTGCATAGACTTATTATGAATATGGCATTCATAGAAATGGGATTTTATGCATGTGAACACATGCAACTCCTTTCTCATCTCTTAAAAAGAGATGCTTCTTTCTCTTTCTTCTACACACATCACCTTGATGCTATTGTATTGAGCTATTTTTCTCCACCTCTCTCTCTCTCTCTCTCTCTCTCTCTCTCTCTCTCTCTCTCTCTCTCTCTCTCTTCTTTAGGCATTTTCCTTCATCCATAATACTCAGAAGGGGTTTGCTTTTCTTTCCCCTTTCAAATCCGTGTCTCCATTGTTGATATACTTCGGTCTATGCTCTTGGATCTTGTTTATCTCATGGGATTATTTCTCACTTTACTCACTTTGATTGCTTTATTTTCCTTGCTCTATTTTATTGTTTCTTACATGGTATTAGAGCTTCGTTACTAATCCTTGTTTTGAGTTTTAGTGTTGAAGGTTGTCATTCATTAGATCACACCTTATTTGGAGACATTATTAAGAGAAGAAATTTGTGTTGTGGTCTTTAGCTCATTCTAACATCTTGAGTGTGTATGCTTTTTTTATATTTTTATCAAAAAAAAGTCTCTAACCCTCTTTAGAAGGCTTGCCCCCAAAGGGCATTTCTATTAAAAAAAATTATTTTTCTTACTCTTCTTTTGGAAGGCTTTCTGCCAAAACAAGAAGCATTTATCATTCATATTATCATAAACATTGTTTATTATATAGCGTGCAATTTTTTGTTCAATATTTAAAATAAATAATTATTACTTCCCTAATATTTCCATTGCATGAAATTCTTCAATAACTTTATTTATGATTAATATTTTTATTCAACTTCCAATAGCTGGTTAAAACCAATTCATATTCTTTTTTTGAAATTTAAAATTTACTCTTATCTATAACCTTGTGGGAATTATTAAATATTCAATCTTTAATTATTGTATTTTTTAGTATCTCTGTGCATTTCTATTCTTTTCAAATCTGATCTTAATCTTCTCTTTTACCTTTCTTAGAGATTTCCTTCTTTGAATCTTGTTTTTTTCTCTCTACCTTCATCAACTATTTAAGTTTGATTCGTTCATTTCATTTCTTGCATTCCATTCTTTTTGTCAAGTTTTCTGTTAAGGCTTTTTCTAACTTTTCTTTGTTTCCATTGTCATTTTCCTTTTGTGTTGAAACTGCAGCCCTTTTCTTTGGTGTTGTTTATGTAGTGGCTCTTCTCCTTGTTTCAGCCCCTTCTGTTCATCCACAACAAGGAAGGCTTGACTTGTGGCATCCTCTCACCTTACTGTTGTGTTGTTTTAAACTACAAAAGTTATCTTTTAAACTATGACCGCTAGAAGTGGGATCATCCTTGTGAGCCATTTTCTCTCACTTTATGACCTCCTCATTCCTATCATCCCTCCTTCTTTCCTTCTCCCTCATTGTCAACACTCATCCTTGTACACCTATGTGCTTGAGCCTTCAAACCTTCCTTTGTCCCTCCTAAACTTGTGGCCCTCTCCCTTCTCCCTATTCATAGCCCTCTTTACTCATTCAACCCTTCCCTCACCTATTTTCTCTTTGTTTTGTGTTGCCCACTACTTCTAGCTACCTTCTCACACCCATGCCTACTTGTGTACATCATTCAACTCTTTTTGGGATTTGTGTGCAAAAATCATTGCATTTGCCAAGTCAAACATTTTTTAGTGTCATTATCTTTAACCATTTTCCCTATCCAAATTTGCATTTGTAAAAATAACTTGTCATTTATTGCATTCCATTTTTTCTTGGGTAACATTTCTTGTAAGCATTCATTTGATCTATTCTTGCAGGTTTCCTTATACATTTCTGAGCTTTGGGTAGAGACATCATTTGATTTCATCATTGCCTTCTATCAAATTTTATTTGATATTTATTCATTCCCTTGTATTTGCTTTATAACGGGCTATTATGTTTTCTCAGTATAGTAGTCTATTTGATAAAGTTTAATAAATGATTGTTTAAATTGTTTTCACGTTTGATATTAAGTTTCCTTTATTAATTTTTTTAAATATTCAAATTTGGAGACTATTGTAGTGAGGATTTATTGACCTTTTTTAAGGTACTTTATGTTTTGGGAACTTAAATTATTTTTAAAAAATTTAATAAATATTTATTCATTATAAAAATATTAATAAGTTTCTCAAAGGGGGTAAAAGTTTCTTTTTTTATATATTAAAAAAGAAAACTTAACTTCTAAGTTTTTTTAATTGCAATATAGTTGTACTTGTTTTACAAGTCTTAAATAATTTTCCTTCTAAAATTCATCTTTCTATAAAATAAAATAAAAATCTTTAAATCATTTTTTTTCTCTCTTTCACTATGTCTACTCTAATACCTAAAATTAAACTTAATAGTTTGAACTATCATTCATGAAAGCCTCACATTTCATTCATTTTTCATTTTAAGCACATGTTTGATATTGCCACTGATACTTCTATTGAACTCGGTTCAGCCACTAACCAAGATGAAAAAGATGCTTGGAGAATTAAAATTTTAGAAGCTTTAGGTTTAATTGGTATTTTGATCATTCCTAATTAATATGTATTAATTGAAAATTGTTCCAAAGCTCATGAAGCTTGGACAATTTTGCAAGACACTTATGACAATGCAGATGAATCCCAAAAAATATAGTTGCAAGATTAACTTGAATACCTCAGGTATACAAATTTCAAAACCATGGATGAATTTCTATTAAAATTTGATGCTATTAAAAGTCATTTAGTTGGTTTAGGTGTTTAGCTAGTTGACATTCGTTTGATTCATATTATTCTTAAAAAGTGTCTTCCTAGATAGTTTCAGTAGTTTACAACTAATATACATGCTCAGCTTGCAATTCCTACTTTAACTACTCAATTGACTTATGTTATTTTTCAAAACTTATTGCAACATCTAAGCTAATTCAATTTGGTACCCTTAAATCAAGTGAACATGTGTTTATATCTACGAATTCAAATAATAATAATTTTTGTGCAAATAATAATAATAATAATCATCATAATCATAATAATAACAACTCTAATCATTCAAATAATAAATCTAATGCCAAACATAGCAATAATAATAATCATAATAACAATTGTAATAATTCCAACTATAATAATAATCAAAGGAATTATTCAAATTCCAAACCTCATTGTACTTATTGTGGCAAAGATGGTTGTGTTGTTAATAATTGTTTTAAAAGGAAAAAGGATAAGAAACTTATCAATAACAATAATAAAAATTCTCATCCATCTTGTCATGCTTTTACTGTTAGTTACAATGTTTCTGAACAAATAGAATGGATTATTGATATTGGTGCTTCTCAACATATTACATGTCATAAAGAAGTATTTGATTCTTTGCAACCCAATCCCTCTAATATTCCAATTCAATTAGTTGATAGTCATAGTTGTGAAGTTGAAGGATTTGGTAATGTTAGTGTTCCAAATGGAAAATTACATGATGTCCTTGATGTTCCTAATTTGAAATACAATCTTCTTTTTGTTGTTAAATTATGTCAAGATTACAAAGTTGAATTTCATAGGGACATGTGCTCTGTTATTGATCCTAACACTAATGAAGTTATTGCTAATGCTAAGTTAGGCCATGATAACTTATTTAAATTTAATGGGTTTACCTCTTTAAGACACTCTTTGCATGAAAATATTGCTTTTAATATGGAGCATGAAAGGCTTGCTCATTTGAATATTGATCATATCTCATCTAATATGGTTGAAAATTTATCTCCTATTGCTCCATCTAAGATTGCATGTATTGGGTGCATGAGTGAAAAAATGCAAAATACAAAAGGTTATCAAGCTTATAATCCTATTACTAACAAAGTGCAAATAGCAATAAATGTTTGTATTATAGAAAATGATGTGCATGATTCTTCTAATGATCAAAATGAACAATTTAGTGGAAGCAAAATTGTGTTAGTGGAGGACCAACCTCCTTCTCTCAACCCTATTCCTCATATATCTACCTTTATTCCTCCTATTCTTTCTTATAGTGGTAATGATAATGATGCATTTATAGATCACGATAATAATTCTAATGTTGATAATGGTAATAATGCTAATGTTGATACAAATGATACATTCATACATCATGAATCTTCTTCTAGTGATAAATTTGTTAAGAGAAAAACTAAATGGTTTCAAAAATTACTTAGTAAAAGAGATCAATTTCTAGAATGGGTGGACTTCAACCTAGGAGGATTAATAATAGAAAATATGGTTTTATTTTTTATATTATGAATTATAATGATCCTCATTCATCATCTTTGGCATTTCTATTTAGTATGTTGTAAAGCCTAGAAATTATGTTAATTTTATTAACAATTAATTTTATGTGACTTTGATGTGATCTTAATTATTTTTCCATGATTTCATAACATGATATTTAGGTACATTTATTCATCTATATATATGGGGGCCCACATATATATCCTGATGAATATACAAATTATTGTGTCTTTTGTGACTTGTCAATTATGAGTGCATTCTTACATATTTCACATATGTAAGTGATTTTTTTTGCTCTTTCTTATTTCAATTAATTTGACCCATCTTGAAGGCATTTTACTCTTATTTGAAGGCAATCTATTGTTAATACTCATACTACTTCCCTTTGGTATCTTTAAAATCATGACATATAATGTTTCTCATACTTCATTGCTTAAATCATGAGTCATGCAGATTATGGATTGATCACCCATTAACTTGCAATGATATTTTTATTAGTGGGTTGTCTATATCCATGTGACTGATGCATTGTTGATGTTGGGTTCATTAGTTGACCTTGTCTGTGGTCATTTGTGCCTTGTATATTCCTTTCTTGATAGCTTTGATAACATATTTGTTCTTTAAAGAATATGATTTGTCTTGATTACTTTACATTTATATTTATCACTCTATTCCAATTTACTCTATGCGAGTTTACTTATACTTACAAATTTTCTAACTTGAATACAAGATAAAATTATCCTCATGGATAGTTTTCTTGTTGCTTATTTCCATGTTTCAGGTGATACATCGTGGCACATGTATACAAGACTTGTTGAAGATGTATCACACTTGAAGGATTATACACTTCTCTTGGCTCTCCAGTGATGTACCTATGCTCATATTAGACCTCTTGCACGATTGAAGATGTTTCAAAAATATCTATTAGAATTCTTTTAGAATAACTGAGAGGGGGGGTGAATCAATCATCCAAGGTCCAATGATGTCCAATACAACTTTTTCTTCTAATCTTTGATGACATATAACTGAAATTATCATGCATGCAACTAAACATTAAACAATCATGAAAAGTAATCATGCATCACCATGTAACAAAAAAAATTTTGGTATCCCAGAAACCCTCCAGGAATAAGAAGGTAAAAATGGAGTGGGGATGATACCCACAAAATAACTGCACAATTGATTTCAACCACTTCTGATGGTTTTCCATGTTAAAGGCTACATCACATTGTTAAATGTGACCCTATTAAGGGATTTCTACACCCTGTTAGGAGTGTGCCTTGTTAGAGGACTTAAGAACATTCAACTTAGAATGTCACCTTGTTAAAGGATTTACATAGAGCTGTTAGGCCCACCCAAGTCCATGGGATTTACAATCACCTTCTCAAAAGAATCTTTTATCCCTCTCTAAGGATCTCCTATCCTCCTCCTAAGGATCTCTTATCCTTCTCCTAAGGATCTCTTTATCCTTCTCCCGAGGATCTCTTTATCCTTCTCCTGGGAATCTCTTTATCCTTTTCTTGAGGCTTATCCACCTAGCTGTTAAGCTAACCTAGCAATGTAGGATTTCAATATCTAATACAATGGTAAGAGAGTATTATAAGGGTTTTGACCTATTAAAGATTGCAACCCTAACTTTGCAAATTTTAGATCGCTCTTCAGTCCTTTTCTTTGCTTGGCTTTCCTCCCTTGCAGTGCTGACAGCTTGTTCACCCTTCAAGATCTATCTCCTTGAGTTCTTCCACTCATTATGCCAATGCACTCCATGATCACTTGATCAACTCAGAGTCTTGATGCTCTGTACTTACTCCTATTGGCTTCTTCGCACGATCACACCTATGACCAACTCCCTCTCACACATGCACACCTGATCTATGACCTGTAACTCCTTATAAAGAAGTTCTATTCTTCATTTCTTGCTCAAATCTTGAGAAAATGGTATTGTGTTCCCTCCAAATTGCTTCTTCTAGAAACTTCATGATAAGTCCACTAGCATTCGCCTTGAATTGGTTTGTATGGTTTACATAAAATTCTGTGGCATTTACTCATCATCCTTATCATCCAACTAATTCACAAAATTTGATGTAACAAACTTATCGCTACTAATCTGGCGAATCTTTGACTTAACAAATAATGCAGCAACTCAGCATCATTGGTTTACTGATGCTTGGCTCCTTCTGTGTTACTCAGCTTCTATTGTTATTTTACTGGTGCTCGGCACCTATAGAATTTCTACTTTGCTTAGCACTTGAACAATTACTCAGCACCTGAAGGATTGTGTGTTACTCGACACACACTAAAGTTGAACTTGCTCAGCTTCAACTAAGAATTTTCTCGGCTCTAACTAGCTTGCTCAGCTCTCTCCAATGAACTTAGTTAGGCTTTACAAATGACTTAGTTAAACCTTACATCTTTGATGTGTCTTAATGTGTCCAACCTCTGTTCTTAGAGTATGTCATCAATACACTATTTCATCATTGGCTTAGCTAATCCTTATACTTCTTTACAACATCATAACTTCAACCTTTCTCTAGGTGCTCTAGTTACATCTTATTGATTGCCACCTCATTGTCAATCAACCAATTGATAGTACTTGGATCACTTAAGAAATTGGCATTCCTGCAAGTAGCAAGTTTGACATCAATGACAAAAAAATGATTGAAAACATTCTTTACCAGTTCCACTATTCTTCATTCATGATCATTTCAATCATTTCCAACAATATCAAGTTGTACTATTGTAACTTGGGTTTAACTCCGTTTGATGTAAGCTCCCCAAGTCAAGATTAAGGGGTTGTGTTAGAAATATCAATCTTTTCTCAGATGTATTTAATTTGGGATATTCCAAGAATCCCTACATGTAGTTTGTCCTAAAGTACACATGTGGAGTACATGTCATTTACTTGTCCTTTAGTCCACATGTGAGGACAACTCATTTTATAATTCTATTTATTAAAGAATTTTTTTTATCCTCCTTAAGAGGGTCTTGACACTTTGTACACACTTATTATGAATGTGGCATTCATAGAAATGGGAGTTATACATACAAACACATGCAACTCCTTTCTCATCTCTTTAAAATAGATACTTCTTTCTCTTTCTTCTACACACATCACCTTGATGTTATTGTATTGAGCTCTCTCTCTCTCTCTCTCTCTCTCTCTCTCTCTCTCTCTCTCTCTCTCTCTCTCTCTCTCTCTCTCTCTCTCGGGATTTTCCTTCATTCATAACACTCACAAGGGGTTTTCTTTGCTTTCCCCTTTCAAATCCTTGTCTCCATTATTGATATACTTTGGTGTATGCTTTTGGATCTTGTTTATCTCATGGTAACATTATTTCTCGCTTAACTCACTTCAATTGTTTTATTTTCCTTGCTCTAGTTTATCATTTCTTACACACACATCAAATTGCCTTCAATTGGCTTTCAATTGATGTCAATTCTCTCTTTATTTTTCCTGAACTCTTCACATGATTGAATGATGCATAGGGTCTCATTTGCATTCCATAAATCTCACCAAATGATCTTTGAATTAATTGTGTAAGTACGCAATTCATAGAAATATGTTACTAATTATTGGAAAACTTGTTTTCTTTTGTGCATATGCATATAATCTCCAAATGACATGTGCACTTAATCATAGCTTTGAATTATCATGTACTATCTCATGTTAACTATGCAAACTTTAATTCTTCATTTACTATCTTCTATGCCTCTCTGATGCTAATTCAGTTATAAAAGATGCTAAATTCAAATAGGATGAATCACAAGAATTTATTGACTTTAGTCTTCCTTCAAGTGCATCAAATGATTTTTCTTCCAATACTATGTGCGATCTTGATGGATCTTTTTCTTTGACAAATACTTCTTTGAATTCTTCCACAAGTTCTCTCAACTCATCTTTCTGACTATTATTATTACTTCCATTCCTTCAAACATTTTTGTTGTTGTTCCTTCTAAAACTTGGGTTCTTGTTTATTTTCCCCATATCCATTCTACAAGATCTTTCTATATGACCAAAGTTATTGCATAGTTGGCATACTGGTGCATTGTTTCTTTGATTAGGTCCAAACTAGATAACTAGTTCTCTACAATTTCTAGCAATTTTTCCAAGGTTGTTACATTTGTAACATACAATGCCACTCCTTGTTCCATTAGTTCCTTAATTTGATCTCCTTCTTTTTCCTATAGGGTTAGTACCTTTAAAATTTCTACTATTGCTATTATTACTATCAAATTTAGGTTTCATACAATCAACTGCTTTATGATCAAAATCATGAAAATTATAACAATAAAAATTAGTAATAGGTTTGAATGACTTACCTATATAGTTTCTCTTTATATGACCAATTTCATTACATACAAAGCATCTACCTTTAAATTCATACCTTACTTCCTTAGGAAATTCAACTTGCTTAGTTGCCTCTAGTTCATTAATTTTCTTATGTTGGCTTTCTTACTGAACTTCTTTTGGTGCATCTTTAGATTCACTTGATTCAATATTATTATGGTCATCCTTCTTGTTTTTGGGATGTTCAAAAACTAGATCTAGTTCCTTTCTTGTTTCATATTTCTTTATTCACTTTTCTCCAGTAAAATATCAAAGACTAGTCTTATCATAGGAAGGTCTATGAAAATATAGTTGTTCATCAATTTTCTCACTACTAGAATATAGCTTTTCTGATTGTTTCTTAGTTTGGGTTCACTCTTCTTTCATAATAGTGTTGTACTTCTCAAGTTCTACATGTTCTGACATGATGGATTCAAGTTTAGATGTAACTTTTGTAAGATATTTGCATTCTCAGATTTCAAATTTGACTTAACTTTGCTATCATCTTTCTTCAAACTTAGCTTATGTTCAATGATCTTTAACTCATGTTTCATAATCTCATTTTCTTTCTTCAATCTTGATACTTCATCATTATCTTTTGTATAATCTTTAGGCTCCTTTTTGGATTTGAGATGATCAATCTAATCTTTCAATTTTCCAATGTAGTGTTTTGCATCTTCATATCTTTCTTTCAAGTTATCTCTTTCTTTAGTAAGAAAATCAATATGTTCAAGATATTTTTCTTGGTTCTACTATAACTATGTTATATCCATAGGGATATTATTCAAGTTGTTAAGACTCTTATGAGTAACTATGCTTTGATACCAATTGTTAGAAATAGGGAATATTGAGAGGGGGAGGTGGATCAATATTCTACAAAATTTAGCCCAAAACTAGATATTATTAATTACGTTATAACTTGCATATGAAAGAACACTAATTATACTAAATAGTAAACATAACCATGCAATAAGAGAACTCATAACACCATATTTTGTTATCTAGGGAAACCCTAGCCAAGGGAAACACTAGTGAGGGTGGTACCCACAAAAGCATCCACTAATCAAAAGTACCTGGTTAAAGATATTGACCCTGTTAGGAATCTATTACATGCATATAGTGTCTTGGTCCTTGTTAGAGGACTTAGACCTTGTTATAAGCCTCAACCCTATTAGGAGTTGCTTGAGTCCTATTAGGAGTTAGTACATATACATATACAAAATGATGTGCAAGCTTATCCCACTACCCAAACATATAACTTACAATACAATTCCTTGATACAAAAAAGAATAGATACGATAACCTATTGCTTGTTGTTGATATCTTTAATATCTAATATGTCAATGTTGCTCATCACATAACTCGCAATCCTCTAATCACACATCAAAGATTTGCATCACATAAAGTTTGCATAGTCTTCACAAGAAGCACACTTTACTTCATATTTATGTTCTTTCTCTTATACCTTTGCAATTTACAAAGCATTGTCCAATTGGCCTTCAAGCTTTCACACACTTGGCTAGATACAAAATTAACTCTTTCTCTCTTAGGATTAACATCTAGGATGTCATCCCTAATTAGTCAAGTAATTGTTTCATAAAAAAAATAGCTCCTTAACTCATAATTACCCATTTTCTATTATGCTTTGTTCCTATTTGTATAATGTCACAACTAGTTAAATTGTCATATCTTCTTCCATACTGACCATACTAACTTGTGCACTTACATGCGTCATCTTGACACTCTATACTATTTGTACCTAACTACACACATGCCCAAAATATCTCAGTCCTTCGTACTTATCAAAATTGTATCTTCTCTGCAGACAACTTAGCTAATACTTAGACAATTTTCTAAGTCTAATCACAAAATCCTCATCTTCAAGATCCACCTTCTTAATACTAGATATATGTTGCCATAAATGACAACTCCAACTTATCTACTTAGCCAAATTCCCAACATATATCATTTAGTTGAACATCATACTACTTGTTGATTAAGATATTGTACATAATATCTTTGTTTCATATACAACTTCTTCAATTTCACCATTCATGACTTTGTTTATCCTTTAATTTCTCATCTATTTCTTCTTTGCATCTCTAATATATTATCAATTTCTTATTTAGCAATAATAGGATAGAGATTGACCAATGTCCTTTCTTGAATCTCCTTATCTTCATCCTTTATAATTAGTCATCTTTTCTCTAAGATATCAAATCCATCATCAGGTACACCCCCTTTGATCTATACTAAATCTCTATTTTATTTATTCAAATAAATAATAACTCCATCTTCCAACAATATATTTTCTTGATAATCGTATTGTAATAACCTAAAGATGGACTAGTGAACTAGAGCCCTATTTTCTCTAAATTGGGACCTACCCCTCTATTATGATAGTATGATTATCCGATCACCAACATAGTTCACCAGAATCAATGAAATCACTAATCAAGCATCAAATCATCATTAATTGATCACAACCCCTCATTCATTACCTTGGCCTATTTAATTAAATCAAACACATTAAATACACTTCACTAAAGTAATTAATTAAAAGGAATTGATAAATCCCCTAAAATACAACTCATCAAAAAGGGGAAAAGGTACTTATGAATGAACCAATGAGAGTTGATTGATGTAGGAGAATCTTGCATGGAAAATTATTGAAAAAAAAAAATTTATTGGAAAAAAAATTTTGAAAAAAAAAAAATCTGGAGGAGAGAGAAAGTGACGAAAATTAGAGGAGAAATAATAAAAAAATAAAAAGGGGAAAAAGGAGAAAAGAAAGAAAAAGAGGATTTCTATTTTCGAGGTGCATAGGTGGCATAATAGAAAAAATAAAAAAATAAATGGTTGTCATTCCATTTATCGAGGTGTGTGGGAAGAATTCTAGAAAGTTATGAATATTGTAGAAATTTTTGGAAGTTGTAGAAGGTTGTGGAAGATGTAGAAGGTTGTGGAAGTTGTAGAAGGTTGTGGAGGAATTCTAAAAGGTTGTGGATAAGTCATGCATTGGGTGGTAAGTGCCTATTTAAGCAAGGCATATGAGCATTTCTAAATCAAGCTCAAGGGGAAGCTTGAGGAGTATAAGCTCAAGGAGAAGCTTGAGAAGTGAAAGCTTGGAAAGGTGAAAGTTGTGGAAGGTGAAGCTTGGAAAGCTTGGAAGGCTTGGAAGGTGTGAAAGAGAAAGAGGAAGTGAAGAGTGAGTTTTCCTGAGTCTGTGGACAGAGCACCAAATGTGAGGTAGTTTACAGCAGGATTGTGATGGAGTTGTGATTGTAGACAGAGCACTGAATGTGAGGCAGTTTACACTTGGATCTTGGATAGAGTTTGAGAAGAGCTAGTGGCTGCAGTTTAGAAACAAGGAGGTTGCTTGGTGGCTTGCGAGCACAAGTTGAGATCTCGGAGGTTTCTACCAGAGTGTGGATCTGGGCTAGCTTGGGTTTGGATTGGATCTTGAGAGATCTTGTTGCATTCTTTGTCATGAGTTGGTAAGGGTGGTGTGGCCCTTTGTCAGTGGTATCAGAGCGTACCTTCGTCAGTGGTATCAGAGCAGTACCTACATTATTGATAGACATGGATTAGTCATGGATGAATCCTAATAACTCCTCCACTTTGAATCTACACCAGTCATTTCCTCTCTAGTTCTATAAAATAGATGGATTTGAAACTCAAATGATCCATTTATTTGCATTCTAGTGCTATGTTTTAGAATTCATAAATTAATTGATCAATTTCATCTAGTTAACTAGCTCTCACCTCACTTTCATAATAAAAATTGATAATCTAGCTTTCATTCTCTCATGTTAAATGCATTAGAATTGCATGGTTCTTGATTTGAATATCTAATTATAAGTGTGTAATGTTATTGATTAGGATCTAAACTTGAGGACAATTTAAGTATCTTGATCATACTCTTCTTAGATAGCAAGCAATAGGACTCTTTTGTTATGTTCATTTTCTTTCTTTGCTTGATTGGACTAACAGGATAATGTCTTATTGAAGTGTTGTGTTATTTGTAGGTACAACCAGTTCACACACACACACCCCTACTGTAATGTCTCTTCAATTGAACTAGTACACTAGGTATAGTCATGTTCTTCAATATATCATTAAATGGTGAAATGTGGCTTACCAATTTCAATCTTGGGCTTCTTACTTACAAGATCATGCTCTAGTGATGGACTTTTGACCACTCTTGTTACCTTGCAACTTTTGGTCCTTATCTGCTTTACCACATCACAATAATTTGTAGCATCATCTTTGCCATCATCCTTCGTCACTTTGCATGTTTACTTTCTTTTGGACTTAACCCTCTTACTGTTGGATTCAGGTATGGCCTTTGGTTACCTCAATCAATTAAATGCAAGTAACGAAAATGATAGCATGAAATATAGAAATCTATAAACCATTATTCAAATCCTAGGAAATACATTCCCCCTCTCACCCCTAATCTCTCCCATAAACTAGAACTCTTAAAAAAAACTCCTAAAATAAAAATAGAAGATAGAAGGAAATTAAATAGTTTTTGCAACAAAACTTGTAAAAGAAAATTATAAGGGAAAAACTCAAAAAAGGGGCCCAAACAAGTAAACGTATGCACCACTACCAAACCCTAGCAGAGCAATGTAGATCTTAAACAAGTGTCGCCGTGCTTTTGGCTCACACAATTTTGATGGCCCAAACAAAGGCTTTAAAAAGTGATGCTGCCGTATTTGAAAGTCAATGAGGTCAAAAGCCCATGATTAAGAAAAACAAGGTCGTTAAAGAAGAACGTTTTTAGCACGCTTTTTTAATTATTAAAAATATAATTAAAAATTGATTGGCATCATGTGAAAGGAGTTATGTGTCACCTCCATAGTGACAGTTTGTGACCTGTCGGACCAATGTTCTTTTTTTGAGATTTTTTTAATCCTAACCTGTTAAATCATTTGCATCTTGCCAAACCAAAAAGGTAGTGCGAAAGTAGCCTATAAATCGTGCATCACTTTCTTGAACTGAAAGGATCAAACCTAACTCGGAAGATCTTTTGAAACTCATCACATAGACTACTAACTATCTAAAGCTCTTTCGTAGAAGGCACTTATTAGGTTATGATAGACAGATTTTATTTTTTATTTTAACCAGTTTTTATAAGAATTGTGAACTATTAAACACACAATATTAACATATAAAAATTAATTTCAATATGATTAAATTATCATAGTACTCAATTATATTGTATTATAATATTTTATTATTGAACCATAACACTATTCAATAACATTCTTTTCAAGATTTGAAACTTGGTGATAAGAATTATAATACTACAATTGAACTACCACATTCAACAATAATGTCCCACTAGATATTTCAACTTAGTGACAAAAATCACAATACCACAACTAAACCATTAGAATATTACAGTAACACCATATCACTAAACCATCACACTATTCAACCACACCTATTGAATATTTTAACTTTGGTGACAAAAATCACAATACTACAATTAAACCATCATAATAGTAACCATGTCTCATAAGAGAAGTAAACTTTGATGATAAAAATCACAATACTATAAGCAAACCATTACATCATACAACAACACCCTAGTAGAGATCTAAACTTAGGTGATAAAGAGCACTGTACCACAACTAAACCATTATACCCCATTAGAGATTTGAACTTTGGCAATAAAATTTAAAATATCACAACTACGCCATCACATTATACAATCACACCCCATTAGAGATGTGAACTTTGGTGATAAAAATCATAATACCACAATTGAACCGTCACAATATACAATAACACCTCAATAGAGATGCAAACTTTGGTGATGAAAATCACAATGTGACTCCTGAACCACCATAGTAGGCAATCAAACTCCATTAAAGGCTCAAACTTTGATGATAAAAACTAGAGTATCACAATTGAACCATCACATTATACAATAATCATAACACCTGAATAGAGCTCTAAAATTTGGATGGTGACAAAAAACAAAATACCACAACTGAGTCATCACACTATAAAATCACACCCCATCAGAGATTTGAACTTTGGTGATAAAAATCACAGTATCACAATTATACCATTGCATTATTCAATAATGTTATAGATAAGGTTTGAGCATTGATGACAAGAATTAGAATACCACAATTGAACCATTACAACATAGAATAGCATTCCAAGAAAGTTTTGGACTTTAGCAAAAAAATCACAACACCCACAACTAAACCATCATACGAACTGTTATAACTCAATAGGGAAAGATGACCCAATAGCAACCCACATTCCAATGATTGCTATGTCTACATCCCCTTCAATCACTACTCATAAAATAATCCCAAAAATGATAACACAACTAATAGTTGATCACATGTACAAATAGTTCATCATTATTTTAGCTTTCTTAGTTGTTGATTGGTCCATTTGTGCAAAAGGTACTTTTTTTTTGTGGTCAACTATTGGGGTGGTGAACACAATAAGTTCCGGACAACATTTTAATACGACACTTTTAGACCATTTCGCATTCTATGAGTTCTATAAAGAGCTTCGCAAATCTATGAGTTCTATAAAGAGCTATCATTATCAATATGTCAATCTTTCCATCCTACCATGGACCATAAATTTGATGGCGACTTATGTAAGAAACACATGGAGAACTCGTGAATAGAGAACACTTTGGTAATGAGTTAAGGATGGGGGCCAGAGTGGGCCATCGAGGGGGAATGGCACCGTCCACCTGAGGAAGTGGGTGTGGGAGACAAAGACAAAGTGAGTGTATTGCCGGAAGGAAGCAGACAGACGGCGGTTACATGGTGTGTATGTCCCTCTTCATGATCTGACACTAATGTAAAACAATACATTTAATCCTCTATATTTCCCTAAGTCTCTTCATAGTGCGCTTCTAATCTCACTCACTCTCCCGTCTTTATTCCAAGAGACAAGACTAACATTTTGTCCTCTCACTTTGCCCAACCATTTCTCGTTTTCAACACAATAATTTTCAATGCGTCGCTTTGAATGGTCATCTATCTTCTCCATTTCTTGGACACACCAAACTCCAAACAAGTCGATATGAATGAATGGTGGGCCAAAAGGAAGAATCTATGCACTTGCCTGACTGGATTCCAGGTTTCATCTGAAACCCGTGCGAAGAAAAGTTGTAGAGTGTCTTGACGGTTTAAATTGTTTCTAGAGAGAGTTCATAATGGGATGTTTAGGTGGTGGGATTTTGTGGTCACCAAGGTTCATAATTTTGTTGGATTTGTCTTCTTTTTTATCTCATGTGTTCATACATGTGAATTGTACTGATATTATCTAGTTTGTCTTTTTGTTTCTCATAAATTGTCGTGTTTAATTCAATTGATATTGTGTGTTTGTCTATTGATGTTTATCAGAAACTAACTTGTTGTTCCAATGCAAACGTCATTTATCACTTTAGAATAGCTTAGAGTTCGAAATTGTGCTCCAAACACTTGTTGGGTTAGTGTGCTCATAGATTCTCATGAACTATTGGGCTTTGAATCTTAGTGTTGATGTTGAGCTTATGTCCTTGTTGGACAAGCGTGCTTGTGGGTTCTTACAGATTGTGCTTACCACTCTATTGTACATTCATTTGTTGATGTTCATGCCAAAGTGATTTATTGATCCAATGCCATTGTGATTTATTGTTCCAAAATGGCTTAGAGTTATAATATGTGTTCCAAACCCTTGCTAGGCTAGTGTGCTCATGGGTCCTCACATGGTACAAGGGCATGCAATTTTCCTATCGATGATATGCTTTCATTTTTTGGCCTTTATGCCAAAGTGATTCATTACTTCAATGCCAAAGTAATTTATTGCCCCAAAAAGACTTAGAAGTGTAGGTTGTGTCCTTGGAAACTCTTGCTAGGTTAGTGTGCTCATAGGCTCTCATGGTTTGTGCTTGTAGATCCATATGTTTCATGTCAATATTGTGTGATCATTTGTTGACATCTGGATGCTAAAGTGGTTTATTGCTCTAGAATAGCTTATAGTTACAAATTGTGTTTCAAACCCTTACTAGGTTAACGTTCTCACAAGATCTCATGAGTTGTTATGTTTGCGGGTCTAGATAATACATGTTGATGTTGTGCATTAATTTGTTGAGGTTCATGCCAAAACATGAATTAGCACTCCCTAATGGCATAGTGTTCATATTGTATTCCAAACCCCTACTAGGTTAGTGTGCCACGAGCTTCCATAAGAGGTTGTTCTCGATGACTAGTTAGGGTTGTGCATCTATTTGTTGGCATTCACGCCAAAGAGATTTATTGCCCCAAAATAGCTTAGATTTCCAAATTGTGTTCTAAGATTCCCTTGTTGGCTTACTGAGCTCACCAACTCTATGAGCTATTGCACTTGTGGGTTAGGATAATTCAATTTGATGTTGTGCTTATTTGTTGACATCCATGCCAAAGTGTTTTAGTCATGCCAAAAATGACTTAGTGTTTCAAACCCTATGTGGGTTAGTGTGCTTATAGACTCTCACAATGCTTGAGAATACAAATGATTCATGTTGATGTTGTGTGTTCATTTGTTTATATTCATATCAAAATGATTTACTACTCCAAAATAACTTAGTGTTCTAGATTGTGTTCCATTGTGCTCTTAGGCTCTCACAAGCTATGGTGCTTGCGGGTACAAATGATTCACATTGACATTTCACATTTATTTGTTGATGATCATATCAAAGTGATTTACTATTCCAAAATAACTTAGTGATCTAGATTGTATTCCAAACTCTTATTAGATTTGAATACTAACAGACTTTAGCAACTTCTATATTCGCAAATCAAAATAATTTATATTGATATTGTACATTCATTTGAAAAACAAGATCTTCTAGACATAATTTTTCCTAAAGTGAACCACATTAAACCCTTAATACCAAATTAAAAATTAAACATTGTGAATGAAATGACTTAATACTTATGATCTTTAAAAAAATAAAAATAAAGAAGTTCATCTGCATTGTTAGTGTTGCAATCACTCTTGCGTCCTAACCCTATGAGAATTTGTAACAAATCTATATCTATATTAGAGTGATCCAAGTTCTTCTTGCTATTGGCGTGTTACAATCAGATATTTTTGGCTTTGTTGTCAATTCAATTCCTGAAGTTAATTTGTTGTTAGTGGCATAGGCCATTATGATTTTATTTCTTGGGCCACATCCATCCATAAAGTTGAACATAGGACTGGACATCCTTTTCTTTGACCCTGTCCCCATTTATTTAATGCTTTGAAAATCTAGTTTTAACCGTTGAGGATCCATTTTGCTTTCACACTGCCTCCTTGTTTGGCTTCGTCAAACTTTCCTGTTCATGACGTGTCAAAAGGAAAGGCACGTTGTCATTTTTGACATGGAATTCCTAATATTAATCCTTTTTAAATTTTTAAGTCAAATAATTCGATAAAGTTAGAAATTACAAATAAACCACGAAATAACACATTTCTTCCACATTAGTTCCCGTCGCTTTTTTCCATGTACGTATTCCCTTGCGTTACGCGTTCACGTTGTTAACATGTATGTGCAATTTTGGCCGTATTATTGCCTTTAATTACATGTGTGTAGAAATTTAGTCATTTTTGTTGGCTTTTGCTTTCACCATTGTATCCTTATTGTTTGAACATTATGGGAATCTAATGGAATTTGAGGAGTGAAATATTTATTTAAGAAAAATAAAATATTATAATTATTATTAGAAAAGATGGACATGGAAGACACTTGGTGGTGGCAGGGGTTAGTAGAATTTTTTTGATGTGAATTTTAAATGTGTTTATTCTTTTGGGATATAGATAATCCAGAAAGATCTAATTCTTCATCAACAACCTTTCAATTTCATTAGTACGTTAAAGAGTTCCACATCAATTACATTTGAAGTTGTCTCGTACTATATCTTAATCAAAATGTATTAATGTTGTATGGATAAAGATGATACAATCAATTTTGTGAAGTGACAAAAATGATTTTACGAATAATGGAAACAACAATACTGATAATTATATGCATGATGCATTATCAATTGTACATAAAGCAAAATAAATTTTAATTTAGAATTTTTAGCTTCTAAAAGTTTAAATATCATGATATTATAATAATTCATCAAAATATTTTTCATAAATCCAAAAACAAACCTTCATTAGTTGTAAAATTTGTAAAATAATTTATTTCAAAAAATCATCTCAAATTTTAATTTTATGCAATCATATAATTCTTAATTGAAATGTGGGATAAGATATACTAATGAGGCAATGATGTGATGTGTATTATGTCTTATACTTCCTAATGTTTGTTGACTTTTTTATATTAAAAGATCTAGTTTAAATTTGTAGGTGGGCTTTGGTTGACAATTGTGTAATTGATGGTTTATAATCTATATTCTCAAAAATATGCAATTGAAGGTTGGTAAATTATATATTCTAATTTTTTTTATAATTATTTATTTATACATATTTTTGGCTTGTAAGTTTAATACATTGTAATTAAAAGTTAACTTAGTGAAATTTATTTCATAGATCTCCATTATGATTGATGACTAATTCTATGAAAACTATTTTATGAATAGGTTGAAACTTGTTTTATTATAATATTCATTTTTCAATTTATCGAAATTTATTTCATACATGTGTTTGACTTATAATAAAGTCATTGATGTTCACTATGATAGATGACTAATTCCTTAAGCACTATTTTATGCATAGGTTGAGGTTTTTTTTATTTTTTATTTTTTATTTATTTTTATTAGTAATAGACCAAAGTTTAGGTTAGTTATTATTATTTATTGTAATTAATCATTTTTTATGTATTAAGTTTGAATAGACTTGAACCCAAGACCTCTCACGTGAGAGATTCACAAGTTTCCATTTTATTGTAGGCTCTTGCCTCATTGAAATTTGTTTTATTATCATATTAATTCTTTTATAATTATAATATTTTGATATTTTAATTATAATAATAAAAATGTGTCCAATGCTATTTGATTATATCATAATATTTATAAATGTAAAATTAAGTATTTTAAATTAGATATATTTTTATAATTATAAAGATATGTTATATATTTTCTATGAAACATAAATTATATAAAAATTCTATAAAATATATACAACAATAAAGTGCAATTTTAATTTAGTTTAAATAATTTATTTTGTCTATAATGATAATGCTTATGTTAGATTAAACTAATTTATAGAGAAAAGTAGTTATCTAAATTTATCATAAAAAGTTTGATTATTTGGGTGAGTACAAATTATGGTGGATTAAATAGTATATTAAGTGATAGTGAAAATGTTAATAATTAAATTTAAATTTAAAAAATAAAATATACTTGTTTTACAAAATATGTGAATGAAATAGGTAACAACCTACACTACAACTGTAAAGGTCTTCTATTTGGGAGTTCTTGGACTCGATCTATTTGAAAATATTTTTCTTATTGATTTTAAGTGATAATTATTGAAATTTTAACTTTTGTTTGAATTTTTTAATAGAATAAAATACAATTCAAAGTATAATATAAATTGTGGAACTTATGACCCTCTATATGGAGGTCACCCCGGTTCACCAAAGTATAATATAATTATTATTTTAAATATCTTAAAGAAATTTATATTTATAAATTTTAATATAATATAAAAATAAAGTGATATTAACTTAATAAAAATTATTTATTAACTTTCAGAAAGATTGGTTTAACTAAAACTTGTTTACTATTAAACATTAAAGGAAAGTTTTGATTCCCAAGAAAATAAATAATAGTCATGGTAGATTTTATATTCATAAAATTATAAAGATTTATTATCTATTTATATTTATTGTTTTATATTTATTAATAAAATTAATAAAATTATAAATATTTATTATCTATTTAGATTTATTGATTTATATTATTTAGTAATAGAAAAGGACTATATTAATAAAAAAAATGATTATTTATTTTTATACTAGTCAATTAAATCTTAGATCACTAAATGTGCCACAATAATTAAAATAACATAATGAAAGAAATATAAAATCAAAATACAATAAATTATTTATTGATTCAAAAGAGTACAAGGATTTCTTGATTAAATGAATTAATGATTACAAATTAATTAAAAATCTTTTAGTTTATAAAATACACATATCCAAAGCTTATCTTGTGAAATTTATATTATTAGAAATAAAGTAAATAAAACTAAAAATTAAAATTAGAAAAACATAAATCTATGCAAATGAGATAAATAACTAAAGATTAAAATGCATTATACCTATAAAACATCACTTTTTTCTCCATTAAAAATACAAAATATCAAATGATCAAAGATTAGATTAATTGATATGAATATAAATATATTTGATGCATTCAAAAGTTTAAAATTAAAAATAAGAAAAATAAAAGCATACAACTAATTTCTCAAGACTCAAACACATTATACCTACAAACTCTTAAGTTGAAAATTAATATACACTTTTTATATCCCTCGAAACATAAAAGATCAAAGATTGATGATGAATGTATTACAATTACCTCTTTATCTAGAAATCATAGAAGCATTCAAAGACTTCTAAAAACTTAGCATAAAACTAAGAAAAGGAGATGAGTAACTAAAGATACAAACTCATCATATGTACAAAACATAAAGTTAAAAACTAACATACACTTTTCTCCACTTCTAAAAATACACAAAGAAAAGATGATAAAAAATAACATTAATTAATAATAATAATTCTTTTACAATTGTCTCATCATACAAATATCTTAGATGCGTCCAAAGACTTCAAGATAATCTTACATAGTTAGAAATAAAATAAAAAAGCTGAAACTAAAAGTTAAAACAGCCAAAAACAAAATAATTCTATTACTGATCTCTATTTATATTCTTTTACATTATTTGAAAGAAAACAATAAGTTAAAAGCATAAAGCCAAAACTATAGATGAGATGAATTAAAGAAATTCTAAACTCGCCATGCATAAGTAGAAAACATACTCTACATTTTTCTACCCTCTACAAGATTAATCCTGAACAAACAGAGTACAGGTACCTGGGTTATCAGGCAAATTATGAAGAAATGTTCCTCTATTTGTAGAACTAGATATTTTCACCAAAAAGGCTACTTAACCAGAAGCTGAGTCTAATGGGAGACATTGCACGCCAATCTTCCGCATATTGATTAATGCTGGTCAAGTCAAGAATTGCAAAAAGCAAGAAATTTCTTCTCTCCTCGACTGGAAATATTGGGTCGACGGCCGCTGGTAGAGACTTTTATTAATGCAAAAGAGGGAAAGAGTAGTGTATTGATGCAAAAGAGGAAAAAAGAGGAGTGTACGGAATATGAATATTGCTTGTGGAAATGTATTTACTCTATTGCATAAGCTGATGTGATTTCTACAATGTGGAGAGGTCCACGTTTTTTTTCCCTACCCATAATTTGGCGAGGGAGCTGGGAAAATGCTAAAAGTAGATTTCAGCGGGCCCTTGGGGTAGCGGGTGGTTATGGATGTGACCCTGCGGCAAATGACATTTGCAGCGGTCCTGCTTTTTCTTTTTGGGTATGGTAGAGTTAGGTGAAGAAATTCTCTTAGTCAATCTCTTAATTTAAGGATGTGTTTGGAGGAGGATTTTAACAGTTTGGTGAGTTCTATAAATTGAGTGGTTGTATCCAACACTGTCAAATTAGTATCCTACTTTTCATAAAGACTTTAACAGTCTCATATGCACTACAAGTTGAATGCCAATTGATATGCCACTTTTCATAAGAATTTTAACAGTCTTATATATACTATAAGTTCATATATACTATAAGTTGAATGATTGTATCCAGCACTCGATTCAATACCCCACTTTAAAGAAAAAAACCAATCCTTTTAAAACAATAATTTAGAGAAATGTTTAGCCTCTCAATCGACACCTAAATGGAGCTGAAAAAAAGGTGTTTTGTGTTTGAATCTTCAATTAACACGTCGCATTCCATTGCCTATGGTTTACTGTTAATGGATACTGATCAAAGCATAGAGTACCTGTTGTTAGTGCCATGTCACTGCGGTCGATTTCCTTTTCATTACCTCCCCCTCTCGCTCTGCTTTACGCCTCTATAAATTGATGCCTCCTTTCACTCTTTTCCCCATCTCTTCGCCCGCTTTTCTTCTATCTATCCAAAACAAGTTGATAAACACTCAATTTGCATGCTCTTGAGCTGATATTCGCATAGCTCTGAATTCTCCGAGTGAGTGAGCTCCCTGAGAAATATGGCTGCTACTAAGTGTTTGCTTGATACAGCCATTAGAAGCTTCCCTCTGCAAATGCATGAAAAAGATAATAGGTCAGTAGTTGCAAGCAAGAAGCTCAGATTGGGCAAAATCTGTGGGCGTCTTTATACCGCCGAGAAGCCCGTGCAGAGAGAGTTGAATTTTAGGAAAGCATTTGAGCCTCTTGATCTTGCAGGGCTTAAATTTGATGTGAAAGAATGGAGAAATCATGGAGATGCCGGGCCTGCGTGGAATCCGTTCCAGAAGCTCGCTGCAATGGCGTTGGAAGCGGTGGAGAGGAATTTGATTGCCGGGCTTGAGAAAAAAAGTCCTCTGAGCAAGACCACTGATCCAAAGCATCAACTTTCCGGCAACTTCGCACCGGTTGCGGAGAATCCCGTTCATCATGATCTGGAGGTTGTGGGGCAGATTCCTGACTGCCTGGACGGCTTGTACGTGCGGAACGGCGCAAATCCCCAGTTCGAACCCTGTGCCGGTCATCATTTCTTCGACGGGGACGGCATGATTCATGCGGTTAGGCTCAGCAATGGCGTTGCCAGCTACTGCTGCCGTTACACTCGCACGCACAGATTCGTTCAGGAGGAGAAGTTGGGGCGGGCCGTTTTCCCGAAAGCAATCGGCGAGCTCCACGGGCATGCCGGCATAGCACGCCTGCTCTTGTTCTACGCCCGTTCTTGCCTCGGGCTCCTCGACGGGAGTAACGGCATCGGAGTGGCCAATGCAGGTCTGGTTTTCTTCAACGGCCGCCTTCTCGCCATGTCTGAAGACGATCTTCCCTATGAAGTTCATGTCAGTGAGGACGGGGATCTTGAAACCGTCGGAAGATTTGATTTCGACGGGCAGCTGGAGAGCTCGATGATCGCGCACCCGAAAGTGGATCCTCAGACGGGGGAGCTTTTCGGTCTGAGTTACAATGTTCTGAAGAAGCCGTATCTCAGGTACTTTGTTGTTCGTCCAGAAGGAAGCAAATGCCCCGACGTGTCGATTTCTCTCAAGGAACCGACCATGATGCACGATTTCGCAATCACGGAGAATTTCGTCGTGGTACCGGATCAGCAGGTCGTTTTTCGTCTCGGGCAGCTTTTATCGGGTGGCTCGCCGGTCGTTCACGAAAAGGAGAAGATCCCGCGCTTTGGCGTTCTGCCAAAGTATGATTCTGATGAGAGCCGGATGCAATGGGTGGAGGTTCCGGATTGCTTCTGCTTCCATCTCTGGAACGCCTGGGAAGAAGAAACATGTGAAGGTGAAGAGATTGTCGTGATCGGGTCCTGCATGAGCCCGGCGGACAGAGTCTTCAACGAATCGGACGAGAATCTGAGAAGCGTTTTGTCTGAAATTCGGCTGAATCTGGCGACGGGAAAGAGCAAAAGGAGAGGACTTGCGTCGGTGAATTTGGAGGCTGGGCAGGTGAATCGGAAACATCTGGGAAGAAGAACAAAGTACGCTTACCTCGCCATTGCAGAGCCCTGGCCTAGGGTTTCCGGCATCGCTAAAGTGGATCTGCAGTCAGCGCAGGAGGAAAATATTGTGGCGAGGAAGACCTACGGAGATGGATGCTATGGTGGAGAGCCTTTCTTCGTTCCTCGCACAGATGACCATGGCGCTCCTGAAGACGATGGCTACATTCTCACCTTCGTCCACGACGAAGCGACAGAGAGCTCTGAGCTGTTGATTTTGGATGCAGCTTCTTCCAGCCTGGAGACCGTAGCATCCGTGAAGCTTCCTTCCAGAGTACCTTACGGCTTCCACGCGACGTACGTCCCCTCTGCCGACCTTGCCAATCAGAAGCTCCATGACAAATAGTACCGATCCTTCTTTTGCTTGTAAATTCTTACCTTAATAGCATCTATACATCACGCTACCGAAAGCGATCTCGGCTTCTTCTGCTGTATATTGAAGCTCGGCTGGCTTCCTTTATCTTTTTGCTGTCAAAGAGTAAATACCTAGTAATGTGTCACAATCTAGACTTTTGCCGCAAATATACAATCTTCTTCTCACAATTCAGACTTGCGTACAAATTTTAGCCGCTGCTTTGGCACAATACTTAATATGGAACTTCAACGTTTGTCGCCATGGTGACTTATCCATTGCTCGTGCTTCAAATCTTCTGAACAAATCTTTTCGGCCTGTTAATGGTAAATTCACCGTGTCTGCTCCTTCGGACTTCGTTAGCCTGAAGTTGACGTCAAATAGATCGAAGAAACTGGAAAAAACAGTGCGCTAGGTACTTATTGAAGCATTTCGTGACAGAATTTCCCCTTTATGTAGCTACAAAAAGTCATGAGGCGTTGTAATCAATTGAAGGTTTCATTTAGCACTACAGGCGTCGAATTAGAATTTTCCATAAACAGCCTCATATTTCCTGCTAAGAGAATTCAAATTAACTTCCTAGCTACTTATATCAAATTATTTTCCCACTTAGAAAATCCAAATGAATTGTGAAGATCTGGTAACGTTGCTCAAATTTCCGGTCAATTTTCTCATACGGCATAGTGTATGTGCACTCCATGACTCCCCGAAGTGAGTCCGGTCCTGAGAATTGAGCTATACGGATCTTCAAACCGATCTTTACGGTAACAGAGCCAGAAGTTGACGTTAAATTACTGGAAAAGCCAGTGCTTAGGTACTTATTTAAGCATTTCAAGCCAGAATTTCCGTTGTGATTCCCCCTTAAGTAGTAAATAATCATGATGCATTACAATCAGTGTACATGTTAATTCCAGGTTTCATTTAGTGCTATAGGCATATCACATCTGAATTTTCCCTAAACAGTCTCAAATTTCCTTTCAGAACTTTCGTACGACATGGCGTATATGCATTGGAAGATTCCCTGATATGAAATTCATCCTAAAACTTGAGCTATACGCATGTTTAAAACGAACTTTACGGTAATATATTCCTATGAAGCTTAACGATCACTGTACATGCTTATTACAAGGTTTCATTCAGCACAATAGCTATCACATCAGAATTTTCCTTAAAGATCCTCAAATTTACGGTAATAATGTGATACGATATTGCGTTGCCATAAGTACACATGATCAGAATTTTCCTTAAAGAGCCTCAAATTTACGGTAATAAATTGTTATGATGAGTTACCATCAGTGTACATGCTTATTACATGCGCAACAGGTATCACATCAGAATTTCCTTAAACGAGCCTCAAATTTGCAGTAATTAATTGCTAGATGCGTTACAATAATTGCAGGTTTCATTCAGTGCAACTGTTATAAAAATATCATTTTCCTGAAAAGAGCGTAAATTTTCCAGTGAGAATATTTGTACGGCACTCTAAATATGCACTAAGAGCCTTCCCTACAAATAAATCTCCTCCTGAAATCTGAGCTCCCTCAGTTGATGCCTCAAAACATCAGATCTCCGTGCGAAGCGGCGAAGAGATCACTTAAAACCATTTTCAAACCGATCCGTGCTCCAAATTTCACACTTTTACCAAATCAAATGGTGGTTGTTACAATTTCCAGGGCGATCAAAGGTAGGAAAGTTAGTTAATTTATGGTTATGGATACACTATTCTGCTCTTTCTTCTTACGCCATCAAACAGACGTATCCAAATCATGAGCCACCAAAAATCAAAGAAAAATTTGAATATTCAGAGAGAGAGAAATCTCCCAACACTGTGAGAGACGGGACTGGCATGCGAAGAAGATCTAAAAGAGAGAACTGATGCCTCCACTTGCACATGCATGGTCCCCATCTGCCTTGTCCATTTCTGTGCAACATCCAAATCCAGAGAAACCTGTGCTGAACAATTACTCCACAGATTCTGCTGCTCTATAATTAACGCAGAGACTGAGAGATTTTTGTGCTTAATAATGCATCTTACTCCTCCCCTAAAAGCCAAGCATTTCACAAACACTTCCAAAGTTAAATGATTATGTCTCACTTACGACAGATGACTTGGCCGCTTGCCAATGCAATTCAAGTGATAAGCATAAAATCATAAATTCATTTCAGTTAAGGAATTCCGACGTGATCATCTTGCCTTCAACCCAACTCAAAATAACTTTTCATTTTTAATGCTTTTTCTTGATCATGACTTGATTATCTTTTATGTGAATTATTGTGTAATGGTTCAAACTTCAAACTAATTGGCGTGTAAAAGTGGGATTTTTATAATAAAAAACTCTGAATAAAATAATTTCAAAGCTCACTACCATTACATATAAACAAACTCAAGTATATCCCATTTCATAATAATTATAATGGAGAAAGCTTTATAAACAACAAAAGTTATATAAGAGATCTACATAGAAGTGTCCACTAGATCTTCTAAAGGCTTGTCCTTTTTACTACCTATCAAAATATCTTTAAAGGTCAAGATATCCAATTAAAACAAAACGTGGATATTTAAACAATTCTTTATTATAAAGAGTTTTTATGAGAAGTGTTTTTTATTGATTATTTTAATATTACTTGATGTTTGGTATCAGTAAAATTAGTTGTAATTACATGTATTAAAAGAAAGAAAATAAGATAATACAATTTTTAATATTTTAATGGCGAATTCATATATTTCCAGTATTTTCTATTCTATTTTATTTATTCATTTTGAGAAAATGCTTTCTCTATCTACTTACATATGATCATTAGCCACCAAAATCTATTCCCTTGTCTATTCTAGAATATTTTATAGATTACAAATTTGTGCCCTTCCTTTTCAAAATTTAATATTTAAATTTGACCTCTTAAACCCCTTTTATTTTTCCATGTTGTGCCAAATAAAATAGGCCCAAGATAATTTGATTTTATTTATAGGAATTCTTGAAGAAATTCAATACTTATATTATAGGATACATGCCATGTCTCATCTTTTAGGATTGTTTAATTCATTAAATGGTTAAATATGTTTTGTTTAAAGTCAATCATGCAAAGAGCTGAACACATGGAACAATAAAAGACACATAAGAAGAGGGGAACGCATAAGCCACAAGTCCACCAAAAAGGAGAAGGGAAGACCCTTACAGTCTTACAGAGAAGGCTCAAGTGACCTGAGAAACCAACTAGGGAGACACAAAATCTTGACCATACCAAGAAGTTTAAGAAAGAACCCCAAACCATCAACCAAACCAAACTCCCAAGTCTAGAAACCAACTAGCCTAGGTGTTGGTTTTTCGTGACTAATTAGACAAGTACTATGCACTCACCATACATAGCAGAGTTTGAGGCATTACCTCATATTTGTTTTTGGCAAAGTCATCAAGCATTTTTTGTTAACTCATCAACCATTTCTTTAGGTTAACTTGTCAAGTTTTTTTAGGGTAACTTTGCTAACTGACATTGGTGAACCACCTAAAAGGCCTATAAATAAGTGGTGATATAATGTGAAAGTACTTAGATTGTAACTTTCTTTTTGTTAGATAATAAAATAAGTGGATGATTTTTTTCTAGTGAATGCAACCCATATTGGGTGAACTAAGTTAAATATGTGTTTTTTTTTTCTTTCTTCTCTATTTTTGCATTATCTTAATATTCTTTATTTCTCATATCTGCATAAATCCTGAAAAATAGTATCACAGGAGCGCATATTTCATTCATTTGGTAGGAAATCTCATTTTTGAGTGGAAGAAATGATAGATGAAGGAAAGTTTAAGGTTGATAAACTTACAATAAAAAAAATTAGGTATAGAAAATACAAATAGTAGATTATCTATATTAGAAGGATCTTTACTCACCATAATGTGTAAAAGAAAAGAATTCAATGGCTATGTCACGTGAACAAAGGAAAGTTCCTAATGGGAAGATACTTGGAGAAATACAATTGTGCCTAACATCATCAATGACTTTTAAAAGTTAAAAAAAAAGGAAGATCTAGTGAGGGCATTTGAGAAACCATTAACCTCTTCAAAATATGACACCTCTTATAGAATATTTGGTTAATATAAAGATGTTAGAAGGTAGGTCTGTTAGTGGTCATTTGAATGAGGTGAACATGGTTAGTCAAGTAAGTTTTGTACAAGTACATTTTGGTCATGATGTTAGGGCTCTCTTGATTTCATGCTCATTGGTTGAAATTTGAAAGGATTGGTAATGTCTATAAGTAAGTCTATCTTTGGCTCAAACACTTTAAAATTTGATGATTTTGTAAACATGTTATCCTTAAGAAAGAACAATGATTCAAAAAAGAATACGTGAGACATTAAGTAATGATTTGACTATTTAGAATAGGGGACACAAAGGAAACATGAAAGAACCCAAGTAATCATGGAAAATAAAGAAAGGATAGATCTAGATCAAGGATAAATATGGAGTGCTAACATTGTAAAAAAGAAGGGGCATCTTGTAAGAATTGCTTTAGAATAACAGAGAGAAAGGGGGGGGGGGGGGGGTGAATTGGTTATTCAAGGTCCAGATGTCCCTTGTACACTTTTCATTGAGTGTGATAAACCCATTCAATAATTCATTCATACAAACTTTAACTTTTCTAACTAGCAAGTTACTATAAATCAACATGCAAGTTCAACACACAGGAAATCAACACATGACACAGTGATTTACATGGAAACCTAATTTGGGAAAAACCACTAGTAACATGCTACTCAATTCTCACCCTTCTGAAGTGATGCCCTATGAAAGGCCTGCCCTATTAAAAGCTTACAATACACATTGTTAAATGTGACCTCGTTGGAGGATTTAACCACCCTGTTAGAAGTAGGCCTGGTAAAAGGACTTTAGAACATTCACTTGAAATGCCACCCTGCTAAAGGATTTACAAATGGTTGTTAGGCCAACCTAAGTCCATAGGATTTTTAGATCTAATACAATTCCTAGAGAGTATTAGAAAATCTTGACTTGACTACAACATACAACTTATCTTGCAGATTTCATATCACTTCACAGCTCATATCCTTGCCTGGCCTTCTATCTCTACAACTCTTAATTGCTTGCCTTTTCTTTCAAGCTTTGCCTTTTTGAGTCTCCATACTCAATGTACCAGTGTAATCATCTCTTCATGACCACTTGTAGAAGCAGAGCCTCTATGCTCTTGCTTCTCCTAGATGTCTCCTCCTTGACACCCTTTCAATCACTTAGTAGATTTTGGCACTTTTGTAGCAATAGGATCAACAGCTTATTGCTTCTTGGTCTATGAATTCTTAAATAGAAGTCTTGGAGTTCCTTTTCTTGCTTGATTCTTGCATTTTTCAATTTCAATTCGCATGGATTAGGTAGGATACATTATATCTATTCCATATTCTATTTCCTCTAGAAACTTCTTGAATAATCCTTTAGAATTTTCCCAAAAAACATGGTTTACATAAGATTCTGTACCAACAACTCATCATCCTTATCTTCCAACTTGTTCACAAAATTCAATGCAACCACTATGTCAGCTTAGATTTGGTGAATCTTCATCATTTGAAATAATGCAGCAACTGGGCACTATTGAAATACTGGTGCTCGGCACATACTATGTTACTTAGCATTAGCTATGTGTTTCCTGATGCTCAATACCCAAAGATCACTTGGCACTAACTGAAATTTTTTCTGATGCTCGACACTTGATCTTTTACTCGGTACTAACTGAATATTTTTTCTGATGTTCGGCACTTGATCTTTTACTTGGCTTCTATTAAAAAATTTCTCAGCTTCAACTCACTTGCTCATCACCTTCTAATGATCAAAGCTAAAGCTTTGCAGTCAACCTTGTTACAAATTCTTCTTCCAATGTATCTAAGTGTGACCAACCTCTATATCTTTGAGTTTGTCATCAATACATTACTTGACCATTGTCTTAACTGATTTCGGAACTTCATTACAATATCATAACTCAACCCTTCCTTTAGGTGCTCTTGTTACATCTTGTTGATCAAATCCTCTTCATCAATCAACTAAGTGATAGTGCATGAATCTTGTAAGCGAATATCATCCCTACATATAGTAGGTTTGACATCAATGGCAAAACAATGATTGAAAACAATCTTTTACAACAATCTCCCTCTTTGATCTTCAACAACAATGAGCTTTTCAATTAGATTTCCAACAATCTCCCTCTTTGGCATTGATGGCAAACCAAACTGATCAACCATCAGACTAAACTATTCCACCAAAAGCTTACTAGGTTAGAACAACAAATCAAATGCCAAAAAGTAAGTTGTAATGTATCACGTCTTCATTTCACTTCTCCCTCTTTGTTGTTGTATCCTTTATCTTTATCTTTCTTCCTCTGTATTATTCCTCTTTTGTTGTTCTGATCAACCTCTGAAATCTCCCTCTACTTCTTTGATCTTTTATCTTTAACAATCTTGTTGATCAGTTGTTCACTTCTCCCTCTTTGAAAACAATGCCAAAGATATATTAGCATCTTTAATATGCAGATGTAGCTTTTACAGATTTAGTCAATCTCCCTCTGTCACCTTGCTTATGACTGATTTGAAGTTTTTAGTACCTCTATTACTTTAGGCATGAATCTCAAAGTAAACATCCTCTGCATCAATGTGTAAAATCTTCAACATTCGGCTTATTTGATGCAGGGCATTCTTTCTTTTTCTTTAAGTAGCTTTAGCTAGGGGTATCACCCCTAACTTACTTCTAAGATACTCAAAAGCATCTTTAGGTAGTGCTTTTGTGAAGATATCAGCAATCTGTTCCTTTGAGTTAACATATTCCATTTTCACTTGTTTATCTTCCACTAGTTCTCTTACATAGTGATACTTAATTGCAATGTGTTTAGTTTTAGCATGCATAACTGGGTTCTTTGATATATTGATAGCACTTGTATTATCACAATAAAGTGTCACTGGCTCAATTACCTCTTCCTTCATACCTTGTAGTAAGTGTTTGATCCACACAATATTAGTGTGGTTTATAGCAGCTACCACATATTTAGCTTCAGCAGTAGATTGTGAGGTGCAAGTTTGCTTTTTGCTTGTCCATGTGATCAACCTTTTTCCTAAGAAAAGTCCTCCTCCACTGGTGCTTTTTCTATCATCAATGTTACCTCCCCAATCTACATCAGTATAAGCTCTCAATTCAAATTTCTCATTCCTTTTGTAGTACAAACCAAAGTCATCAGTTCCTTTCAGGTATCTCAATATTCTCTTTACTGCCATTAAGTGGTTTTCTCTTGGATTGGCAGAAAATCTAGCCACTATTCCAATAGCTAATGCAATGTCTAGTCTACTATGTACAACATATTTCAGTTTTCCAATCATTGACCTATACAATGTCTGATTTACTTCAGTGGACTCATCTTTTTTGGATAGCTTATGTCTAGTTGCCATTGGTGTGCTGACTAGTTTTGAGTCTTCTATCCCAAATGTTTTGAGTACTTCCTTGATGTATTCAGATTGGGTCACAAATATGCCATGCTTCAATTGATGTACTTGTAATCCAACAAAGAATTTGATTTCTCCAAACATTGACATCTCAAATTCATGCTTCATTTGATTAGCAAAATCTTTGCATAAAACATATTTTCCTCCAAATATTATGTCATCAACAAAGATTTCTGAAATCAAAATGTCTTTACCTTCCTTAGCTTTGGTGTATGAATTGTTGTTGTCATTTGTTCTTTCAAATCCTATTTTCACAAGGTATTTGTGCAATCTTTCATACCATGCTCTGGGTGCTTGTTTCAATCCATAAAGTGCTTTATGTAGCTTGCAGACCATGTCCTTGTTCTTTTCATCAACAAATCCATCTGGTTTTTCTATATAGACTTCCTCCTCCAATATACCATTCATAAAAGTTGACTTCATGTCCATCTGGTAGACTTTGAAACCTTTATATGCAGCATATGCAAGTAATATTCTTACTCCTTCCATTCCTACAACAGGAGAAAATGTCTCTCCATAATCCAATCCTTCTTCTTGCGCATAGCCTTTGCAAACTAGTTTGGCTTTGTTTCTTGTTATTTCACCATTCTCATCAAGTTTTTTTTTGAACACCCATTTGGTACCAATTACATTCTTATCAGCTGATCTGGGAACTAGAGACCAAGTTTTGTTTTTCTCAATCTGATCTATCTCCTCTTTCATGGCCTTATACCAGTCATCATCTTGCAGTGCATCTTTGACTATTTTGGGTTCAACCTTGCTTAGTAGACATGATTCATTCCTAATTATATTCCTTATCATTGGTCCAACAACCTTATCACCAAATATTTGATCTGTAGGGTGATGTCTTCTTACATACTTAGCTAATCTAGGTTCAATCCTTCTTTCTATGTTTGATCCTTCAGCTTCAGAGTCGTTTCATTCTTCTTCATCGGTAATTCATCATTCCTTTCATGTATACTATTTTCAGAATCAGAGTGTGCATGTTCCATATTTTTTAGCTTGGCTTTTGAATGCAACTCGCCATTCACTGGTTGAGACTCGGTAGATAATGAAGTTTGTTGTTGATTCCCAACTTGATTTGTAGCATTGTCTTCAGCTGTCATTCCTTCATAGAAGTATACAAAGGATCTATAGTCCTCTATTTGCTTTGACTCATCATCCTAAACTTCTACATGCTCATCAAAATTTACATTTGCACTCTCCACAACTTTTTTAGTGTTAGTATTCAAAGACTTATATGCTTTACTTCTAGTGGAGTATCCAAGAAATATATCTTCATTACTTTTTGCATCAAATTTTCCATTTCTAGTATCTATTAGAATATAGCATTTGCAACCAAACACTTTGAAACATTTAAGATTAGGTGAATGACCATACCATAATTCAAAGGGTGTTGCATTTGTACCGTTCTTGACTTGAACTCTATTTAGTGTGCAGACTACAATATTTATAGCTTCCCTCTAGTACTTAAGTGCAACATTTTTCTCCATCATCAAGGTCTGGCACAGTCAATCACTGACCTATTTCTCCTTTCAGCAATACCATTCTGTGGTGGAGTTCTTGGTGCTGACATTTTCCTTTTGATACCTTTGTCATTGCAAAATACTTCAAATTCTCTTGATGTGAACTCACCTCCTCTGTCTGACCTTAGGCATTTCAGGTTCTTTCCTGTTTCCTTCTCAACTCTAGCCAAATACCACTTGAACATTTGAAATGCGTCAATTTTTTTTTTAAGAACATAGCAGTCATCATTCTGGAATAATCATCTATAAATAGCATTATGTATCTATCTCCTAGGTAGCTTTTTACTTCTATTGGACCATGCAAATCTGTATGAACTAACTCTAGAACTTCATTTGAAGTGTATGCTTTGCTTTTGAAACTAGATTTAGTCATCTTCCCTAGTTGACATTGTTTGCACACTATGTTTTCAGGTTTCTTTAACTTGGGCAATCCTCTAACTTTGTTCTTTCTGCTAATGCTGATCAGATTATCAAAATTAACATGACACATCCTTTTATGCCACAACCACATATCATCAAGTCTAAAAATAAGACATGTTGCTTCTTCCATATGTAGGTAAAACATATAACTCTTGGTTTGTTCACCTTTTCCTATCATATTTCCATCAATATCATAGATCTTGGCCGTTTTGCTTCCAAATTCCACTTTGCAACCTACATTGCCTAACTGAGATACACTCAACAAGTTGTAGCTCAATCCTTCAACATAGTATGCATTGTCACATGAGATTTTCTCTGTAAGTTTGATAGAGCCTTTTCCTTTGATTTGACATGGGGCATCATTACCGAATCTAACACTATTTCCATCATATTGAGTAAAGGTAATAAACTTACTTTTATCTCCTGTCATGTGATGTGAGCATCCACTTTCTATGATCCACTTGTCATTCTTGTTCACACAGGTAACCAATGTTGTTGCTTCATCTTCATCTTTGTCTAATTCATCCTTCATGGCTACATAGACTACTTCATCATCATTTTCATTAGAATCTTCTTCAACAATGTAGCATCTCTTTCCTTTCTCCTTATAATCTTTGTTGTCATCTTCTCTTTTGTTCCTGAACTTGCTTCCTTCTTTAAAGTTTTTCTTCTCTAGGCATCTTGCAGCTATATGACCTACTTCGTTTCAATTGAAACATATGATAGGAAGCTTACCTTTGAATTTTCCTTTACCTTTATAAAATCTCCTGGCTAGTAGTGCTTCTAACTATTCCACATCTTCCTCATCTGTGCTGCTATCACTAGATGCATGCTTTCCTTTTCTTTTTCTTTTACATGATGTGTCATCCTTTGTATCTTTTATTGTCATTTTGGCCTTGAAAGCAGATTCAAGGTTCTTAGGTCTGTAATTGTCAAAATTGGATAGCTCAAATGTAGTCAGTCTTCCAACTATTCCTTCAAAAGTTAGTGTGTTCCCTTGTACACACCTCATCTCTTGAATGGATGACACTCTTATGGCATAGATAGGAAGTAGAGTTCTCAAATATTTGTTGATGGATGTTTCTTCTTCTACTTGACCACCTAGAATCCTTATTGCACTCACCACTTCTTTTATTCTTGTAGCATACTAAGCAACATTCTCACCTTCCTCCATCTTCATGTCATCAAACCTCCCTCTTAGACTTTATCTTTTTGCTCTCTAGACATTTTGATCTCCTCCATAGACTTCTATTAGGGTTTTCCACATCTTGAATGTAGTGTCATAGTCTTTGACATCATCATATTCAGCATAGCTAAGTGCAGAGGAAATCTCCAACATTGCTTGATTGTGCTCCTTCTTTTTGTTCAAATCATCTGCAGTAAGAGGTCTTGCTAGAGTTACATGTTATGTTCCAATTGAAGTTTGTGCATAGTCACCTATTGATCCAAGGTGCAATTTCATCAAACTCTGCCATGTAGAAAAGTTGTCTTTGTTAAGCTTGGCAACTTCTTTCTTAGACATCTTGATCTTCCTGCTTCTAGTACCTTGAAACTAAATCATCAGATAGCTCTGATACCAATTGTTAGAATTTCTTTAGAATAACTGAGAAGGGGGGGAGGGTGAATTAGTTATTCAAGGTCCAAATGTCCCTTGTACACTTCTCAGTGAGTGTGATAAACCCATGCAATCATTCATTCATACAAACTTTAACTTTTCTAACTAGCAAATTACTGTAAATCAACATGCAAGTACAACACATAGGAAATCAACACATGACATAGTGATTTACGTAGAAACCTAATTTGGGAAAAACCACCAGTAACATGCTACTCAATTCTCACCCTTCTAAAGTGATGCCTTATGACAGGCCTACCCTATTAAAGGCTTACAATACACACTGTTAAATGTGACCTTGTTGGAGGATTTAACCACCTTGTTAGAACTGGGCCTGGTAAAAGGACTTTAGAACATTTAGTTGGAATGCCACCATGCTAAAGGATTTACAAATGGCTGTTAGGCCAACCTAAGTCCATAAGATTTTTAGATCTAATACAATTGCTAGAGAGTATAAGAAAATATTGACTTGACTACAACATACAACTTATCTTGCAGATTTCAGATCACTTCACAACACATATCCTTGCCTGGCCTTCTATCTCTTCAACTCTTAACTGCTTGCCTTTTCTTTCAAGATTTATCTTTTTGAGTCTCCATACTCAATGTACTAGTGCAATCATCTCTTCATGACCACTTGTAGAAGCAGAGCCTCTGTGCTCTTCCTTCTCCTAGATGTCTCCTCCTTGACACCCTTTCAATCACTTCATAGATTTTGGCACTTCTATAGCAACATGATCAGTAGCTTGTTGCTTCTTGGTCTATGACTTCTTAAATAGAAGTCTTGGAGTTCCTTTTCTCGCTTGATTCTTCCATTTTTCAATTTCAATTTGCATGGATTAGGTAGGATACATTGTATCTATTCCATATTCTATTTCCTCTAGAAACTTCTTGAATAATCCTTTAGAATTTGCCCCAAAAAAATAGTTTACATAAGATTCTGTGCCAACAACTCATCATCCTTATCTTCCAACTTGTTCACAAACTTCAATGCAACCACTATGTCGGCTCAGATTTGGAAAATCTTCATCATTTGAAATAATGTAGCAGCTCAGCACCATTGAAATACTGGTGCTTGGCACATATTGTGTTACTTGACATCAACTATGTTTTTCCTAATGCTCGGCACCTGAAGATCGCTTGGCACTAACTAAAGTTTTTTCTGATGCTCAACACCTAATCTTTTACTTGGCACTTGAAGATCACTCAACACTAACTAAATTTTTTTTTTGATGCTTGACACCTAATCTTTTACTCGACTTCTATTAAGAATTTTCTTGGCTTCAACTGACTTTCTTGACACCTTCTGATGATCAAAGTTAAAGCTTTGCAGTCAACCTTGTTATAACTTCTTCTTCCAATGTATCTAAGTGTGACCAACCTCTATATCTTTGAGTTTTTCATCAATATATTACTTGACCATTGTCTTAACTGATTCTAGCACATCATTACAATATCATAACTCAACCCTTCCTTTAGGTGCTCTTGTTACATCTTGTTGATCAAATCCTCTTCATCAATCAACTAAGTGATAGTGCATGAATCTTGTAATCAGATATCATCCATCCATATAGCAGGTTTGACATCAATGACAAAACAATGATTGAAAACAATCTTTTACAACAATCTCCCTCTTTGATCTTCAACAACAATGAGCTTTTCAATTAGATTTCCAACACATATAAGGAAAGATTATTGATCTTAGAAGGGAAATAAGGAGATGAAATAAAATAAAATAATAAGGAAGTGAATGTAGTACATGATGTGTTACAAAATGTTTTTGAAATTGATAAGAAGTCAAAAAAATGGGGGCTAGCCCAAGAACAAAAGCTGAAAATCAATAGTAAATCACTTATAGTACATCATCAACCCTCCCTTTTTCAATACCAAAAACCCCTACATCAGAGTAGTCTAGAATCTATATCCATTACAGTCCATAAATAGAGTAATATGACTCTTTTTTTATATGGGTGTTAGATTGCAAGGCTTATTTTTATGTCACACCACACAAATAATATCTTGTAGAGTTCAAGTTACTTTTGGATAGGTGTATCTATGTGAAGATGATCCATGCAAAATTTTTGGAAAGGGTGATGTACATGTAGAACTACCAAATGGTAATCAATGGATATTGAAAGAGGTCAATCATGTTCTCAATTTGAGAATAAATTTAATATCAGTAGTGTTGGATACAATTGATTAATTATGTATTGTCTTTGATGTTACATGAATGTCATAATCATTATCAGTCAGTTTATGTCGAGCTCACTCAGGTAGTGAAGATAGTTTTTTGTGTCTACTAAGCATTCCTATGTTTTCCTAGTTCAGAAGGCAACATGTATTGGGTTCACTCAGGCATCAAAGGAAAATATGCAGAAAGTGAGTGTTCACTAAGCTCACTTGGTTAATGAAGGAAAGCTAGATGGACTCAGTGCTAACCAAGCTCAATTAGTTGCCAAAGAATTTTCACGAGTTTGCAGTGTTAACCAAACTTCTCTTGGTTAACAAAGGAAATCATTTCTAAGTTGGTTTCTATCTAGCTAGGTTGACTAGCCAAGGATTTTCTTATTTTAGCATATTAAGCTTAATTGATTCATCTATTGATTCTAGCTGACTAAGGTGATGAATATTAATTATTCTAAGTTGTATTTGAGCCAACTTGACAAAGTGGAAGATGTAAGTATAAGGTCAAGTTGTGATTTTAAAGTATGTGTGAGAAAGTATGATGATGTTATTGAAGATTTAATGATGAGAGGAGGAAGCGAATTTGAAGGATAAGCAGAATATCCTTGTGGAGTAGCAAAGCTATATATGATCAGGAAGGATTAGATACAAGCCAAAAAAGAGATTTGTAATCAGAAAATTAGTTGCATTCAAATCAAGTCATCTCATTGTTACTCTCTAACCATTGTAGCAGTGATCTAAATCTCTTAACAAAGTTGGCTTAATAGCTATTTGCAAATTCTCTAACAAGGTGGCAGTTCTATTGAATTGTCTCAAGACCTCTAACAAGGTGACTCCTAAAAAGGTGATTAAATCCTTTAACAGGGTCACACCTAACATTGTGTTTTGTAACCTTTAATAGGGTTGGCTCTTAATAGGGCTCACTTCAGAAGAGTGAAAAACAGTAACTAGTTGCAATTGGTGGTTTTTCCCAAATTGGGTTTCCACATTAAATGCTAGTGTTAAATGTGTTCATGTTATTTTATTCTATGTATTTGCAACTTAGTTAAAATAATGATATCACACATAACATCTAGAGTTTATATGTTAAGTATTTATTGAGCTAATTCAGTTATTACCAAGTTACAAAATTTTATATGTGTTTACCAAGCTTCAGTAGTATTCAATCTTCAATTTGCATTTTGTACTAACATCTAAGGGATTTGGGATTTATTTTAGTAGTAACTGATTCACCTCTCCCCTCTCAATTACTCCTCTTATATTTCCAACAAGTAGGACAAATAAAAAGTGAAGGTTTCTTAGTCATATTCATAGACAATTTGTGAAAGGTTACTAAACACTCATTGATAATAGAAAAAGGGGAAAAGGTAGTGATGCAAATAATCTTACAACAACCATGCAATTTAAAGGGTTTTACCAACCCAAATACAATTCAAGATCCTAATCTTATTCAAGAGGCATATAACAAGATTTGTTAGAAATAGGGAATACTGAGGGGGGGGTGGGGAAGGAATCAATGTTCCACAAAATTTTGCCCAATTATGGATATCTTTAACAAACTTTAAACTTGTATATATAATCAAACTAAAAACTAAAAATAACCATAACACAATGCAACTCATACCACCATTATTTGTTAACTAGGGAAACCCTAGCCAAGGTAAAACCCTAGTGGGGATGCTACCCACAAAATGATCCACTAATAAAAAATATCTTGTGAAAGATATTGATCCTATTAGTAGTCTACTACATCTATGTAGTGTATTTATCCTTGTTAGAGGACTAGGCCTTACTAGAAGCCTCAACCCTATTAGGAGTTGGTATTACAATACAAATAGAAAGCTCAACCCACTTCCCAAACATGCATATACAATAGTATAATTTGTATAGAAAAAGCTATAGATACCAAAAACTTTAAACAATGTTGATATCTTTAATATTTGATCTATCCTTTATGTGTCTTCTTCAAAGATGATCATTTATATGTACTATATTGCATTATCATCAAATTTACATCAATATTATTTATAGAAAGTATGTATTCAAACATTATATCATTACAATAAAATCCCATACTTATTACAAACAAAAAGTTATTCCATCATACCAAATTCTTTCATCTTGTCGACCTTGTTGCTTGATACCTTGCCAAATATTTTGAATTAACTTTTGCAACATGTGTGTTAACATCTAGTATGTCACTCAAAATTGTTAAGTCATTGTTTGGTAAACCAAAACAATCCATTAACAAAGATTCTTTTACTCTATGATCTACTCTATTTTTCCTGACATAACATGTACCTAATTTTTTTTTCCATAACTTGACCTATATGACAAATATTCTTGAGCAATTTTGACCACATGCTTTTTACATCTTGTACTACCTTCCCTTAATAATGTACAACCTCAAGTGCTTCTAGTAAACCATGCTAAAGAAAATAATTTGAATGTTCACTATTTTAACAAGAATAGATTTCCACAATTAGTCATAGTAGAGAGATGCACATTCTAGATTCAATTGTGTGCCATTTTTTTTGCATCAACATTTTGAATCACACTTAGTGATCCATCATCAGGATGAGAAGAGTTAGATGGAAACTGAAATGCTTGACAACTAATAATTGCTTAGTGCAAACTAAACGTGAACAAGTTTTACATATTTCAACTTTTATTAGATGGCTCAGTCGCAATGATGACTAACCAACTCTGCCTAGGAAATGACTTAGTGTTTGACATTGATAGTCACTACAACATGGAGATCAACAATACCAAGTACATTTGATGAACTAGAATGAAGATTTTTGAAATATAAAGTTATATTATTGTCAATTCATAACTTTTATTATCTTGTGTAAAGTTTTGTAATGTTAAATTATATGTTATGTTTTTCCTTCAATGCCAAAGGGGGAGATTATTAGCCCCAACTAATAATGTAATAGGTAATGCTATGAATGTATGTGAAAGAGTCATATGAGTTATTATATGGTTGTTGATGTCAAAGTCTTAGTTGTCTAAGTATTATTCTAACCCAATAGAGTGCCATATCATTTGATTCATGAGGAGGATTTGAAGAAAGTATGATGAAGACAAAGTTGCAAGTATGATATTTAATGGGTACTTGAATGAGTTTGAAACTGATGATGTAATATTGATTTAATTATTTTACAATCATATATTTTTACAATATATAGAAGAATACAAGCTTAAATGAGTGACAAGGTTAATGGAGGGAGACTGTATTCACCAAGTGACTATAGTGTTGTCCAATAAATTGGAAAAGTAAAAGGGAAACATAGTATTTCTAGAGTGAGTGTTGTAATAACCAAGTTCTATATTACCCACGTAAATGTTATGTTTACTGAGAAACAACTAGAAGAAAAAGTTTGGAGAATTGGAACTAAGGATGACTTTTGATAGAAATTTGGAATGTTCAAGATGGTCTAAGGTATGAACCAAATTTTGTTACAAGATAAATGGCTAGGAAAATTCAATAAGGATCTAGTGATAGATAATGAAGAAGGATAATGATGTGCACAAAGTTATATTTTTTGAGTGTCTAGATTCATTATATGGAATTTGAATGTGGAAATTTGGTATCAAACTAAGATTAATGATTTTGGTTAAGGAAAAAAAGATGGAAGAATTTGGAAGCTTGGAGATGACTATTTAAGGAGGAGATTTAGAAAATTTTAGGCTACTAATTTGGTTGTTGGTTTTGTTATGTTGTTGATCGACTATAAGAGAGGAGATCAAAGTGCAAAATTAAAGAACATGGAAGAAGATAGTTGAGAGAGGTGAACCAAATAGAGGAGGTAGAAAGAGAAGGGGTGAATCAACCAATCAAAATTATAGTGTGAAAAGATATCAAAGTGAGAGATTAGACAAAGACGAGGATAGAATAGAGATTTGAACAAGAAAAGGTAGTCATTATTCTTAATAGATCATTTCTACTATTACTTTCTAATCCTTGTAGTATAACATTTTGGAAAGATGAGTGGACCTAAAAATTCTATGAAATCCTATATGATAACATCAATTAGTGGTGTTTGTAAGTCCTTTAGAGTAGGCCACTCTTCAAACAAGATCAAGGAGTGATAAGGTATAGATAATATTTTGGTGAAATCCTCTAACAAGGTCACATTAACAATGTGTATGTAACCTTTAACAAGGTTGGATTCTAGAAGAGCTAACTTTAGAAGAGTCAAGATTTTTCAAATTTCCACATTAAAACCATGGTGTCGAATGTGTGAATTTTATTTGTGTTGCAAGTTTTTTGACATGGTTTACAATTTACTACAACTTAGTAACAACTAAGTTATTTTATTTACACTCGATAAAGTAAAGAACAATAAGTTAATAGTTTGGAATAAAGTACTTGAAAGAGTTAAATGATAAGTTGAATAGTTACACTGGGTGATTGGTGATAAATTTTATGAAGTTTTATTGGTACTAAAATTATTTGAAGGGAATGTACAATAATTGAGAATAATTTTATCTCCTAGTATTTGAATAAAATCATTAATCTGATAAACAACTGGACTGAATATCATCCAAGTAACTTTACCAATAGATGGAAAATAATTTTACATATAAAAAAATGCATACCAGTAGTGATCCGAATTTGCAAGTACTAGACCTTACAACTCGAATAGTCTTTATATTCTCTACCAATTGTCTCAACTACAGCTCGATGATGTCATACATGTGACCCTTCTTTATAATTTTATATCCCATGTCAAAAGCCATGAGTGATACGTTGTTAGGTATACTCAATTGAAAGAATTTGTATGCCACCACATAGAATCCAAATAAAAAATCAAACTTTGTAATTGTTCTTACTTTATGAGCTCAATTATCCCATTAGACATTTGGTATTTTCCTCAACTTCCATTCTAGGTGTAGTTTGAGATGTCTTCACTTTATTCATAATTAGGTAAACAGTAACCATATGTATTACATCCCTTCTGATTTTGATCAGTTCATCCAACCACATTTTCATTTTCATGTCATGAAAATGGCTCAAAACAACATGAATCTAATAAAATTTAAATTTCTTCTTGAAATATAGGGCATGTATGAGACCATTTGTCTCTAAATGTTTGAACTCATTTTTTAGTTTCCCGTCTACACATAACTCATCGTGCACTTCTTGGAGCTTAAAATTGTCAATTTTACCAATTTTGTATTGATAAAATAAATGAATTTCATTTACCAAAAAAACCCTACATGGAATAGAAGACAAAAAAATCCACCTCATCTATTTTTGCAACAACTATTGGGTACAATTTGTTGTATGGCTCCTCACATGTCTCCTTCCAGATCAACTTCATTGAATTTTCCTTTGAATTCCTCTTCACTGTTGCAGATCTTGAAGCCATTTTTGTAGTTTAGGGTTATGATAGATAAAAAACTTCACACTTTTCTTGGTTCACAAAAAATCCCTCTTAGCACTTTGATTCTCAACAAATTCTGCACCCACAAGCTTCTAAATTCTTCTCCTCTCAAATTGCACAAATTCACTCTAGGTTCTCAAAATGTAAGGTAAATTAAATGAAGTAAGATTTCCTATTACATACAAAAAAAATTACCTTTAACTACAAATTAGAGCTTATTAAATGCTTCGTACCACATATTCTATCATCTTTAATCAACTTAGTTTCTAGTAATAACTTAGTCAAGCTCCAGTTACATCACTTATTTAAAGTAGTAGAGTTATCTCAAACTTAGTTAACATACCATTTCTCCTTTGAGTATTAGTTGCTTGGTCAACACTATTAGCTCTTTGTTACTGACCATCTTAGTGTAACTCACTAATTATGCTAAATTTCCAAACTTCACAAATTGTCATTTTGCATCATATAATATGCAGATATGGACTTCCTTCTATTTCATTCCAGGAGCTGATTTAAGACATGTCATTAGTAGTAAAGTTTCTTACCTTCTTCTAAGGCCTAGTTAGAAGTGGAGGTTTCACCTAATCCATTGGATGAGGTTTCACCATTATGTGCATTTGGTGTCTCATTTTATTTTGACTTCTTCCTCCATCTCTTATTCATCTGTTCACAAATTTCATCCACATTCACTTTTTCTTTACCTTTTGGATGTTCCTCTATAGGTGTTGACACTTAGTTTCTACAGTTCTTGCTTAAATGACCAACCTTGTGACAATAATAACATGACATTCCAAAATTCCTCCAATTACCATATCTTCCTTCAAAATGTAAGTTCGTGCAATTAGTAGAAATATGACCATACTTTTGATATGTAGTGCAAGAATACCATGTATTGACCCTTCTTTCTTGGTTTCCAATTAGACATAATGTATGATTTGCATTCTATGACTTATGTCCAAACTTGTTTCAAGCATATCAATACCCTTTAAATTCATACTTCTTAGATTATTGACTAGACTTAGATCTACACTCATATGGTTTATGCCCATACTTATTACAATAATAACAACAACCATCAAACTTGGGAGTAAAATTGATCTTACTAGTTTTTCTATTGTAGATGTTTGTTGTGTGTCAAAGTTTTTCTGCAAAGATAATAAGTAGGGTTCTTTGGCTTTGGATTGGTGTACACTTCCTTTATTCACATTTCTTTGATGATTCTCCTTTCTTGGTGGTAGAATTCTCAATATAGCCTATTCTAGATGTATCTCTTGGCCGCCTATATCCTCTAAGTTGTTCATCTAGTATCTTGACACTTTCTTGTGTTCTTTTCTTTTTTTTAATGATTTCCTTTCCAAATTTCAATTCACTTTTCAAAATTTTATACTTAATTCTTAACTCAACAATTTTTTCCATCTTTCTATCAATCTCATGATTAACACTAACTACCTAATTTACCATATCATAGTGGTTTTGATTCAATCTCTTGATTTATTCTTCTTTGGCATCCAATCTTGCAATGATTTGTCTATTGTCTTCTTCCATCATTTTCTTGTCATCATCATCTTTTCTTTTTATTCCATTACTTCACACATCCTAGTAGACTGAAATTCTTTCTCTCTTTTAAGTGATTTAACCTTCTTAGTAAGGCTATGGTTTTTCTCCAATAGATCATCTATGGTGACATTAGACATGTTTCCATCAAATAATTATTTAGTAACTTCTTCCCAATATGTTGTTTCATTGGCTTGTTGAGCTATTTCCTTCCTAATTTTCAATGTCTATCTTAATGCATATTTCATCTTGTTGATTTGATTCATGGTCATCCTTATCTCTAGTATCTGATTCTCAGTAGTCCTATAATGCCTATGCCTTTCAATGACTTGGATCTTTTACTCTTAGGTGGTAAAACCTTCAACAAGAGAACTAAGCTCTGATACCAATTGTTGGAATATTATGAAAGTTAGGATGCTAAGATGGGAGGGGTGGGGGGTTAGTCAATATCTTCAAAAAAATTTACACTTAAACAAAACTTAATGTTCTTGTTGCTTCCTCTATCACTTGGTAATCACTAAAATTTTAACATAGTAAATCAAAGTAACATAACTAATTCAACATTCAAAAACCATAAATACATAAAAAATAACACATAAAAAACTTATTTGGTCATGAAAAAACCCTTGATCAAAGAAAAATCTACAGTGGGGATGGTACCCACAAATCCATCACTACTGTAGTAAGAGGGTGCCTTGTTAGGGCTACAATATTTTATCACTTCTAGCAACTTACTCTATTAGGAGTACACAATTAGATCTTCTAGCATATACCTTTATCAAGAATTTTACAAGATTCTTTATATGTGCACTTGATTAAGAGATTTGCATAAAAGATTGTTAGGTCCACTTTTTGCAAGGACTTAAAATTACTACAATGATGTAAAAGTAGCAACAAATGATCTCTTAAATCAAAACTTACTTTTCTTGATAAGATCCTTCTTCTACTCACTGATATCACCTTCTGTGATTGATCTATCATTACTTCTTAATTCTATGTTTATCTTTAACCTCTAACTTCTAGTATCCTCTATAATTTGATCTAACTTATGACCTCATTTTTTACTTCAATACTTTTCTCAGGAACAACAACCTTAAAAGTATTTTAGGTATGTCCTTTTATAGTTTTCATTTTCCTTTTTGATAAGTGATATAATAAGGGATTAAAAAATTTCCATGTAATACTTCTCTAATCAAAATCAATGATCTAGAACCATCCAATTTTTTTCTTTTTTTACATTCTTTATTTTCATTGGTCTTTCTAGCCTTGAAATCATAAAATAATCAATTCACATTCTCCAAAACATCTTTGAAAATCTTTACCTCAATCTGTGTAAACTTTTTTCAAGTTGGTATGCAATTGAAATATTCAAGACTATGCTAAGTTATTGAGAGGGGAGGGGTGAATCAGTAACTTCTAAAGCTTCTACCAAATTCAATTCTTAATCCAATAAACCAATTAGTATTTAATTCATCAGATCTGATCTAATAATATGCATGAGAAACTGAAAACATGAAAGCATCCACAACATTTGAACACAAGATTTGGTGACCCAAAAACCTTCCAAATAGAAAGTAAAATTGGGATGGGGATGATACCCACAAACTTTAGTATTACAATATAAAGTTGGCTTGTTAAGGCTTACATTAATCGCTTATGATGATCTACCCTGTTAGGAGCAAATAGGACTGCTAGGTCCACCTTGTGAGAGGATTTACAAACATACAATGAAGTATGCACTCGGTAAAGAGATTTAGAAAATACTATTAGGTCTACCTTGTTAGAGGATTTTGACTAGTTCACCTATTAGGATGAAGTAGTAGATCTCTAATTTTACAACTAAGTTTTCCAATAGGGATTCCTTAATGTACTGATCACCCTTTTGTGATAGATTTGCCACTGCTACTCCTTGTACTAATATGGCCTTTATAATTCTTTATCTGTTGCATTCATAATACATATGCTTACACATTCACATTCTTACATTTTCTTTCTCTTTCTTACATTTCCATATTTATTACATTGGATATGATAAAATACATCACATATATATACCAATCCAATTTACAAAATAACAAAGTTGGCCATGATACGAGTTAACACAAATATTACAAAGTTGGACCACATGAAGATACTTGGTTTTTGAAAACTGACTTAGTAAGGTTCTAATACATGACATTTACTATCACTACTTGGCACCATCATGCTCTTGGTAGATGTAGAAGCTTGGTCCATATTGATCACTTTCAAGTAGTCTTGAACTCGGTTTGCACTGGTGACTCGGTAGATATTGTGTAACTTGGTAAACACTAAATCATTTGGTTACCATGAAGTAGCTCGATTAACACTGACTTCACATCACCTGAATTGCAAACTCAATAGATACTATAATGCTCAATAAACATAGGCTTCACATCACATGAACTGCAAACTTAGTAACCACTTGATAAACTTGGTATACACTAAAATGCTCAGTTTAAACTGCTGAACTTCACACTGACTAAATCTACTTGGTAACAACTAGAATTAGTCCAAAATACTTGGTAGGAACTGTAGAACTTAGTGGCTACTAAATTACATGGCAAACACTATAAACTATTCAATAATCTTGATAGCTATACATAATCTGAATAAGTGTGTATCACTAATACCAAACTTGACTGACATGTCAACAATCTCCCCCTTTGGCATTAGTGACTAAAACACTTATTAGCCCAAACCTGAATACGTTTTATTCATCACCATGTGATACTAGCTTGGTCTATTTTTGAGATTCTTCAAAATTGATCTTTGTAAGGTATATACAGAGTATTTCTTCACCATAGCATATTTCTCCCCCATACTATGTGATCCACTATGTACATATAGTAACATATCTCCTATAATAACATATCTCCCCCTGTAATTGTTCTCCCATATCTCATCCATACCTCATCTCCCCCTTTTTGAAAATAATACCAAATATTTATTCTAACATATTTATATGGAGACACCAAAATGAGATAGTTATTCAGAGTGTACCTTGAGGATAATTGCCAAAGTTTTATCCTAGTTTTCTTGCAGTACCTTGCATGTGTGAATGAAAATTTGCACTTCTACTAATAATTCAATCATGTGGTCAGCAACAGAGAAGTTGTTATCATGAATCAAGTCTTTGAATATATAATGTGATTCTGCATAGAATCCATGACTGGAAGGATCATATTTTGTATATCAACCAATGTTGAATGGATCCTTGCTTCTTCTCTTAATAACTCAACTTGCAAGTTTGACACAAATGTGATTTTCTTAAAATGTGTAGAGCTTGAACTAGGGTCAAGTTGTAGCTATTGAGCACTTGCTTTAAGATTAGCATCAGTTTTGGACAATTTGTCCTTAACTTCCTTGGTATACTCAGTGAAATTATATAGTTTTGCAAAAAATGATGACACATTTGAACAAGACGCCTCAAGATTGACCAAAATTGTTGAAAGCTCAACTTGATGAATGACTATTTGTTGAGCAATGTGCTCTAGCACTTTATTATTGAATTTCTTTTTAGCCTTTTCAACCAATTTTTCTTGACCTTTGGTGTCCTCATTAAACTTTTGGACTACCTCTCCAAGCTGAAACAAAATAGGTTGAGAAGAATCAACCTCAATTCTAATATCCTCAAATAAAATATTCTTAGCATCATCTAAAATCTTATAGTCTCTATCTCTTTCCTCTCTCAATCTTTCTTGCTTGGCCTTTTTCTGGAGGAGTTCAACAAATATGTGCATTTGGTCTGTAGAAATATTGTAGATATCCCACTTGGGAATTTTTATTTCCTCATCCAAATCTATATCTTCCTCTATCTCCTTTCCTTTCAAAAATTATGTACTTAGTTGAGCCTTAGGCTCAACTATCCTTCACTTATTACTTTAGAACCTAGAATAGAAACAATAGTGGACATGCTTGAACTTGTAGTAAAAATTGATATAGCGTTGATTGATGGAATACTTATAGAAATGCTTGGAGAATCCAAAATTGATGAAGTCAAAATTGTAGAATCCAAAACTGAAGTATACAAAACTAGAGAGCTTACCATGGATGAACACAAAATTGAAGAAATCAAAATCAGAGAGGTGATGACTAAAGAACTCAAATTGGCAGATGAAGAGGGAGTCTACAGCTTAGTTGATGAAGTGGAAGTCACTTCTATCAATTATATGCTGATTTGTGTTGGGGCAAAGAGTGATTGAACATTTGATGTATCTGTGTTAGTCACAACCAAACTTTTTGAAGCTGTCTCCATACTTGATGTAGTCAAAGGTTTGCTTAGGGAGTGATGAAGTGAGGCAATGATTGCAGCAGCTATCTTGACTAGGTTAGTCTCCTCATCATCTTTCTTATCTTCCTCGGTAGCTTCTTCACCTTGATCCTCTTCATCTTCCTCATTATCAAAATGAGTCATTTCTTCAACATTTTCCTCCTCATCTTTCTCCTTATCCTCTTCTTCATCAACATCCTTTACTTCAATTGGATATTCACTTAGTTTATGAAGATGATAAATGTTCTTCCAAGTGTTTGTAGCATTCTTAGTTACCTGCTCTATATCTTTGATCAAAACTAAACACGTATTAAACATTAGAGTCATTTTATCTTCATTTTCTTTAAGGACTCTTTTACCTCAGCATTTGATATGCTCGGTAGTAACTACCTCAGGGCTTGTGCATAAATGTCATTTACTATTTGCATGGAAAAATCCCATCTTGGCTTTATTTTCTTTAGCAATTCATTAGAGATTTGAGAGGCAATCTAGTCTGGTGAGTACTTCCATTTACCCATTTTTCTCAACACCTATTCTTCAACTTATTTCTACTCTACCTCTATCCTTGTCTCATATTGCAAATATTTGACATTTGTTTTTCTAACTCCTTCCATTTGCTTCAATTTTTCTTGAAAGGTGGGTGGAGATCTGCTGAGTACAATGTCACTTCCTTTCTTTTGAGACCTCCTTGTGGAGACTGTAGTTGATGCCTTTGTAGGCTTGGTGATGATCACCTTGCCATTTTTCTTCAAAGGTTCTTCTTTTTCCTCTGATTCTTCTTCATCCTCTGCCTATTCCTCATCTTCACCTTTACCCTCGATTAACATGAGAGGTGCACTAGATTTCAATTTGGCTATCCTCCTCTTCCATTTGTTAACTGCCTAAGGGAACTTTATTTCTAGCTCTATCCTTGCCTTAGTCTCTTCATAGGTACCAAAGTAAGGGGCCTTCGAATTAATAGGTTCATTGTTAAGGGCTTCAATGATATACTTGGTGTCATCAATGTCTACCTCATAGCCAAGAGGCTTGACTGCCTAGATGTATACCTTATCACAATCAACCATGAAGTACACATCATCCTTGTAGTCCTCAACTAACTTCTTAGGTATCCTAAGCCTATTGTTAATTTTTATCTTTGAACACATCAAAGTAGTTGTCCATGATGGTTCCATAGTTCTCTCCCATTTCTACAATATATTCATTTATTTGGTATAGTATAGGCACATCTTTTCTTTAGACTATAGTGCCTTTGGAAGGGAAGAACTTCTGGACATAAAAGAATAAACATGTTAGTAGAGAACTAAATTTGCATGGGTTATTCTTGGAAGTTTTGATACTTTCCATATTCTTGTTGAATTGCCTCAATAATAACTCAACAAGGTCATAAGATAACTTGTTCTTCACCTCTTTATATGCCAAGTCCATTGCTTCACATGATACACTATTAATACAACTTGAACTATATATCTTATGAGCTATAATGTGAATACCAAACTTCAACTCTGCATCTATGATACTGATTATTTTCATGCCTTTGCCATCCCACTCGACTATAGGTTTTCTTTTCCAACTTTGCTCAACCTAGGGTTTTAGTTATTTTGGCTTTAGCAAGTATGGGAAGGCTAGTGATTCGATGAATCATTTTCTTGGTTATTAATATTAGTTGCTCTAACCATAGTTGTCTGTTATGCACCTGGCTAAGGATATACCTAATCCATTTAATTTGAAACTCTTGGGGCATATGGGGAATGTGAGTTAATCCTTTTTCTTCCAAATGTTGTTGCTTGGGTTTTAGGGTTCCATCAACACACAATTGACCTAGGGCATCATCCATCTCCAGAATACCTATTTGTTGAATTGCACATTTAAAATGAGTTTGAATGTCATTAACAAGAAGTACCTTGGGAGGGATTTGAGATTGAGCTCCACTTGGGTCTAGGGTTTCAACAATCGCATGCACAAGCTTGAAATCTGGTGCCTTCCATTCAACACCTCGAACTAACATTTTTGAACATTTCTTAACCTTGTTGCTGTTGGATGCCATTTTCACTTGGTAGCTTGAGAGAACTTTGAAAATGTTTGCAGGAAATTTGATCAAGTCACTTGATTGCACAGAAAATAACTCTTCGTAATAGCACTAAAAATTTTATAGTAGGAAATGAATTTGATTCCATGCCTTTTGTTAATTTTTTTCCATTAATGCTTGATATAGTGGTAGATGAGTTGACATAGTGCTTGACAGACTATCATCCACTACTTTGTATTGATCACTGGGTGAAGTCTTCATGACTCAGTAACTGTAAGTGCCTTCATTACTCCCGACCTTGCTCAGTAGAGTCTATGACCTGACCTTACTTGGTAGAGAAGGTAACTCAGTAATCATTGATATAGATCTCAAGTGCTTAGTGATCCCTTTGTATCTTACATACATAATTGGATCTTTGTTATCTTTCAATTGGAACTGATTCTGATGTCTTCTTTGATAGCCTGGTTCTAGTTCTTCCTTAAGAACTTAATTGGAAATGGTAGAGTCACCCAATTCTTGAGTGACTTGACCATAATTACTCAAACCAGTATCCTTGGTAGACTTAGGAATCCATTTTTGCCTCATCTGCTTTTGAATGTTATTAGTCTTTGCCTTCTTCTCATCTTCAATTTTACTAGTATTAATACAATTCTTGGCAAGATGATTAGGTTTTGTACAAATGAAACATCTTATAGTGGTATCTCTTTTTCTCATATGATGTTTAATACAATTCATACCAATGTGTCCAAATCCTCCACATTAATGACATCTACACTAGGTATTGTAATCCTAACCAAATATTGCTTTCACAATTTTCTCTGTAGGATTCAATGTCTTTGTTTTGCATTTTGATGCCTTGTGTCCATGTTTCTTACATTTACGACAACTGCCTTCAAATTTTGGTTTCTCTTTGCATTCATTAGCCCTGTGACCATGCTGATTGTAATTGTAACATTTTCCGTTGAATTTTTCTTTTCTATTACTCCAACATTTGTTTGATGTATGACCTATCTTACCATAGTGATTGCAAGTAGGTCTTTGATTCTTTTGAGCACCTTGTTTGGAGGATTCACATTCTTCTTTGTATCCAATTCCTACTTTTCCTTTTTTCCTATAAAGGTTATGCTCATTCAGTTGATCCATGTCTGCTTGAGATTTCATCATTCTTTCATTGATTTGCTTCTCAATGTTTAGGTCATTTTCCAATCTTTCACTAATTTTTTTTTCAGATCTTAGCTCATTTTTTATTCATTGATTGATTTGTCTTTCAAAATTTAGATCATTCCTTATTCTTTCATTTTCAAGTGTTAGGCTCATGATTTCCTCATTTGCATTGGAGAACTTATCCATAAGGTCTACTTGATGAAGGGATTGGTTTTGAATTTTGTTGTTCCTTCCATACATCTCTTCTTTTATCTTGTTTCTCTATTCCAAGACTTCACATAACCTTATTAACTAAATTTCTTGTTTTATTTCATCTTTCTTACTTCTTCTTGCAGGGAATCATTCTTTTCTAGGAGTTCTTTGATTACATTATTTTCTTCATCTAAACAGCTTGAAGGGTGAAAGTCTTCAATTCTTTCTTCAATGTAAAGATGATCATTCATTTGATTTGCAAGTTCTTTTCTTCTTTTTAGGGATTCAAAAAGTTGCTCCTTAGCTTTCTTGAGTTGGGCAATGGCCATTTCCAAATCCAAATTTTCATTGCCAATAGCTTTGTCAAATTTGAATATCTCCATATCCTTGTTCTTTGCTCAAGTCGTCAAACTTTCTCCTAAGAACCACAAATCTCTGATACCAATTGTTGGAAATATTCAAGACTATGCTAAGTTACAAAGATGGGAGGGGTGAATTAATAACTTCTAAAACTTCTACCAAATTCAATTCTTAATCTAATAAACCAATTAGTATTTAATTCATCACATTTGATCTAATTGCATGCAGGAGAAACTAAAAAAATGAAAGCATCCACAACATTTGAACACAAGATTTGGTGACCCAGAAACCTTCCAAATAGAAAGTAAAACTGGGGTGGGGATGATACCCACAAACTTTAGTATTGCAACATAAAGTTGGCCTATTAAGGCTTACATTGATCACTTCTGATGATTTTCCCTGTTAGGAGCAAATAGGATTGCTAGGTTCACCTTGTGAGAGGATTTACAAACATATAATGAAGTATACACTCAGTAAAGAGATTTAGAAAACACTGTTAGGTCTACCTTGTTAGAGGATTTTGATTGGTTCACCTATTAGGATGAAGCAATAGATCTCTGATTTTGCAACTACGTTTGTTGATAGAGATTCCTTAATGTACTAACCACCTTTCTATGATAGATTTGTCACTATTGCTCCGTGTACTAATATGGCCTTTATAATTCTTTATCTGCTACATTCACAATACATATTCTTACACATTTTCATTCTTGCACTTTCTTGCTCTTTCTTACATTTCCATATATATTACATTGGATATGATAAAATACATCACATATATATACCAATCCAATTGACAAAATAACAAAGTCACCCATGAGACAAGTTAACACGAATATTACAAAGTCAGCCCACATGAAGATACTCAGGTTTTGAAGACTGACTCAGTGAGGTTTTGATACATGGAATCCACTATCACTACTTGGCATTGTCATGCTCTTGGTAGACGTAGAAGCTCAATCCATATTTATCACTTTCAATTAGTCTTGAACTTGATCTGCACTAGTGACTCGGTAGATATTGTGCAACTTAGTAAACACTGAATCACTTGGTTACCATGAAGTAGCTTAGTTAACACTAGCTTTGCATCACCTAAACTATGAACTCATTAGATATTGTAATGCTCAATAAACATAGGCTTCACATCACATGAACTGTGAACTCGATAACCACTTGATAAACTTGGTATACACTGAAATGCTTATTTTGAACTGCTAAACTTCACACTAACTGAGTCTGCTCGGTAACCACTAGAATTAGTCCAAAAGACTCAATCGCATCTGTAGAACTTGGTGGCTACTGAATTACATGGTGACCACTATAAACTATTCAATAAGCTCGATAGCTATACATAATTTGAATAAGTGTGTGTCACTAATAGCAAACTTGACTAATATGTCAATAGGTATGATAGTGTCTCTTAAGATTTTGTGCCAAATGAAACTTTTATGTAGCTTATGTGTTACTCAAAAAAATTGTCCTTTATGTTGTCATACAATGAATATTCTATTATTCATGTTGTCGCTCGGTGTAACCTTTGCTTAGGAATAATAGTGTAGCTTAGTAGTCTCCTTCTAGCTTAGTTATGTCTTTTGATTCAGTCACTTCATCTACTTGATAAGAATATGACCACTCAGTAAGTAATGAGCTTAGGTATAATTAAAATATTATTTTATTTCCTCCTCCATCACTTGGTCAATATAGTAACTTAGTTACTATGCACCTTTTCTCTTGGCATTTTAACACTAATTGTCCATATGAAAATATAAGGGAATTATAACTCCATCTTTTTATTTGATAATGCAAGTCTTCTCTATAATTGCAAATGTTCTCCTTTGTTTACTAGTTTTCCAATACTCAATAGATTATGTTTAAAATTATCCACAAAATAAACATTGTGAGTGTTAGTCTTTCCATTAAGTGTAATAGATCCTTTTCTTTTTATATGAAAAGCTGTATTATTTCCAACTCTAACTATTCCTCCATCATAGCTATTGAATTCAAAAAACTTATTCATATTTCTAGTCATGTGATGGGAACAACTACTATCAATAATCCAACTAGATTTCTCCTTTTCATTTTGTGACATTAATGCTTTTTCTTCTCTAACTTCTTATTTTTCAGGGCTTTCTTCGTTAATAGAAAAAAATCTTATTTCATCATAATGTTCACTCAAAATTTCCTCCAATTTAGCATTTAAATCATCCTCATTAGAGAAAAGACAATCCTTAGGAATTCTTGAATGATAGGTATTTCTAGTCTTTCTTACTCTCTTAGGACATTTAGAAGAATAATGACTATATTTATTACAAGTCCATCATATAAGAATTTTTTTATCTTTAGGTTCTCTCTTCATAAGAAGGGAAATTCCTTCCTTAATCTTATTTTCTTATTCAAATTTTGTTCAGCTACTACTGGCATAATATCCACTTGTACTTGTACTTCTTGTCAAAATAGGTTCGACACTTAATGCACATATGTTAAGGTAAAATTGTGTTCTATCATTTGTGTTATATGTCTGTACGCAAGTCTAATAGTCTTTAATATTTTCCATACAACTTCATCTTCAAACCTTTCTCCTCTACATGTCTTGATTCCTGTAACAATTTTTGTTATTCTACAAAAATAATTTCTTACAAATTCAGCTTCCATAATTTTAGCATCTTGAAATAAGCATATCCAATTCTGTAATCTAACCTTTTGAGCATGTTTATCACCTTCAAATGTACTTTGCAAAGTTTTCCAAACTTCATGAGAAAGACTTTAAGATTTCACCTGAGTAAATTCAGCCTCAAGAAGTTATGATAATAGTGCCTCTTTCAAGCATATTGAACATTAATATGTCTTTCTAAGTTTCATCACAACCTTCAAGCTTATCTTCTTCAATCACATACTTTTTAATTTTAGTAATCAACCAATAACCTAAACCCATTCATAGAAAATCCATCTTCATCTTTTTCTTCCAACTATCATAGTTGACTCCATCAAACTTTAGACTTTCTATCATGAACTATTTCATAGATCTCTTTAAGATGTTAAGCTTTTCCTTGAAGGACCTAATTCATTGATACCAATTTTTAGAAAGTAAATTCCACCAAGATAAATGGGAGTTGGTGGGGGGGGGGGGGGGGGGGGGCGGGGGGGGGAGGCAACACTTGAATAATTTATGCTATTAAAATAACTCCCAATATCCTTATTAATTTTGAAATATGTAAATAGTAGATGCAACAACCATAGAAAGATAACCATACACAACCATACACAATAACACTAGACCTCTTAACTAGGGAAACTCTTGATCAAAGGTAAAACCCTGATGGGGATGGTCAACACAAGATGATTTACTAATATAAAAGATCCTTGTGAAATGATGGACCCTCTTAAGAGTCAATGGAATACAATCAGTATATATGAGTCCCTATTAGAAGACTTTGAACCCCTGTTAGGATTTGTGCCAACTCTATTAGGAGTTAAAAGGAAGACATATGTATTGGAATATTTAGAATAACTAAGAGTTGGGGGGCGGGGGGGTGAATCAATTATCCAAGGTCCAAATGTTCAAATAGAACTTTTTAGTATTTAATAGATTCATATCCATATATCCATATCATGCATGCATCTAATAAATCATCCAATAACTCCATAACTTAGTAGGTCACTATCCTAGGTCAAAACAACTTTGCAAAAATGTATACATTAAACACCACAAAATCATTCACACAATTTGACACAAGTATTTAATGTGGAAACCCAATTTGGGAAAAATCACCAATAACATGCTACCAATTTTCACTCTTCTGAAGTGAGCCCTACGAGGAGCGAACCTATTAAAGGTAACAATGCACACTGTTAAATGTGACCTGGTTAAAGGATTTCAATCACCTTGTTAGGAGTGAGAATTTTTAGATGACTTTAGAATATTCCATTAGAATGTCACCCAGTTAAAGTGATGAATGGTGCTCCTCTTAATACCATAAACACATAACATAAACAAAGAAACAACAAAAATTAGAGAATAAAATATGGGCTTCTTATTATCACCGCAAATGTAGAATTACAAAATTTAGATTTATAATATGCTAACCCACATGGGCACCTTCATTATAGTAATTTGCAAGGCAAAGTTGTGAACTATCACCTAGAGCTATCCAGAACTATCCTAAACAATCCTATGAGCCTTCATTATATAGACAACTTTTTCATCACTCAAGAAGGTTTCAGAAATTAACCCTTGAGGCCAAAAAACCCCAAATTACAGAAATTATATTTATTACATTAGAGCCAGCTCAAAGAATTACAAACTTTATTTTATTACCATGAGTAAGGTAGCCTAACTTCTAGAGATCATAACTCACAAATCGTAGCTTTGATTGACTATTATAACCACTTCTCAAAAAGGGAAGATCCTAAACTACAATTCTTGACTTGAAAAGTGCCATTTGGCTGAGGTTTGACCCCCTTCAGAGCCTCTAAAGCCTTTAGAATTGAGTTAAAATATTTTTCTCCAAAATTTTCAACCAAAAATCTGCAATAAATTCTTTGATGCTAAAGTTGGAGCAATGATATTTTTATGGCAGGCTTATAATTTTGAAATGAACCTTCATCTAAAAAATCAAAACATTCTGAGCTCATATTGAAAACCTACTAAAAGTAGTAAGTTCCCAAAAATAGCAACCCCCTATCTACAAGTCATAATTAAAATAGAAAAGGGTGAATTTTTTATTTTTTTGGGTGATGAAAGATTTCCCTCGCACCTAGGATGCTCTTGCATTAGACACCTAGGGTAATTTGAGAAGTGACTTTGTCACCTCTTAGGTGTTTAAAGGAAAACCAAGATAGTTAACATCCTCCTTTGCTAGCCATGATGAATTTTCAATAGGTCATCCTTTCCATTTGACCAAATATTCTTCATATGTCTTGTTTCTAGTGCCTTTGCCAGCATGACTATCCAATATCTCCTCAATCTCTTTTGTAGCCAAACTAGCTGCTAGAATATTCCACTATAGTTCAGCAACTTCATCTCCATCACCTCCTTCATAATATGATATCAAATCTAAAATGTTAAATACTGGTTAATTATTCAATTTAGCAGGCAACTCCACTTTATAGGCATTTCCAGAATCATGCCTTTTCACTATCTTGCACAGTCCAAACTTCTTCATCTTCACCTTATTATACGTACCCACTAGAAAATGCTCATTTATCAAATGAACCATGACTTCTATTAGAAATATAAGAGTAACTAAGAGGGGAGAAGTCAATTAGTTACCACTAAAATAAATCCCAGATCCCTTAGATGTCAACATAGAACATAAACACTACTAAAAATACTGATGCTTGACAAACATGCAAGCACTTGATTAATATTGAAAAATGTTGTAACTCGATAACCACTGAAATAATAGCTATAACTCAAAAAATTCTTAACATGAAAATCTTAAGATGTTATCTATGATTAAACTAAATTAAATTAGTTGCATACCCATGAAAGAAATAACACGAGCACATGACACCAAGATTTAATGTGGAAACCCAATTTGGGAAAACCACCAATTGCAATTAGTTATCGATTTTCACTCTTCTAAAGTGAGCCCTATTAGGAGTCAACCTTGTTAAAAGTTACACAACACACTATTTGGTGTGACCCTATTAGAGGATTTAATCATCCTATTAGGACTGACCTTGTTAGAGGTCTTTAGATGCTTCAATCTAGAAATGCCACCTTGTTAGAGGATTTACAAATAGTTGTTAAGCCAACTCTGTTAAGAGATTTAGATCACTACTACAATGGTCAAAGAGAAACAATGAGATGACCTAATTTCTGATGCAACTAAATTGTTGATTATAGATCTCAATTCTAGCTTGAATAATTGATCCTTCCTAATTGAATGTATATTTACTGCTCCTCAAGGATATTCTTCTTATCCTTCTAATTCACTTCCTTTGAGCATCTTCTATTCTTCCATATGTACACTCGAAAGTGTCCCACTCTAAACCCTTCTATCCGAATGATTCCATGAGTTTGGAATACCTGGATGCCAGCTTAGAGCTCCCTATCCATGGAGTACAAGAGAGTGTATTTCAAGTTCAAGGGCTCTCAGCTGAGCCTTAGGAATACTCTTCTTGCTAGTAAACCATGCAATGGGAGGTTCCAAAGACAAGATGCAAGAATGCAAATGTCCCAAGGAGTTCCTCAAGAATGCAATGCAACTAAAGATTAAACAAGAATGAATATGAAAAGTGCAGCTACTCTAAGCATGGATGAGAGTGTTACAATCCAAATATTAAGCTATGTGAGATAGATTATTGCAAAATAGAAGCTAAACTAACATGAAACATGAATCTAAGCTAAAATTCTATGGTATGAGAGAATGTAGACAAGAAATAGAAGCTCTCCACAAAGCTCCAAAGAACCCTATTAGAAAACCTGTAGCATAACAATATTCAAAATGAGGATGGATCCTTTGAGGGGGAAAGCGCTCTCCCTTTTAAAGTCGTACAGACAGTAGAGATCAAGATGAAGATGGTGGATGATCAACAGTGCCATTTTAAATGAGGAGTGATCCATGTGCACACACAAATCAACCAATAGAATATAAGTTGACTTGTCATATAAGACAAAAGTCACAAAGCCTTTTCTTTTAATTGCAAAATAGAAAAAGGACTTTATGTGTGCACTTTAAGTGGGTTAGAAGAATGGGGTCTTTTATTTAATTAAAAAGGGACATGTTCTTTTAATCAAATAATGGACTTAGGATAGCATAGTCAAACTACAGGTTATAATCAAATAAATTGATTATTAGCAGTTTGGTATAGGTAAATGATTAAATTAATTTAGCCAAAATATTGAAAAGGGGGCTAATAGTCTAGATGACCATTTTTAAGTGATTACATTTTCCCCTCTTTTGACTAATGCGTGATCAATCTGGGAACACATTATGTCAAAGAAAATAGAAAGCCAAGTAGGCGGTTATAGATATAGATATCTAATTTTGAAGAACCAAATGTAGAAAAAGATAGCAAGTCCTAGATGTACAGCCTGATAGTGGTAGTACTAAACACTAGGAAAAGATAATGTCAGAATTCAAGAAGAATGCTAACACTTAGCAAAGTAGATAGATCGAGAACAAGTGAGAAGATCAAACAAATGCTCCTAAGAAATAGATAGTTATAGTAATCAGTGATAGAGTGTTTCTGCCCCCTCGGGATCGAAATTGAAATGAGGTAAGGGGATGCAAAAATTGGCTAGACATGAGAAAATTAGAATATAGAAATGTCCAAGATGACAGATAGATGATTAGAACCCAAGAATGACTATAAAAAAAATGATAAAATTCCCTAGTTTGACTAGAGTTGACCTTGAAGGATATAGCATAAAAATTAGGTTGAAACAAGTAGAAAGGTGATTTTAGACATGAAACAGTGAATTGAACTAGATATGAAGTATGGAAATGATGAAGACATGAAGAAATGAAGATGCCCCAGTGATGATTTAGAGATTAGACCTCAAAAGGTCAGCTAACTGCTCAGAAGAAAATAGAATTTTAAAAGACAATTTTGACCATCAAGATGAACTCGAATTTGGATTTTGATCCCAAAAAAGAATCTAGGACTTGAAATTATTTAAGAGGTCAAAACTTTATATAATGTGATGATAAGATAGAAAAGAGATGAAGTGAAAGATTAAGAAGGTGAAAAGACATGAACAAGAAGAAAGTAAAGAAATATATGAAAGGAGTTAGCTGATATGTCCACAAAAAGATGAAGAGAGAGCTCTTCCCATATGCAAGAATGCAAGACTAAGCTAAAAAATGAACCTAAAATGCAAGCTAATATGAAAAGTGGTTTACCAACAAGAAGTGTATAGCATTTAGACTCTTAATTTCATCATTGAGCATTTATTAGGGACATCATGAGATCATACAACCATCACTAGTATAACTATGGGGATATGAATATGATTGATATTAGATAGGTATGTGGAAATCCAATCTAAGCATCAGAGACATGTAAGTCAAGATAACTACGCGATTAGATTTCGTAAGTTTAATTTAGCAAGATTACACCTGTATCAAGGCATAAGTGCCAGGATAAACCCCAAGTGTGGTCTTGTAAAATAGTAGAGGATGATACATTTGTAAGTCAAAATGTTGAATAGGTCAAGCATAAATGCTTACAACACTATAGACAAACAAAGTATACCCACAAGAAGAAATCAAGAAAACATGCCCCATGCCCCCAGTCTTCTAGTCAATGACATCCTTGAAAGACTATTAGGGATGGAACATATAGTAAATAAATCATCATAGACATCACACAAAGTAGATAAATATCAGCATAGCTTAGTCATTTAAGTGTTAAAGTGTGTGTGTGTAAGTTACTTGGCCATTTCTTCAAGACTTGATTCTGATAGTGGGAAATATGGCGACATCGGAGACCATAGGTAAACTATCTGAAAAGTGTTGAAAAACACTAGATGTCAAGGTGGAGGAAGTGTTGAGAAACACCATTTTGTGAGTTGTCAAAGAAACCCTAATGCACAAGAATACCTCAATAGGCTAAGTAGCTATGCCCCCGAGATGAGGAAAAGAAACAATTCCAAGCTAGGAAATGTGTAGTGAAGTGGATGATTGAGACAGATAGACATAGGTGTGAGGGTTTCAAGTAGCACCTATTTCCAAGTTTTCACCACTTGACAGATTTTTTTAGGACTTTTTAAAAAAAAATTTGTATTTTTGAATTTTTGAATTTTTTTGGTGATACATCAAAGTGCCTATTGCTAGGTTTTCACTAAGATGATCATTTTTTTTTAGGACATTTTCTGATTTTTAGGGTTTTTTCAAGATCATAGATATATACAAGATAGCTGAGTAGCAAGCCTCTAAGCATAGAACTTCTTCAAGTGTAGGATGTTGATAGGTTATGCAAGCTCTTCACCCTCTAAATTAGACAACTGATAAGCACCAGACCCAAATGTTCTTATGATAATGTAAGGACCCAACCAGTTAGGTTCAAATTTCCCATTCTGCTCTCGATGTTGCTAATTTTTTGGATTCTCTCTAAGCACGAGTTCACCTACTTGAAACTCACGGGGGTGAACCTTCTTGTTATATTGTGTAGACATGTTCTTTTGATAAGCTCTCATGTGATTAAAAGTAGCCTTGCGACATTCATCCAAAGTTTCCAGTTCTTGTACTCGCATAGCTCTATGATCTTCATTGGTTATTAACCCATGTAAGGAGATGCGCAAAGAAGGTATCTCAACTTCTAATGGGAGAATAGCCTCAAAGCCACAGACTAGAGAAAAGGGTGTAGCCCCTGTAGGAGTATGAATGGTGGTTCTATAGGCCCAAAGTGCCAGATTTATTTGCAAGTGCCAATCTTTCCCAGACTTGTGAACTATGCGGTGTAGGATTTTCAGCAATGTTTTATTAGAGGCCTCAGCTTGGCCATTCCCTTGGGGATAGTAAATAGAGGACTAGTGTTGATTGATTCGAAACTTTTTGCACAGCTGATTTAAGTCCTTATTCTTGAACTGCCCTCCATTATTCGTAATAATAGAGGATGGGATACCATATCGGCAAATGATGTGATTTAGTATAAACAGGGCAACATGTTTGCTTGTAGCAGCAGATAATGGTACAACTTTCACCCATTTAGTGAAATACTCCATTACTGTGATGATGAATTTATGACCGCTAGATGAGCTTGGATGAATCTTTCCTACCAAGTCTAAGGCCCATTGCTGAAATGGCCAATATGTCACAGAAGGGATTAACTCTCACCCGGGAGCATGTATCAAGTTGCCATGGAGCTGACATTTTTTATAGGACTTTGTATAGCACACAACATCAGCTTGCATGGTGGGCTAGTAATAACCCATCCTAAGCAGTTTTCGGGCAAGTGTAAGGCCATTAGAATGTGCCCTACAAATGCCATCGTGGACTTCGGCAAGTGCCTTCTTAGACTGTTCTAGCTCCAAACACCTAAGCAACGTTCCGTCTAGACCCTTCCTATACAAGTCACCAGAGACCAAAGTGTAGTGTGAGGCGTTATGAAGGAGTTGGCATTTTTGGTTGCACGTGAGGGTTTTAGGAATAACTTGATCACGCAGGTAGGAGAAAATAGCCGCATAGCAGGAGGAATCATGACCCACAATAGTGTAGATCACCTGGTTATCTAAGGAATTGTAGGCTGGATGATGCAGTTCTTCCACCAGGAACTCAAATCATGATTCATGTTCTTGTAGTTGGAGGATAGATGCTAAGGTGGCCATAGCATCAGTAGCCTTGTTTTCTACCTAGGAATCTGTTGGAATTTCACAAAGGTAAAATAATTTCTTAGAGTGTCTATCAACTTTCTATAAGGGATCAACTTGTCATCCTTTGTTTGATATTCATTATTCACTTGGTTCACAACCAGTTGAGAATCCCCATAGATGTGTAGCTCATTTATTCACCATTCAAGGGCCATTTTGATCCCATTTGTTAATGCTTCATACTCTACAATATTGTTTGTACATGGGAAAAATAGTTTGTAGGACTTTGGGATCATATAACCATGAGGGGAAATAAACAAAACCCCTGCTCCAGCTCCATTCTGTGTATGGGATCCATCAAAAAACATCTTCCATGTTCTCTCAGTGATGTACATGATTGAGGCATCTAGAAACTCAATTTGCATAGGTGCTACATCTTCAAGTGGGAAGTTAGCCAACTGGTCAGCTATGGCCTATCCTTTGATTGCCTTACATTCAACATACTGAATGTCAAATTTAGAAAGAATCATCATCCATTTAGCAAGACAACTAGTAAGTGCAGCTTTACTTAATAAATATTTCAAAGGGTCTATGTTGGCAATCAAGTGAACTGTAAGGGCCAACATATAATGCCAAAGTTTTTGGGAGGCAAAAACTACAACAAGGCATGCTTTCTCTATACTTGTATAATTTAGTTCATAAGCCACCAAAGTTCGACTGATATAGTATATGGCTCTTTCTTTACCTATCTTATCACTTTGGGCTAAGAGTGCTCTTAGAGAAGAATTGTAGCTGAAATGTATAGGATCAAAGGTATTCCTAGAATGGGTGGCATCAAAATTGGAGGTTTTGCCAAGTAGCCTTTGATTTGATCTAAACTTTGTTGATAGTCACTATTCCAAATATGGGCAGATCCTTTATGCAATTTTTTATTGAAAGGTTGAGCCTTATCAGCTAATTGAGAAATAAATCTTCTTATGGATTGTAGCCATCCTTGCAGACCTCTAAGCCGACTGATAGTCTTTGGTGGAGGCATATCCATGATAGCTTGGACCTTTTCAGGGTCAACCTCAATGCCTTTTGCTGAAATGATATAACCTAGCAATTTTCCAGAAGTAAAACCAAAGGCACATTTTTTTGGATTCAGCCTAAGTTGGAATTGTTCCATATAGTCCAATATCAAACTAAGGTCTTTGAGATGTGTGTCTCATTTCCTTGATTTTTCCAATGTGTCATCAACGTAGTCTTCCCTGTTTTTATGCATCATATCATGAAAGATGGTTTTCATTGCCCTTTGATATGTAGCGCCAGCATTTTTAAGCCCAAAAGGCATGACATTCCAGCAAAGGGTACCCCATGTACATGTAAAAGCTATATTTTCTTGGTTTGTTGGAGCTATCTTGATTTGGTTATACCCAAAAAATCCATCCATGAGCGAGTACATCTCATAACCTGTAGTCATGTCCACTATCATATCGATGTTTGGTAGTGGAAAGTCATCCTTGGGGCATGCTTTATTGAGATATCCAAAATTAGTACAAACTCATATGGATTTGTCATGCTTGGAGATAGGTACAATGTTGGAAATCCACTCTGCATAATCAATGGCCCTAATGAAGTTTGCATTCAATAGTTTTTATAACTCTGTCTTGACTAGTAGGGCCACATGTGGATGCATTTTTCTCAACTTCTGTTTGACAGGCTTGACATCTGGTGAGATTGATAAGTGATGCATGATGAGATCTGTATCAAGCCCTACCATATCAGAGTATGTCCATGTGAAGTTGACCTTCTTCTCTTGAAAGAATTGAGCAAACTATGTCTTTTCTTTTTCTGACAAAGATTGAGCTACATGGATAATCTGAGGACATTCTTATGTACCCAAGTTAATAGGCTATGTAGGTTCAATGAGAACCAAAGATCTATCTTGGAAATAGCTTGGTAGACTACCAAGTACCTCATCTACAGGTGCCTCAGAGAGGTTTTCACCATTAGATACACCTTTATTTTTACTTTTTTGAGGATCAAACACCGCCATAATGTGGTTTTTGCCATCTGATCGCTTATTTTTCTTTTTTAATTTTTTTTACTGAGGTACTTGATATTTGATTCTGTCATGTTAACCATGAGTTCACTAGTGAAAGAAGTGACAGGTTCAATGCGTTCAGATAACAAGCGATCTCATAGTCATTTTGGAAAGACCATATTTTAGGTCTTTGATTTTGGATAGACCAATCTAGGAGATCCGGGTGAATTAGCGAGAGTGAGGGGGAAGTTTCAATGTGATTGACATGGAAGGAGTCATCTCTGGTGACCTATGAAGTTGAGCCTATAGAAAATGTCGCAAAGGAGTCCAGCTCAGGAATAGTGCTGTAGGGACTAGAGTGATCCTTTGAGACATGTTGTGAGTCAAACTCATCCGACCCTATACTAGACCATTCAACTACATTGGGTTGGGTTGTATAGGCATGAATGACATCCACCCCTAGCTTGCAAGATACATTAGAGAGACTTTACCACTCATACTCATGAGAATTTGTACTCTGATCCCTAGCTATGAGATGAGTAATATTTTGCCTAATTCGTCCTCTATTTATGTCCTCAAAAGTAGACCCTTTTTGTTCCTATTGTTGGGAGGTAGAAGCTTCTTCATTATTAGCAGTCACTATTTCTTCTCCCCAAAGGAGGGAAGTGAGAGGAACAAAGTCTTTGCCTTGTGCAGTGGTAGCAATTATGGGAGAGTCATCATCCTTTGATTCACTAGACATGAGCAATCTTCGATCACAGGTTGGTATATCATTGTTTAGCCCAAAGCCTAGACTAGTGGTGTCTCGAGTATCACGACCTTAAGTGTGACTTAAAGGTTCAACTAGAGCATTCTTACAACCAGTTAAGGACCTGTGGCCCTGGTAGCCCATTTTTTTTAGAAACTTATAGCCTTTTCCATATCTTTTGGGAGAAATAGGAGTAGTCACTATAACCTCCTCATCTTCCTCTTCTCTATAGATCCAGTCCCTAATGGCCTATTCTTCCTTTTCTGCTTCTAGAGGTATGGAAGATTGCACAAAAGTGCCAAAAAGTGTCATAGCAGAAGCATAAGACTTCTTTGCAATACTTAGTTTCCCATAGGATTGAGGGGAAATTGGTAAGGCAGCAATAGAGTCCAAAGTGTACTCGTCCATACCAAGGCTCATCATTTTCAATTTTTCTTCACATTCTATGAAAGATGGTGCTAGCTCATGAGAAGAGTGATTGTGGGGGACTAGCATTTCAATAGCAGATAATATGTTGATAGACATGGAGTTGTCACTGGGGACAACTACTTCAGTACCATTAAAAGGGAACTTAATGCACTGATGGTATGTAGAGGGTACTGCTTGCATATCGTGAATCCATGGCCATCCCAACAACAAGTTGTATGCAAGTGGTATGTCTAAGACTTGGAAAACAACATTCTTCTCAACTAGACCAACTCTGATTGGAAGTACAATTAGACCTTTAGAAGGCCTTTTGACCTCATCATAGGCCTTTATAGTGATCTTACACTTAGGATCGATGGCAAATTCAGACATGCCCAACTGTTGGATTACATCGAACAAAATCATATTTAACCTTGCACCATTATCTATCAAGACTCGGCAGATGTGGGTACAAAAGATTTGAACTTCGACCTGAAAAGCAAGGTTATGGGGATGACTGAGAGCTCGGTCATCTTCTTCAAAAAAGCTGAGATACTGAGGCAAGGAGATGTGGTTCACCATAGCTTGGAATTGTTCTGCATCAATATCTATGGGAATGTTGGCAGAACGTAAAGCTTTCTCAAGGATATCCCTATGCAAGGAGATAACTCTAGCAATTCAAAAATGGAGATTTGTGCTTGTGTGCATTGCAGTTGGCTAACAAGATCATAGTTGGAGATCTTGGAAGTAATTGGTTGTTTAGATGATGAAGCATTTTTAGGATCATTAGCAACTTTTAGGACAACCTTAGATTGCCCCCTAGTGACAACGTTAAGTGGTTCGCCCTAAGAAGATGAAGACTCAGCCACTTGGAGTACCACCTTGGGTCTAGTATCAGTATGATCTTGAGGAGTGGATCATCTCCTTAAGACCACTCTTGGTCGTTCATCTTCAGCATCATAATTTGTCTAGTTGTCATTGTTGGAGCTTTCCATACATATGTATTCAACAGGCTCAAGCATGCCTATAACATTATCAGTGTCAGCGTAAGCATGACTAATTTTGGCGTCATGATTCTTTTTGGAAACTACCCTTGGGGTCTCACCCTTTTTGTACTCAAGTAATGGTTTTTGGAAAGCCTTATGATCAAAATTTTTAACAAGGCCATCTATGACAACTTTGCCAACTTCGATGAGGTCTTGAATTACATCTTTGAGTTTGAAGCAATTTTCTATGTTATGTCCTTTACTTCGGTGATAGCTGCAAGTATGATCTTCTCTCCACCATGGAGGTCTAACAGGTGGATCATAAGGATGTGAGTTGTCTAGTAAGGTAACCAATTTTTTTTCAATTAAGATTTTTGAAACCACTTCATAAGGTTTGACCATAGGTGCGTAAACATGTCGCTTCCTCGCAAATTTAAAGCCTTTTTCAAAGGGTTGTGGCTTTGAAGCTTCTTGTTGTTTTGTTGCATAGATGGCATTGGAAAGGTTAAATGTAGGCTCCTTAGTATTAGGAGTGTCCACTACTCCATCATTGACAACATACTTATTTTTGTTCCAAGGTTTTCCTTTGTCTTTACCGTTTCCATTGTTAACTTTATCCTTGTTTATGACAATGTCACCTCTTTTGATAGCAACATCCTCAATGCGATATGCACTTTCCACCATGGTATTGAAGGATGTGAATAACTATTTTCTTAGATCAAAGTATAATTTGGGTACAAGCATATTGACAAAAATGTCAATTTTTTTAGCCTCAGGCACTTGCCGAGGATACCGAGAGTATAAAGATCTCCATCGTTGAAGGTATATTGCAAAAGATTCTCCTGGTTTTTGTTTGATGTTGCATAAGTCTAGCATAGTCACAGGATGTTGAATGTTGCATAAATATTGTTGGATAAAGTGTTGTGCAAGTTCATCAAACATCTTGAGAGGGGGACTCAATTTGGTAAACCATTCCGTGGCTTGTCCTCTCAAACTTCTGGGGAACAGATGCATAAGAAAGGTTTCTTCATGCATAAAGTCCATGCTAATAGCATAGAAATGTCTCACATGGTCGTGAGGGTCACCATTTCCATCATATTTTTCATACTTAGGAACCTCTATATCTTTAGGAAATGGTAGCATGTATAGACTCCTATCAAATGGAAGAGTGCAAATTGATTCAACAAATGATGTTTTAGGTGGCTCTTTTGAAGTTTGCAGTTGTGCAAATTGTTTCCTTAGTTCCTGTATTTCTTCCCTTAAGATTTCAGCCTCAGTGGGCTCTCATTTTGGAATAATATTCTCAACATTAAAACCTTGAGGGAGTTTCCATCCCCTAGCTGCCATGTATCGGAAGTATTGGTCTCCATTTTCCTCTAAAGCTCTAAGCATTAGTTTTTGGGCAAAGGCATCTTGTTGAAATTTGATCACGTCTTTGCTAGTTACTTCTTCATCACTATCATGATGTGATGGTTTAGGTGGTGAAGGACATGCGCCAACGGTAGCTCTAGGAGTCCTTGGAGGCATGTGATTACCATCATTGTTCTCAAACAGATTTCGAGGACAAGTTCCTTTATATCCTTCATAGCATGCCTGATTATCAGTGTAGACTTGTTGGTTTTCTCTTTCCATAGTGTATATTGCCTCCAAAGTCTTTTGGGTTACACGTACTTGTTCTTCTAGACGATGCTTAATTTCATCAGGGTGCACCATAGTGACTATACCACTTGTATCCTTGGGTGTCTCAGAGGGTGTACCAAATGGATTTTCAAAACTATAGAGCAGATTATGCCTAACATTAGCTATTTGTGTTCGAGTAGACTTGGGATCTTCCACACAAATTTGTTTGTGAGGATGCTTAGGTGGTGTCTCCAATTGCTTGAAAATGAAAGGCATGTGGCTACCATTACCAACTTGATATCTAGTTGTGACTGGCATGTAAAGAGTTGTCTTTGTTTAGTAGGACAAGAAAAGAGAGCCGAATTTGAAGCTTTTACAATTAGGAATAGTCACTTGTCAAAATGTGATAGATGGCTTGTCAAACAGTGCTCAAGATCTTACAGCACGTGTGACTTGTGCCGAGCGGACGAGTGAGAAGCTCAATAGTGGATAGTTAGAATAAAATAATAGTTGAATTTTGACAAGTGATTCATCAAAATGTTTCAAGACTTACATTTGATGGACTAAACCCATCTTTTCAACCTAGGATAAATTCTTCACACACTAATACGTAGCTAGGATCAAGGGTGATCAACATGATGCTCCTTAGACCAAAGAAATCCAATTGTAAACTCTGTTTTTGACCCAAAGTGACTCTAGGCAATACTTTCTCAAAAGGAGGGCAACATAAGTTCAACAAATAGTGTCGCGCGATAGAATTTTAACATGGGTGCAACACTTTTTGTCTAAGTGACAGATATTATAACTGAGAGCATGTGACAGAGTGCCAGTTTTGTGCAAAAAAAGGTTAATTTTTGGTTTGAAGTTCATTTCAATTTGTCAATCAGACTATTGTTTCAATCAGATAGTGTTTCATTTCAGTTCATATTAGTAAAAAACAAGGTTTGTAAACAGTAAGTGTTTTAACATGTCTCAAAACAATTGATCAAGGGTAAAAACAACCTTGTCAATATGTATTTGGGATATCAGAACGGTCTTCCTAACAACTTTTATCAGAATGTTTATGTTGCATGAACATTAACACTGGTCAAAACATCAAAAACAATAGCCAAGCAATCTACCTTAGAGTCACGGTTCATTACTCAACAACTTGGCCCATGCTTGATGCTCCTTCTCCTCACACCAAGTGGTTGCCCACAAGAGATATTGGCTTTGTCATGGAAGTGCCATAAGCACAACCAAGGGAACACATATGGTGAGTGTAAAATCTTGGGGTGATCTGGGTAGTCCACTAGGATCAATCCTTGCACCAAGAAGTTGAGCAGCTAAAAAGGGTAGTTACTAACTTAGGGTGTTTAGATAGGGCTTGTGTTCATAGTGTTCCTCTTGCTCCCAATTACAGGACACCTCACCTTGCAATGAGTAACTGATCTCACGACCACAAGAATACCTTAAGCATTCTTGCCTAGTGATCTCCCTATGGTCGAAATCCCATAAGCGATCACACTAGGAAAAGAAAAACACTATGTCTACCAAGGTTTTGTGTCATTGATAGCTTTGAGTTTATAGTGGGTTGGAAGAGCCAGGTAATTTGTTTGTCCCCACTTGGGTCGTTCCTCTCAAGTTGATCGAGAGCAGGCCCTCTAAAGGATCCTAACTACCACAAAATGGATCCACTCTCAAGGGTCAAGATTTCTAATTCACCTCAAGGGTGAAGAGCATACTCTCCTATCTTGATTTCTTCCCCCAAAAACACCAAGAAGATTCAGTTGCCTCTTACTCTTGAAACCAAATGGTAAGTCAAAAATTCTGATTCACCACAAGGGTGAAGAGCATACTCTCATATCACCAAAAGATTCCAATTGTAAGTTTTAATGTGCCTAAAGAAAACAACTAGTATATGTCACACATTTAAAAATAAAGAACAAGCAACCCTACAAACAATCGTTAGTAGCTCTTGTGCATTTGAAGCTTTGACATGCATTCTTTTTATGTAATGTTTCAATTTTTTTTCACAAGGATGGTAACCTGCAATCACAACTTGTTAGCAACATAGGTTAGTGTGAAATAACATAAAATACTACAATAAAAAGTGGTTAGTTGCCTCAAAAATCCAATTTATCTTCCAATCAAGTGTAAGCAAAGAAAGTGCAAACTAATCACAAATGCTCTCATTTTTACTCTTTGCTTTTGACCTAGTCAACAAGATTAAACTTTTTTACTATGATTACGGATTCAAAAATAGAAATAAAAAAAATATACCCCTAATAAAAATCAGAGAGCTTTCCAAAAATGCAAGAAATTCAAAAAAATCTCTTCATTTATGCCCTAGGGACCCATTTGGTCAAAACAGGCTAGATTTATCAAATCAAGTTTTCGATCCCTAATACGACCTCAAACGTCAAAACACAAAGAGAGTACCCCTCTTATAATTCAAAAATATTTTTAAAAATGTAAGTTTTTCTGAAAAATATGCTGATTTGCAATTAGAAATGACTTTTTATGAAAAAAAAAAATCATAACTCTCGCAAATCATGCCAAAATTCTCTAAAAATTGGGCTGAGACATGTTGGACACATACCCAACTTGTAAAAAAAAATTTAGAATCAAAATCTAAGCGATTTAAAAGATATGATCAAATCTTTAAACCAACTAGATTTTTGGCCTTCAAACCAATCTACTTATGAAAGCAAATGGAGCTAGAAACTTGATTGAAGCCCCACAGTGGGTGCCAAAAATATACACTCGAAAGTGTCTCGCTCTAAACCCTTCTATCCAAATGATTCCATGAGTTTGGAATACTTGGATGCTGGCTTAGAGCTCCCTATCCATGGAGTGCAAAAGAGTGTATTTAAAGTTCAAGGGCTCTCAGCTGAGCCTTAGGAATACTCTTCATGCTAGTAAACCATGCAATGGGAGGTTCCAAAGACAAGATGCAAGAATGCAAATGTCCCAAGGAGTTCCTCAAGAATGCAATGCAACTAAGGATTAAACTAGAATGAATATGAAACGTGTAGCTATTCTAAGCATGGATGAGAGTGTTACAATCCAAATATTAAGTTATGTGAGATAGATTATTGCAAAATAGAAGATAAACTAACATGCAACATTAATCTAAGCTAAAATGCTATGGTATGAGAGAATGTAGACAAAAAATAGAAGTTTTTCACAAAGCTCCAAAGAAATCTGTTAGAAAACTTATAGCATAACAATATTCAAAATGAGGATGGATCCTTTGAGGGGGAAAGCTCTCTCCCTTTTAAAGTCGTATGGAAAGTAGAGATCAAGATGAAGATGGTGGATGATCAACAGTGAAATTTGAAAAGAGGAGTGATCCATGTGCACACACAAGTCAACCAATAGAATATAAGTTGACTTTTCATATAAGACAAAAGTCACAAAGCCTTTTCTTTTAATTGCAAAATAGAAAAAGGACTTTATGTGTGCACTTTAAGTGGGTTAGAAGAATGGGGTCTTTTATTTAATTAAAAGGGGACATGTTCTTTTAATCAAATAATGAACTTAGGATAGCATAGTCAAACTATAGGTTATAATCAAATAAATTGATTATTAGCAATTTGGTCTAGGTAAATGATTAAATTAATTTAGCCAAAATGTTGAAAAGGGGGCTAATAGTCTAGATGACCATTTTTAGGTGATTACACCATACACTTACACACTTTCAATCCTCAACTTGACCTTATACTTATATCATATCCATTTTCAAGTTAGCTTGAATATAACTTAGAATAATAAATAAGCATCTCCTTAGTCAACTAGAACCATCAAACAAATTAATTGAACTCAATATGTCAAAATAAGAAAATCCTTCATTAGTTGACCCTGCTCAGTAGCTACTAACTTAGAAATTATTTTCCTATATTAACCTAGTAAACTAGATTAACAATGAATCTTCACAAAATTCCTTTAGTAACCAAGTGAGCTTGGTTAACACTGGTTCCATTCAACTTTTCCTTTGTTACATGAGTGAGCTCGGTTAGCACTCAACTTCAATGAACTTCTCTTTTATGCCCAAGTGAATTCGGTAGACACTACCTTTTGAACTTGGCAAACACTGGAATTCTCGGTAGACACATGAAAATGTCTTCATTGCTCAAGTGAGCTTGACATACACTGTCTAGTAAAGATATAACATTTTGTGTAACATTGAAGAAAATACACAATTAACCAATTGTTTTCAAAAATCTCCCTCTTTGGCATTGATGGCAACACAACATGTCATAATACAATGAAATTTTAGAGAAAAAAAAATTAAGAAAAATATCCTTAGTTTCATTTTGATTCTCACCCTTGAGAATTCCCTCTATCAATGTGAACTCCCTCTTCCTTTAGTTTCTTCCTCTGTCAGCAAACTCTATCTTCAACGTCTTCTTCTGATAGAAAATTTTCCTTCTTTGATATCATACCAAGTTCTTCCACTTCCTTTGACATCTCTGATGTATGTACAGGAATATGACAGAAAACTATTCCTCTTTGACCTCTTGAAGAAAATTTATGTGATATGAAAACAAACTCTCCCTCTTTGACATCTTATGCCAAAGATAATATTAAGTGAATATCAATGTATCTTATGTACTATTTCATATGCAATCTACCCTTTTTAATACTGCATCAACTTGATTGATCTTCAACATCACTAGGTAATGCATCACTAAAATTCATTTAGTGAGCATTAGATAGGGGAATAACCATTAAATTACCTCTTAGATACAAAAATGCATCCTTAGGTAATGGCTTTGTGAATATGTTTGCAAATTTTTTTTGAGTATTCACATATTCCAATCTTACCTCTTTATCTTGCACAAATTCTCTCAGAAAATGATATTTTATTGAAATGTTCTTTGTCTTGGTATGCATCACATGATTCTTTGATATATTAATTGCACTGGTGTTATCAAATTAAGATAACCATTAGATCCTTAATCTCTACCTTTATACCTGCCAACAATTGCTTGAACCAAACAATATTCAAACAATTAACTACTGCTACAACATACTCTACTTCTATTGTAGACTAAGAAATACAATTCTACTACTTACTTATCCAAAACACTAGTCATTTACCAAGAAAGAATGCTCCACCACTAGTTCTCTTCCTATTATGAATACTTCTTGCATAATCAACATCTATAAAAGATTTCAAATCCAGATTGCCTCGTTTCTTGTACCATAATCCATAGTCTTTAGTACCCTTCAGATACCTCATCATTCCTTTGATTTCCATCATATGATTTTATTTAGGATTTACTGAGAATCTTGCTACCATACCAACTACTAATGCAATATTAGGCCTTGAATGCACTACATATTATAGTTTACCAATCATCAATCTGTATGTGGTTTGATCTACCTCTTTGGAATCATCATTTTTGAAGAGCTTATGTCTAGTAGACATAGGTGTGTTGGATACAATTAACTAATTATGTGTTGTCTTTGATGTTACACAAATGTCATATCAGTTAGTCATTACTTACCAAGCTCACTTGGTTAGCAAGACAATTTTCTTTGTCTACCAAGAATTCCTAGAAACTACTCTATGGAGATAGTGTCTACTGAGTTCACTTGGGTGTCGAAATAATTCTAGTAGAAAGTATTGTTAATCAAGCTCTCATGGTTAACAAAGGAAAGTTGGTCAGAGTTAGTATTAATCGAGTTAACTTGGTTGCCAAAGAATTTTGCAAGTTCACATTTTTAACCAAGTATCTATTGGTTAATACAAGAGATCATCTTAGAACTAGTGTTACCGAGTAGGGTTAGGTATCGAAGGACTTTGTTGATTTCAGATATGAAGTTTAATTATTTCAAGTATTGATCCTAGCTGACTATGGTAATGATTATTGGTCATTGTAATTTGTATTGAGCTAACTTGACAATCTGAACAATATAAATATAAGGTCAAGTTGTGATTTTTAGTAGTGTGCAACTATATTGATTGATTGAAAAGAAAAGTTTGTGAGTGAACTTGAAGTATGATCAAATATCCTTATGGAGTAGTAAAGTAATATTTGATCAGGAAGGATATAGTATGAAGCAGAACATAGATCTATAAACAACAATTTAGTTGCATTTCAATCAGGTCATTTCATCGTTACTTTCTTACTGTTGTAGCAGTGATCCAAAATCTCTTAACAGAGTTGGTTTAACAACTAGTTTTAAATCCTTTAATAGGGTGATAGTTCCATTGAATTGTTTTAAGACCTCTTACAATGCCACTCCTTATAGGGTGATTAAATCCTCTAATAAGGTCACACCTAACAGTGTGTTTTGTAACCTTTCACTAGGTTGGCTCCTGACAAAGCTCATTTCAGAAGAGTGAAAATTAGTAACTAGTTACATTGGTAGTTTTTCTCATACTGGGTTTCCTCATTAAATCTGGTGTCTTTTGTGTTCATTTCTTTTCTCTCATGTTTGCAATTTATTACTATTGATGTTAGATCTGCTAAAGTAAATCATACTCTACATTTACTGAGTTATAGCATTTTTAGTATGTTTACCAAGTGACAGTAGTAATTAGTTTTCTTAGACATCTAAAGGATTTGTAAAAATATTTTGTGGTAGTTGATTCACCCCCCCCCCCTACCTCTCAATTACTCCATCTATATTTCCAACAAGGTGTTCCATGTAATTCCTTGCTTGGAGATTCTTGAAAGAAAGGATAAATATAAGTCAACACAAATTTTTTTTTTTAAAAGTAAGTATAGATGCACATGACATTCGAAATATGAGGATCACAAAGATCACAACAGAAGACTAACCAAACATCCTAACACCAATGGATCTCCAAACGCCACTACCGACCAAAATAATTGACAACCAAAGACACATAACTAAATTTGAATAGAAACACTCCAAATTCAAAATGCAATGCCAAAGGATTGAAGAGCACCTAAGAAGGTAGCCAAAACACTTCTCGAAAAGTTTGGGTCTTACTAAAAAGTTCCCACTATCCCCCTAAATAGGTTTTTGAAAATACTAGGCGATACTTTAAAATAGCCTTGTGAGATACTTTCTAGTATCATATGACCTTTCTCAAGAAGGAGGGTGACTCTTTTAGGGTTTGGGCAACACTCCTCAAAAGGGCATACAATACTTTACCAGTATCATATGACACTTCTTTAAAGGGGGTACGATACTTTCCAATATCACACAATATGCTTAGTGTTAGATTCTATTTAAAGAGATTTCATTTTTGGATACCCATTTGGGTCAAATAAAGATTCCAATTCTCATGGCTCCACTATTGGCTTTTTGGGTTAGAGTTTTTGAGCACCTTGGGATATGTGCTACTCTAGAAAATAGGTTATTTTGTAATTGAGCCATAATTATGATGAGTTAGATGGTGTAAGTTGGATGGATGATTATACTTATAATTTAAAGCACTCTAAAAAAAGAATCAGGTCAAAAGGCTTTACGATATGAAAGTTATTGTAGTTTTAAGTTGCTACAAGATCTCCTAAGAGTCCTTCAAAGTCAGATTAAAGGCATTAAATGACCTTGTATAGGCCTAAAAAAAGGGGGGTGAGAGAATATAGTCCATAAGGCTATAGAGAATTTAGATATCTTTCCAAAAATGTAAATGGTTTGTCAATCAAAGTCCTAGAACAAAAGTTATGCCTCTTGGAAGTTGGACTACCATTTCTGGATTCTTCTAATTTTACATTGACTTCTAAATTTTTTTCTAGAACCTTCTATTTTGGCACTGGATGCCAAATGGAATATTCTAAAATGTATTCCTAACCCTAAACCTAATTTGGTTTACTTAAGGACATTTATTGCATTATAAAGGTAGTTTTTGGTGGAGTTTGGGAGAAGGTACCATGAGAAGGGTTTTCTCCAAAATTTGATCATAATGTAAGCCCATAGGGCATGTCGTGGAGTCTATTTTTGTTGTATTTAATGAAATAGTATATCATTTCTGATAACAATATTCCCCCTTTCTTGTTGTGTTCATTTTTGTCTTGGATTGTGTCCTCAACACAAACACTTAACACACTTAACAAAAAGATTTAGTAATGCAGAAACCCTCTAAGGTGAAGGTAAAATTGTGGTGGGAATGACACTCACAAAATATTTATTATGAAATCAAAAAAGTTTACCTATTATGGCTACAAATTTGGCCACTTATAATGATCTACCCAATGAGGGGTCTACCCTATTAAGATCTTACAAGACTATTAATTCCTACCTTGATTAATGAATTTAAACTATTAGAAGTGCTTTAGAATAACTTGGGGGGGGGGGGGGGGGGGATGAATAAGTTATTCAAGGTCCAAATGTCCTATTAAAATTTTTCACTAAGTATAGTGATCCCATTTAATCATTTATTCATCCAAGCTTTAACTTTTCTAACCAACAAGTTACTGTAAATCAACATGCAAGCATAACGCATAAGAAATCAACACATAACATAGTGATTTACATGGAAACCCAATTTGAGAAAAACCACCAATAACATGCTACTCAATTCTCACTCTTTTGAAGTGATGACTTGTGAAAGGCCTACCCTCTTAAAGGCTTACAACACACTGTCAAATATGACTTTGTTAGAGGATTTAACCACCCTATTAGAAGTGGGCCTGATTAGAGGACTTTAGAACATTCACTTGGAATGCCACCCTATTTAAACATTTAAAAATGGATTTTTAACCAACCTAATTCCATAGGATTTTTAGATCTAATACAATTGCTAGAGAGTATTAGAAAATCTTTGACCTAACTACAACATACAACTTATCTTGTAGATCTCATATCACTTTTCAGCTCATACAATTGCCTGGCCTTCAATTACTACAACTCTAAAAACTTTTCCTCCTTTCAAGCTTATTCTCCTTGAGTCTCCATGCTCAATGTACCAATGCAATCATCTCTTGATGACCACTTATAGAAGCAAAGCCTTTGTGCTCTTCCTTCTCATAGATGTCTTCTTTTTGACACCTTTTTGACTGCTTCGCAGATTAGCTCTTCAACAGCAACAGTATCATCAGCATTTGCTTCTTGGTTTATGACTCCTTAAATAGAAGTCTTGGAGTTCCTTTTCCCGCTCAATTCTTCCATTCTTTAATTTCAATTCATATGGATTATGTAGGATTCATTGCATCTAACCCATATTTTGTTTCCTCTAAAAACTTCTTGAATAATCCTTTAGAATTCACCCAAAAATAGTTTACATAGAATTCTGTGCCACCATCTCATCATCCTTATCTTCCAACTTGTTAAAAAAATTCAAGGTAACCACTTTGTTGCCTCAGATTTGGAAAATTTTTGTCATTTGAAATAATGCAACAGCTCAGCAATATTGAAATACTGGTGCTCAACACATACTATGTTACTTGGCATCAACTATGTTTTTCCTGATGCTCGACACCTGAAGATCACTCGACACCAACTAAGATTTTCTAATTCTCGACACCTAATCTTCACTCAACACCTAAAGATTACTTAGCACACACTAGAATTTATTGTTACTCGGCTCCAACTAAGAATTTTCTCAGCTTCAACTAGCTTGCTCGACACCCACTAATGATCTTAGTTTAAGCTTTGCAGTCAACCTTGTTATAACTTCTTCCTCCAATTTTTTAAACTATGACCAATCTTTGTATCTTTGAGTATGCTATCAATACATAATTTAACCATTATCTTAACTAATCCTTGCACTTCATTAAAATATCATAACTCAACCTTTCCCTTAGGTTCTCTTGTTACATCTTGTTGATCAAATCCTCTTCATCAATCAACTAAGTGATAGTACTTGGATCTTATAAGAAAATGTCATTCCTACAAATAGTAGGTTTGACATCAATGTCAAAATAATGATTGAAAACATCAATTTTCCTTCTTTGCAACAATCTCTCTCTTTGATCTTCAACAATGAACTTTTCAATCAAATTTCCAACAATCTCCCTCTTTGGCATTGATGGCAAGCTGACCTGATCAACCATCAGACTAAACTATTCAACCATAGGTTTACTAGGTTAGAACAATAAGTCAAATGCCAAAAAGTAAATTGTAACTTCACATCTCCTTCTACTATTCTAATTGCTTCATTTCTACTTCTCCCTTTTTCTATTGTATCCTAGTGCTTTGCTTTTCTCCCTCAGTATTGCTCATCTTCTGCTATTCTAATCAACTTTTGATTGCTAGATCATCAGCATGTGATCAGTTACTCACAACTTTTCCCTCTTTCTTCAACAATTGTTGATCAATTTTCTACTATTTCTCCTTCTTTGACAACAATGCCAAAGATGTATTAGCATTTTAGTATGCAAGTGTAGCTTTTGCAGGTTCATTTCATTTCTCCCTTTGTCATCTTGCTTGTGACTTATTTGGAACTTGAGCACTTCTACTACTTTAGGCATGAATCCAAAAGTAAACAACCTCTGCATCAATGTGTAATATCTTCAACAATTAGCTCATTTGATGCAGGGCATTCTTACTTTTGCCTCAAGTAGCATTGGCTAGGGGTATCACCCCTAACTTACCTCTAAGATATTCAAAAGAATCTTTAGGTAGTGCTTTTGTGAAGATATCAACAATTTTTTCCTTTGAGCTAACATATTCCATCTTCACTTGTTTGTCTTCCACCAACTTTCTTACATAGTGATACTTGATTGCAATATGCTTGGTTTTAGCATGCATTACAAGGTTCTTTTATATGTTGATAGCACTTGTATCATCACAATAAAGTATCATAGGCTTAGTTACCTCTTTCTTCATACCTTGCAGCAAATGTTTGATCCATACAATATTGGTGCAATTTATAGTAGCTACAACATATTCAGCTTCAGTAGTCGACTGTGAGGTGCAAGTTTTCTTTTTGCTGGTCTATGTAATTAACCTTTTTTTCCAAGAAAAGTACTCCTCCACTAGTTCTTTTCCTATTTTCAATGTTACCTCCCCAATCTGCATCTCAAACTTTTCACTCCTCTTATAGTACAAGCCAAAGTCATCAGTTCCTTTTAGGTACCTTAGTATTCTCTTTACTACCATTAAGTGGGTTTCTCTTAGATTTGCAAAAAATCTAGCCACTATTCCAACAACTAATGCAATGTTTGGTCTAATATGTACAACATATTACAACTTTTCAATCATTGATCTATACAATGTCTTATTTACTTCAGCTGATTCATCATTCTTGGATAGCTTATGTCCTATTGCCATTGGTGTGCTAACTGATTTTGAGTCTTCTAGTCCAAATGTTTTGAGTATCTCCTTGATGTATTTGGATTGGGTCACAAATATACCATGTTTTAATTGATGTACTTGTAATCCAACAAAGAATTTGATTTCTCCAAACATTGACATCTCAAACTAATGCTTCATTTGATTAGAAAAATCTTTGCAAAGAACATCTTTTCCTCCAAATATTATATCATCAACAAAGATTTCTGATATCAAAATTTCTTTTCTTTTTTCAGCTTTGATATATAAGTTGCTATTGTCATCTATTCTCTCAAATCCTATCTTTACAAGATATTTGTGCAACCTTTCATACCATGCTCTAGGTGCTTGCTTCAATCCATAAAGTGCTTTGTGCAGTTTGTAGACCATGTCCTTGTTCTTCTCATCAATAAATCCCTCTGGTTGTTCTATGTAGACTTCCTCTTCTAGTATACCATTCAGAAAAGTAGAATTCACATCCATCTAGTAGACTTTGAAACTTTTATATGTAGCATATGTAAGTAATGTTCTTACTCCTTCCATTCTTGCAAAAAGAGCAAATGTTTCCCCATAATCTAGTCCTTCTTATGCATAGCCTTTGCAACCTAGCCTAGCTTTATTTTTTGTTATCTCACCATTCTCATCAAGTTTGTTTCTAAACACCCCATTTGGTACCAATCACATTCGTATCAGGTGGTCTAGGAACTAGGGTCCATGTTTTGTTCTTCTCAATATGATCTATCTCTTCTTCCATGGCTTTATACTAGTCATCATCTTGTAGTGCATCTTTCACTATTTTGGGTTCAACCTTGCTCAGTAGACATGATTCATTCCTTGATGTATTCCTTTTCATTGGTCTAGCATCCTTATCACCAATGATTTGATCTGTAGGGTGATGTCTTCTCACATAGTTGGCTAATGTTGGTTCTGTTCTTCTTTCCATGTTTGGTCCTTCAGCTTTAGAATCATTTTATTCTTCTTCATATGAAACTTCATCATTTCTTTCATGTATACTACTTTTAGAGCTAGAATGTGCATTTTCTACATTCTATAGCTTAGCTTCTGAGTGTAGCTTGACATTTACTAGTTGAAACTTGGCTAATACTAAAATTTGTTGTTGATTCCCGACTTGATTTGCAGCATTGTCTTCAATAGTCATTCCTTCATAGAAGTATACAAAGGATCTATAATCCTCTGATTTCTTGGACTCGTCAACTTGGATTTATGCATGCTCATCAAAATTTACATTTGCACTCTCCATAATCTTGTGAGTATTAATGTTCAAACACTTATATGCTTTGCTTCTAGTGGATTATCTAAGGAATATGCCTTCATCACTTTTTGCATCAAACTTGCCACTTCTAGTATCTTTAAGAATATAGTATTTACAACCAAATACTTTGAAATGTTTAACATTAGGTGAATGACCATACCATAATTTAAAAGGTGTTTAATTTGTACCTTTCTTGACTTGAACTCTATTCAATGTGTAGACTGCAGTACTTATAGCTTCTCTCCAATACTTTAGTGCAACATTTTTCTCCATCATCAAGGTTCTAGTATAGTCAATCACTGACCTATTCCTTCTTTCAGCAATACCATTATGTGGTGGAGTCCTTGGTGCTGATGTTTTCCTTTTGATACCTTTGTCATTGCAAAATATTTCAAACTCTTTTGATGTTAACTCACCTCCTCTGTCTGACCTTAGGGATTTTAGGTTCTTTCCTATTTCCTTCTCAACTCTAGCCAAATACCACTTGAACATTTGAAATGCATTAGATTTTTGCTTAAAAAAAATAGTAGTCATTATCTTGGAATAATCATCTACAAATAACATTATGTACCTGTCTCCTAGGTAGCTTTGCACTTCTATTGGACCACATAAATATGTATGGACTAGTTCTAGTACTTCTTTTGAAGTGTATGCTTTTCTTTTTAAGCTAGACTTAGTCATCTTCCCTAGTTGACATTGTTTTCACATTGTATTTTTAGGTTTATTCAATTTGGGTAGCCCTTTGACCTTGTTCTTTTTGCTAATGCTGATCAAATTATCAAAGATAACATGACACAACATTTTATGCCACAACCACACATCATCAAATCTAACAACAAGACATGTTGCATCTTCCATATCTAGGTAAAATAGATTACTTCTAGTTTGTTCACCTTTTCCTATCAGATTTCCTTTTGTGTCATAGATCTTGGTAGCTTTGTTTCCAAATTCAACTTTTCAACCTACATTGCCTGACTATGATACACTCAACAAGTTGTTAATTAATCCTTCGACATAGTATGCATTATCACATGAAATTTTTTCTGTGATTTTAATAGAGCCTTTTCCTTTGATTTGACATGGAGCATCATTACCAAATCTAACACTATTTCCATCATATTGAGTAAAGGTAATGAACTTACTTTTATCTCCTGTAATGTGATATGAGAATCCACTATCTATGATCCACTTTCCATTCTTGTTCACATAGGTAACCAATGTTGTTGCTTCATCTTCATCTTTATCTGATTCATCCTTCATGACCACATAGAATACTTCATCATCATTCTCATCAGAATCTTCTTCAACAATGTAGCATCTCTTGTCTTTCTCCTTGTAGTCTTTGCTATCATCTTCTCTTTTGTTCCTGTACTTGTTTCCTTCTTTGTAGCTCTTCTTCTATGTACATCTTGCAGCAATATGACCTACTTTATTACAATTGAAACATATGATAGGGAGCTTACCTTTGAATTTACCTTTGCTCTATGGAATCTCCTAGCCAATAGTGCTTCTAACTGTTCCACATCTTCCTCATCTGTATTGCTATCACTGGATGCATATTTTCATTTTCTTCTCTTTTTGCTTGATGTCTCCTCTTTAGTGTCTTTTATTGTCATCTTGGCTTTGAAAGAAAATTCAAGGTTCTCAGGTCTTTAGTTATCAAAATTGGATAGCTCAAATGTAGTAAGTCTTCCCACTATTCCTTCAAATGTTAGTGTGTTTCGTTGCACACACCTTAGCTCTTGGATAGCTAAACCTCTAATAGCATAGATAGGGAGAAAAGTTCTTAGGTATTTGCTGATGACAGTTTCTTCTTCCAATTGACCACCTAGACTTCTTATTGCACTTACCACTTCTTTCATTCTAGTAGCATATTTAGTAGCATTTTCACCTTCCTCCATTTTCATGTCATCAAAATTTCCTCTTAGGCTTTCTCTCTTTTCTCTCTATACATTCTGATCTCCTCCATAAATGTCTGATAAGGCTTTCCACATTTTGAATGCAGTGTCACAATATTTGATGTCATCATATTTTGCATAATTAGATGCAAAGGCAATCTCTAGCATTGCTTGATTGTGCTCCTTTTTATTCAAATCATCTGTACTAAGAGGTCCTACTGGATTTACATGTTTTGTACTAATTGAGGTTTGTTTATAGTCACCTATTGATCCAAGGTGCAATTTCATTAGACTTTGCTATGTAGCAAAGTTGTCTTTGTTGAGCTTGTGAACTTCTCTCTTGGACATCTTGTTTTTCCTGCTTCTAGTACCTTGAAGCAGATGGGTTTGATACCAATTGTTAGAAATGCTTTAGAATAATTTAGATTGGGGGGGGGGGGGGGGGGGTTGGTGGGTGAATTAGTTATTCAAGGTCCAAATGTTCTATTCAAACTTTTTCACTAAGTATAGTGAGCCCATTTAATCATTTATTCATCCAAGCTTTAACTTTTCTAACCAGCAAGTTATTGTAAATCAACATCAAAGCATAATACATAAGAAATGAACACATAATACAGTGATTTACATGGAAACCCAATTTGGAAAAAACCACCAGTAACATGTTACTCAATTCTCACTCTTTTGAAGTGATGCCCTATGAAAGGCCTACCCTGTTAAAGGCTTACAACACACTATCAAATGTGACCTTGTTAGAGGATTTAGCCACCTTGTTAGAAGTGGACTTGATTAAAGGACTTTAGAACATTCACTTGGAATGCCACCCTATTAAAGGATTTACAAATGGCTATTAAACCAACCTAAATCCATAGGATTTTCAGATCTAATACAATTTCTAGAGAGTATTAGAAAATCTTTGACCTAACTACAACATACAACTTATCTTGTAGATCTTAGATCACTTTTCAGCTCATACCATTGCCTGACCTTCAATCACTACAACTCTGATAGCTTGCCCTCCTTTTAGGCTTAGTCTCCTTGAGTCTCCATGCTCAATGTACTAGTGCAATCATCTCTTCATGACCACTTATAGAAGTAGAGCCTTTATGCTCTTCCTTCTCCTAGATGTCTTATTTTTGACACCCTTTTGACCACTTTGCAGATTGGCTCTTCAGCAGCAACAATATCAGCAACATTTTCTTCTTGGTCTATGACTCCTTAAATAGAAGTCTTGGAGTTCCTTTTCCCACTTGACTCTTCCATTCTTTAATTTCAATTTGTATGGATTAGGTATGATTCATTGCATCTAACCCATATTTTGTTTCCTCTAGAAACTTTTTGAATAATCCTTTAGAATTCACCCAAAAATGGTTTACATAGAATTATGTGCCACCAGCTCATCATCCTTATCTTCCATCTTGTTCACAAAATTCAAGGTAACCACTTTGTCAGCTTAGATTTGGCAAATTTTTGTGATTTCAAATAATGCAGTAGCTCGGTACTATTGAAATACTGGTGCTCGGCACATACTGTGTTACTTGGCATCAATTGTGTTTTTCTTGATGCTTAGCACCTGAAGATCACCAGCTAAGATTTTTTGATGCTCGGCACCTGATCTTCACTTGGCACTTGAAGATCACTCGGGACACACTAGAATTTATTGTTACTCAGCTCCAAGTGAGAATTTTCTTGGCTTTAACTAATTTTCTTGGCACCCACTAATGATCTTAGTTTAAGCTTTGTAGTTAACCTTGTTACAACTTCTTCCTCCAATTTTTCTAAGTTTGACCAACCTCTATATCTTTGAGTATGCTATCAATACATCATTTAACCATTGTCTTAACTAATCCTTGCACTTCATTATAACATCATAACTCAACCTTTCCCCTAGGTTCTCTTGTTACATCTTGTTGATTAAATCCTCTTCATCAATCAACTAAGTGATAGTACTTGGATCTTATAAGAAAATGTCATTCCTACAAATAGCAGGTTTGACATCAATGAAAAAATAATGATTGAAAACATCAATTTTCCTTCTTTGCAACAATCTCCCTCTTTGATATTCAACAATGAGCTTTTCAATCAGATTTCCAACATAAACATCATAGCTAAGTGAGTACTCTATTAGGATATTTATAAAAAATCTATTTGTAGCACTCTATTAAGAGATTTTTACCCTAAAACACTTGTTAAAATGTATTAGGACTTGATCCTTTGTTTTCCACTTGAATGTTGAAAACAAATCTTCTCTATTCAATTCAATGATCACCTTTTTGATCTAATATGTCACTAACTCTACAATTCACTACTCTATTGCCTCTACCCTTAACACTCTGGTTCACTATGAACTTCGCATCTAAAAATAATAGTAATAAAAACTTCTCTTTCTCTCTCTCCCTCTTAAAATTAGGGTTGGAATCCTTCTTTTATAATCATATTAATATGTTTCTAGATCAAAATTAATGATCCAAAATAATCCCCCTTTTTGCTTGGTCTTTCCAATTTTTTGATTGGCTAAACACATTACATTGGGATCAATGATTCATAATTATAGGTATGATTAACTCCTTAACAAACTCCTCTGTAATAGAATCAATATTAAAACTCATAAAAAATTATTTACCTCAAAGTTTTTGTTATTCCAAACAATTATATAAAATTGTGTTACTTGGCTTCAATAATTATTTTATGCTCAATCTTAAGTATTGTTCCTTACTGACCCTTGGCTCATACTAAGATCAACATGAACTAAATTTCTCAACTTATACTATATTCTCTTATATCTCACTTTCCTTCTATATCACTTGACATATATATTTTTTCTTAGTGATGTTGGTGTGTACTTGACTCTAATTATTACTTGGTCATAACTAAATAGGTACACAACTCCATATATTTTCTTGGCCCATTATGATGGATTAGTTGTAATGATGACTAACCAACTTTGCCTAGAAAATGACTAACTATTTGACACTAAGAGAAAACTTTTCTATAGGGATCAATAATCTCACCCTTCAACATTAGTCACAAAAACACTTGATCATGATCAACATACAAAGAATACAAAGAAACAAAACTTAAAAATACTCCCCCTTTGGGTGAACTCCATATCTTGACTCAATAAACATGATATAGATGTTTTGACTCTCTCTCAGTATATACATGTTCAAAAATCCACTTGACTTGATCATGAGCATATTTCCCCCTTGTTTTTGTCACTCATGGTTGTTAGGGTGTAGGGGTGAAACCATACCTATACAAAAAATGGTTTGTGAGCTAGAAAAATTGTACCTAATGTAACATCCCAATTTGTCCATATGGATTCAAGAGCTTGAATCTCAACCTCCACTAGTACATTCCCCCTTTTCTTCTACCAAAATTTTCAACCAAAGGCCATATTGGCCTATGATTTCATCTTTTTTTGTTTTTATCCTCGTGTTGGTTGAAATTTTGACCAACTTAGGTTAGTTATATTATATTTTGCACTAGCCAAAGGAGCTTTTGTCTACATTGTCGCAAGATCTTTTTGATGTAAGTCTTTTTTGTTAGAAACAATCTGAATTAGTTATCCAGTAATTAAAACATTTATTAACCTTAAACAATCTTAACCATTCAATCAAAGTAAATAGAAACCATAAAAAGATGCACATACACAATTGTATCAGATATGTTGACTAGGGAAACCCTTGATCAGAGGCAAAACCCCAATGGGAATGAAGCCCACAAGATGATGTACTAATATAAATATTCCTTGTTAGGGGATAGACCGTATTAGTAGTCTATTATAAAATTTAGTACATATGAGTCCCTTTCAGGAGGCTTTGAATCCCTTTAAGGAGATTCCAACCCTATTAGGAGTTGTAGAAGATAGAAGGACCCACTGTCCAAACAACTTCTGGGCCAAGATCACTGAACTCACTGTCCAACTGATCTCTCAACTATTCCTTTTAGAATAATTGTATGTACTATACTTAAACTTCTTTCCTCTATCCTATCAACTAGACCAATCACTTTCAAAAATTATAGACTAGGTCACAAACCTTAGATCCAAGTATCAAACTTTGCATCACACAATAAAACCTTGGGAATGAAGCTTCCTTCACTTCCACTCTACTCTTCTTATCTTTGCATTCTATATTTGAGCTACTTACAATTAATTGCATACATCATAAATGATAAAGGAAAATGTCCTTCCTTTATATCAAATCCATAAAAAAATTTCTTGACTCAACTATTACACCTTCTCAATTAATTATTGTAGGACCACATTAAGAACATGCTACACTTAGCGATAACATTGATTTTCCTCCTTGCAACTTGAATAATTTTCCATACATGTGTCATCATGATGAATGAACTTAGCTACATCATCTCTAACATGTCTTCTTCACATCTTTAACTTTGACTTCTCAGAATAACAACTCTGCTAAGAGATATAACAAGTTTACTAGAACATGCCTCTATAAACTCTATCTTAGAATAGTCTTCACCAAAACTTTCATAACTTCTTCTAGAATTAATATCTTATTTTTATGAGGTTAGCTACATATACTAGACACTTAATAGTATCTCCCTTTAACCTAGCTACCAAAAATGCTGAAGGATCTATCTATACCGACTTGATTTTTCCACTATTCTTCTATTAGATACCACAAAAAAATACTATGTTGAAATTAATGGCAAAAATAGTCATGAATGTTGCTTGGCCAAAAAATGGTATTAGAAGCCCAAAGCAATGGACTACTTCATTCAAGATTGGACACCCCAAATGATTCCTAATGCACTATTTAGTCTCATTTAATTATCGACCAGGGATGTAAACTTGGAATGGCATATGAAAAGTATATGCTTCAAACCTCCTCTTCTAAGCCTATTTAAGGAATTCAAATGCCTATTCTTTAGGAAAACTAAACTAAAACTGGTAAGCAAATGTATTCTAATCAAAGCAGAGAATTACAATTAGGAACTACTCCAACTAACTATGTTGTAGGAATAGGCTACTAATTCTAGTATCAATGACTATAGGAACAAAAAAGTTCTAAAACATATAAATGAATAGGAAATGAATTTTACACTAACAAAGCAATTCACTCATCAAGTGGGCCCCCCTTGAATGAGTGAATGGAAAGTACAATTGAGATCAAAGTTTCAAACTTGAACTGAACATTCTATTCATCCATAAAAATGATTGCACTTTATTGAAATAGTATGCAAGAGTACTATATTAAAAACCATTTTGTTCAACTAACTTCCAAAAGAGTCACAAGAATCAATTATTTAAAAGGACACTACTTACTAACTTCCTAAACCTATGATCACTTCATAATGAGGATCGATTAAAACTCATAAAGTTTCATAATGTAAACATTATTGACCATGAACAATCCCAGAATATAGCACACACTAAATCTAGGTGTTGCATTCAATAGAAAGCATTGCCTTGCTTACGAAGATTCTACAATCACAGTTGGCTTTGATGACTCTTGTGCTAGTATGTTGGTCCTTGAATATCCATGTTCAACTCCTGCAAGATAATTAATGCACACACATCCAACCATATACATATATATCCACATCATCAATATTAGGAAAAGGTGTTAGTCTTAATTATCACTCTTGCAAACCTATGACTATAGGAGGTAACTACCCAAAACATAGCTTAGGAGAGAAAACACCCATTAACATTAATAACTATTATATTCACCATTTTTGTCCATGAAATTAAGCAAATATTATGTCTTTAGAGATATCCACATTCCATCTTACATTCATACACATATATATAATCATATACATAGAAACCATAAGTTCATATGCTTAAAACCATAAATGTATGTCTATGTGCAATCAAATGTCTTAGAAAGAGGATAAAAAGTGGTGAGAAAGATGGTTAATTTAAGAGCCCATCAAATATAACATATGTTATGCCCTTAATATTGGTGTATATAGGGTTATGAATAGTAAACTTGTGGCTATATTAATCCTTAATTAAGTCATGTTATCATTATTATATTATTATTTAGGTAGGCAGGTTAGCCTAGGTGTTTTGTAGGGTTGTTTCTATTCAATCTAAGCATAATTAGGTATATATAGGAGGTTGAGAGTCTTATTTCAAGATCATATTGTGAAGTGTGTTCTCATTGGATATATTTGGAGGTTGCCCCCTCAAAGTAGCCTATTACTCTTAGTTATTATCAAATATTTATATAATATTTAATATTATTTCTTCTATTGTGCAAGTTATTTCATTACAAGTGGTATTAGAGCATGATCTTGGCATCGTAGAAGCAAGAATTTTTCTCAACATTGGAGCAATTTTGGGAAGAGCATAACTTTCAAATTTTAGCAAAAATTTCAAAGATTTTTAAAGGGTTTTTGAAGACCATATTAAAGAAGCTATAGTCCAAAATTTAGAGGAAATGGAGAAAACTTGAGCAAATCACTGTAGAATTACTATTTCTACACAACATATTAAGATCTACATATCTCTCATATCCTGGTGAATTGGAGTATAACTTGTATTGGATTTTTGAATACATTGTAGAGGATCCTACATTTGAAATCTTGGAGAAATTGAAGCAAAAATATGCAAGTTATTTCAAAATTAGGAAAACTCACTCTGAAAGAAGTAAATTTGCTAATTTTTTTGGATTTTTTCTGAGTAAGGGTTGTTGATCTCATATTGGTTTTGACAATTGAGTGTCAACACACTTAAGAAATTCACTAAGTTCATACTAAATTAGTAATGTATGCTGAGTATGATATGTAAATACAAACTATGTCAAGTTGAAATGAGTGTTGAGTCACTCAAGTGCTGAGAAGACAATACATGCCAAGTGATTCAAGTGACGAACAAACAATAGATGTCGAGTAGTTCAGATGTCAAGCCAGAGACATAATTATAGTATGTGTTGAGCATCAGTAACCTCAAGTGTCGAGCAACATAGATTTGACATATTTTTTTGTGATTGCACAAATAACTATGTAAACTATTTTTCCACCAACCTAAGGATAGAATACAATCTTTTGAAGATAAGGACGAATCTATATGCAGATTCCCTATGCAATTAGATGTAGTTAATCAAAAAAAGGTAGGATTAAGAAACAAAAAGAATGAATCTCAGCAATAAGTTCAAACCTAACCCTAAGTCTTCTAGTCTTCTTAAGGAGGACAAAACCCTTAATTTCATAATAAGCATGTAAGGAATTGAAGGAGAAGAACAAGTGAAGTTTGCATACGAAAAAGAAAAGCATTCATGGAGGCTTAGAAGTTGTAGAGAGAAAATTGCAGAATTAGTTTGAGAAGAAAAAAGGATAGAGGATACAACACTGACATATCAGATCAAAGAGGATCAAGAAGGACATAGTACAGATTTGATTTTTAGTCAAGCTACTGAAGCTAATCACAAGATCTATGCCAAAACATCCTAATAGGTGATTTTAGTGAAATCTCTTAAGTAGAGTATTCCTAATAGACTATTATAAATCCTTTAATATTGTGGCATTCCTGTTGATCAAATAAGTAAGATTAAAAAATGAGTGTCAACACACTTAACCATCTTCATTATACATGCCGAGTATACAATGGAAGCTGAGCTAGAACTCTAACATATGCCGAGTCACAGATAGTGCCGAGTAACACAGGAAGTGAATAGGTGTTGAGTAACACAAGAAGCTAATAGGTGTTGAGTAACACAAGAATTCTATAGGTGTCGAGTAACATAGGAAGTTAATAGGTGTCAAGTAACACAGGAAGTTAATAAGTGCCAAGTAACATAGGAAGTTAATAGGTGCCGAGTAACAAAAGAATTCTATAGGTGTTGAGTGACATAGTAATTCTATAGGAGCCGAGTAACTAGGAACTACAGAGGATTTCGAGAAATCAAGAATAAATGGTGCCAATCATTAGTATTACTTCATGTGCCAAGAAATGCAAGACTAGCATAAGAGTTTGTGTAATAAAAAACCATGATTTGAAATGGTTATGCATGACTCATGACAAGATAAAAGGATAAGATCAAATCCTCCCAACCACCTATGAGATCCTCATGCAACCAACCAGAAAATTAGAGATTGCATGCAACCAATGGGTGAATTTAAAGGGTTTGAGTGGGAACACTTGAATCAAAGATGCATAATGAACCACTAATCCTTATAAGGGAGTCTTGACACCATTGAATAATGAAGAGTTTAAAAAAAAAAAAAGAGAAGAGAAAAGAAGAAAGAAAAGCAGAGCCTATTATTAAGGTTGTTATAGAACATTTGGTGTCAAAGATTTAGTGGAAAGGACAACATTTACACATCTAGTTGATCAGAACAAAACAAACAACACAATCAGCAGATCATATCTAGCAGATATTAGTGATAGAAGAACAGATAAAGTACCTAAGATCAGCATTAGAGATTGCATTAGATCAGGTGTATTATTCTAATACTCTCTCATAATTGTATTAGGAATTTGGAAATCCTATTGAGTTAGGTGGGTTCAACAACCTTATGTAAATCCTTTAACAGGGTGACACTTCATGTAAAGTGTTTGTAAATCCTTTCAACAGGTCACATTTGACAGTGTGTAAAGCCTTTAACAAGGCAAGCCTTTAATAGGACAAACTATTAGAAGTGGTTGAAATCAATTGCTGCAGTAATTTTGTGGGCATCATCCCCACCCCAGTTTTACCTTCTTATTCCTAGAGGGTTTCTGGGTCACCAAAATCTCAAGTGTTATGTGGTGATGCATGTTTTCTTCTCATGATTTTTTAATGTTTATATGCATGCATGTTAATTTCAATTATATGTTATTAAGGATTTAAAACTAGTGAAAAGGTTAGTACTTTTGATTCACCCACCCCTCTCAGAAGCACTCTTCCCATTAAGACATTCCAACAATTGGTATCAGAGCCAAATTCTCTTAAGAAAAAGCTTAACATTCTGGAGGAAAATATTTGAAGATGGAAGTCTTCAAACTTGGGAAGATCATTGAGAACCAAGTGATAGATGTGCAACTCACTCTACACAAGGTAGAGGAAGCTAGAGAGGAATTAAGAAAATCCTTAAAAAGAAGGAAGGCAATAGCTATAGCCAAAAATGATATTCACTATAAGGAGATTGACACCACACAAGTATTTGCCAAAGGAGATTCCAAAGAATTTGATGCAGCGATAGTAGAACTGATGGAGAAAAATAGAGTTCAAGCAGAAGAGATAAGAACTCTTAAGATGGAGCATGAATCATAGGCCATGATGCTATGTGAAATCACCAAGAAAAATAAAAGAGTTGTTGAGGATAGAGTCATGATGGAAGATGAAAAAAGAAATCTTGCAAATAGACTTGAAGAAAAATGTATTGAATTAACAAGGATCTCAAACATGTAGATGGATACACTTGGCCAACTAATGAATCTTCATCATGAACTCAATATGAAAGATATTGAGATCTCTACTTTGAGGATGAAAAATGAAATTTTTTAGAATGAATTGAAGAGATAAAAAGAAACAACAGAGAATCTCAACAAGTCAAGTGAAGCTATCAAGTACTTTGAATAGTTGCTGAAATCCCCAAGATCAGCCCGTGATACATCAAGACTTGGATACACCAGCGCTGAAGTTGGTGAATAATCAAAGAGTGTTGAGCAAAGAAGTGAAAAAGGTAAGGATCCTAAACCCACTTGTCATTAATACAATAAAAAGGGACATAATACTAATGTTTGCAGGAGTAGAAGGATCAATCAGCCAAACACACCCAAAAGCAAGGGTTACTATCACAAGTGCAACATGCAAGGTCACATGACACAAGACTATAGGTGTGAAGTCACAAGGACACAAAAATTTGATGGACACTACCATAATTGCAAGAAGTATGGACATAGAGCCTTTAAGTGTAGATAAAAGCCTATGTGGACACCAAATCAACATGTAAGGAGGGACAATTATGTACACCATTACAATTGGGACTACAATACAAGAAAAAGTTGTCATTATTGTCAAGAGTATAGTCACATACCCCAGAATTGCATCAAAACATATTTCAAGGGGAACTATAAAAGATGGTTGAACCAAACTACTTGCTTCAGTTGCTTGAAAATTGGACATGCTAGTAGGAATTGTCCAACAAAGGCCAAGGCACCCAAGACTGGAGTAAATAAGGGAAAATAAAAAGTTAAAATTACTTGCTTTCTAGTTGATATTGATTACACCTATATACAAGCAGTCCTTCCAAGAGTAAGATGGATCAGACCATTGGGATATGAGCTTGATGTTGACCAAGCTTTAACAACCATTACAACACTACTTGCAAAGGATATGGATAAAATTGCAAAGGCATTGGGAACCTATGACACTGTAAAATCAAGAGTTGTTATAGAACTCAAAATAGTCACAATAGTGAAAAAGAAGGAGAAGCTAGTAAAGAAAATAAAGAAAAAATTTCCAGTGTTGTAGAAACAAGTGCAACAAGAGAAGCAGAGGAGATTACTGATGATGAAGAGTAAGGTAATGATAAGAAAGATGAAGATGAGCCAGAACAAGGGCCACTTGAATTGACACAAGGCCAAGGTGAAGACAAAGATTAGAGTGCCAAGGAAGCACCCATCAAAGGCAAAGTCATCAAAAGGAAGGCAAAGATGCCTCTTGCTCCTTAGCCTAAACCAAAGAAAGTTTCCATGCCAACACCCAAGAAGCCAACAACTAGGGCTACAAAAAGGGTCTCCACACAAAAAGCCAAAGAGGAAGCTACAAAGAAGAAGAAAGCAACCAAGAAGGCATAGGAAGAGCCAAGGAAATGAAAAAGATATATGGTTCAACCTGATACTAATGAGGAAGATCAATTTGAAAAGGTAATTCATTCTCCTAAGTCTTGAGTTGATACATTATGTGAAAAGATTAGGAATGGAGACTTAAGTGACATTAAAAAGGTTGATTTCAATAAGTTCACTAAAGAGGAACAAAACATGATAGAAGAATTAGTCTATGTAATGATGGCACAGTTCAAGTATACACCTCTTGGACTAGATGGACAATTGCCAAAAGAATTGTCTAAAATTGTAGAAGACAAATGACATTTTTATTTGAAAATGGAGAAGGAGATGAGAGAATCAACCCTAGCAAGCATACTGTTTGATTTGACAAGGGAACAGATAACTAAAGCAATTAGAAGGCATAACAATAGGTTTACACCTAAGTATAGGGCATTCTCCATTCTCCAAAACAAAATTGAAAAAGTTTTACAAAGAACCACAAGATCGTGGAAGAATTTATATAAGAAAACTAAAGATGTCTTTGAACAGGAATACAAAGAAGAAGCTACTGCTAAGCCAAAAGAGAGAAGAAAGAGGAGAGAAGAGAAGATAGAAGTAGAGAAAAAGGTTGAAGAGGAGGAAGGAAAAGATGAAGAAAGGGGTACTGATGGGAAACAAGACCAAAGTGTGCAAGACACACAACTACCACCTCCTAGCCCTCCTCACTCTTCCATTGCACCTATAGAAATAATAAAGATTAAGGATGTTACTGACACCACAAGTCAAAACATCAGTCCACTGACTATAGAGGATCTCACTAAGATCCTTGACCAAACAACTCTTCAAGCACAATTGTGTGCAAATCCTATCTTGGTCAGTGTAGATGAGCCCCAAAAGTCAGTAGATAAAATCAAGGAAAGTGAGGTGCCACCACAAGAACCACCTCAAAATATTCAAATTACTGGACTTTCATTTCTACCACCTCCATCACTACCAAAAATAGCCATGCAAGCTCATCAAGAGCCAAGTGCAATAGCATAGGAAGTCATAGGTACATCAGTATAGATAACAAGTACACCCCTAGTAGTAGTGGCACAAGAAGAGGATAAGGAAGAAACACAAGATAAGGAGGAGTCTACAATACAAACTTTGGTTGAATTGCCAAAAATAGAAACTCCTACCAAACCCATTCAAAAGCTGAGTACTGACATGTTGACCTTACAAGTTAGGACACCAGGCTCAAGTTATACTAAGGTAGCCAGGACCATTCATTATGGTATTCTTGAGCTTGATGAAGAAATTCAAATACCCTATTATGATTCAAGCACTCTAACTAAAGAAAAGATGAATGAGATACAAAGTGCATTAGATAAAAGAAGGAAGCAATAGGCAATGAGGAAGGAATAAAAATACAAGTAGGAAATGAATGAAATCAAGGATATATTCATGGATGCCTTAAGCCTACAACCTCCAGATGCAAGTAGGCCAATCCTTGAGCAACTATCTGATATAGTTGACCAAGTTAATAATGAAGACCATGGTACAACTACAAAGCTAATGGAATGGTCAAAAAAGAAGTTTCTAGGCAAGGTCAACCAAAAGATAGCCAATAACATAATTTTAGGATAGGTTGACCTAGCCAAGAAATTGGATAAGGTAAAGATTGTACTAGGGAACATCTTTTCCCTTTACAAAAAATTGTGTGATTTTTCTAGGTTCACATAGGAAATAAATCCTAAAATTATGAACCTTGAGAGAAAACTAAAGCTCTCCAATATGCAACTACCCTCAAATCTTGCACACAGTGAGAAGCATTTTACTCAAATGCTTCACACTTAGAGGGAATTAGCTACATTATTAGCAGAAGAGGCCACTATTAAAGAAAAAATAATGCAAATTCAAGCCTCAATTACTCCTCATTTGGAAGTCTTACACAAGGAACAAATGTATGCTGAAATAGTCCTCAAGAAGGATCCAAATATTTCTACACATGAAGGACTTGTTGATCTAGTAGTAGAGCTTACAATCCAACACAAGTCATTGGATATTGCATTGAATAACAAGGATGCAGCTCTCAAAATAATCCTTGAGGTAAACAAGAAATTTTTGGCCAAGCATGGCATTACTATTTAGAACCCTTTGACATCAGTGTCAAAAAGGGGGAGATAATGAAGGATACAATATTCTAAGGGGGAGATATATTAAAGGAGGAAAAATGCATATAGCAAGAAGATAAGGAGATTACAGGTTTAGAAGTTAGGAATAGGTCATAAATAGGCCAAAGAATAAAGTAGATTAGGCACATTGGCACAATTTTCAAAGGGGGAGATATATTAAAGGAGGAGAAATGAATATAGCAAGAAGATAAGGAGATAACAAGTTCAGAAGTTAGGAATAGGTCAAAAATAGGTCAAAGAACAAAGTAGATTAGGCACATTGGCACAATTTTCATGACATGACAAGGCATAAACAATTCAGGGGGAGTCATAAGGTATATTGATTGTTTACAACTTTTTTTAAAATTTTGTATGTAAGTTAAGCAAGTGAAGAATGTACACATAAGGATTAGATCATGAATGATCAGTTAAGTGGTTTTGACACTCATGTCAAAGGGGGAGATTGTTGATCAAATAAGTAAGATTGACAAATGAGTGTCAACACACTTAACCATCTTCACTATACATGTCGAGTATACAATGGAAGCTGAGCTAGAACTCTAACACATGTCGAGTCACAGATAGTGCCAAGTCACAGATAGTGCTGAGTAACGCAAGAAGTTAATAGGTGCCAAGTAATACAAGAAGCTAATAGGTTTCGAGTAACACATGAATTCTATAGGTGCCAAGTAACACATGAAGTTAATAGGTACTGAGTAACACAAGAAGTTAATAGGTGTTGAGTAACAAAAGAAGTTAATAGGTGCCGAGTAACATAGGAATTCTATAGGTGCCAAGTGGCATAGTAATTCTATAGGAGCCAAATAACCAGGAACTACAGAGGATTCCAAGCAATCCAAAAAAGATGGTGCTGAGCATCAGTATTGCTTCATGTACTGAGCAATGCAAGACAAGCATAATAGCTTGTGAAATTGAAAACCATGATGTGAAATGGTTATGCATGACTCATGATAGGATAAAAGGATAAGATCAAATCCTCCCAACCACCTATGCAATCCTCATGCAACTAATCATAAAATTAGAGATTGCATGCAGCCAATGGGTGAATTTCAAGAGTTTGAGTTGGAACACTTGAATCAAGGATGCATAACGAACCACTAATCCTTATAAGGGAGTCTTGACACCATTGAAAAATGAAGAGTTAAAAAAAAAAGAGAAGAGAAAAGAAGAAAGAAAAGCAGAGCCTATTATTAAGGTCATTGCAGAACACTTGATGTTAAAGATTTAGTGGAAAGGATGGCATTTACACATCTAGTTGATCAAAAAAGAACAAGGAACACAATCAACAGATCAGATCTAGCAGAGATCAGTGATAGAAGAGAAGATCAAGTATCTAAGGTCAGCATCAGAGATTGCATTAGATTAGGTATATTATTCTAATGCTCTCTCACAATTGTATTAGGAATTTGGAAATCCTATTGAGTTGGGTGGGCCTTATGTAAATCCTTTAATAGGGTGAAACTTCATGTAAAGTGTTTATAAATCCTTTCAATAGGTCACATTTGATAGTGTGTAAAGCCTTTAATAGAGAAAGCCTTTAATAGAGAAAACCATTAGAAGTGGTTGAAATCAATTATTGCAGTAATTTTGTGGGCGTCATCTCCACCCCAATTTTACCTTCTTATTCCTGAAGGGTTTCTGGGTCACCAAAATCTCAAGTTTTATGTGGTGAGGCTTGTTTACTTCTCATGATTGTTTAATGTTTATATGCATGCACACTAATTTTAGTTATATGTTATTAAGGATTTAAAACTAGTGAAAAGGTCAATACTTCTGATTCACCCCCCTCCCCCCACCAACAATTCCAAGTGGATGCTCTAAAAGACCTTTAGCCAAGCACACTTCTATGAGGGTTTTGAAATCCTCTAACAAGGTGGGACTTAACAATCCTTGTAAGTCTTTAACAACATAGGCCTTTCATAGGGTAGATCATGTATCATGGTTAACACTTTGTAACCTTAATTGGTGACACTTTATTGTTTTAGTAGTGAAGAATTGTGGGTGTCATCCCCACCCCAATTTTACCTTCTCATTTGGAGGGTTTTTGGGTAATCATATCAGGTGTAAAGTGTGTGTGTGTGTCTGTGTGTGTGTGTTTACATGTTTGATGCATTTACTTTACATGTTATTTATAGTTCAGATATTATATGCATCTAATGAAGTGGTGAAAGTTTTACTAGTTAAAGTTTAAACTTTTGATTCACACCCCCCCACCCTCAAAAGTGTATGTTCCCATTTGTAATTCCATCAATTGGTATCGAAGCTAAGTTCTCAGAAGAAGAAGCTTTGCAACTTAGAGGAAAGATCTTGAAATGGAAGTGTACAAGTTGGGAAAAACCATTGAGAACTAGGAGATTGAGATACATCTTATACTACACTAACTAAATAAAGCCAGAGATACATTGAAGAGTTCTCTGAAGAGAAGGAAAGTGATTGCTATGGTAGAAAATGACACACAATACAAAGAGATTAACACCACAAAGATATTTATAGATGGTAAATCTAATGTATTCAATGCAAAAATTGTAGATGGAATGGAAAAGAATAGAGCACAAGCTAAAGAGATCAAAAATCTCAAGTTGGAGCAAGAATCACAAGCTATAATGTTGTGTGAAGTGATTAAACAAAAGAAGAAAGCTTTAGAAGACAAGGCCACAATTGAAGAAGAAAAAAGAATTTTGGAAAATAAATTGGAAGAAAAGTCAAGAGAACTATCCAAGATCTCAAACACGCAATTGGATACCTTAAGCCAAATGATGAATGCTCATCATGAGATGAATTTCAAGGACATTGAAATAACCAATTTGAAGTTGTAGAATGAACAATTGCAAAATGACTTGAAAAGAGAAAAGGAATTTGCTGAAATTTTCAACAAGCCAAATGAAGCCATCAAGTACTTTGAGAAACTACTAAAATCCCCTAGATCTAGTAGAGATACATCAAGATTGGGCTACACAAGCACTGAAGAAGGATAATCATCTGAAGCTACTGAGGGAAGGAAAAATAAAGGTAAGAATTCCAAATCTACTTTTCATAATTGTGGTAAGAAAGGACATATAGCTAATGTGTACAGGAGCAAGAATGAAAATCAAAATGCTAAGCCTAAGAACATGACTCATTGTCACAAGTGCAACAAACAAGGTCATCAGGCACATGAATGTAGAACCAGAACCATACATGCACCAAAATTTGAAGGACACTTCTACAATTGTCAAAAGTACAAACATGGAGCCTTTGAATGCAGATCCAAGTCCACATGGTCATCAAGCAAGCCAACAAAAGTAAGAATCTATGAAAACTCCTATAACTAGGATTACAATACAAGATATAGCTATAATTATTGTCAAGAATATGGACATGTACCTTAAAACTGCATTAGGACTCACTTTAGTGTTAACTACAAGAGATGGTTGAGTTAAACCACATGTTTTAGTTGTCACAAGACTGGTCTCATTAGTAAGCATTGTCCAACTAGGTCCAAGGAACCAAGTTGTGAATTTGATAAAGGTAAAGGCAAGGTAGATGTTGAACACATCAGAAATGAGATGAAAAAGACATGGAAGAAGAAAGATGTTGGCAGTACACCAAATGGAGAAGGGATCATTTCACCCAATGGGTCAAGTGGTCACACTTCATCAAACTAAGCAAATAAGAGGTGTGTGGGATTGATACTCAAAGTGTGTTGCATTATACATTAGTTCCAAAATAAATTAGCACTAAAATGATTACATTAGCATGAATTAAGATGCAAGAAGTTGTGTAAAATTCAAGGTTAAAACTTCAAGTTTTCATGTTATTGTCGAGTATGAAAAGTCCTCAATAGATGCCAAGTAAATATTAGTTAATGTCAAGGTGCTAGCCAATATTAGTTGGACCTGAGTTAGCAATTATTTTTGAGTGAAGGGATTCTCTATAGATGTGAAATGAAATAGTAATTGTGTTGATGTTGAGTTTTATAGCTATACAAGTACCAAGCATTAAATGCAAAGTTTTGAAGGGTATAAGGTCAATTTTCACCTTTTTTTGTCATTATGAATTCAAAGCAAGAATGGGCAGAGAAAAGAGGTGATTCACAAACCAATTTGAAGAATTTGCAAGGATTCTAGCGATGATCAAACACCAGTTCATCAAATTTTAAAGGTATTCTTCATAAGTTGAGCTGCACAGTTTAAATTTGGTAAACCCTAGCTTGACAAAATGACCTCTAGTTCAAAGAATACAAAGGAGAAAGAAGCCTTTAAGGTTCAATTAGTTAGTAATGAGGTGAAACAACCCAATTTCAAGGCCATCCCAGCTATTGCCTATAAAAATGACCTGTCAGGTGCATTATCCATGATTCTACCTAAAGTCATAATGGTACAAGACATGAGAAAATGTTACAATTGAAAAGTAGGAGGCACAGGTGACATGGAGATAAGATAAGCATATGATAAATTGTGAAAAAATAGTCTTGAAGGAAGAATTTAAGATTGTGGAGACAAAGGGTTTGACTCATGCCCTAGATTTTCCCATGGTTTTCAAAACTGAATGGATACAAATAGTTCTAAGTAGAATTCATGATGGATGTCTATTGTTAGAGGGTTGAATTATCAAGTTTTCAAAGATAATTATTCATAGGGTGATAGGTTTTCTAACCCTAGATTGACCAAAGACCCTACCTAGTGACTCCAAAGAGGTAATTGAGAAAATACAAGTGCTAAATGGAACAAGCATAGAATGACCATAGATACCATGACAGATCCTTTACTTGACTTTGCAATAAGGGTTATTTCCTACAAGTTCTACCAATGAAGCAGGTTAAATAGTGTACCCTGAATAGCAATTGATGTTGGTTACAAAAATTTCAAGAAAGATCATACCTATGATCTTGCAAAACTTCAATTATAGCAAATAAATGAGAACCTAGGTGCCATCAGGAAGACAAAAACTACATAATGTAAATTTGGATCAATACTTGTGTGCATAATTCTCTATGTACAAAATGAATTCCCATCTTTTGGCAAAGTTGAATGGAAGACCAACATATCAGTGGTTGTGCAAATTAATGAGTATATTGGGAAAATGGGAGAGAACTTTAAGTTAGTTATGACAAGCTATTTTGAAGACTTCAAGAAGTCCATGAAGTAAAGATTGAGGATACCTATTTCACTAGTAGAACAACACTATAATGACATATTTTTCCTTGTAGATATTTATTATACTTACATTCAAGCTATAGTACCCAGGGTTAGATGGCTAAGACCCCTAGGCTATGAAATTAATGTTGATGAAGCCTCAATTACCATTACTACACTCCTAGTAGAGGAGATTGATAAAAAAACCAAGATATTAGGCAACTATGATGTAATGAAGTCTAAAGTTGAAATGGAATTGAAGATAACTTCTACATTGAAGAAGAAAAACAAATTAGTAAAGAAATTGAAGAAAAAATTTGGTGAGGAAGTAGGTGATGAGGAAGAAGAAGATGATGATGAAGAGAATGAAGAAGAACAAGTAGTACAAGCTTAAGAACCTCTAGCTTTGACCCAAGGCATGGGTGAGGACTAATAAGAAGAAGGTGCCAAGGAAGAGAAAATCAAAGAGACACCAATGCCATCAGCACCAAAGAAGAGAAAGGCCAAGGCTTAGCCTATGGCTAAACCAAAAATAAAGAAAATTATGAAGCCTAGCCTAGAAAAGCCAACAACACAAACAACCAAGGAAAGTACAAGGGATACTAATCAAAAGAAAAAGAAAAAGAAAAAGAGAAAGCAAAAGCTACTTAATAGAAGGGCCCAATGCAAAATAAATAGAGGAGAAAATACATTGCACAACCAGAAACAGATGATGAAAAGATAGAGTCTAAAGATACAAGTCAATTTAGAGTGGTAAGTCATACACCTAAAACTGATCTTGAAAATATCTATGATAATATTAAGGATAATGTAGATATGATAGGCTTAAAGAATATTGATTTTGGAAAACTTGGTAGAATAGAGAAAAATCTAATTGAAGAATTAATTTATGCAATGATGTCTAAATTCAAGAATACTCCACTTGAACTAGACAATACAATGCCAAAGGAGTTGTATACAATTTTTGAAAATAAGTGGCATTACTACTTAAACCTAAAGAAACAAATAAGGGAATCAATACTAGCATAGGCAATGTCAGATTTGACAAAAGGTCAAATTGTCAAGGAAAATAAGAAGTTTGGTATCAGATTTGCACCTAAATATAGGAAATTCAACATGCTTCAAAATAATATTGAGGATGTTGTGAAGAAATCCACTCAAATGTGGAAGTTAATATATGGTTTGACAATAGTTAAAGTAGGAGAAGAGGATCCCTTTGAGGGAAGAAAAAATGGAGATGAAGAAGAAGACAAGGAAGATGAACTAGTAAGAGGAAATGATGATACTATTGTGGAGGAGACATAAAAGAAGACAAATGAGATGGCTACAACTAAAGAGCAATAGGAATAACAAAGTTTGCAAGACACACAAATGCTGAGAATGAGCCCTCCACATGACACAAGTATGCCTACAAAAATTGTAACTATTAAGGATGTTCCCAACAATTTATCTCAAAACATCAACCCCTTAACTACAGAAGACCTGAAGAAGATCCTTGACCAATCCACATTGTAAGCCAGATTGTGTGAGAATTCAATATTGGTCAGTGTTGATTAAGTTCAAAAGGTAGTAGTTAACATTACAAGGGATAAGGTGAACAGACAAGAACCACCTTCTACTATCCCTTCAGCTACCAGTGCTCAACCTTTAGCACAAACATCAAAAGACACATCTACAAAGGATGACACTACTATTAGAAGAAACATCCAATGTTCAACCTAATGCACAGACACAAGGTGCAAATCAGATAATAATAATTGATCAAGGTAGATCTAAAGAAAATGACATACCAAAGGAAAAGGAACAAGAAGCCATACAAGCATTGGTAAATCTACCAACATCTGGCTCTCCTACAAAAGTCCTTCAAGAGCTGAGCACTGAAGCTATACCGCTACAAATCTTAGCACTAAGCTCTAGTTCATCCAAGGTTGCAAAGGTAATTCACTATGGAGATATAACTCTAGATGATGAAATAGTGATACCTAAATATAATTATGCAACCATTACTTTGGAACAAATAGGGTTAATGCAACAAGCCTTGGAAAAGAAGAAAAATCAAGAAATACTCAAAAAGGAGTATAAATAGAGGCAAGCATTGCAGGAAATAAAAGACATTTTCTTAGATGCTTTCAGTTTTCCTACACCTGAAGAATCAAAGCCAATATTAGAACAACTATTAGATATTATGAAATAGATGAATAATGAAGACCAAGATACAAATGCAAAACTTATGGAATGGTCAGAAAGAAAATTTCAAGGGAAAGTCAATGAGAAAATATCTAGTGATATAGCACTAACACAAGTACAATTGGCTAAAAAGATTGAGAAAGTGAAGAAGGTACTTGAGAACATATTCTCATTGTACACAAAACTATGTGATCCCACACTCTTCACATAAGAAACAAGCCATAGAATTCTAAGTTTGAAGAGAAATTTAAAAGTGTTAGGTATGCAACTACCTCAGAACCCAGCTCAAAGTGAGAAGCATTTCCATTAATTGCTTCAATCATAGAGTCAACTAGTTGTGCTAATAGTAGAAGAGGCTAATAGAAGAGCCAAGTTGATTAACATTCAAGCATCCCTTACCCCTCATATAGAGATACTCCATAAAGAACTAGGATATGCAGAAACATTATTGAAGAAAGATCCTAATGTTTCTACATAAGATGGACTAGTTCACCTTACAATAGAGATATCCATCCAAATAAAGTCACTAGATGTTGTCTGTGACAATGTTTCTCTAAAAATCATAATGGAAGTCCAAAAAAACTTTTTGGACAAATACACAAGTAGTGCATAGACCCTTTGACATAAGTATCAGAAAAAGGGGGAGATAAATAAGCAAGGGGGGGATGAGATAGATAAGAAGAGGGAGATAAATAAGAAAGGGGGAGATAAAGGTAAATCATAGGGGGAGAACACACTAAGGGAGCAAATAAAAGAGTAGAAACATAGCATATCAGATAAAGAGTATCAACAAGAGACAGAATTACTCATAATGGAGAACATTTTTTTGGATACAATATAGGCACATTAACTCAAGGGGAGTTATAAATTTTGAGGTATATAGTCTATTATAGAAATTTGAAACTTTTGAAGTTTTGTATATAAGCTGAGTTGTGAATATATTATACTCAAGAAGGTTAGATTGATTATGTAAAGTTAAGTTTTTTTGACACTCATGTCAAAGGGGGAGATTTTTGGTCTCAAATTGATTTTGACAATTAAGTGTCAACACACTTAAGACATTCACTAATTTCATACTAAACTAGTAATGTATGATGAATATGATACGTAAATACAGACTATGTCAAGTTGCAATGAGTGTTGAGTTACTCATGTGCCGAGCAGATAATACATGCCAAGTGGTTCAAGTGTTGAGCAAATAGTAGATGTCGAGTAGTTTAGATGCTGAGTCAGAGACAAAATTACAATATGTGCTGAGTATCAATAACCTGAAGTGCCAAGCAATAGAGATTTGACATATTTGTTTGTGATTGCACAAACAATTATGTAAACCATTTTTTAGCTGACCTAAGGATAGAATATGATCTTTTGAAGATAAAGATGAATCTATATGAAGATTCCCTATGCAATTACGTGCAACCAATCAGAAAAAGGGAAGGACTAAGTGGAAAAAAGGATGAATCTCAACCATAAATTCATACATAACCCTAAGTCTTCTAGTCTTCTTAAGGAGGATGAAACCCTAAACTTCATAACAAGCATGTAATGAATTGAAGGAGAAGAGCAAGTGAATTTTTCATGTGAAAAAGAAAAGCATTCATGGAGGCTTAGAAATTGTAGAGAGAAAATTACAGAATCAATTTGAGAAGAAAAAAGGATGGAGGATACAACATTGACATATTAGATCAAAGAGGATCAAGAAGGACATAGTATGGATTTGATCTTTTATTAGGCTACTAGAGCTAATCACAAAATCTATGTTGAAACATCCTAACTGGTGATTTTAGTTAAATCTCCTAAACAGACTATTGTAAATCTTTTAATAGGGTGATATTCCAAGTGGATATTCTAAAAGTCCTTTAGATAGACATAGTTCTAATAGGATGTTGAAATCCTCTAACGAGGTGGGACTTAATAGTCCTTGTAAGCTTTTAACAAGGAAAGCTTTTCACAAGGTAGATCATGTATCATGGTCATAACCTTAACTGGTGACACTTTATTACTGTAGTAGTGAAGAATTGTGGGTGTCATCCCCACCCCAAATTTACCTTCTCATTTGGAGGGTTTCTGGGTAATCATATTAGGTTTAAAGTGTGTGTGTGTGTGTGTGTGTGTTTACATATGTAATTCCATCAAGGGTATCTTGACCCTTGTAAGTTATAGTAAAATATAGATTAAAAAATCAGTGAATTTACATTTCATTTGTTTAATTTATTTCAAAAATATTGGTTTCTATCATGACGGGGCCTCCAACAAGAGGCAAAAAGAATGTTGCCACAATAGGGAAATCCTCTGATCAAGATTTGGAAAAAAAAAGGATAGTAATCCCAATGAGGAAATAAGTAAGTTCAAGGAAGAGGATAAGAGGGATATGTGTGACCTATGAGGAGATATATCAGATATAAAAACCATGTTAAGCACCTATATGAATGAAACAAGGAAGGAGCTCTCAAGCAATCAAGGTGAAATATTCAAGTTGACTAATAATGACACAAATTTTAATACTCCTACAGGATCTAGGAATTTTTTTCAAAAGGTGGATATGCGCAAATTTGATGGCAAGGATCCTCTAACATGGGTAAATCAAATGGAGAATTTTTTTGAAGTACATCAAATCCAATATGGGCAAAAGGTCATGATGGCTTCCTTATATCTATATCTAGATCAATTCATTTGGTATCATTGGATTTGTACTCATAGGAGAAAAAAGGGTCTCACCATATCATGGTCAATTTTTAGAGAAGAACTCCAAGCACAATATAGCAATAGTGTGACAAAAAACTTCTTAAGTTAACTTGCTAAGCTTCAAAAAATAGGATCGATTAAGGATTATATTCAAAAATTCCAAAATCTATCATTAAAGAGTGTATACAATTACATAGGACAACTTGAATGATTTATTCTTGGTTGATCTCAAGGATCACATTCAACATGGGGAGTTTGTTGAAAAGAATCAACACTTGGTTGGTATTGAGGACAATGCTTCTTTCAAGAGAGGGGGCATGCTATGCCCTCAATATTGGTGCATATAGGGTTATGAATAGTCAAATTTTGGCTATCTTAATCCTTAATTAAGTCATGTTATCATTATTATATTATTATTTAGGTAGATAGGTCAGCCTAGGTGTTATGTAGGGTTGTTATATAGGAGGTTGTGAGTCTTATTTCAAGATCATATTATGAAGTGTTTTCTCATTGGACATATTTGAAGGTTTCCCCCTCAAAGCGTCCTATTACTCTTAGTTATTATCAAGTATTTATATAATATTTTATATTATTTCTTCTCTTGTGCAAGTTATTTCATTACAACATATCATCATGATAATGATCTAATCATGTTTCTACAATACTCCCACATAGGAATATCATCATCATTCATGCTTCCAACAATCTTCCCCTTTGGAATTGATGGCAACACAAATAAGAAAACATCTAGTTCTAAGAATACAAACTACAAAAGACTGTTAACCTTTCTTTTCAAATCATCTTCATCAATCTTTCTCCCATGCTATACTTTTCATGCTTTCCAAATTATTTTTCATGGACACCATTTTTCATTCTAAAATTCTCCCCCAGTGATAGCAATGTCAAAGGTTTCAACAACCAAAAACCATTGCAACAATTGTCACTGACTAGGTCAAGTGTCCAAAGACACTAATCAAAAACAACATCCAACAAGAGTCCTAGATGACTCTGTCCATCATAGATACTCCCCCATACAGGAAGCATTGACATTTAGTCTAGACAAACAATAGTTCTCTGTCATACTAGACTAATGAATTCTTGCATCTTCTACTCTAATGTAGGAAGGGGTATAACCCCTAGCATACCACATAAATACTCAAAAGTCTCTTTGGGAAGAGGCTTAGTGAAAATATCTACAATCTTCTCTTTAGTGCTCACATACTCCAATCTAATTTCCTTTTCTAAAAAATTTCTCTCTCAACATGTGATACTTGATAGAAATGTGTTTGGTCTTAGAATGCAACACTGGATTATTAGACATATTTATTGTGCTTTTTTTTTACAACATATGACAACAGGTTCACTAAATTCTATCCTTATATCCTTCAACATCTATTTCATCCAAACAACTTGTTTACAATTATTTTTTGCTACAACATATTCTGCTTCCCGTATACTATGTGAGGTACAATTTTGTTTCTTGCTTAGCCAAGAAACCAATCTTCCTCAAAGAAAGAAGGCTCCACCACTAGTGCTCTTTCTATCATCCATACTACCTACCCAATTAGCATCAGTATAAGCATATAGAGTGAAATCATCAGATTTATCATACCCCAATCCAAACTTTGGTGTTCCATTCAAGTATCTAAATATCCTTTTGATTGATGCATAATGTGCTTCTCTAGGATCAGCTTGAAATCTTACAACAATTCCAACTGCATTTTCTATATCTGGCCTTGTGTGAGTCAGATATTGCAATCCTTTGATCATAGATCTGTACTTCTTCTGCTTAATAATAGGTGTTTATCCTTTGTATACAACTCATGTCCAGCTACCATAGGTGTTCTAATAGGTTTACATGTTTCCAAACCAAAATTTTTTAGTAAACCTCCCAAATACTTAGTCCGATAAATAAAGATTCCTTCTTTGTCCTGCATAATTTATAATCCTAGAAAATACTTCATTTTCTCCTATCATGCTTATTTCAAATTCCTTCTTCATTTCTTCTACAAACTTGTCACTTTCATCATCATTTCCTCCAAATATGAAATCAAAAAATATTACCAAAATCATTAATCCATCATCAATTTCTTTCCAATAGAGATTATTATCTACCATACCTTTGCTATATCCAAGTTTTGTCAAATGCTTGTTCAATCTTGCATACCGGGTTCTAGGTGCTTGCTTTAGGCATTGTCTATGGGGCAACATATATGCACCATTAATCAATGGAAGTATAAAAGGCTTCCACTATTTAACACTTGGGAGGGGTGCATATATGTTGCCCTATATCCACTAGCCTTTCTTTAAGCCATACAATGCTTTCTTCAATTTTCATACTATGTCCTTGTCATTTGTCAAAGGATAACCTTCGGGCTATTCTATCTATACCTCTTCTTCAAGTTCTACATTAAAAAATGTTGACTTGACATCCATTTGATATACTTTAAATTTCTTATGTGCTGCATAGGCTAAGAATGTCCTTACTACTTCTATTCTTGCCATAGGAGCATAGGTCTCATCATAGTCTATTCCTTCTTTTTGTGAGTAACCTTTACATGCCAATATTTTTTTGTTTCTTACAACTTTTCTTTATATATTCATCTTGTTCTTGAATACCCATTTAGTTCTTATCACATTCTTGTCTACTAGTCTAGGGACCAATTCCCTTATTTCATTCTTTCCTATTAGATCCAATTCCTCTTTCATCGCTTGCTTTCAATAGTCATCTTTATATGCTTCATCTACATTCTTAGGTTCAACTTGAGATATCAAACATAGTTCTTCATTGATTTTTCTTCTTGTCATCACATCTTTATCTCTACTTCCAATGATCTACTCGGGTGGATGATTCTTTGTCATATTCTTACCCAAAGTAGGAGTTTCTATCTCAACTCTTAGCTTTGCTGAAAGTTCCAATTTTTGTTCTTCCATTAGCTCTCCTTCACTCTACAAATAATTGTTAGTCTCAAGGAATACTTCATCATTCCTTGGTTTACTAACAACATCATCATCTAAATTGTAATAAACTATTCTTTCTTATATCTTGAATTTCTCATCAACTCTCACATTAGCACTTTCCATAATGGTCTTAGTTCTTGGATTATAACATTTATAAGCTTTTATTTTCAATGAATAACCAAGAAATATAACTTCACCACTTCTAGCAACAAACTTACCAATATCATCATCTCTTTGGATATAACACTTACTACCAAATTTTTTGAAATACTTAGCTGTAGGTGAGTGACCAAACCACAATTCATAAGGGGTCTTGTTTGTGTCTTTCTTGACTTGCACTCTATTCATAGTGTAGATTTTTGTATTCATAGCTTCTCTCCAAAACATCTTGGATACATCATTTTCAGCTAACATAGCTCTTGTAGCTTTTGTTACTGACCTATTTCTTATTTCTACAATGTCATTTTTTTAGAGGTCTTCAACTCAACTCTTTCTTTTGCTCTAGGATTGAATCTTTTCTCTTTAATTTGATTCCCATTCTTCAAATCATTTCTAATGATAACCTCCACATTTTCATGGTTAGCCTTTGGATCAACAATAGTTACCAAAGCTATCTCTTCTAATACTTCCTCTTTCTTAACTAATTCAAGTTCATTATCACAATCATTCAAGAATCTTTCCATACTTGCTTTAATTTGTTCATCTTCATCAGAAAGTGAACTCTTTGTAGTTTTTCTTACTCTCTTAGGGCATGTAGATGAAAAATGACCAAACTTTTTACATGTCCAACAAGAAAAAACTTCCATACCTTGATTCTCTCTTTTCATAAGTAGATTAATACCTTCTTTGATGTCCATGGATCTAGATCTGTCTTTTCTTGTGCTCCTATCCAGATACCCAATGCTCAAATCTATACACAATTATGATCTCTCACCAAGAAAATCCATCTTCTAGGTGTCAAAATTTCCTTCAGCAAACTTAGGACTATCTTTTTAAAAATAAATTGCCACTGATCTCCCAAAGTTGTTAAGCCTTATCTTCAAGGACCTAATTCTCTAATACCAATTGTTAAAAACAATAGTCCACCAAGATAACTGAGAGGGAAAGAAGGGGGGTGAATCAATTATCCAATAAAAAATCTTAACAATTCAACCAAAGTAAACAATAACCATACAAAGATGCACATACACAATTACACCAGATATCTTGACTAGGGAAACCCTTGATAAGAGGGAAAACCCTAGTGGTAATGAAGCCCACAAGATCATGTACTAATATAAATATTCCTTATTAGAGGTTGGACCCTATTAGGAGTCTATTACAACATTTAATACATATGAGCCCCTATTAGGAGACTTTGAATCCTTGTTTGGAGATTCCAACCCTATTAAGAGTTTTTCCAACCTTGTTAGGAGTTGTAGAAGATAAAAGGACCCACTGTCCAAACAGCTTCTAGAGCAAGATCACCGAACTCACTATCCAACTGATCTCTCAACTATTCTTTTTAGAATAATTGTATGTACTATACTTCAACTTCTTTGCTCTATCCTATCAACTAGACGAATCACTATTAGACCTTGTAGACTAGGTCTTGAACCTCAGATCCAAGTATCAGACTTTGGATCACATAATAAAAGCTCGAGAAAGAATTTTCACTCACTTTCAATTTTTTCTTCTTATCTTCACATTCTAAACTTGTGCTACTTACAATTATCCACATACATCTGTACATGATAAAGGAAAATGTCCTTCCTTTATTTCAAATCCATAAAATAATTCCCTGAATCGACTATTACACCTTCTCAATTTATTATTATAGGACCACATTAAGAACATGTTTTTGATAAGATAAATGGGTTTTATAGGGACCCTAAAACCCAATAGTCAAAACATATCCAAGGCTGATAACAAGCAAAAAAAGCCCATCCAAAAAATATAACAAGTCATAAGGCTGATAATAAGCAAATTAAGCTCAGTAATAAAACAAAAGCCAACCAAAGGGCTAATTCAACTAACATCCAAAAAGCTAGAACTAGAAAAAGTCAACTAGGTAAAAAACAATAGTAAACTAATAGCAAAAGATAGGAATACAAAAAACCAAGATTACTCATTCGTCTTTTGCTTGAGCTCCTGCATCATCTATGTTGCTTCATAGATTTTGTGAGTCTCCTCAGCCATCTACTCCTGAATCTTTTGACCTTCTCGATCCAAGTTACTAAAAGTTATTTCTAATGTCATGTCTTCTTCCATCTTGACTATTTCTCTATCCTTGTCCTTAGCCTCATCCAACAGACCTCAGGCTTGTAACATTAAGAACACATTACACTTAGCAATAATATTGATTTTCCACCTTGCAACTTGAATAAATTTTCATAGATGTGCCATTATGACAAGAAAACTTAGCCACATCATCTCCAATATGTCTTCTTCACATATTTAACTTTAGTTTCTCAGAATAATACCGTTGCTAAGAGATATAAAATTTTTACCAAAACATGCCTCTATGAACTCTATCTTATAATAGTCTTCACCAAAACTTGTATAACTTCTTCCAAAATTAATATCTTTTAACCTCTCTACTAAAAATGCTTGATAATCTATCGGTACCAACTTGATCTTTTTGTTGTTCTTTTGTCAGATACCACAGAAAATTGCTATGTGAAAAACATAATCATGAATGTAACATATCATCATGGTAATTATCTAATCATGTTTCTAAAATACTCCCTAATAGGAATATCATCAGCATTCATGATTCCAATAGTTTTTTGGTTTTTGTAGTGATGCTTGGAAGTTGATTTGCAGTAAAATGTTTGAACACAATTAGAGCTTGTATTACGTGGCATTCTATCTAGGAATTTTGTTGATCAAACAATTATATTGGTGTAAAGATCTAGATTTGAAGCATGTACAAGGAACCTTGATAATACTTGGGAGAAATGAGTATTAGGAATATTTTCTAGTACATCTAAGATAGGAACTTATAATTATTGATATCATGAGTTCATAACAAATGCTAGTTTGAATAGTAGAATTGGTCTTCAAGTAGAACATTTTGAACAAGGATCAACTTGGAGTATTTGTACCATTTGAAATAAGGGATGATAAGAATTACAATTTGAGAATCACTAAACTGCATGTCTCTATCAATTGGTAGAATTGAGAAAATGGATTATTTACTAATACAAGGAAAAGACTGTACAAAATCAAATTGCATTATTTAAGGAGAATGAATAGAGACTATGCACATTTTACATAGAGGGATGAGACAAAACCCTAATTTGTGGTGTGAAATATGTTATTTAAGATCAACATTCCATCATATAGTGGTTATTTAGTGCTAGCTCTTTTCTTTTGTTGATTAAATAGGTAATTTTGATGGCTTTCTTCTACAATCAACTAAACATGATTCAACTTTCTATTGTACATTTAGTAGATATCCATTAAGGGTCAACTATCAAGCATGAACCTATTTAAAAGGATAGAGACAAACTTGCAATAAAACACCACTCAAGCTATTATCATCTTAAGATAGATTGTGCAAGAATTGAGGAGATGTGGGGGGGCTGCCCATTAATTCTTCATGTCAAACCTCTATCTGCATGATCTTGCTTAGTTTGAGAAATAATTTTGTTATATCTACCATCTGTTGGATACAATTTTTCAATTGTGTGTTATCTTTGATGTTACACGAATTTCATATCAGTTATTAGTTAGTGTCTACCAAGCTCTGTTGGTTAGCAAGGTAAAAGATAGAGCCTACCAAGCTCAAAAGGTTAGCAAAGAAGGTTTACAGTGTTTACCGAGCGTTCTCAGGCTTTACTTTGTACAAATAGTTGTTACCAATATTTCAAGGTTAAGCAAGGAAATTTAGTTGTTACCAAGCTTACTCAGTCATCAAAGGAAAATAGTGTAGAAAATAGTTCTTACCAAGCTCTCAAGGGTAGCGAAGGAAATTCAATTCTTACCAAGTTCACTTGGAAGCCAAAGGCTTTTGCAAATTTTGCAGTGTTAACCAAGTTGAGATGGTTAACTTAGGAAATTGTTTCTAGAAGCAGTGCTTATTGAGCAGGGTCGGCCAATGAAGGATTTCATTGTTTTGTGAAATAAAGTTTATTTATTTAATGCAATATCTATAGTCAGCTGATGTATAGTTTATTGGTAAATGTAACTTGTGAATGAGTCGATTTGATAATCTAAATGGTATATATAAGAGGTCAAGTTGCAAATTCTAAGTGTGTGATGGATTTGATGTGATATGAATGTGAAGAAGGTTTGATTATTGTGAGAGCAAAATTTGAAGGATGATTAGACATCATCGAGGAACAACAAAGCTATATTTGATCAAGGAGGATCTAATGGTGCATAATAGAGATCTGTAATCAACAAATTTAGTTACATCATATTCGGCTCAATTCATTGTTACTTTCTAACCATTGTAGTAGTGATTTGAAAATCTCTTAATAGATTTGGTTTAACAACCATTTTGTAAATCCTCTAACAAGGTGATAGTTTAGTTGAATTATTCTAAAGACCTCTAGCAAAGCCACTCCTAATAGGGTGATCAAATCCTCTAATAGGGTCACACCTAACAATGTGTATTGTAACCTTTAATAGAGTTGGCTCCTAACAGGGCTCACTTCAGAATAGTGAAAATTGGTAGCTAGTTACTTGGTGGTTTTTCCCATATTGGGTTTCCATGTTAAATTTGGTGTCTCTTGTGTTCTTGTTATTTACTTTTGCATGCATGCTAATAATTATGAATGCTTAAAAATTAGAAACAAGTTAATCTATTGAGTTACAACATTTTATGAAGTGTTTGCCGAGTATCAGTAGTAGCTAGTTATCTAAGACATCTAAGTGATTAGGATTTATTTTTGTGATAACTAATTCACTCCCCCTCTCAGTTACTTTATCTATAATTCCAACAATTGGTATCAAATATTTTGGTGCTTGCAGGAAAATATTTCAAGGATCCAAGCTAAAGATTAGGATGCCTTACAAGAGGGAAATTCAAAGACTTAATAGGAACAACTTCTTAGCACGACAGGGCTTGATGAGACTTCATATAGCTTCTATTGGTGATTCAAGATTGAAGTACCTTGATGAAAAATATGTAGAACCTATTGGTACATTATCTGTCAATGATATTGCTAAAAAGAAGACTTACAACAACATGATGATAGATATTGCATCTGCCCTAAGTTATGAAGAATTTGATGACATCAAGGACTGTAAAACTACCTTTGAAATGTGGAACAAAATGAAAGATATCTATGGAGGTGATGATAATATGAGAAGATCCAAAGAAGAAAGTTTGAGAGGAAAATTTGATCAAATGAGGATGAGAGAGGATGAAAACATAGAAAAATATGTTGAAAGAGTTAAAGCAAGTGTTAGTGCAATCAAAGCATCTGGAGGGGATATCAAGGAGGAAATGGTTATAAGTAAAGTTCTTAGAACTCTACTTCCCATTTATGCAATCAGAGTTTCTATAATTCAAGAAAGAAGATGTGAAACAAATCATAAGATAAATTTAGAGGTCATAGTTGCAAGATTGACTGCATTTGAGCTAGAAAACTATGATAATTATGTTCCAGCTTCCAAGAACATTGAATCAACATTTGAAGCCAAGATTTCATTCAAGGAGAAAGGTAAGAAGATAAAAGATCCTTAGTCAAATAGTGATGAAGAATCATAACAGAGTTCAGACAATGATCTTGAGCTGGTTGAAGCTCTACTAGCAAGGAAATATTCAAGAGGTAAAGGAAAATATGAAGGTAAGGTTCCTCTAATCTATTTTTCTTGTGAAAAAATTGGACATATTGTTGGTAGGTGCCCAAATAAGCAGAACAAGGATGAGAAGAAAGGTTGCAAGTGCAATGGCAAGAAAGAGTTCAAATCATTCAAGGATAAAGGTAAGCAAACATGTTTCATGGCTAAAGATTCTAATGATTCTAAATATTGCTGTAAAGGATGAGTCTGATAATGATGAGGAAATGGCACTCATTTCTCATGTGAGAAAAAATGATACATTGATTATAGATAGTGGTTGCTCTCATCACATGACTAGTGATAAAACTAAGTTTGAACATTTTGAAGACTATGATGGTGGCAGTGTGAGATTTGGTAATAATGAACCTTGTTGCATAAAAGGAAAAGTAAGAATCTCTCTAACCAAAGAACTTGTATGTGATAATGCATATTGGATAGAAGGACTAAAACAAAATCTTTTAAGTGTGGTACAACTACTCAATAATGAATTCAAAGTGGAATTCATGCATGGAAAAGAAAGACTGCTAAATGGCAAAGGAAAGCTGATTGGATCAGGCACTCAAACAAAAGGTAACTTGTTTTATCTTGAACTTGGTGAATGTTCATGTTTTATTGCTCAAGTTGAAGAAAGTTGGTTATGGCATAGGAGGTTGTGTCATGTGAAACTTGATAACTTGGTAAAAATAAGTAAATTTAGGAAAGTAAGAGGCATTCCTAACATAAAGAAATCTAAGGTTGGTCTATGCAAGAATTGTCAAATTGGCAAGATGGGAAAGACTAGCTTTAAAAGCAAGAACTATGAATCTGAAGAAATTTTAGAAATTGTGCATACTAATTTGTGTGGACCTATTGGAATTGAAAGTTATACTGGTGAAAAGTTCTTCATTCTTTTTGTTGATGATTACTCAAGAATGATGACTATCATGTACCTAAAATAGAAATCAAAAGCATTTGAGAAGCTCAAATGGTATTTGGCTAGAGTAGAAAAGGAAACAAGCAAAAGAGTGGAATGTTTGAAGTTAGATAGAGGTGGTGAATTCATTTCACATGAGTTCAATAACTTTTGCATTGAAATGGGAATCAAAAGACAAGTTTTAGCACCTGGAACTCTTGAACAAAATGGAATAGTTGAAAGAAGGAACAGATCTATTATGAACTATGCAAGAACCTTAATGATTGAAAAGAGAATTGCTATCAAATACTAGAAGGAAGCTATTAGCACTACAATTCATACTTTGAACCAAGTATAGCTAAAGAAGGACTCATTAAAAACCCCCTATGAGTTATGGTATGGCTACAAACCCAACGTAAGTTACCTAAAAGTATTTGGAAGAAAATGTTACATTTTGAAAGAATCTAACAAGGTAAATTTGATGTGAAGGGTGATGAAGGAATATTTTTGGGATATTCTTGCAAAAGTAAAGCATATAGATGTTTGAATTTTTCTACTCACAAAGTCATAGAAAGTGCACATGTAAAAGTTGATGAGTTTGTAGAAAGAACTGAAGAAGAAAGAAAAAGGGAACCTATAGACTATAGGAGATTTGTTTTCATTGAACCTGATACACTGCTAGGTACACTTGTTAATCAGAAGATTTCTACTCCAGAATCTTTTGTAACCGAGTTGTAGGAAGTTCAAACTGAGTCAATACCTACCAAGTTGCAAGGACTCGAGTTACAAATAGAAGTTATCGAATCAATAGCTACCGAGCTTGAGAAACTAGAACCAAAATCATAAGTTGAAACATAGAAGGATAACAATGCAAGTCATTCAAAAGGAAAAGAGCCTGTGCTAGCCAAGTATGTCAGGAAGCATCGCGCACCAGATCAAATCATTAGAGATAAATCTGAAGGAATAATGACAAGAAGTAAGTTGAAAGGCACTTGTTTACTTGCTGATTTTGAACCTAGAAATGTCAAAGATGCATTAGAAAATGAAAGTTGGATTGAAGCTATGAATGAAGAGATAGAACATATAGAGAAAAATAAAACATGGACTCTTGTACCTAGGCCTAAAGACAAAAATATGATTGGAACTAAGTGGGTATTTGGAAACAAGTTAAATAAAGATGGTAAGGTGTCAAGGAACAAAGCTAGACTAGTATGTAAAGGATAATCTCAAGAAGAAGGTGTAGACTATGGAGAGACTTTTGCTCCTATTGCAAGATTGGAAGGTGTCAGAACCTTACTTGCATATGTTGCATACAAGGGATTCAAAGTTTATCAGATGGATATCAAGTCAAGATTTCTCAATGGCATACTAGATGAAGAGGTTTACATTAAATAGCCTAAAGGTTTCGTTGATCCAGACAAGAAGGACATGGTATGAAAATTACATAAAGCATTATATGGTCTGAAAAAAGCCCCTAGAGCATGGTATGAAAGATTGCATAACTATCTTATTCAGATTAGTTTTCAAAGAACTAATGATAACAATAGCTTGTACATAAACGAAGGACTAGATAATAAGATTATTTTGGCAAAAATATTTGTAGATGATACTTTTTTCATAGGAAATGATGATCTTTGCAAAGAAGTTTCAGAACAAATGAATAAGAAATTTGAATGTCAATGTTTGGTGAGATCAAATTATTTGTTGGTCTTCAAATTCATCAGACTAAGAATGGCATCTACATCACTCAATCTAAATACATCAAGGAGATACTAAATTTTTTTTTTATGGAAGACTACAAACTAGTTGGGACTCTTATGTGTACTAGATTGAAACTTACCAAGGATGATGAATCAAAAGAAGTGGATCATACATTGTATAGATCTATGATTAAAAGTTGTAGTATGTAGTGCACACAAGACCACACATTGCCCTTGTAGTAAGAATTGTAGAAAGATTCTCAGAAAAACCAAAAGAAAACCACATGATGGCAATCAAAAGGATCATGAGATATTTGAAAGGAACTAAAGATTATGGATTATGGTATAAACTTGGAGAAAATCTAGATTTAAAAGTGTTCACTAATGTAGGTTGGGTAGGGAACGTTGATGATAGAAAGAGTACAAGTGGAGGAGCTTTCTTTCTTGGAAAGAGGTTGGTTTCTTGGACAAGTAAAAAGTAGAACTATACATCCCAGTCCATAGGAAAGGCTGAATATGTTGCAGTAGCAGTAAACTGTTCAAACATTGTTTGGTTTAAATAGTTATTGGAAGGTATGAAGCAAGAAATCAAAGAACCTGTTGTTATGTTTTGTGATTTCAATACAGTTTTAGTGATGCATCAACATGAATAGAATTGAAGATCTATCAGTTGATGCAGCAAAATAATGTAGACATTGCATATGAATCAGTACTTAAGGTAAAGTAAAATTTATTTTGAAGTTGTGTTGTCTTTGGCATGTGTTGTCAAAGAGGGAGAGTTTACTATCATATCTTTCTAAAATTTGCAAGAAAAAGAGAGTTTATGTAAGAGGGAGAGATTACTATGAAAGAGGGAGATTACTGTAATGAAATATAAGAAGTATTCTGTTAGAAAAGTCTAGTTCTCAAATTTCATTCTACTATGATATGTAGTGTTTCCATCAATGCCAAAGAGGGAGATTGTTGGATATAATTATTCAATTGTATGTTGTCTTTGATGTTACACAAATTTCATATCAATTATCAGATAGTGTCTACAGAGCTCTGTTGGTTAGCAAGGCAAAAGATAGAGTCTACCGATCTCAGAATGTTAGCAAAGAAGGTTTATAGTGTCTACCGAGCATTCTTAGGCTTTACTTTGTACAAATAGTTTTTACCAAGCTTTCAAGGTTAAGCAAGGAAATTCAGTTGTTACTGAGCTTACTCAGTCATCAAAGGAAAATAGTGCAAAAAGTAGTTCTTACCGAGCTCTCATGGTCAGCGAAGGAAATTCAATTCTTACCGAGTTCACTCGAAAACCAAAAGATTTTGTAAATTTTGTAGTGTTAACTGAGTTGAGATGGTTAACTCAGGAAATTATTTCTAGAAGCAATGCTTACCAAGCAGGGTCGGCCAATGAAGGATTTCATTGTTTTGTGAAATAAAGTTTCTTTGTTTAATGTAATATTTGTAGCTGACTAATGTATGGTTTATTGGTAAATTTAACTTGTAAATGAGTTGACTTGATAATTTGAATGGTATATATAAGAGGTCAAGTTCCAAATTCTAAGTGTGTGATAGATTTGATGTGATATGAATGTGAAGAAGGTTTGATTATTGTGAGAGAAAATTTTGAAGGATGATTAGAGATCATTAAGGAGTAGCAAAGCTATATTTGATCAAGGAGGATCTAATGGTGTAGAATAGAGATCTGTAATCAACAAATTTAGTTGCATCATATTTAGGTCAATTCATTGTTACTTTCTAACCATTGTAGCAGTGATTTCAAAATCTCTTAACAGAGTTGGTTTAATAGCCATTTTGTAAATCCTCTAACAAGGTAATAGTTTAGTTGAAATGTTCTAAAGACCTCTAGCAAGGCCACTCCTAATAGTGTGATTAAATCATCTAACAAGGTCACACCTAATAGTGTGTATTGTAACCTTTAACAAGGTTGGCTCCTAACAGGGCTCACTTTAGAAGAGTGAAAATTGGTAGCTAGTTACTTGGTGATTTTTCCCATATTGGATTTCCATGTTAAATCTGGTGTCTCTTGTGTTCTTGTTATTTACTTTTTCATGCATGCTAATAATTATGAATGCTTAAAAATCAGCAACAAGTTAATCTACCAAGTTACAAAATTTTGTGAAGTTTTTACCAAGTATCAATAGTAGCTAGTTATCTAAGACAACTAAGGGATTAGGATATGTTTTTGTGGTAACTGATTCACCCCCCCTCTTAGTTACTTCATCTATAATTCCAACACCATCATCATTGTAAGGAACAAAAATGCATATAGTGACATCGTAAAATGTTTGTGAAGAACATCAAATCATTTTTTACTCATAAGAGTTGGCACCATTATTAAAGGCATGCAATGAACACATCATATTCCTAAAAAATGAAAGTGATTAACCTGCCCTTTATTTGTAAATTGCCAAAAACTTAGCAAAAATTTAGATCTTTCACCACAGAGCTAAGAAAGAAAAAATAATAGTTTGTAATTATAAAAAGTTCAAATAGACATCTCCAATATTAGACATATACCAACCAGGCTAAGATCAACAACTTATTTAATTTTTCATTTCAATGTCATGACCACATCTAACCTAAAATTGGCCATGAACTCCCACAAATAGGTAGAAACATGGATTTTCAAACATAAAATCTTATCATATATAAGACTGTGAAAATGAGTCATATTAAATTTTAGAATTCATTATTTAGTAATTTCCACCTTTTACATACAAGCCTTTGGCTTATGGTTTGTGTTTTCATATACCAAACTCAAGGATCATAAACCAAGCCTCCTATAGTGTAAGATTATTAGAAGATCCACACTATAGTAATGACAAGTGTTGTTTCAACCTCAAATCATAGGATTGATAAAGCCTAGCTTCCCTTAATCCTTAATGTTCAAACTTTGACTTCACAATGATTTTGACTAATGTAATTTGAAAGATACCTTTTACATGTCAAAAGTCTCAAAAGCCTATTTCTTCACATTTCAGAACCCAAGAAGAGAGATGTTTAAATCCCTTGATTGAAGTCCATATGCAGGATGAAAAAGAAAACTACAGAATACAAATTTAATGCTATATCATATTTCTAACTTTTGATTTCAAAATTTGAAAAAAAATCACAAGTTAAAAAGGAAAGTTAGATTTCAAAACAATATTCCATGCATTAGTCAAATGCCTTTTGTGGCTTGCATTTTCTATTGTCATATAAAATTAAGAATACTGTCCACTATAATAATCTAGAAATATGGAATAAAAGATATATCTTATCTAGTAGTTTTTTGAGTCAATGTAAGAATATTTAGTCAAATTTATCAACTCCAAATTAATTTTTCATTGGCTACTAGGAGAACCACTAAAGTAATCCCTTAGCATGAGCATGGTTATTGTGCACTTCTATGGCCTAAAGAACCTAAAACTGAAATAAACACTTAAGTGTGTCTATAATGAGAGTCATTGCCATCAGAAAACCAAGAAAGACACCTTTGAGGTCCTTGGTAGGAAAACTTGAGGATTGTGCATTGCTTGTGTAAGATATTTTGCAAATATGATTAAAATTATTTCAAGTGTGAATGCTCTTGATAGTTAAATGAGTGTTGAAAATGGTTCCAAGTTCTCAACTTTTTAAATATTTGTACTCACTTCTGAACATCTATCAAAGTCATGGAAACTTGTATTTAGCATATGTTATTTTTGTTTCTCTATAATTTCTTACCCTAGAAGCCAACAAAAAAAAGATGAGGTGATGTTACAGTTGTTGATGATATAGTTGTAGGAGATATTTCTCTCCATATTCAAACTAAATAAATGATTGTTAAAGTCATCTCTATACTATGTCACTACTTCATATGATGCTGAAGTCAAAGCAACACAGTCTTTGTAGTAGGTATTCTTATTGTCATCTTTTGTTGTATCATTTTGACAGTAGGAATCACAAAAATATGCAGAGGACTTCACGTAAGATGTGGTAGTTCAATATGTCATTTTACTTTGTAACAGTTTCTTTTATCCTTGCAACTAGTCTAAAGAGTCCAACCCTTCATAACCAAGTAAAACTCTTGTGTAAAAGTGCATATCGCATTCCATTTGTTCTATTTGATATTTTGTGTTGGGTGATTATATTATAGAAGTATATTTTATTATCTATAGATACATTTTAAGGAGTGCTTATCGTTGTTTTTAGTTTGATATAGTTTTAGGCAAAAGTTGGAGGGTTCCCCAAGGTATTTTCCATGTCTTCATGTTCATTATTCTTGTTTTTCTATTTACCTTAAATTATATTATAAAGTCAACAAAAATAAAATAAAAAATTTCACATAATTGATTTATTTATTATATCTCCTTTTATTTTATTATACTTGAGTTAAATTTGGAATTGTTTCTCTATTTAAGGTGATAGGCTATTTGTCACAGAGCATAAAAGAAGGACAATTATCATGAAGAGATTTAATCCTCTCCAAGGATTTCATAAAGGCTTTCTTTTTTTCTCTTATAAGGATTGAATGTTCATCATTGTAATCATCCAATCCATTCTCATTCAATACATAGTAAGATACTTGTTTGCATTAAATTAATCTCAAAGTTGAATGCACATTATCTGCTTCCTATCTATATTCATATGATGAGCATTTTGGTTATAGGTTATTTGTAGGAACTATGGGATTCAAAAATCAATGCCAATATGATATCAAAGCACCAACATGTGACTTGTCCTTTGTTGATAGAGATTTGTATTTGAGGGGGGGAAATGGTGCATCATGGAGAAAAATAGACATCATCATTGCCTCTAGAAACCCAAAAAGCCTAAATCATGATACTACTGTCAAGTGAAGTGTACATGTGTACATACTCTAGCCCAAAACTATCCTGAGTATCATCTATTGGTTTAACCTACAAATGCATAAATATGAAATATCAATTTCAAATATAATGCAATGTATATAAGATGTGCTCTTGGTATATATTAATTTCACATATAATTTATTCAACCTACTTATAGAAGCATATATATTTTAAGTGATCAATATCTTACTTGTCTTCTACTATTAAGTGAAGTGCATGTGTGGGCATGCTCTACCCTCGAACTATCCTAAATATCATCGATTGGCTTAACCTACAAATCCAAGTAAATGTGAAACATTTATTCCAATTAAAATATATTGCATTGGATCACAACCATATATTATCAATGATAAATATCACACCATTTCACTATTTTCAACTAAAGTGTATGTGTGTACCTGCTCTACTTTTGAGCTAGCAATATCACCTACTAACTTAACCTACAAAATTCATGTTAAATAAAAATATTGGTTTTATTTACGTAGAAACTATCAAAGGACTATAAGAGTTTGTTTTGAATTTTACAGTATAAATTCAATTTAAATATTATATACTTGTGTCATTATAATTGGACACTAAGTACCACCCTCTGCCTCTACCATGATGTCCTGCATTATCTCATCTAAAGTTACCTTATTCTTTAATAGCTCTTTCGTTGATGATGCATGCAATGGAACATGAAGGTGTGATTGCATTGATCTTGATGAAAGAATTTAATCTACAACATCCATACCCGATGCAATCTTCTTAAGTGAACAATGTGCCTATGGAGTGACAACCTTGTAATGGTTAAATCCAAGTTTTTGTTTAAATGTCAAATTAGATTTAGGTTACTTCATTCTTTAGAATTATTTTAATAGATCAATTAAGGAGTAATATTTATAAGGTGTTAATGATTATATAGATATGATTTTTCTTTTGTGCACATTTTTTCATCAGATTTATAGAAATAAAATTATCATAATATTGTAAACCATTATAATAGCTATAATTTATTTACTTGAGGACCTATTATATCTCCATGATCTGAAAGTGTTGGCAAAGTTTAAAATGCCTATACTAAATGCTTCCATTTTTCCATTTTTATGTCCAAAAGTCCTAATTTTCTCATCATTCCCTTTTGATTCCATTTGAGGAGATACTAACATAATTGCATTGCTATTACAATCCTCTGAAATTTTGTTTTTATCCATTTTAGGGTCCTCCAAATCATGCATTGTCTAGTTAAGATTTCCATTTTTGGGGTCCAAAATCCCAATTATATCAGGAGTCCTAATGGACAATCTATTTTCCTCACCATCTGAAATCCCAAGAGTAGATAATGTATAGTAGGAAAATATATCGCCCTTACACAATTCAAAAAATTCCAAACTGACAATATTCTCATTCATGATGTTAATTTCAAGCTCAACAATCTCATCCTTTTAACTATTCCCACACATTTTAGAGAAACCATCTTTGCTATCTTCAATAGATGATAGACCACATGCATGTTCCTGAACTCCAATTTGGATTTCCACACTAGTTTCTCCAACTTTGGCTGAAGGTTTTTTTGTTTTTAGAAAATTATCTACTATTGTTTCCAATTTTCATGATTCTTGCAACATTGGAAAAAAATTTCAAAGCTCTCCAAATCTATTTGTGCATCGGGAAACATATTTTTACTCAATTCATTGCTATTTCACATCCTAGTTAGTTACTTGGACATCTTGGCACCTTGACATGTTATATTTGTATGAGATGATTTCATTCGAAATGTTTCAAATGTATTAATATAGTTTTTCTCTATTTTATCATTTGAGGTGCCATGTCTCTTTGTTCATCCTTCTGTGATAATCCCAAAAGAGAGTAATTATGAGTCTTGTCATATCAAGATCCTAATACAACTCAAGTGGCTCAGGCTTTTCCTTATATTTATGGAATCATACCTGAACTAGACACACTATTGATACGATGAACATGGATAACATTAGTGATCATTTTGTTGAATTGGTTTATTCTAATGTTGGTTGTGACATTGTGCGTTGTATCAAACATTGATTGTCCCTACGCACATTTGACTAGACTTTAGTAAATCCATGGAGAATATTTCTCTTCAACCCTGTTAAGGAAATAGGATCTAGGTAGAGTATATGTTTGAACTCAATTTTTAGGTAACAATGAGATGGAATAATTTGTAAACCCTTCAATGATATTGTCTAGTAACTGCAAAATTGTTAATTTAATGACTTATATAAATTCTAATCTTTTACTTGAATATTAATCTTTAGTCAAATAGTACTAACCTTTCACGCGCACACACACACACACACACACACACACACACACACACACACACACACACACACACACACACATAGATATATATATATATATTGCAAGAGAATATGCAATTGCAGATTGAATGTATTAACATGTGGTGTTGATGTGTTTCCAAGAAATAGGTTATCCTAAGTGATTACATATGGGAGGAAATCATAACATTTGATTGTCCTTGGTGATTTCTATGCATTTGACCAAGGGTTGCTTGAGTTTTGGTATAAAATCTTTCAAGTGTATAATAGGATGTAATAGTAAATGCATATTTCTTGTTCAAATCTGGTGTAAGTGCTCTAGAGTCTTCTTGCACAAGCACTTAGGAAAGCCTTATAACTTTCCCCAATGATCCTTATTCTCCTCTAGGATCTAGTTATGCTTATATTATTAACTAAGTCCCACTCTTACTCTTCTACAAGAGTCTTACTCCTTGTGCTTCACCTTGAAGAACAAACACCTTTAGATTTCTTCAACTCTTCCTTCTAAACTCAGAATATTAATACAAGGTCATTTGAGTTAGTTGGAGATGAGCCCTATGTTCTTCCAGAGCTAATGCAAGTAAGTGTTTTGCTTTGGTGTTCCACACAAATTGGTTTGGTCTTTTTTTGTTAGACATGATCCAAGAGGAAGGCTAGTAAAGTATAATGTGATGAAAGAAGAAGATAATAAAGAATAAGAAGATAAAGTAAATGATGATCATGAATGACTATTACACAATGATGATGATGATGAAGAAGATGATGATTCTGGTCATGTTGACAATAATGGTGATGATAATGATGACAATCATGATCATGCTAATGAAGATGGTGATGATCATGATAATGGTGATGAAGATGATGATGATAATGAAGATGGTGGTGGTGATGACAATGATCAAAGTGACAAGTATGATGATGGTGATGATGACGATGACATGGATGAAGATGATGATCAATGAAATGTCTATCGAGTCACAATCAATGTCAAGTATGATGGGTCATGATTTTTATTTATAGAAATTTGTTTGATTTCAATGAATGTATCATGCAATTTTTGTCTTCTACATAATTTGTAGTTTATAGAGCATTGTAAGAAGACAACTTTTCATTCATTATAATATGGGTGAATTTTATGAGGGAGGTAACCATTTTTTTCTTTCAAAATGACATGTACAAATAGAAATATTAAATACAACATGTCCAATATTATTTTGGATATACACATTAATTAGACCAAATTTTTGGCTAACTTAAGATAAATGATTTACATATGTAGGCTATTCAATACCTTTGACCAAGATCTTGCACAGTCACATGAATCAATAGGTATATGTCAATAGAAACTATAGATACAATTTTCTATTTGCATATCTTCTCTTTACTGTCAAAATCAAATTTTTTCCTAGTATGTCTCTCATTTTATGGATTACAGGTATCACCAAATAGGTATTTTTTGGATCTATCTTCCTTGAGTGAGGAAAATGTGGGAATAGAAGAAAAAAGTGAGACATTTAGTAGGTCTAAAATAGGGAGATCAAATAGACGTCAAAAGACTAGAAGAAACTTCAATAAAAAAATGCAATTTTTTCTTGCTGGGGGGGTCATGTTCTTATGATAATGAGATTGAAGATGATAGGAAGGTTCCCTTAAGGTATGTACACATATTTAGAAAGAATGGGTACCCAAGGAACTACCTTTAGTTAACAATAATTTTTCTATTAATAAAAGGATATATCGCATAGCTCCATCTTCATTACATGATGTGAGCCTATTTTCCATGGATGGCATAAAGGTCTATTACAATAATGTTGTTGAATTGATGGAGTATGTAGGACCTTGTTACAATTACAAAAATTGGATGCAGATTGTGCAATATAAGAAAAGTATGAGTAGGTATGCATTGTCACCAAATTATATACAATGCAAAGAAAATGGTCAAAGTAAAAAGTTCTCTATGTATATTGATGGAAGGCCAAAAGCAATAGGGAATATTGAAGGATTTATTAATAGTTCTCAACTTGTGTCAACTAATAAGTTAGTGAATTCTATATTTTAGGCATGCGAAGGAAATCACATATTTGTATGTGTAATAAAATCAATAAGTGCTAGGGAAGAGCTTCTGATAGATTACAATTTGAGTCATGTAGATAAAAAAAAAATTCCCTATCATGGGACTAGTAAGTATAAAATTTAAAACAATTTCCTCCAATTAATATTGACTCCAATGTACAATTTACCTTATTATTAGTCAATTTTTTTGGTAAGTCTATTACTTTCATTTTGCTATTGATTGATAAGAATTACTAACATTTTTCATAGGGTGACATGGATAGACTACCACCCACAGACGGGGATGCACCATCTCACACACCTTCTCCAATGAAGGTAAACCTTAATTATTGTAATTGTTCAAATTATATAGAAACAAATGTTGTACTATTATGTTCTTTTCTTTATGGCTTTGGAGTTGTTTTGATGGAATTTTACTTATATTGATATCACAAATGATAGGAAAAAGCTAAAATGATAGTAGATCAAATGCAATCTAAAATACAAGCATCATTTTTAGATGACATCACCCTTAATGGTGACCTTATGTTCATGGACCAACAACTCATACAAAGATACAGTGATGAAATTGTTAATATTATCACCGAGGGTGACACAAGCAAGGATAAAGAGGCACTGAAAGAAGAATTGGCCTATAGAGTCAAATATTTGAAGGTAAGTAGTAATTAATCTCAAGAAATAATAGAGGTTCAATAGATGTTTATATTTTATAGTATCTTATGGATCATGATCTAAAATATTATGTGTTCTTCTACATCAATATGTGACACCTGTGACACCACATGGTGAACATGGTGAGAGTTGTAGCTCATAACCTTCGTGGAAGTAACACTTTATTTTTGCAATGTTATTGAAAATTATAGTATTATTAAACCATTTAGTTTATTTAAGGTAATTAATCAGTGTTGAAATAGGATATCTAATGTTGAAAGTGAAATTGGTGCAACATTGTTTGCTTTCATCAATATTATAAAACTTAACTTTTTTTTGGGATGCTTCTAGCTAGTATCCCATTTGATCTTTGTCCATTGCAAATGACTTTGCTAATAATATTATATTCTTTAGCTCATGATGAAGTGTAGATGCCTTCTTTGGTCATTGATTCGATATTGCCAAGTGCATTGTCGACAACAAGGAGCATGCAAACATCCTTGTTTATGCCAAGTACAACTGTTAAAACTTTGTTTTTCTATATTTTTTAATGTGCTAATCATGCATTGTTTTCTTTTTTGGGTGGATTTTATACTCATGTACCTATTTTTTGAACTAATAGATAGACCTTCAATTGATAGAGCAATAGAGACTAGTACTACTACAACTGATCCATTTCCTGGAGTAGTCTATGTGATTAGTACTGGTTCATTTGTGGGGAGATTGTTGTTGAACAAGATAACTATGTTTCTGTTAAAATTATGAACACTTCCAGGTGCTTTAAAATTGTTATTATTTATAGTGTAATTTTAGTTTACCTATACATAACTCATTTTGGATTGATAATCCCATGATTTTTTTTAGGAAATAATGTTTTTTTGATCATCTTTTTGATATGACATTGAGGCTATTTGGATCCACCATATGTAAAAGGTATGTAGTTTCATATCATTGCTAAAATATTTTTCTTTTCTTCCATTTATTGTATTATTATAGAGTTATTGATCTAACAATTTTATTTTTAAAAAAAAGGTGGAATGACCAAGGTCCTCAATTAAAAAATTAGCTCATTACATCTTTTGAGGACCTTTTTGGAAAAAAACAATTTTGACACTGCCCTACTTCTCAATAGAGCATCAAGACAAATAAATATTATGAGGGACCAATATAGATGGGGTCTAAAGGAGAACCCAAATTATGAGCATCCTCCTATGATTCCACTAATGGAGTGGAATGAAATAATAGAAGATGCAAAAGAGAAAAGGCTACGTGATAATAAAAGAAATGAACTAGAATAGGGAAAAAGAAGGTATGTCATGATAGTATTAAGTAGAATGTAATCATGCACTAATTAGTGATCTTTGTAAATATATAATCTAACATATTTCAAACTATTCATAGACTGGAGGACACATCAATGGCTACAAAAGTGGGACTAGAAAATGTTGGTCAACACAAACTTGGCTGTAGTGGCTATATGAATCTTCAGCCTCGACTTGTAAGTAGCAACAATGGAATTTCATTTTTTTTAAATATAATGTTGCAAAAAAAATTGTTTAATCAAACCATACATGCAAAACTGATGATATTAAGAAAAAAATAAAGGGTATAGAATTCAAAGTAGAGGTCATGGATGAAGATAAAAAAATTGCCTTGAAGGAAGGCTATAAAGTCATGGCGACATGCCTATGCCACGAATCTAAAATCCATACCTAAGAATCTCTTGCACCAAATGAGACATAGGTAAATTGGTCAGATGAAAAGTAAATCAAATTGAATAGTTGATAAATTTCTTTTTTGGTGTTAGTTTTGAACATAAATTGACTACATAACAATGCACATAACATTTCACTGCAGCTTTCATATCCTATCACAACACCTGTATGTGATGAAGGCCATGATGTACATCATAGTGGTGGAGGTGTTAATTTTCTATTGGAAATTAATTATGAAATTATGAAAATAATTTAACATCTTCAATTAAAATTTGATATGCAACCTTTTTTTGAATATTTTAGAGCATGTTGAACATCATAGTGAAGGAGTGGAGCATGTTGACCCTGTGGAAGATCAAAATGTTAATGTACATGATGTGGCATTGATAGGTAAGAAAAATACATGTTATGTTGTAATGCTTAATTAAATACTTGTAACAGTTAAAAAAAAAGAAAAAGAGTATGCCAATTTAACCCATTTACTTGTTCTTGCAATAGAGCCCCCTTTAGTGCAGCAACCTATTGCTCGACAAAATAGGAGGAGGCATCATAATTTGACATTACATGTGCCATAAGAGGAGGAGAATGAGGAAGATATTGATGCTCTTATAAGCCTTTTTCTTAAGAGAGCTAAGAAAAACAAAAAAAAAATGATTTTTAAAAAATGCTCTTTGATAAACCTTGTTTGATAAAATTTGTTGGATAATCAAAGAATGTTGTTTTAAGTAATTATCTATGAATGTTGCATATTAATATTAATTTTTATTTTATGTTAATGAATATTTTTATGTGTTAATGAAGTCTTGATTAGTATTGTGTATTAGGGAATTTTATATCATATTGATGAATGTTATGTGATTATATTGATTGAATGCTATAGTTCATAAATGGATGAATGAATGAATGAAGTATGTAATTAGATGATAATGGGTAATTTAGATTAATGTTACGGCGAGGGGGGTGGAGGGTGGGGGGGTTTGAGGCTAGATGAGCTTCCACCTTCATGTGGTTGGCCTTGTTCAGTAGAGAATATGAAAGTATTCTCAAAACCAAGTGAAGTTCAAACTAACATACCAAGGGTATCTTCCTAACCAACTAATAGTTTATTTCCTTTGAGATAGAGTTCTGTGTCCATTCCTTTATTAGTCACTACCCTTTTAGGCTCCTCAATTTCCTACTCTATTCTTTCCTTTTCTTCAAAACTATTACCAAAGTAGCAATTTATTATTGATCATCTTTAGCTTAGTTACCAAGAAATATAATATATTTTGATCGTGATACCTATGCTTCCTTAAACTATTGTTCTATTGTATTCATTAGGTTTTCATACCTCACCCACAGTTTTTCAAACTTGAAAGAACATTTTTTTCGGAGTGAATCCTCAATGATATTTAGTTGAACTACAAAGTGGTTTGAACTAGAATGAGAGAGGATGTGAGTTTAGACAGTATAGTGGAATCAATTATTATTTAGATTCTTTGGTGAGTATCCACTATTTTTCTCTAGAATTCTTTATAGCATTGAATTTACCACCTATAATACAAATCTACTCATCACATATAAAGTGTGACACAGTTGATGGTTCTAAGTCACTATTAGGGAAAATAATGTAATGTTTCTATAACTTGATTCAAAATGTCACACTCCATGCACAAACTATAAACATTAGTTGGTTCAAAATAAGTGGTCATACCCAAAAATCATAGCAAGTGTGAGTTAACAAAGACTAACTACTATAAAAATGTCCTCTTCATATTCACATTACTTAGACTATACATACTAACATCCTTGAGGTCTGATAATATATGTCAATAACTTTGTGGATTTAATTGTGTAAACAATTTAAGTATCAAAATTTTGCATCATGTTCTATGATCTACCATCACATGCATACAAAGATTCTGGAGCATATTTGTTTCACTTTTTATACTTTTATGGCCATATATAGTTTGTTTTCACTCTCAAATAGCCTTTTGTTTTTAGAAATGTTTTTTAGGCATACAATATGTTATATATTACATCAGATAATTATCTCTTGAATGTTGTAATTTGTTGGTGATTTATTCTTGATTTTTTGTTATATATTAATTATTTTTTCAGAAATAGCTTGAATAGAATACTCAATGATCATATACACAATATTATTCACAACCAACACAAGGTTATATTCCATCACAACAAACACATCAGCAGTAGGGGAAGGTTTTCATTAATCATTATTAAGAGCTAAGAAGTTTTCAAATCTATTGAATAACATCTAACCCAAGGACAAGAATCATGTGTGGATCTCTCTTTATTGTTTTGTAGCATTCTCAAAGTGCTTAGTATGTTGATAATAGATTGATACAAGTATGATAAATGTGTTTCAATCATTATTTTGTCACTGATGTCAAAACTTGCTACTTGTTGGTAAGACAATTGCTTATATGATTTAAGTATTATCATTTATTTGATTGATGAAGAGAATTTGATCAAATGAGGTAAAAATAGCACCTAGAGAAAAGGTTGAGTTATGATATGAAAAGGAGTACAAGAATCAGCTAAGATAGTGATATTATAGTGCATTGATAATCTACTTAAGGTTGTAAAGGTTGGTTACATTGATTAAGTTTAGAAGAACAAGTAAGAAGAATTGATTCTATCAATCTTGACTAAGTGGATAATAGGTTCCAAGAAAAGTTAGTTCAAGTTGAGCATAAAATTAGTTGGAGCCAAGAAAAGTCAATTTCAATGTAAGATGAGTGAAATAGTATAAGCCGAGTAAATTTTACTTGATGTTGAGCATTAGTAAACTTTAGTTCATGCCGAGTGTTTTGATAGTGGATACCAAGAAGCATAGTATGTGTCAAGCATCAGAAGCTAGTTAATGTTGAGTGTCAACATTATGAGAAAGATCAAGAATCGATCAATCTAAGCTGAAAAGTTTGATTTATTGGATTGTGTGAACCATGTGGAAGATAAGATTGATGAGTTGGTGGCATAGAATTCAAGATGGACTATGTTGAGATGAATTCAAAGAGGATTGAAGGAGAAGTTTCTAGAAAGGAATGAAATGAAATGAGGGGTAGATTCATTGAATCCTACCTAATCTAACCTAACCATAAAATGGACGATGGAGAATGAGCCAAAAAAATCTTAATTCTCTATTTATAGAGATGGTTGGTTAGAAGCAATTGTTGTCATCTGCGAGAACCTAAGGAAGACAAGGAGTCTAGGGTATTGCTTCATTGGTGACCTAAGAGAAGAGACTACATTGGAAAGTAAATAAAAAAGGATTAAGATTATGGATGCTTGAAGGGTGAACAAGCTATTCGAGCTAAAGAGTGTAAAAGCCAAGAAAAATGGAGGATTGAAACAGAGATCTGTAATCTACAAATGGAGTTGTAAGTTGTTATCAGATCAAGCCATATTATTACTCTCTAATCATTGTATCAATCTAGGGTAAATCCTTTGGATTAAGGTTGACCTAATAGTCATTTGTAAATCCTTTAATTGAGTGACATTCCAAGTGAATGATCTAAAGTCCTCTAACAAGGCTCACTCCTAATAGGGTAATTCAAATCCTTTAACCGGGTCATATTTAACAGTGTGCATTGTAACCTTTAATAGAGTTGGCCTTTCATAGGGCATCACTTCAGAAGCATGAGAATGAGTAGCATGTTACTAGTGGTTTGTTCCAAATTGGATTTCTATATTAAATCATTGTGTCAAATGTGTTATTGAATTTTTTATGTTTCATGTTTACATTATTGCAAATTGATTTGATAGTAACCTACAAGTTTAAGTGATTGCATAATCTAATGGATGCATGTATGATGAAAATGTTTTATGGATATGGTTCACTGAGCTGTAAAAAGTTTTATTTGTACATCTAGACTTGGATATCTGATTCAGCCCCCTCCACCCTCCCCCCCCCCTCAATTATTCTAAAGAATTCCAACAATTGGTATTAGAACCATCTACTTAAGAGGACTAGTTTTAAGGTACTAGAAGCACAAAGATCAAGATGTCAACAAGTGAAGTACCAAAGCTTAATAGAGATAAATTTCTTGCATGGTAAAGTCTAATGAAGTTTCACCTAGGAGATCTTGGAGATCATGCACAAACTACCATTACTATTGAGCATGTCAATCCATTTGGAGCCCTAACTGCTAAAGATCTAAAAAAGAAGAAAGAACACAACTAGGCAATGTTGGAGATTGCCTCTACCTTGAGTTATGCTGAGTTTGATGATATCAAGGATTGTGATAGTGCAAAGAAAATGTGGAATTTTGTAAACACCATCTATGGAGGTGACAAGAATGTTCTAAGAACAAAAGTTGAAAGTCTTAGAGGTAAGTTTGATGATATGAGAATGTAAGAAGGTGAGAATATTTCTCAATATTACTCTAGGATAAAATATGTTAATGAAATAAGAGGATCTATTGGTATAATAGATGATGATATTGTATTAATGAGAAGAAGAAGAAAAAGGAAAAATATGTGAGCAATGACAGTGATATAGACAAGGAAGATATAGATCAACTTGAAGCACTATTAGCAAGGAGATTTCATAGAGGTATAGGCAAGTTTAAAGGTAAGTTACCTATCATGTATTTCAATTGTAATGAGGCTAGTCATATTGCTGCTAGATGTCTAGAGATGAAGAATTATAGAGGTTGTGACAAGTAAAAAAGTAGAAGAGATGAAGAAAATAAAGACTACAAAGAAAAAGGTAAGAAGTCTTGCTACATTGCTGAAGAGGAAAAAAAAGATGGATCTAACAATCATGATGATGAAGTAGTGTATATTGCAATGAAGGATTAATCTAACAAGGATGAGGCAATTGCACTAGTGTCTAATGTGAACAAGAATGATAGATGGATCATTGATAGTGGGTGTTCACATTACATGACTAGAGATAAAAGTAAGTTCATTACCTTGAATTATTATGATGGAAATAGTGTAAGGTTTGGTAATGATGCACCATGTCTGATAAAGGGAAAAGGTTCAATCAAGCTCATAGAAAAGAATTTATGTCACAATTCTTATTATGTTGAAGGACTTAAATATAACTTGTTAAGTGTGTCACAAATAAATAATTTGGGTTGTAAGGTTGATTTTGAGAAAAATATTGCTAAGATATATGATATTGATAGAAATCTAATTGGAAAAGGTGATCAAACTAGAGGTAATCTATTCTACCTTGATATAGAGGATGCTACTTGTTTAGTTGCAAAATTTGATGATGTGTGGCTATGGTACAAGAGGTTATGTCATGTTAATTTTGATAACTTCATTAGTATGAGTAACATGAGAAGAGTCAGAGATTTGCCTAAGTTGAAAAAGCCTAGCAATATAATTTGCAAACAATATTAGTTAGGCAAAATGACCGAGTCAAGTTTTAAGAGTAAGACTCATACCTCTAAAGGAATATTAGAGATTGTTAATACTAACTTGTGTGGACCAATTAAAGTGCAAAGATATAAAGGAGATAAGTACATTATGATAATTGTTGATGATTATTCTAGAATGATGATAATTATGTTTCTGAAATAGAAATATGATGCTTTCTAGATATTTAAGTGGTACTTAGCAAGAGTTGAGAAAGAAATAGGTAAAAGTTTGAAATGTTTGAGATCTAATAGAGGAAGATAATTTACATCAAATGAGTTTGAGATGTTTTGTAATGATAGAGGAATCAAAAGATAGACATCTTCTCCTAGAACCCCTCCACAAAACAGAATTATTGAAAGGAGGAATGGTTCAATAATGGATTGTGCTAGGAAACTCATGATGGAGAAAAATGTTGCTTTGAAATACTAGAGAGAAGATGTAAGTATAGTTGTCTATACCTTGAACCATGTACAAGTCAAGAAATGTACTCATTCAACACCTTTTGTACTATGATATGGATACTCACCCAATGTAAAATATTTTAAGGTATTTGGAAGCAAGTGTTATATTCTCAAAGATTTTTGGAATAGTAAACTAGATGCAAAAAGTGAAGAAATGTTGGTAAATAGATTTGTCACAGTAGAATTGCCCAACGGAGTGTGTGGCAAACCATTCACAACAGTTGGATAGGCCCTTGGTATGCAGCCTTCCTCTACATTTGGAGGGGTAGCTCCCTCGTATGATGTAATTTTTAAAGTATTTTCAAATAAAGAGTTTAAAACTTTGAAGTTCAAGAGAAAGTCATCCAAGACGAATGCACCACATGCCCTCATGACCTTCTTCAGTAAACAAGATTGATAAAAAGGGTGATCAAGGACTATGCTTGAAAGTAACTAGTATTATCAAGCACATCCATTATCATTCGCAAACACTCGCATAGAATCATGAGAATGTATACTACAACGTATCACAATTTGGATTTTAAAATAAAAAAACCCAAAGCATATCTCATTTCATTTCCTTGCACCAAGAAAGCAATAGAGATTTTTCAATTTCAGAGATAAAAAGTGTACATACTTTCAAAAATTTATCCCTCAATCAAAATTTCAGCATAGTGTTCCCTTATTTTTAAAACCAAAAAGTCCCTTTTACAAAGCCAAAAGGTGTCCTTATATAGGCATAGAGGTTAATAACTACCTCTTCGTGGTTAATAACCACCTCCAAAATACGTAATTTTAGAAGGTTAATTAACCTCAAGAAAATTAACCTATACAAGGAAACTTGCAAAAACAAAACTTTAGTTAGAGTTCCTAAAGATGTTTGCATATGCAATCACTGATTCTTCTAGCTACTAACTCTATCTACCCGGACACAATTGATCTATCTCGAAAATCCCTGTAAGCATCTAGGATGATCACCATTGATTCATAGTTTGGAATGAACACATTTTCCATCTTGAGTTTGGCTATGAAGTATCTATCTTGAATTTCTTCTAACTCTTGTCGATAGGCTGAAATGTTACAATCTCCCAGTGTGACTGCAACTAGGCTAAGCTTCATCATAGTTTCAGCATCTGATACACAGTTCTCTATTTTTGAATGAATCTGAACACTGAAGGAATCAAGGAGAAACTGACAATCAACATGCTGAAGATCACTTACTGGCACTCCACCTGTGATAGTAGAGATTAATTCATCTATACTTTTTGTTTTTAGTTGCTCCAAAGAAGCCATTAGCTTTTCAAACTCAGTGATCCCTTTGCTGATGTTTATCACCTTCCAACCAACACTTTTAATCTAGATGCATGTTTCGTTGTCACTTGGATCAGCAATAATTTTCTCAAGAAGTAGGGTGCTTGTATCTAACTTGGCCATTTCTTTTAATTCATCAACCACTTTTTGCCAGTTGGATTTATGTTCCTTGCTATTTTCCAGCTCCTTAGAAATTTCCTGTATCTGTGTGATGGCTTTCCCATATATCTCTTTCACTCCAGTTATAAGTTTTGAAGCATCTTCTATCATCCTGTTTATCCAAGCTTCGATCATCATACTATGTGACTTGTGTTGGTCAATTCTTTCAACAACAGTATGATCAAAAATACCATCAAGACCTATTAGAACCGGTGGAGTGACCATGGCTTGGGCATTAGAAGGATTGCTGATTGAATTAATATAAGCCACCATCATCTCAACTTGTTCCTTGAGTCGCTCCTTAGCTCTTTTCTCTTCCTTTTCCCTTTGCAACATCTAAGTAGCAATCACTTCAAAATTTTGGAACTCTCTTTCTACATTAGAAGGACCAAGATCAACCTTTTCTAGAATGAAATCTAGTTCGGATGCTTCATCAACACTCTTTTCAATTATAGGCTTGGCTAATTCTACACACAAATTGCCTAAAGTTTTATCAATAGCTAACCTGGACATCACCTTGGTATTTTTCACCTTAGGAGGCTTCAAAAGAATACTAGAGATTATGTCAAATGGAGGTGGGACCATTTGAACAACTTTCTTCCTCTTCTGAAGACTATCTTGGAACCACGAATGCATAATTTTTGAAGCTTGTATGTCACTTGTTATATTTTCAGCAACCACCATTAAGTCTTCTGAATTAGATAATGAGTTATCTAACTATATGATGTCTATTATTGGCATATCAGGAGGAGAAAGACTCAAGTGAGGAATCACTACATCATGAGGGGATGTAACAAGGACATGTGATTCAGCAATTTGAGGTCTTCTTTGGTCTTTTTCATTGGATTTATTCCTTTCTTGATTCTTTCTACCTTTCATTCTTGTCCTTTTTCTTTTGACTGTAAACTTATCTGGCTGATTCAGATCTTCATCCCGATCTTGAGCACCTATATCTAGTTGTTGTATCTTCTCACTAGAAGTTGCCTCTATCGCCATCCGAGATGATTCCACTATATTATTACTCCTCTCTTTATTTTGAAATTCACTGATTGCTTTTTCAGCTCTGACCTTACTGATCCACTCTCTTGTTCTTTTAAGAACATAGGAAGACCTCTCCTTCAAGCTTTTCAATTCAAGAATTGACCAATCAATAGGAGGGAGCTCTAGCAATTCAATTTTCTAATAATAGTAAGGATCGATCAAAGAAACCTCATCGTCATCTACACCTATCACATCAATGTCCAACTTGAAGTCTATTACCTGTCGTACTGTAAGCCACATCCGATCTCTCTTCCTAACTTCAAAATCATTTTCCCAGTCCTCCCAAAAGTCTTCTAGAGCTAGGAAGTGACCAAGACTGGGATTTAACTTTAACTCCTTCACTGTGTAGCCCTTACTGTCATGAGGGAAATGCATCATTTAAGGATGCAAATTTACTGTGGCAAATGATCTTTCAATGTTCCTGGCATTTGATACAGTATCAGAACTATAATATCCAATGTCGATAGGAAAAGCTATTTCATCTATCCTCCTGTTCCTGCAAAGTTTATTGATTTGACTAATTTGCCTGCACATTTCAATTAAGACCAGTTTATCATCAACAAATCTAGGTAACACTAGCGGACACCCATCATAGGTAGCTAGCCGGATATAAGCAAACTTCAAGAATTGTATGAAAACACTTCCATATTTTTGTACTTTCATCGCTGCTTCCGTTGAAATTTTGGGTCCAATGTTTCCTTGAATTTCCCTTATAGTTAGCATGGTGAATGCGTCATTCACTCTTCTAAAATGGTGCAGGCTATTATCATACTGAATTTGAGGAAGATGATTATAAATGATGGTTGTGTCATGATAAACGCCCTGCTGGTTAAGTCCTGGCCAACTTTTGGTGCTTGCAATAGCATAGAAAATGTATGAAGTCATATAAAAGTAGTCATTTTCTTGGAGTCCCATGAGCTGTCTATGCAATGAGTCGCTAATAATTTCAGCCCAATAAATATATTGTTTTCCTTCACAGACCATATTAATGAATAGAAACATCCAACCTTCGAACTCGTGTGAATCTCGAAGACCAACAGTCCTGCTCAACAAAGTTACCATGTTTGCCACATCTTCTTTTAGTGATGATCTATTAATGGATTTGCCTAATTGAGATTTTCCTCTTCTTGGTTGGAAGAACCACAATCTTGCCACATTATTTAAACATTGGGTTTGATTGGAAGTAAAATATTCCTTGGCAGTTCTCAGGTTAATGCTGGCATATTGCATCGTAGTGGGCAATCAGAAAATAGTAGCAATAGAGGTGAGATCTAGATGGACAATTACTTCACTATTTAGTGAAATAACTTCTCTAGTGTTGGGATGATAAGCCTTCATGCACTCCAATACTAAATGTGGGCATTGTATTGAAATGGGATGTCTGCCTACTTGAGCCAAGCCACTTTCCAATATCTTTCCAGCTAATGGAGTCTTTTCTTCATTCACAAGAGATGACCAGAAGTCAGGAGCGATCTCGGTTACTGTTTACTTCCTCTGCAACTTCTCCATGAATCTGGAAATGAATAACTAGAATCATATTAAATTCAAATAGATTCCTATTATGTCATTCCATATCCTCCTATTGCTCCATGCCTTCACGCAGTCGCTCATCAAAATAATAAAAGAATTTGGCATCACTTTTACCTTTGCTCACTTTCCATATTCGTTTTAAACTTCAAGTCCACTATTCACATGGATTATCAATTACCAAGGAAGGCCATTCGATGATACTATATTGAGAAGATAGATAGCCCACGTGACTCTATTAGTGAGACAATAATCATCTACAGGCGTGGTGATTTGTTAAATGGCTTATATGCTCTATATTCATCACCAAGTGTTGCGGGTTAGAAGGAAGAGAAAATATAGCTGCGGCTAGAAACATGATTAAAACTCACGTTCTAAATGATGAAATTTTAAAACCTTTATTACATATGCAATTCTAGTAGTGAGGTATTTCAGTGCATTTGATAAAATAGTTCTTGTGTTGCTTTCTTCATTCTTACACGTCAACCCAAACTGAGGATGTGGGTGTTTGGATGATTCAAATCTTGAGCTTGATGATGCACATACTATTTTGCTTGATTGATGCCTAAAAACCCAGGTTAAACTCATTCCCATGCCTTTCCTATTGTTATGAATCCATACACCTTGACCAAATAATCTTCAAGTGCACAGGTTCTAGACTGAAGTCATGATTCTCACATCATCTTCTAGCATTTCAAAATTTCCATATTGATCACCATGGTGTAGATTTCTAACTTGCTGCTATATCTGTTGATTTGTAGGGAATGACAAAGCAAAGCTATTTCAAAAAATGGTTAGTGACTCCTTATTTGGTGATTACAAATGCTATGGCTCCATATTACTTATACAATTTTGTCAAGCTATCTCCCTATTGGTAAACAGATTGAAAATTTTCACTCTCAACACCAAAATCTCTGAGTATTTCGAATGTATTTGTGAACACAACTATTTTCCAGCCATCCTTTTCCATTTCCTCCACCTTAAGATTAACTAAGCGCAATATCTACACTTGTCTTTTAGATGATCTTACTTCCAGTTCTTAACCTTAATCAGCTAAACAAAGAAGGTTAATGATTGTCTCAGAGAGGTTAAGAAAAACATGTTTTAGGACGTTATCATTAACCTATTGAGAGGTTAATGGTTAGGAAAAATGTGTTTTTGGGTGTTAACATTAACCTTTTGAGAGGTTAAAAAAAATGTATTTTTGAACGTTATCATTAACCTATTGGGAGGTCATTAACCTTTAATAACTTGAGGCTGAGAAGTCAGTTTTCAGCGATTTCAAGTGTTGTGTAGAGCTGCTAATGAGCAGGAGACATGGAGGCTTAAAGACTCACAAAATTCAAAGATAGAATGGCCAATTTAAGGCTTAAAACTAGACAAGTTTTAAATATTAACCATGGCTCATAAAATTGAAACAAATTTTATAGCCGGGCAACAAGAAGATATTTTTCTTAATTATTCTACAAGAAGTAAAGCTTATAAGTGTTTAAATACTAACATTAACAAAGTTGTGAAAAGTGCAAATGTGAAATTTGATGAATATACAAAAGTATATGAGGCTAAACCTATGAAGAAATCAAAAGAATAAAAATAATTTGTATACTTTTATGAAGCTATGTCTTCTGAAGAAGATGGTGTAAATCAAGTTGCAAACCAACAACAAGTTGCAGTGAATGTCGAGTCACATACTATGAATGTTGTGCTGCACTCAGGAACTGAGCTACATTTAGATGTCAAGTTACAAAATGAAGTTGAGGCACATTATAATTCTAAAATTAGTGTATATGAAAGAGATGCTAAACTATCTGATAGAGAGGTACATAGTGATTCAAAAGTCGAGAGACCAAATGTAGAAGCCAAAGTTGAACCAAGATTATCTAGTTATATTAAGAGATATCATCCAGTTGCACAAATCATTGGAGATAAAGATGATAGACCAATGATAAGGAACAAGTTGAGAAATGATACATGTTTTTTGAGCATGCAAGAACCCAAAATACTGAAAGATGCCTTAGAAGATGTGGATTGGAGTAAAGGCATGGAAGAAGAGATTGAAAAAATTGAGAAAAATGAGACATGGACTCTAGTTCCTAGACTAGAAGACAAAAATGTGATTGGTAAAAAGTGGGTATACATAAACAAGTTAGATGAAAATGGTGAAGTCACAAGGAACAAGGAAAGATTAGTCTATAAAGGATATGCACAAGAAGAAGGAATAGATTATGGAGAGGCATCCACTCTTATTTCAAGGTTGGAAGGAGTAAGAACTCTACTTGCTTGCTCTGCATATGAAGGTTTCAAATTTTATCAAATGGATGTTAAGTCTACATTTTTGAATGGTATATTAGAGGAAGAGGTTTATATAGAACAACTAGAAGGATTTTTTGATGCTAACAACAAAAATATGGTATGTAGACTACACAAAGCTTTATATGGTTTGAAGCAAGCACCAAGAGCATGGTATGAGAGACTTCATAATTATCTTGTAAAGATTGGATTTGAGAGGACTGATAATAACAACAATTTGTACTTGAAGATAGAGAAAGGAAAAGGTATTTTTTTATCTAAATTTTTTATTGATGATATCATATTTGGAGGTCAAGATACTTTATGTAATGCTTTTGCAAATGAAATGAAGCAAGAATTTGAGATTCTATGTTTGGAGAGATCAATTTCTTTGTGGATTTACAAGTACATCAGATGAAATATGTTATATACATCACTCAGTCAAAGTATGTTAAGGAGATATTGAAAACTTTTGGTTAGAAGATTCCAAGCTAGTATGTACACCTATGGTGATAGGACATAAATTTTCAAAGAATGATGATTCAACTAAGGTGAATCAAACATTATATAGGTCTATGATTGAAAAATTACAATATATAGTACATATCAGACCTAATATTGCATTATCTATAGGGATAGTTGCAAGATTCTCTTCTAATCCCAAGGAGAATCACTTGATGGCAGTAAAGAGAATAATGAGATATCTAAAAGGAACATAGGAGTATGGTCTATACTACAAGAAAAATAAATATTGATGACAGAAAGAGCACCAGTGGAGGATCATTTTTCTTAGGCAAAAGGTTGGTTATTTGGACTAGCAAGAAATAAAACTACATATTTCAATCTACTACTGAAGTTGAATATGTTGTTGCTGCAATAAATTGTACAAACATTGTATGGATCAAACAACTACTCAAAGGTATGAAGGAGAAAATCATTGAACATGTGATACTTTATTTTGATAATACAAGTTCTATAAATTTATCAAAGAATCCTATGATGCATACAAAGACTAAGAAAATTGTAATCAAGTATTATTACTTGAGAGAGTTAGTTCAAGATAAAGAGGTGAAGATGGAATATGTCAATACCAAAGAGAAAATTGTTGATATCTTCACAAAGCATTACCTAAGGATGATCATGAGTATCTAAGAGGTAAACCAGGGTTGATAATACTATCAAAGGCTATCTAAGAAGTATGAGGAGTGCCTTGCATCAAACAAGTTGATTGTCATTGTTGGGACTAAAAATTGCATGGTCAATTTTGAGAACCATTGAAAAAATCAAGCCCTTAAATGCTTTTAAATGAGATTGTACCCGGTTGTTAGTCTGAGGCCTAAGAGGTGTTTAATGTTTCTAACACCTTTCATTTAGTGCATCTATGTGTTCTATGAAGTTAAACTGACATTTTGAACCATTCTGTGAAGTCCCATTTTGAGCTAGTGTCAAAATTTGCGATTCTGCCCAAGTGTCAAATAGCAACCAAAGGCCCAGTTTGCATTTGAATATATTTTACCCAAATATGTGTCATGGTTCACCACTTTGTATATGTTTAGTATGCATATCAAAGAACCTATGTTTCAATTTTCAAGTCATTTTGAATCTTTTTGACTAGGTTTTGCACCCCCAAAGTTGGTCATTTACTGTTTTGTGCATTTGACTATTTGTTCACAATTCTGGGAAGCCCTGTTCGACCAATCATATCTTTGACCCAGTTGACCCAAATGAAAAAATTATTTTTTCATTGTGTTCTAGGGGTCAGACACTTCATATGTTCCAATTTTGAGATCATGGCGAATCCATTTGATCAATTTGGTAACATGATTAAAAACCCAGTTTATATTATTTTGTTACGGCTAAGGTATCCTGATTGATTCGTACCCCTGTTCGGCACGTTATAACTTTGATCCTGTGATTGGTAAGCCTAAGTGAATTGTACCATTGTGTTGTGTCATGAAAATCCTTAAAGTATGCCAGTTCTTAAGTCATGACGAATCCTTCTACATACTTTCACATGTCCATACATTTGCTAAAAATCACTTTTTGACACATTTGCCAATTAAAATTTCCAAGTGCCTATTTTCAGAAATTCACCAAATGTGCCCTGTGATTCGTCATGAGTCAAAAACATGGAATTATATTCTCTTCATGGCAAAGAACTTATATCCTAGTTTTCAAAACCTCAAGTGATCAATAACCCAGTTTATAATGCCGAACCCGAGCCTAGTTTATGTTTTTTAACATTGTTTGCCTGCAGGGTAATTTAAGTATGGATGTTTGGAAATTAAAATCTTTTGACTGGGAATCCATCATGGGTTGAAAATTTTCAATGTGATAGAGTATGCAGGATTGAACACTCATGCCGATTTTCATGGCCTGGTTACTTGATTAAGTTAGTTTTTACGGCCACCTGGCGGGCCTTCAGACACAAATTTCACACTAGTGCAGAAATGATTTAAAATGAAATTTTAAATTGATTGTTTTACATACAATCATTACAATGCTTCACTGTAGTCATTGGCATTATCTTAGTTCACTAAATGTATGAGATTGGATTTTTTCTCAATAATAAAAGAATCAAATAAATGTGAGGGGCTATTTGTTTTGACAATATAATGTTTTAACACAAGAAGAAAACTAAGAAAATGTGCAGATGCATTGAGAAAAATAGAGGGCTTTCATGCTATAACAGAGGCATCACCATGAAAAGAGTCATTCATCCACAGGCAAGGAAGAAGGGAAGCACCAGCTGAGAGTCTCATGTTTTAAATAAGATAACCAGCAAGGAACTCCATGTGTTGGAGCAAATCATAGAGCAGCCCACGTTTTTGGGGCATCCATATGTTGCAGGGCGTCCAAAGAGTAGAATAAAGCTTACAAAGGGAAATGCCACTATTCGAGGCAATAGGAACAGCAAAAGGCTCCATGTTTTGGCACAGGGACCATGAAAAATGCATCTCACACACTGAATGGAGCCCCACAATTAAAAGGCAAGTCCATGGCAGAAAATAATGCAGCAATGCACGTTTTTGAGAGGGGCCATGTGAGGATAAGTGCGGGAATTTACACAATGGGGAGGCCCATCAGAGATGGCACATGATCCATGTATGAACAAGGGAGCTATTCACTACAGCAAAAAAACATTGAAATTGTTTTATCCCATATTCATTGTGGGAAAGAAGTTTTGATTATTTAAATACAAATCTTTACCAATGCTTAGTGTCAGCAAGACAAAGGCTTTTGTAAAGCCAAAGCTAGTGCAGGTGGGCCAGTGGTTGGCTGGAGACAAGTAAAATTTTGAAGAAAAACGTGCAGACAAAAGGATGACGTTAGCAAATTCGACTGGAAAAGTCAAAAATCCGGTAGGTCGCTATGGCGCTTGCTAGAAAATCTCAAAAAATCTAGCTAGTGACATAGCGAGGTCGTCGAAAAACTCAAGAATCCGGCAAGAGTCAAATCAGCGAATCAGCACATGACACATGGCGATATGGTCAAACCAAGTTTGACCTGAGTGAAACATATGGTGGAATTTTCAAAGGTTTTTAAAAAATTATTTTTAAAATTTTTTTTCTAAAAGATCACGTGGCGTAGATTTTTTAAATAAATTTTCACTCATCATATAGTTTGAAACTATATAAAAGTTAAAATTTTTGCAAAACTACATGGAAGTCATGAACAGGACTGAGATTTTCAAAAGGCATTATCTGGGGAAAATTTTAACCAAACTAGGCACTCCAATATACCATCGGAACTGAGAAGATCTGAATTTTCCGAATTTGAGGTTGGTTCTTGCACAGGTGCTCACCAGTTCGAGTTATAGGTCAATTTGTGTTTCTTGGGGCATTGGTGAAAAAATGAGCAAACTTGATTCTGGAGCATCAAAATTGGTTAGAGGGCAATTTTAAAAGCTTGTCGGGATCTGAATATGGAGAAAAATCAACTCTCAGCAGTTTTCTTGCATTTTGGAGGTCACTGTGAACTGATTTTCACTTTTTACATTGAGTTCTTTTTTTTCATCAAAATTAGGTACATTATTTTATCATTAGGTTGCTGAGATATTTGATGCTCTTGAGAGGTAAAATGAAAATATTTGATTCACCAGTTGAGGGGAAAGATTAAAGAGTTGTTTTAACCTGTTAAGAAGGTTTTCCAGATAGACAAGTGTCAATTGCAAATCAAATCCGGGAATTTCCTTCTCCATACTTATTCTATCTTCTTCTCTGAAAAAAGGTTGTTGGTTGGTTTTCTTTTTCCAGTTCTTTGAGCTCTGCTCAGGCTGTAAAAGCCACACACCTAGCATATCTCGTATGAATAGCATATGGATTTCATAGATAGTTCTGATACAGTAGTGTGATCTTGTATCTTATTTTATGCATTCCTAATGTACTTATTTCAAGGAGATAAATACAATGTGCAGAAGGTTTTGAATTTCAATATAATTATGTCTCCTTTCTTGTTGAATTTGTAATTTTATATGTTCAAGAACAAAGATCTTGAACCTATTTGCAATTGCCCGGTTGTATGTTTGAGGTTTTCTTGCCTTTGACTCAGGGAGTCATATAATTGCTTATGGTTTCAAATAGGGTTGCAGATTCATTGAGAAGGATGCGTGAAAGTATGGGGTTATATTGGATGTTGTTGTCTGATTCATAAGGTGAACAGACCAAACATGAATGTTTCTACATATGCCATATGTTGAGTGATGTTCAAGGATGCATAATTTTGGAGTATAGGATTGCCCTAATGGATAAGGCACTGGTCATTTGTAGGATCATTAAGTTTTTGTTGCATATTGGACATGCTGTCTTTTCTCAATATAAATCAATCATTTTCCCTTCATGTTGAAGTGGACATTAAAGTTTAAACCCTCACTTAGTTTATGAATAATATAGGTTTGCACCTAGCTATTTTAGAATCTGTGTTGTTTCATAATCCATTAGGAGATATTAGGGGTTTCAATCTGCTTAATAGATTCAGTGTATGCTTTGATAACTGGTACCATATAAAGAATCTATAGGTTCACTCGCCTAGGTTTTGCAGAGCCTAAAGTGCAGAAGGAGTATAGCCTTATAGTTGGCCTGGTGTCTGAATGGGCATGTTGAAAATGGGAGTTAGCTACCCCTAGATGTGCTTTGTTCTCATCAGGGTAATTGGAAATGGGTAACGTTTTCAAACACCAACAGACATATGTTACACATTGATGCAATGGATCTTACTTTAGGAGCTACCTAAAGTAATCAAAGAGTTGGAACTACAAATTAGTCACAAGCAAGGTGATCTAGGGAGAAATTGAAAATATTCATATCTGCATATGAAGATGACAAATCTTTGGCATTGTTGTCAAAGAAGGAGAAAGTATACTAATAAGTATTGAGGAATAAACTAAGGGAGATTAAGGACAAATCCTAATCTACCTAATCCTATTGAAGGAGAAATCTTGGCTACTAAGGGAGAATGTGTACCTATTGATTACATCTACCTAGTAAGAGGGAGATAATATTGAGGGAGTGTTACTGAATAGATTGTCCTCCAAGAAAATACATGCAACTATAACCCTATATACCCAAGTGAGAGGATCAATCAACACCAACAGTTGGATAGGTTATTATTGGATTTGTAAGAATTTTCCTAAGGGAAAAATTCACCCAGGAACTAAGAACTCAAACACAAGCACATAGTAGACCAAAAATGGATATGGTCAATTAATCAGAGTATGTCCAAATACATTGCTCTATTCAAAATGTGATCTACAACACACTAGGAGTGCCTATATATAAAGGCCTCTCAGGAAGCACGTAGAATGTCTCTAGAAACAACCAAAAGATAAGACTACTAAGTACCTTATCCAACATTCTAGATGAATGGATAAGAATGAATAAGTGTCATATGTGTGTAGAAGATTCTTGTGTTGTAGACAACATGTGCTTAAAAGAGGTATGAAGCCCTGTGATGTCATCAACACAACTCACAAGAGTGCACAAACTCCTAAGTGTCTCACAAATAAAATAATGCAAAATAAATAAATAATGCATTAACCTAAGTAAACTTAAGTAAGTGTAATAAGTAAATGCTTATTTACACCAACAGGATTGATAACCTTCCTCTAAATTTTATCGAGTACAACTCCCCGTGTGAGATATAAAATGAATTAATTGTGGATGCTTTTAACCAGAAACCACAAAAGGATTTCAAACATCTACTTGTAAGCACAAAGTAAATGCAAAAAATCTAAACAACTACAAGAAATTAAATGGTAAATGAGACAAAGTCCATTCACTCCAACATGCTACAAAGCACGAAATCAAGAAATACATTTTCCATCTTCTTGAGAAAGTGTAGAAACAGAGCTATGAAGATGTCTTGCAATCTGAATGTATATAGGAAACAACGATAGTAAAAGCACATTTAGAGAAAACTAAAGTGACAAAAAGTTCACAATTAGTGGAATGAGGATCGATCAAACTCAAAGTTTTGAAAAAAAATAAACTTTCAAGCCTCCCTTCCCTAAAGCATAAAAGATGCAAAGACCTTATTACGCATCTGCAATTACAATCACTATTACAAAAAGCTAAAACTCCTCCTCTACATTACATAAACAACTCACAACTCTCCTACTTTCTAACACATACTTCAGAAAGAGAAAAGAAACCCTGGCTCTGTTCCCTATAACCTCCATAAGAAAATGGGAAAGTTCATGAAAGTTTCTCTCTTTGCTATAGCCCAAAGTCTATAGTCTCCCAAAGAAAAGAAGGAACTCCTCTATCTTGCTATTGCTAGCTTATTTATCTTTTCACTTCCCATGACTTTTCAGTTTCCCTGACTAAATCTTGAAACCATTTATCTTCACCTTCCTTGATAAATTTTCTTTTATTTTTATGACATTCAGCTTTTAAAGGTTTTTCACTAAATCAAATGTCATCTTAGCATATTTGGACAAGTGGAAAATGAATAAATCAATCCAAAATAATAATAAAAATTTGTTGTTGGGTGGATTTATTTTGACAGTCAAATGGGTATTGGTGCAGGGGCCATAACTAATTATTCCACCATTGGATTTCCTTCGTTTTTGGAAACATTGGAGAGATTCTAATTCTAGACAACCTGAATAGAGAAATCAATAAAATTATGTCCAGGTCAAAAGTTATTAAAGATTGAGTGGAGGTATATAAAACTATCAAACCATCAAACCCGTTGAACCACTTTGAACCATGTCATGTTTCAAACATGAACTTTGAACTGTTGAACCTTTACATTGAATTTGCCTTTATTTGAGCTCCTTGAACCTATTGTACCATTTTAAACATCTCAAACCAATTGAATTCTTTGAATTGCCAAACTCATTCGAACCTGTGGGATGAACTCTTCCAAACCAAATGAACCACTTTGAACCTAGTTTGAAGTAGTTCAAAGAGGTTCAAGACCTAAAACTAAAAGTTCAAATACTGAACCAAATTTCAAATCTTCTAAACTTAAATTCCAAAGCTTGAGATTTCAAGGTTGAACCTCTGAATTTGGGTCATGGATTTGTAGATGTTGGGTCTTCAAACTCTGAGCATAAATTCTATATGAAGACTTTGTATTTGAACCTACAAGATGGACCATTTGAACCACCGAACCACTTCGAACTGCTTTGAATCTTAGTTCAAAGTGGTTCAAAACCATAAATTAAAAATTTCAAATACTAGGTCTATATTGGGTACCAATAGGGGCTCTAACTTTGGGACTAATTTTTACTGCAAAAATAGAGAATTCTAGCAATCTCTAGCAAAAGACAAGTGTCTTATCCATTGGAAAATTTTACAAAATATATACATAGGTAGGAAACAAAGCCTAGAACAAAACTAGAAGAAATAAAAGAATCACATGAGTCCATTTATTGGCTGGGAGAAGTAGGAGGCTTTCTGCATCAGCAAACCATGTCTTAATAAAGTAGTTGCATACAATTTCTTGATGGTGATCTCTTTAGTGTTGAAACTTAAACTCATAGTATATAAAATCTTGGAAACCAAACATTTTGTCCTGAACAACCAAAGCTCATCATAACATTTTTCTTCACTCAAGAATTGATCTTTCACGTTCATCAGATCAGATTTCACTTCAAGTTGAAAAAAATAAAATATTGAAACCTCATCAAGAGACGATGCACAATACCCAAAAATGCTATCATCAAGATTTAATCCTTGTACATGGTCCTTGATGTCATGGTCAACTTGCAGCCATAGAGATGCTTCATCCAACATGGGATCAACCCTTGAATATGTGTTTTCTTCATCCCTTTCAAGAACCAAATGGTCATCAAACATGCCACAAATTCCATCTTTTTCCTTTTTCAAAGTGTTGTCACAAGTTTCAGCATTACTCCCACAATCCAAATCAAAAAAACCATATGTAGATGAATCAGAAGAAAAATTATCAACGAATGCTTCATTCTTAATCTGATTTGAACAAATACCTGATTCATCATTAAAGGAATGATTTGGCTTGAGTGATGATAGGAATGTGTTTGTGATTTTCTCTTCCTCATTAAGAAGAGTGTCCTTCAACATACCATCCAGATCACTACTCAATTGAAAGTCGGTTTCATACCTTTTCTTGTCAACAAGAAATTCAGCAAAAATATCTTCATCCAAAGGCATCTTTACCCCATCTTTCTGAAGAATTGAATCATCATCAAATAGGCTAACTTGAGAGAGGCCTTCTAGCTGAAGAGATAATAAAAATTCACTTATGATTCTCTCTTCTTTAGCATGGCTATTTGCAAGTTGAGTGATAAATTCAACACCTCTTTCTTCAATTTGATTTTCATCATGAGAAGAAAACTTTTCTACACACACTTTTACCTTGTCATTGTTACCATTACAAATTTTTCCCTCAAAAGACTGAAATGAATCATCAGATAAAGCCTTACAACCTATTTTCTTTATATTCATATGTTAACTATCCAAAGAAGGATCTTCCTACTCAAGAGATGATAAAAATCTACTTATTATGTCTTCCTCTTCCTCGTAGATGAGAGTTTCACATGGTGTTTCAGAAAAGTTTTCAACTAGCTAGGGACTAATCCAAACCTTTCCTTCTTCCATCAAAATTTTAGAATTTGCTAATATGGAAGAATTGAATAGATTTTCATTATTTAATAGTGAATCTTGAGACTGAAAAAGAGGATTTTCTTTGATAGTAGCATTCTCACAAAACTCCATCGGCATGAAAAGTGGATAAAGGTCACTCCAGAAAACTTTACCCTCCTAATTTCTAGACTTTTCTTACTCTTTTTTACTACTATTGAATTTGGTTGATGCTAGATTGCTTCCATCTAGAGTAAAACATGATCATCTTTGTGAAAACTTCTCAACTCAGAGGGCTACAAATCTATCTTTGTTTCAACATTCTTATCATTCTGAAAGAAGGTCTCATGCTAAAACATATCATTTCTAAATTCAGCTGGTGAATCTATCTCCTAGAGAACAGTAGGAATATTTTCTCCTCTATTATCTTCTATGCATGATGGAAAAGATTTCAACTCTTTACTTTTAGCTAGGTCTGAAACAACAGCTGAAACATGCATATGAGGATTCTCTTTATGATGAAACTTTTCCTCTTCCTTTCAATCATTGGTGCTAGGATTCTCATTTACAACTTGAGTATTCTCATTCTCCCATCTTGCTTCTAGATTTATCCTTTTGGTCAGATATTCAGCAACAATAGAATTCCTTTCAATGCAAATTTTAGCACCAATTTTAAAATCGACATCATCAAGAGTATCTACTATTGTATTATTTTTACAACAAGAGGATTCTAGAAAAGGGCCTTTTTCAAGATTCACATACAAATAATCATCATTCTCATAATCTTTCATATCTTTAAAAGATTCATTTCCTGCTAAGACACTTTTGGAAAGCATTTCTGTAGAATTTTTCAGAAAAGAATGATCATCATGAACTTCAATTGGAAAACTTTCTACATGAGGTGAAGAAGGATCTTGAGGCAAGATTTCATCATTATTACTTACCTTTCCTCCATTTTTGTCACATATATTCTCATCCGTTGAAACTAGATCAACATGAGGCTGGAGTAACTCTGGCTATACTCCTTGGTCATTCATGACAAGGAGATTGAGATACATGGGTGAGACTGAAATAATGGGAGGTTCATCATCATCTACCTCCAAATGCTTCTTCAACCAAGCCACTTTGTCTTCAATATTTTGCAAGTCTTTCAACTTATGAAATCTTCTATAGAGCCTTTCCAAAGAAGCCAAGATCTTGCATCATCTTCAAAGCTCAGATTTTTCTAGATACCCTTGGAAATAATTTCTCTAAATTTTTCCACAAATTCATGTAACACTTTATTGTCAATTTGACAAAGTTCCAAGAGAGAAGGGTCTAGCCTTGGTCTTCTTATGGCTTCTATATCTGGCATGGTCTTAAAGTTAGGCACTAGTTCACTAGTTCACTAGTTTAGTCTTCAATCCCCAACAGAGTTGCCAAAAATAGTTAGGCACTTAAATCTTTGCTTCAATCCCTAGAAGAGTTGCCAAAAACCTATTAGTGAATAGATTTCCTCCAAGAAAATACGTGAAACTATAACCTTGTATGCCCAAGTGAGAGGACTAATCAACAACAACAATTGGATAGGTTATCATTAGATTGATAACCTTCCTCTAAATTTTATTATGTACAACTCCTCATGTGTGATATACAATGAATTGATTATGGATTCTTTTAACCAAAAAGCACAAAAGGATTTCAAACATCTACTTGTAAGCACAAAGTAGATGCAGAAAAACTAAACAACTACAAGAAATTAAATGGTAAATGACACAAAGTCCATCCACCTTGACATGTTACAAAGGAGGAAGTCAAGAAATATGTTTTCCATCTTCTTAAGAAAGTGCAGAAATAGAACTATGAAGATTTCTTGCAATTTGAATGTATATAGGAAATAGAAATAGTAAAAGCACATTTAGAGAAAACTAAAGTGACACAAATTTTACAATTAGTGGAAAGAGGATGAATCAAACTCAAAGTTTTAATAAATAATCAACTTTCAAGTCTCCCTTCTCTAAAGCATAAAAGATGCAAAGACCTTATTACGAATTTGCAATTATAATCACCATTATAGAAAGCTAAAACTCCTCCTATACATTACATAAACAACTCACAACTCTCCTACTTACTAACACATAGTTCAGAAAGAGAAAAGAAACATTGTCTCTATTCTCTATAACCTCCACAAGAAAATGGGAAAGTTCATGAAAGTTTCTCTCTTTGTTGTAGCCCAAAGTCTACAGTCTCCCAGAGAAAAGATGGAACCCCTCAGTCTTGCTGCTACTAGATTATTTATCTTTTTACTTCCCATGTCTTTTTAGTTTCCCAAACTAAATCTTGAAATCGTTTCTCTTCACCTTCCTTGATAGATTTTCTTTGATTTTTATGAAATTTAGATTTTAAAGGTTTTTCACTAAATCAAATGTCATCTTAGCATATTTGGACAAGTGGCAAATGAATAAATCAGTCCAAAATAATAATAAAAATTTACTACTAGGTGGATTTGTTTTGACAGTCAAATGGGTCTCGGTGCAGGGGCCATAATTAATTATTCCACAGTTGGATTTCCTTCATTTTTGGATATGTTGGAGAGATCCTAATTCCACACAACCTGACTAGAGAAATCAAGAAAATTATGTCCACATCAAAAGTTATTGAAGACTTAGTGGAGGTATATAAAACTGTCAAACCATCAAACTTGTTGAACCACTTTGAACCATGTCATGTTTTGAACCTAAACTCTGAACTGTTGAACCTTTACATTAAATCTGCTCTATTTGAGCTCCTTGAACCTGTTATACCATTTTAAACATCTCAAACCAATTGAATTCTTTGAACTTCCAAACTCATTCGAACCTACGAGATGAACTCTTCTAAACCAAATGAACCACTTTGAACCGCTTTGAACCTAGTTTGAAGTAGTTCAAAGAGGTTCAAGACCTAAAATTGAAAGTTCAAATATAGAACAAAATTTCAAATCTTCTAAACCTAAATTCCAAAGCTTGAGATTTACACTTTAGGACTAATGAACCTGCACTTTGTATTTTAGTCATGAACACTTGAGTTTGAGCACTTGAAATCAAAATCTTGAGTTCTTGAAAGTGTGTCTTTGATAAACCCAAATTTCAAGATTGAACCTTTGAATTTGGCTCATGGATTTGTAGATGTTGGGCCTTCAAACTCTAAGCATAAATTCTATATGAATACTTTGTATTTGAACTTGCAAGATGGACCATTTGAACCACCAAACCACTTCAAACTGCTTTGAATCTAAGTTCAAAGTAGTTTGAAACCATAAATTAAAAATTTCAAATACTAGGTCTATATTGGGTAACAATAGGGAGATACAAGAAGTGATCAAGAGGGAGTCATAAGGTTGAGTTGATTGTCTATTGATCAGAACTGAATTTTGTAACCTATTCAAAAGATGAAAGTTGCTAATAGATGAAGAGATTTTAATACAAGGAATTATTTTCTTTTCTGGTAGTTTGATTGGTCATACTAATTAAGTTTGGATAGTTTGGTTTTATATCAATGCCAAAGATGGAGATTTTTGAAATTAGATTGATATAAGTATGATAAATGTGTTTCAATCATTGCTTTTTCACTGATGTCAAACCTACTTCTTGCTGGTAAGACAATTGCTAATATGATTTAAGTACTATGATTTATTTGATTGATGAAGAGGATTTGATCAAATGAGGTAACAATAGCACCTATAGGAAAGGTTGAGTTATGATATGAAAAATAGTACAAGAATTAGTAAAGATAGTGGCATTATAGTGCATTAATAATCTACTTAAGGTTACAAAGGTTTGTTACACTAATTATGTTTAGAAGAATAGATAAGAATATCTTATTATTAAAAGCTTGACCGAGTGGATAGTAGGTGCCAAGAAAAAAATTAGTTGGAGTGGAGCAAAGTCAATTTTAGTGTAAGCTAAGTAAAGTTTAGTTGATGCCAAGCACTAGTAAATGTTAGTTCATTCCAAGTGTTTTGACAATGGATGCCAAGCAATGTAGTATATGTTGAGCATTAGAAGATAGTTAATGTTGAGTGTCAACATTATGAGAAAGATCAAGAATTTGATGAATTAGATATAACAAGTTTGATTTCTTTGATTGTGTAAACCATGTGAAAGATAAGATTAATGAGCTGGTGGCACAAAATTCAAGATGAACCATTTTGAGATGAATTTAAATAGAATTAAAGGAGAATTTTCTAGAAGGGAATGAAATGAAATGAGGGGTAGATTCATTGAATCCTACCTAATCTAACCTCACCTTAAAATGGACGATGGAGGATGGATGAAAATATATATTAATTCTCTATTTATAGAGATGGTAGGTTAGAAGCAAGGGTTGTCATGTAAGAGAACCTAAGGAAGACAAGGGGTCTAGGGTATTGCTTCATTCAGTAACTTAAGAGAATAGACTACATTGGTAAGAAAAGTATGAAGGCTTAAGATTAGGGATGCTTTAAGGTGAACAAGCTATTAGAGTTGAAGAGTGTGGAAGCCAAGCATAATGGAGGACATAAACAAAGATTTTTAATTAGCAAATAGAGTTATAAGTTATTATCAAATCAAGCCTTACTGTTACTTTCTGACCATTGTATTATTCTAGGGTAAATGCTTTGGATTAAGGTTGACCTAATAGTCATTTGTAAATCCTTTAATTGGGTGACATTCCAAGTGAATTATCTAAAGTCCTCTTATAATTCTCACTCCTAACAGGGTGATTGAAATCCTTTAACTAGGTTACATTTAACAGTGTGCATTATAACCTTTAATAGGGTTGGCCTTTCATAGGACATCACTTCAGAAGAGTGAGAATAAGTAGCATGTTATTGGTGATTTTTCCCAAATTGGATTTCCATGTTAAATTATTGTGTCAAATGTGTTATTGAATCTATTGTGTTTCATGTTTACATTACTACAAATTGATTTGATAGTAACCTGCAAGTTTAAGTGATTGCATAATCTAATAGATGCATGCATGATGAAAATGTTTTATGGATATGGGTTCACTAAGTTGTGAAAAGTTTTATTTAAGTACATATGAACCTTTGATAACTAATTCACCCCCTCTTAGTTATTCTAAAGAATTCCAATGTAGTATTACCAACAAAAAAAATTTGAGTCAAAGAGAGAGATGGCAAGTGGGAGCGGACAGGGAAGAGGATTGAAACTATGCCTTTTCAAAATTTGAATCCTATCCTAGGCGGGATTCCTCAGGGAGGAGGGAATTAGAAGCCTAGAATGCAAGAAGGGTTTATAGAGTGTCAGGGGATAGTAGATAATGGAGATGTGACAAAGAATGAATATGGGGACCCATGTGACAAGAATAGAGCTTTGGACAAGCCTATTCTGCCACCCAAGGTGGATCAATCTGGGGTATTTCCCACAAAATGGTCTTCTCTATTTGGGGTTAAGCCTATTGGTAAGTCTTCTTTTCCTCTGGTTAAAATTCTATCTAGCTTGGATAAGGGTTCTTGTGTGATTGCTATTCTGGATGAGTTGATAGATCATAGCATTGCTTCAATGGTTTCTACCCTAGTGGGAAAGTTTATTAGACCAAGGTCAAACATAGATATTGTAAGATCCTTCACTCAGAAGAAATGGAACCTTAAAGGACAGGTCATTTTTATAGCGATGGTGAAACGCTTCCTATCTTTTGATTTCTCTTGTAATGAGGACTTGTCAAACATACTATGTGAAGGGCCTTGGAGCATAAGTCGCTCAACCTTGGTACTCTAGAAGTGGTTTTTGAAGCTAGATTTGAATGATTCATTTTTTGTGCAAGCACTTGTTTGGGTTAGACTTCTAGAATTGCCACTAGAGTTTTGGAATGAGGATGTCTTCGTGGGTGTGGAAAATTCCTTTGGAGAGAGCTTTTGTCTATAGACCTAATTACGGCTTCAAAAAAGAGACTAACATATGTAAGGATCTATATTGGAGTGAGGGAAGGGGATGATATGCTGGAAGTAGTGAGATTTCACTCAAAACTTGGGACACATACTCAAAAGTTGGATTATGAAAGTGTTCATTTTGCCTATTTTCATTGCTTGAAATCTAGGCATAAGGTGAATCAGTGCCCTAAGACTAAAGTTGGAAAGAAAAGGATTCCTATTCTTTCTAAAACTAGTAAGCATAAAAAGATCTAGAAAAGAAAGGATATAAAGGAAGGCCAGAAGCCCTAGGAGATCACAAAGGAGGTCCCAATGGCTCCTTCTAGAGGAGAAATCCAAGCTATCTAGAATGACCCAAAGGCTAATGAGATAGTGGAAAAGGTCATGTCTAGACCAAAGATTTCCGAGGTGGTAGATTTAGAGGTCCTAATGACTCCTTCCAGAAGAGAAATCCAATCAGTCTAGAAAGACCCAAAGGTTGTTGAGATAGTGGAAAAGGTCATGCCTAGAACAAAGATTTTTGAGGTGGTAGATTCAGTCTTTATAGGGGTAGACCTTGTCAGAGTAGTAGACAAGGCAAAGGATAAGATTTTTCATGGACCTAGTGATGTGGTTAATCTAGTCACAAACCATGGCACCCCTAGAGTCAAGGAGGTGGATTCTCCAAATAAGGAGGTTATATTGGAGAATATTATAGAGAATGATAGTCATTTGAAGAGTAAGGGGGAGCAAGTGTTGAGCATTTAAAAGGTATTAGAAAGGGAGAACCAAGAGGTAGTAGAGGGAGGTCCTCCTTCTTCCAAAAAGGAAAACTTTTTTCCTTGCAATTTGGAAGAGAGATTTGAGAAGGACATTTCCTTATCTCTAGTTAAGATGGTAAGGGTTGATGACTGTTTGAAGGAGAACTTAGGAAAACCCAAAAAGAAAAATAGCTGGGAGCCCTCCCTAGCTTCTCTAGCATAGACCAGGAGTCATGGTTGAATAGATGTGGGAGGGAGGTCAAGGTCAATAGGAAGGAGGACTATTATTCAAGTCACTCAAGATGAGGCCAGAAGGAGTTTGGCAGATGCGAGCCAAAGAACTATTTTGGAATGTGCTTCTAATTTGAAATAAAGATAATTTATTGGAATATAAGGGGCCTCAATGGGGTTCATAACTAGGAAACTCTTAGGAATATGATTAGAGATCAAAGACCTGATAGTTTGATGATTCAAGAGACAAAAATGAAGGAGATTCTAGGTAAGATGTCCTTTAGTAGTAATATGGTAGGTAAGGAAGTCGACTTTGAAGGTGCATCGAGAGTTTTGCTTACACTTTTTAATATTAAATAGTTTAGATTTACTACTTTTTTTAATGATGGTAATATTCTCTTTTGTAAAGTGTTTCATTTACACTCCAATGAAAATTGGTTCCTTTTGAATGTCTATGCTCCTAACTCTAAAAGGGAAAGGAAGAATTATTGGGCTAAGATTTGTGATATGGTCCAAAGCAATAATTTGAATAAAGGTATTATTATGGGAGACTTCAATACTCCTCTTACAGATGAGGAGAAATTGGGAGATTTGGCTCTGGATTGGGAAAGCAAGATGGACCTCTCCAATTTCATGAATAACTTGGCTTTGTTGGATGTGGATCTATTAGGTGGATCTTACACTTGGTCCAACAAAAGAGTTGGAAGTGATTGCATCCAGGTTTAGTTGGATAGAGCTCTAATTTCTTTGGTCTAGCTAAATTCTTTCTCTTGTAGTTTGTCCTTGCTTCCAAGAGTTGGTTTAGATCAATCCCCTATATCACTCTTAGTTGTCTCTCTTGAACCTAGGAGGAACTTCCCTTTTTGGTTTGAAAAGATGTGGACCTCCCATCTAGATTTATTGTATAGGATATACTATTGGTGGGGAATGAAAGTGGAAGGAACAACTATGTTTAGAGTTGCAAAGAAGTTGAGTAATGTGAAGTGAATGATTAAAGTATGGAATAAGAGTGACTTTTGTCATATCTTTCAAGAAAAAGAGGACCTGTCTATCAAGCTCACTTCTATCCAAGACGCCATTCAACAAGATGGGTATAATGATGAATATGAATGTTGAGATGTCCATTTTGGCTAATTTGCATAATATTATTAGCAAAGAGGAGAAGTTCTAGAAGCAAAGATCTAGAATCAATTGTCTTAAAGAGGGTGATCATAATACAAGGTTATTTCATATCTCTACTCTTAAGCATAGAGAAAATAATATAATATCAGGCTTAAAAAAGGGGCAGTATCTTTTGAAAGGAAAGAATGATATTTCTGCTAAGGTTGTATCTTATTTCTCATCTCTTCTATCGTGGGATCCTTCATTATTGAAGGTGGATCAGAATGAAATCATCTCTTGTCTCCCATAGATTATTCAACCCCATCATAACAAGATGTTGAGGGCAATCCAAAAGGCATAGGAAGTTAAAGAAGCTTTTTTCTCTTTGCCTGCTAACAAATCCCCTGGACCTAATGGTTTTCCAACTTTCTTTTTTTAAATTTATTGGGAGGTGGTTAAGGAAAATGTGGTGAAGGCTATCCAAGAATTTTTTTCAGCAAGAAGCATTCTTAAGGAGATCAATTCTACTTTCTTGATCCTCATCCCAAAAGCCCTTGGGGAAAATTCTTTGGATAAATTTAGACCTATTAGTCTTTGAAACTCTTTTTATAAGATTATCTCAAAGGTGTTAGCCTCAAGAATCCTCAAAACTCTCCCTTTGAATATATCATAGAAAAAAATGGGCTTTGTCCCTAGAAGGTAGATATTGGATTCTATCATGATGGCTCATGAAGTAATTCATTTCATTGAGGTAGGAAAAAGAGGTGTGCTTCTTAAGCTGGATCTTTCCAAAGCCTATGACTAGGTGGACTAGACTTTCCTAGGTTTGGTGCTTCAAGCTTTTGGATTTGATCAGAAAGTTTGTAAGCTTATTTCTTAGCTTATTTCTACTTCCTCCCTTGCAATCTTGGTTAATGGGGCTCCCTTAGATTTTTTTTAAACCTTTGAGAGGGTTAAGATAGGGGGATCTTATTTCTCCTTTTTTGTTCATTATCTTGGTTGAATGTATTGGAAGGTTGATTGAGAGGAAAAAACAAGAAAGGAGACTCAAAGGGATCAAAACATCTTCAAGGAGTGCTGCTTTTTCCCATCAATATTTTTTTGATGATACTATTATGGGAGGGGAGGCTTCTATTAAGGAGGCTAAAGTAATGAAGGAAATTTTGGATTTGTATATCAGAGGATCAAGACAACTTATTTATCGGGAGAAAAGCTTTGTCTTCTTCATCAATACTCCAGAGGACAGACAAAGGAAAATAGCAAGAATTCTTGGGTGTAGAGTAGGAAAACTCCCTTCTACTTATCTTGGTCTCCCTATGGGTTCAAAGCCCCCTGATTACTTCTAGAATGGGATTCTTGATAGGTTTGGGAAGAAGCTAGTGGGGTGGAAAGAGGCTTCTCTTACTCAAGTAGGAAAATGTTTTTTGGTAAAATCCACTCTTCAGAATCTCCTGATATATTCCCTGTCTTTTTGGGATACCGGTAAGGTTTGCTGAAAAAATGGAAAATATACAGAGAGATTTTCTTTGGTTTGGCCTTGAGGGTTGGAATAGATATCCCCTTGTGGCATGTGATAATGTTTGTCATCCAAACTGCTATGGGGGCCAGGGAATTAGGAAATTAAAGCATCTTAATAAGGCTCTACTAGCTAAATAGATATGGTGCATTTTTAGTTGCATAGGGGAATGGAGAGATGTTTTCATTAAGTATATTAGAAGACCTTCTATTTAGTTCCTACTCAATAATGAAGACATCCCGAACGGATCGGTCATTTGGAATATAATCCTTAAGGAAAGGGACTTGTCCAAAGCTAAGATTAAGTGGAATGTGGGTAATGGTGAGGAAATCCTATTCTAGCATGATAGTTGGTTGATTCAAGGCCCCCTTATAAATAATCCTATATTTGAAAATTGGTGAAATTTTTGTATTAGGCAATTTGGTTTGAGAGTTTCAAATTATAGAACTAACCAAGGTTGGAGAGACCTGTCTCTCATTTTAGATGACCTCAAGCCAGTTATGCTAATGTTGAACTAATTGATTCTTAATAACAATAGGGATGAGGTTATTTGGGGAGATAACCCAAATGGTTATTACTCAGTTGCATTAGGATATAACTCTCTTTGGAGCTTGAATGAGAAGCCCCCCTAGGCTAAAGCCTAGATACTTGGTCTTACCCTAAAGATCGATATCTTTTCCTAGTTCACTTTACAAGAAGAGATCCTTACCTAGGATAATTTAATTAAGAGAGGAAATTATATTCCTAATAGATGCATTCTATGTAAAAATTAGATGGAAATGAAAAATCATTTATTTATCCATTGTTCTTATTCTAGAGAGGTCTAGGATAGTTTAACTAAGAATATTGGGGTAAGTTGGTGCAAGCCAAACAATGTACTAGATTTATTTTGCTAATGGAATAGTATTTTTAAAGGAACTGATTTGTAGGATTTAAGTACCTGTACTTTGCTTCATTTCTATTGGGGAGTATGGAAGGAAATAAACAATCAAATCTTCAGAGAAAGAGAGGAACCTACTTTTGTTCTGATGGACAAGATATGTAGAGGCATGAAGGAAAATTATCAAGTAAGATAGGGGGGAGATTTTGAAAGTGGTGGTAAGAAGGAGAAAGACAAGGATAGGAGGGCTACAAGAAAGGAGGTGAAATGGTTGCTCCCTTCAGAGGGATGGCATAAAGAAAATTTTGATGGTGCGGCTAAAGGAAACCCTGGACCTTTGGGTTGTGGAGGTATCATTAGAAATAGATATGGTGGAGGGGTGGTGGCTTTTTCTCATCCATTGGGATATTAGACAAACATTATGTAGAAGCCAATGTTGCATGCCATATAATGAAATTATCTTTAGACATGGGAGTTAAAAAATTATGGTTGGAGGGGGATTCATATAACATCATAAGGTGTATTAAAGGGATCACTCAACTGTCATGGTCAATTGAAAATATTATTGATAAGACCCACTCCCTTCTTGATAATTTTGAAAGTTTCCACATCACTCATGAATATAGAAAGGCAAATTCTATGGTGGACTAGTTTTCCAACAAAGCAATCAAGCAAGAAAATGGGATGATTTGGAATTTTGGTGGAAATATTCTGGAAGAGGCGAAAAGCCTAATTGAACTGGACAAAATATAGGGTGGTACGATGTATATCTAACTATAATAATGGTATTTAATGAGATTTGGGGTTTAAATAATTATAATAATGACATTTACAGAAAATGCAGTCAGATGAGGTTATTGGTGTCACCTCGACATGTTTCTTGGGTCAATTTCTCTCTCTTTCTTTACCATTTTGGGGGTAAAGATAGACATTTTGGTTGTTATTACAAATGTGTCCATCAAGGTTTCTAGAGGTTGGAGAAGGGTTATCATAAGTTGGGGTTTATGAGAATTGTGAGCATTGAGAACTCAGAGATGGTGGGGGAAAGAATAAGGAAGGAACCTATTGGTGAAGCGAAAAAATGGAAGCATAGGAAAAAAGTCTGGGAAGAGCTAAAGGAGGGTGGTATAGCCAACTACATTTCAAAACTTCATGGTTTTGACCTTGGGGTCACTAATAGTATGGTGGATTCATGGAAGGATGAAAGATTGAAAGTGGATGAGGTTTTGTTTTAGGTCACTGAGAAAATCATTTCTCTGGTAATTGAAATTTTGGTAGAGGGGATGAAGTTTTTTAGGGACAAGAAGATGTCAATGAATGTCATGAAGGAATTTGTGAAGAATATGGAGGAGAGAAATGAACTAGTAAAGTGTGAAACTTACTACAAAATGGATTCTATCAAGAAGCTATGGAGATTTTGTTCCCTTTCTATTTATATACTTCAATGTGTAAGAGTATTTTTGGGCATAAGAAGAAACCCTCAATGAATCTAGCCCTACACAAGGGGTTATTGCTTCTAATTTATGAGCATTTCAAGGCTTAGACCATAAGCAAAACCCCCTATAGGGTGCAGATGCTTCTATAGATATGAGAAGCTCTAGTTTCTCATCTGATTTAGAGGATGTCCCAAGTATTAGTTCAAAGGGTGAAGAGAATATTACACTTGCAAAAAAGGCCAAGTATTCTGATAAGAAGTCGCCTTCATCACTAGAAACCCTGAGTAGGAAGAGCCTTAGAGGCCATGGGTCAAAATCATCTGGATAGGTAGATATAGAGTATAATGAGGAAGGGGATGATATGAAAACTGATGAAGAGGGTGAAGAGGAGGTGGAAACTAAGTTGGTGGAGCTGGTGGCTAAGAAATAGAGGAGGTCAAAAGAGAAGGTTGTTGAGGGGATTGTGGATTCTAGGTCAGAATTTCCTAATATTCCTCTTTCCCCTATTCATCCTCAGGAGCTAGACATGGAGAAGAGAAATGGTGAGGGAGGAGAGGTGGTCATCAAGGATAGGTGCATGGCTTGGAGAAACTCTAATGTAAGAACTTCCAAAATGGGTATAGTAAGAGAGGCAATGAACCCACAAATTTTAGAAGAAAAATAGGGTCAGCTCTAGTTAGAGGATCTCATTGATCCAAAAATGGTAGCCATAATGGATAATGCAAGGGAGACTAGCATAAATTTTCTTAATAATTCTAGGAACAGTATGATTGACAAGTTTAGGTCGATCAAATGGCTTTACCATGAGTTGGAGGAGTTCAGAGGAAAAATAGGCTAGCTAGAACAGAAAAGGAAGATGCTAGATTGTGGGAATTTCAATGATCAAGGGGATCATCTGAGTTTGGTTGAGAAGAGAATCCACAATTTGGAAAATTACAACCATAATCTAGTAAATTAGATGCTTACCATTCTGACCTCTATCAATGATAATATCTTATCCCTTACTGGAATGCTAAAAACACAAGGTCTTTTGGATGAAAGTGAGGAGAAGGACAAAGAAAGAGCCAAGATGGAAGAGGAAGTGACTACTAACATTAGCTTCAATATCATGGAGTGGGATAGTCAGAAGAAGTAGGACCCAGTGGTTGAGGAGATTAACAAAGCCTATGAAGCAGCAAAAATGATGCAGAAGCTGGAAAGAAAGACAGAGGATTAACAATGGTTTTTCTTTTCCTATCTTTTGGAATGAATGATTTCTGTAGTTATTTTTATCTAGTAGGTTTGTTAATCTATTTTACAGGCCTTTAGGTTGTCTTTCATTATTTGGCTAGGCTTTATCTTCTTATTATCAGCCTCAAATTTTTGTTTGTCTGTTGAACTAGCCCTTTGGTTGGCCTTATTTTACTAGCTAGGCTCTTACTACTTATTATCAGCCTTATGATGTATTTTAACTCTTGGGTTTTAGAATCCATATAAAACTTATTTTTCTTATCAAAAAAAACTTGCACAATAAGAACTAGTATGCCAACACATCAAACCTATTGATTTGGTTACACAATGTTTTTAGTTGTGCCATGTATTTGTATCACTTAATAGTAGTTTCTCTATATGTCCAGTTGTATGATGTTTGTGTATCAGTAATTAGTATATGAAAATATTTTGAAAAAAGAAAAAAAATATGCCTTTTTTTTCTCAAGAATGATTATAATTTATAATAATGAGTATTCTTTGGTAATAGGTATTGGCAGTTAAGATTTGACCATTCTTTCACTTATCATGTTATTGTAGATCTTGTGGTGTTTCTATGATATTTAACTTAAAAGGTTCCAATCACTTTTAATATGACTAACCTAGTGTTAGAAATAGGAATTACTAAGATGGGGGGGGGGGGGGGGGGGGGCATGTGAATCAATAATTTAAAAACTTTAGTCACCAACTAAATATTATTTATTACTTTGAACCATACATAAGAAATTAATAAAGTAATGTTGGACAGTAATAGTAACCATGCACAAAGATGACTAGATCCTTCTGTGGATTTTGTGGTGTGCACTGATGCATCTTTGGATGGTATAGGAGCAGTCCTTAGGTAGGGTGGATGACCTATTTTCTTCGAGTCTAGAAAGTTAAAGACTCGTGAATTCAATTACCCTACTCATGACCTAGAGCTTGCAGCAGTGGTTCATGCTTTAGTGAGGTGGTGACATTTCCTTCTAGGTCATAGATTCAAACTTCATTCTGATCACCAGAGCTTGCAGTACATATTTACTTAGCTAAACCATAATGCTAGGTAGAGAAGGTGGATGGAGTTCCTTTGTGAGTATGATTTTGATGTCCATTACATCAAGAGAAAGGAGAATGTGGTTGTAGATGCCTTGAGTAGAAGGCACCATGAGCTTTCATTTGTAACTACTAGCATTGATTTGAGAGAGTGGATTCTACAACACTTGCCAGAAGATGAGCTTTATGTAGAGGTTAGTTAGGTGGTACATTCTCAAAGACCCTTGGAAGGGAAGTATTCAGAGTATTCTTCAGAGTTCAATGGGCTCTTGCATCATAGAGGACGTATGTATGTACCTTTTTTTGGGGGTTTGCACAAGCTCATTATACTTGAGGCTCATAGAGCACCTTATGCAGTGCACCCTAGTGTTAAGAAGTTGCATGCAGATTTGAGAAAATTATATTATTGGCCAGTCATGAGAGTGTAGATTGCTAACATAGTTGTGAGATGCCTCGAGTGTCAGGGGGTGAAGGTAGAGCACCGTCATCCTGGTGGGTTTCTTCAACCTCATGAGATTGTAGAGTGGAAGTGGGATGTTATATCTATGGATTTCATTGTTGGTCTCCCCTTGTCATCTCATCGCCATGATGCCATTTTGGTGATAGTTGACATGTTGACCAAGGTTGCCCATTTCTCTCTCATGCGTACTACATACACAACACATAACATAGCTCAGGTGTTTTTGTGGGACATTGTTAGACTTCATGGTGTTCCCCATAAGATCATCTCTGATAGGGACTCATTGTTCACTTTTCTTTTTGGAGAGCATTGAAGGTAGCATTAGGCATTGGGCTCAATTTTAGTACAATGTACCATCCTCAGATCAACAGGCAGATCAAGTGAGTGAATTAGGTTTTAGAGGACATGTTACATATGTACGTGATAGACCATCAGGTCAAGTGGGAGAAATACCTACATCTTGTCAAGTTTTCCTATAACAATGGGCACCATTCCTCCATAGGCATGCCACCTATGAGGCCTTGTATGGAAGACCTTGCAGGATGCCCTTGAGTTGGGATAGGATTGAGGATCGAGTATCTATTGGTTCTAAGTTAGTAAAGGAGATGGAGGAGCAGGTGACCGTAATTAGACAATGCCTGAGAGAGGAATAGGATAGGTAGAAGAAGTATGCAAATATGAAGAGGATAGATCAAGAGTATTAGGTTAGAGATAGATTTTTCTTGAGGGTACGACCACATAAGAGTCTGATTCATTTCAGAAAGGGCTCTAAGTTGGCACCTCAGTTTGTTGGACCATTCGAGATCCTAGAGAGGATAGGTCTAGTTGCTTACCATTTAGCCTTGCCACCTAGCCTATCATGCATCCATGATGTGTTTCACATTTTAGTACTTAGAGGATACATTTATGATGAGTCTCATATTATAGATTGGGATGCTTTGTAGGTGGAGTCAGATGACTAGTTAGCATTGGAGCCTATCTGTATTATTGCTCGATGAACCATAGCTCTTTGAGTTCAAGAGCTAGACTAGGTTAGGGTCCAATGGGATTGTTATGATGAGGTCATAGCTTCATGGGAGGATGCAGCTTGGATGTTATCTTAGTACTCTTATCTTTTTGATGAATTCTAAGAGGAAGTTCATGCCTAGTGGGGGAGGATGTGAGGCCTCTCCTTGACCCATCGTAGCATAGTGGATACATTATTATTTTGATACTCATGACTCAATATGTTGGGACACTATTTGATGCACTGAACATTATTATGCTATTTTATTATGTATGATGCTTTACTTTTAGATATTTGATTTCATCATTTAAAGCTTTATGAACATGTATAATGAAGAAGTAAATGAACGCAAAACTAACACTTTGATTATGCAATTTTAATGGTCAAAAATATGAGTAGAATGAGATAAAAAACTAATTATTAGAGAGAGATGGATGTTTTAAATTTATGTGACTTTCTTGATATGTAATATACATATATGCATGTGATTTCTTGAACTACTAATGTGTGCAATGAGTGTGCAGGATATTTAGCAGGGAAACCTAATGGAAAGACATAACTAAACCCCTTGCTAAATTGTGCAATTTTGCATTGTCTTTCTTTGAAGGATGTTAAAAGATCTTAAAATTCTCCTAGCTTTTGATAGGTTCCTATTAAGCCTTTAAGGCCTAAAAACATTAAATTTAAGCACTGTAGGGGTGAGGGTATGGGTTGGGAGTATTTTCCACTCCCCCAACCTCTTTGGTTGACTTTTATGGTCACTTAAAAATGCTACTTTTGGTTGATTGCAAAAATTGATTATCTCCTTCATGAGTTGGTGACTTAACCTCCACCTTGAGGTTTACCTAAAGTCTAGTTGAGTTAGGATGTTATTAGATGCATTTTTGGAGAAGTTTTGGTTGTTACCCAATCTCTAGTTTTAGAGAGAAATTTTCAAGATTGAAGGGAAGAAAGGGAAAGCTCATCTCAAATTTGTTTATTTTACCATAACCTTATTGTGAAGGTAGGAGTTCTTCACCTCTTTTGTTCATGTTGTTCATATTGTTCATGCTTTGATTCATGCATAAGTCATTGTGTTGTTCATTGCATGCTTGTATGTGTGTTGAGTTTGATTAGGAGGGATTGAAACATGTTTTCTTGGATGTCTTTCTTGTGTTTTTCTTTGAATTTTGAGGGGATTGTATAGGCTTGTTTTGGCATTACTCACCCTTGGATAGGGAAGAAGTGGTCATGTACAAGGGAAGGGCTTTAGTTGGACTCCAATAGTGTAGAGTCTCTTCTCATGATGAGAAGAGGGAAAGAGGGTAGGGTGACATGGGCCTCTACTTGTCATCCCATACCATGTTTTGAAAATTTGAATTCTTGAAGAAGAGAATGAATGAAAATTCTTGTTGTGTTGGCCTCGAAAGGGCATTTGTGGAGGAATGGAAGTTCTTGAATTTTTAGCTTCAAAAGGGCTATGTTATGGTATGGTGATTGATGTCTCCTATTGGAAAAATCCACCTTCTTTCTAGTCTAGTTCAATGTTGAACCTATTGTACAAAATTGGGATGGGGATGCATGATTGATTTGTTCTTCATATTATGTTGTTTTACCTCTGGGTCAATTCTCGTCTTCTCCATGATTCCCTTGATGTACTAAAGATATTGGAAAGGATCCTTTGTGAAGGAACTAGAAGAGAATTCAAATTGTATTGTAACATTATGTAAAAATGTATTTAAATTTTGATGTAGTAGCAAGGATGTCAGGTTTTCTTACTGGTTCTTTCCTGATGGAACTTTGAACCAGGTTGATTAACAGAAGAGAAAAGATTGAGAAACCCTCTTGCATTATATCTTATGTTATTTCAATTCATGTATATGTGTGTGAAAAAATAGATTAAATGGTGATGATCAATTATGAAATTTTCAAGTTCAATTATGCTAATGAAGAAAGTATGTTATGTGGAAAGTTCGATTGATATTGTTACTATTGGAAAGAAATAATTTTACATTGTTGATAGATACAAATGATTCAATCTCCTTGTGCCAAATAAGTGATTGTAAAATCCAATTTGGGAGAACACATATACCCTTGTTATAAGATTATTTGGAAAACATAAATTGACAAAAATATACCCTTGCATTAAAATGTTTGACTCAGAAAAAAATAGCTTGCAAAAAACAAAATAACACTTAGAAAAAAAAACATGGCTTGAAAAAAAAAGTTCACCCGCCAAGAGCAATTTTCTCTCTGGAGTTTGTATGTGGATTCAAAATTTAATCCTTTTGACAACAAAACATATTCCTCTTTGATTCTTTTTTTAAAAATATCTTATCAATTCCTTATATTGATGCAAGAGCATCCAGAGGTATAAGGGCAATCCTGTGTCACCCCAAAAAAAAGAAAAAGTACTTAGACTTAGTTTTTGTTTCATGTCTTTACATTTTTGGATACCCATTTGGGTCAAATAAAGGTTCCAACTCTCACAATTCCACTATCAGTGTGTTTGAAAATCCTAAAAAAATAGGAGCATGCAATTTGGCCATCATTTTGGTGACCTGGAAGGTGTGAATTGGCCAGATGAATGTAATTGTGATTTAGAGCATTCCAGAAAAAGAATCAGGTCAAAAGGCCCCACGGTTTGAAAGTTACTGCAATTTTTCAGGTTTTGGAGACCTCCTAAGAATGCTTCAAAGTCAAGTTTGGGGCATTAAATGACCTCAAAAAGGGTTGAAAAATGGGGGATGAGTGAAGCTTGTCCATAGGGCTATAGAGCGCTTTGAGAGCTTTTCAAAAATGTAAACAGTTCGTTAATCAGAGCTACGGTTCAAAAGTTATGCCTCCCAAAAGTTTGGCTACCATTTCTGGATTCTTCTAGATTTGCACCGACTTCTAACACAGCTTCTGGAACCTTCTATTTTGTCGGTGGATGCCTACTAGCACTTTCTAGAATGTACTCCTAGTCCATAACCCTCTGGGGTCTATTTAAGGAGATTTCTGGCACTGTAAAAGGCAGTTCGGAGTGGAGTTTGAGAGGAGGTGCTAAAAGGAGAAATATTCTCCAGATTTATGCTATTGTAAGCCCTTAGGGCATGTTCTAAATTATATTTTCTTTGTACTATTTGTACTAGCTTATTTTCTCAGTTAATAGAATTTCTCTTTTCTATTGTGTTCATTCTGTTCTTGGGTTGTGTCCCCATCAAGTGGTATCAGAGCGGGTTTTCCTGAGTGTGTAGACAGAGCGCCGACTGTGAGGCAATTTGCACCAAGACTGTGTGGTTGTGGGTTCAAGTTAGAAGATGCCTCCATGAAGAGAGTGTGGCAGAAGGGCTAGAGCTATTGATCTTGAGGAGGTTAGAGCCCTCCAGAGGCAGGTACAAGCATTGCAAGAGGAGCTTCATAGAGGAGCAAATGTTGTCGCAGGTGACAATAGTGAGGATGACAATGAAGAGGAAGTAATGGGACCAAAAGAGGAAGTTGACAGGGAAGATCTAAATCCTATAGAGGAAAGGCTTTTTAGGGCCATTACTAAGTTTGGAAAAAGACCTACAATTGAAGTGGGTATATTTTCAGGAAATCTGAAACCAGATGAGTTGATCGATTGGATCAATGAACTGGAAGAATACTTTGAGTATGAGGATATAAGGGACCCAGATAGGGTTAAGTTTGCAAAGGCCAAACTGAAAGGCCATGCCAAAATCTGGTGGCAAGAGGTTCAACTGGAAAGACTTAGAAGAGGAAAGGAGAAGATCACAACATGGGATCGCATGGTGGACAAATTGAAGAAGCAGTTCATTCCTGTAGACTACGAGCTTGATCTGTTTAAGAAGATGCATGGGTTAAAGCAAGCAAGAAGATCAGTCCAAGAATATATAGAGGAGTTTTACCGACTCTTGATTAGAGCAGGGCATGCAGAAGCAAATAAGGAGAAGGTTGCTCGTTATATCAGTGGGTTGCGACCTAGCATCCAGGAGGAATTAAGCCTGGTAAGAATGACCCGCGTTGAAGAAGCATACCAATTTTCCCTATGAGTTGAAGAGAAACTAAGTAAAAGGTTTGAAGGAAGACAAAGAGGATGCGGTCAAGGAGGAAGGGGAAGCGGTAGATCATCTGGAGGCTGCAATGAAACCCAAAAGAAAAATGAAGATGTGGGTACTAGCAAAAACCAGAGGAATGAGGGTTTCAACCGCTCCCATGATCAAGACTTTGGAAATCAAAGAGGAAGAGGTAGAGGACGTGGACAAGGAAGAGGAGGCTTCCGTGGTACCTATTTCCATTGCAATGAAGAAGGTCACCATGCCTTTTAATGCCCTCAACAACAAGGAAGGACAGAGAGGAGAGCTGAGGGCCAAGCTAGGGTTGCTCATGTGGATGAGGATACACAATCATCACATTCAGAGGATGCAGAAAGAGGAGAGACCTTGGTAAATGAAAGAGTCCTACTAAGTGGTGAGAATGAACTAGGACAATGGAGGAGTTTGTTCCATACCAGATGCAAGTGTGAGGATAAATGTTGTGATGTGATCATTGATGGTGGTAGCACTGATAACTTGGTATCAGAAGAGATGGTCTCTAAGCTGAAGCTCAAGAGGGAGAAACATCCCCAGCCCTATTGGATTTCTTGGGTAAAAGATGATCATAAGGTCCTGGTAAGTGAAGAATGTTTAGTAAAATTCAAAATTGGGAGTTACCATGATGAAGTTCTCTGTGATGTTATTTCGATGGATGTTTGCCATCTATTGTTGGGTAGACCATGGCAGTTTGATAGACATGCAATACATGATGGACATGCAAACACATAATCTCTGACAAAGGATGGAGTTTTCCACAAATTGAAGCCCATGAAAAAGGAAGGTGAAAAGGTATGTAGCAGTGCTAGGATTTCTCTTGTTGATGGAAGGAAGTTTTTATATGGCATGAAACATCAGCATATATGCTATGCTTTGATTCCTAGGAAAGATAAAGAAGGTAGTAGTGAAATACCATTTGAAGTTTTAGATTTACTAGGGGAATTTGGAGATATTATCTCTAATAATGTTCCAGATGGATTGCCACCAGTAAGGCAAATTAGTCATCAGATAGATCTGATTCCAGGAGCTAGTTTGCCTAACAAGGCTGCTCACAGGATGACTCCTACTGAAACAGAGGAGCTAAATAGACAGGTTTAGGAGCTGTTGAGGAAGGGCTTGATTTGAGAGAGCCTGAGTCCATTTGTAGTACCTACAGTACTTGCACCAAAGAAGGATGGAGAGTGGAGGATGTGTACAGATTCTTGAGCTATAAATAGGATAACCATCAAGTACCGATTTCCTTTACCAAGGATGGATGATCTTATGGACTGCTTGAGTGGAGCTCAATACTTCACAAAGATAGATCTGAAGAGTGGCTATCATCAGATATGGATTTGAGAAGGAGATGAGTGGAAAACAGCCTTCAAGACCAAGGAGGGTCTTTATGAGTGGTTAGTCATGCCCTTTGGATTGACAAACGCCCCAAGCACCCTCATGCGGCTCATGAATGAGGTACTTAAGAAGTTCTTGGGAAAATTTGTTATTGTCTATTTGGATGATATTTTAATTTTTAGCAAGACTTTGGAAGAACATTTACTGCATATTCGTAGTGTCCTTGAAAGGCTAAGGGAAAAGAAACTGTTAATTAATCTAAAGAAGTGTGTCTTTGCAAAAAGGGAGTTAGTCTATTTGGGATTTGTTATATCACCTGAAGGTCTCAAAATGGATCCAGAGAAGGTAAAAGCCATCTTGGAATGGCCTACTCCAAGGTCTGCTACTGAGGTAAGATCATTTCATGGTCTGGTTAGTTTTTACAGGAAGTTTATTAAGAATTTTAGTGGCATATGTGCACCCCTAACTGATACAATAAGAGGGGATAGAAAAGAGTTCAAATGGACTGCAGTAGCTATGAGAAGTTTTGAATTGCTAAAGAAGAAGGTGACAGAACAGCCTGTGTTGGCACTTCCAGATTTTAGAAAAGTGTTCCAGGTGGATTGTGATGCAAGTGGCAGTGCTATTGGGGCTGTATTAAGCCAAGAAGGTAAGCCTATTGCATATTTTAGTGAAAAATTGAATGATGCAAAGAAGAAGTATTCTTTTTATGATCAAGAATTCTATGCAATAGTTCAGGCCTTAAAGAAATGGAGGCATTATTTATTTCCAAAGGAATTTGTTTTGTATATTGATCATTAGGCATTATAGTACCTAAATAGCCAAGGTAAATTGAATCAGAGGCATATGAAGTGGGTAGAATTCTTGCAGAGTTATACATTTGTGTTGAAGCATAGAAGTGGAAAATCTAACAGGGTTGTAGATGCACTAAGTAGGAGACAGTCACTGCTTACAATAATGCAGGTTGAAGTAGTTGGGTTTGATGAACTCAAGAATTTGTACCCTGAGGAGCCTGATTTTGCTGAAGCATGGAAAGCTTGTAAAGAACTTGTTGTTGTAGATAGAACCAAGTGGTTAGACTATTTGATTTAGGATGGCATGTTGTTAAAAGGTAGTCAATTATGCATTCCAAGGAGTTCCATGAGGGAAAATCTGATTAAGGAGAAACACAGTGGAGGGATGGCAAGACATTTTGGTCGAGATAAGACCATTGCCATTCTTAGAGAACATTATTTTTGGCCTCAAATTTCATAGGATGTGAAGAAGTTTGTACAGAGTTGCTAGGTTTGTCAAGTTGCTAAGGGGTTTAGTCACAATATCGGTCTATATCAGCCGTTGCCTGTTCCATCAAGGCCATGGGAGGACATAAGTATGGATTTTGTTCTTGGATTGCCAAGGAAACAAAGGGGTAATGACTCAGTATTCGTGGTGGTTGATAGGTTCTCCAAAATGGCACATTTCATTCCATGCCACAAAAGTCATGATGCTATCCATATTGCAGACTTGTTTTTCAAAGAGGTGGTGAGACTACATGGTCTTCCAAGGAGTATCGTTTCTGACAGAGACACTAAATTTGTGGGGTATTTCTGGAGGACATTGTGGAAAAAGTTGAGAACAAACTTGAAATTCAGTTCCACGCATCACTCGCAAACTGATGGCCAAACAGAAGTCTAGGAAATTTGCTGAGATGTTTAGTTGGGGATAAGCCCAAGGGATGGGATTTGATTCTACCACATGCAAAATTTGCTTATAATAACTCTATAAATAGGAGTACTAGAAAATCACCATTCCAAATTGTATATGGGAATAGCCCAAGGATTGCACCAGAGCTAAGGAAGATAGAACAAGGGGAGAGGACAAGTGTTGAAGCTGAGGAATTTGCTGAACATATCAAGCGTCTACATGAGGAGGTTTAGGCACACATAACCAAGATGAATCAAGAGTATAAAGCTAGGGCTGATCAAAGGAGAAGACATAAGGAATTCCAAGTAGGAGATTTAGTCATGGTACACTTATGAAAAGAAAGATTTCCAGCCGGTACTTACAACAAGCTGAAAATGAAGAAATTTGGCCCCTGCAAAATTTTGAAGAAACATGACTCAGGAAATGCATATGAAGTGGAGCTACCAGATGGTATTCAGATTTCTCCCATTTTCAACATTGCAGATTTAACAGAGTATCATGATGATGGTGTAGATGAGGAGCTGGTGTTAGAGCCATGTCCAATTCCTGCTTCTAAGAAGGAGGAGATAGAAGACATTCTAGATCATCATGTGGGTAGGAGTACCAAAAACAGGCAGTATGAAGAGTATTTGGTCAAATGGAAAGGATGACCAATCAAGGAATCAACTTGGATTTCAGCAGCTGAGGTTTCCCATTTGGGATTTCCTCTACCATCCATAAAGTGACAGGGTCACTTTTCAATCTACCTTGGGTGTCTGATGCAGGAGCATCCAGAGGTATAAGGGCAATCCTGTGTCACCCAAAAAAAAAATGTACTTAGACTTAGTTTCTGTTTCATGTCTTTACATTTTTGGATACCCATTTGGGTCAAATAAAGGTTCCAACTCTCACAGTTCCACTATCAGTGTGTTTGAAAATCTCAAAAAAATAGGAGCATGCAATTTGGCCATCATTTTGGTGACCTAGAAGGTGTGAATTGGCTAGATGAATGTAATTGTGATTTAGAGCATTCCAGAAAAAGAATCAGGTCAAAAGGCCCCACAGTTTGAAAGTTATTGCAGTTTTTTCGAGTTTTGGAGACCTCTTAAGAATGCTTCAAAGTCAGGTTTGGGGCATTAAATGACCTCAAAAAGGGTCAAAAAATGGGGGACGAGCGAAGCTAGTCCATGGGGCTATAGAGCACTTCAAGAGCTTTCCAAAAATGTAAATGGTTCGTCAATCGAAGCTACGGTTCAAAAGTTATGCCTCCCAAAAGTTCGGCTACTATTTTTGGATTCTTCTAGATTTGCACCGACTTCTAACGTAGTTTCTGGAACCTTCTATTTTGTCGTTGGATGCCTACTAGCACTTTCTAGAATGTACTCCTAGTCCTTAACCCTCTGGGGTCTATTTAAGGAGATTTCTTGCATTGTAAAAGGCAATTCGGAGTGGAGTTTGAGAGGAGGTGCTAAAAGGAGAAATATTCTCCAGATTTTTGCTATTGTAAGCCCTTAGGGCATGTTCTGAAGTTTATTTTCTCTGTACTATTTGTACCAGCTTATTTTCTTAGTTAATAGAATTACCCTTTTCTGTTGTGTCCATTCTGTTCTTGGGTTGTGTCCCCATCATATATGTAAAAATATATAAATTTGGATTTTAAGAAAATAGTTATACTTGAAAAATATCTTCTTTCTAAAAACTAAGCTAATAAACTTTTAGCTATTACTACCCTCCCCCTTCTCGAAAATCCCCACCTAACCCGCCTTACACCCATCCCATGACCCTAGCACATGGTAAGTACGCAATCCGCTGTCACATTTATTATCCTCCAATGATGCACCTAGCTGGAAATGCAGTTGGGAGTGGAAGGATGGAGGTCAACTCCCATGCAAATATTAAAAAAAACTTTATTGCTTAATTGTTTAAGGCCCCACTTCTCCATCCCATCGCTCACATTATGGAGGCTTGGCTTTCACATTTGGGGAGGGAGGAGGACAAGTACTATGTAGTGCAAACTTGGGGGATTGTGCTAGGAGCCTTGGGGTCTACCCAAGCTCATTGGGTTATGGTGCAGGGTGGCCAAGTGGCCGAGTTGGGGGGGGTAGACCTTAGGGTTAGTTGGGTAGCTAGTGGTAGAATAGGTTAGTTTAGTTAATAGTTAGTAATTTTTTTTATTGCTTTTGTCATTTCAAAATTTTAAATAAAATTTTCATTTATTTTGTATTAGTATTTATATGAGTTAATGTTACTAAATTTAATTATTTTAGGAATATGTATTTTTTAGCATTATCTTTTGTAGGTAGTTAGTTTTAATTTAGTAGTGGTTAGTAATTGTTATGATAGATTTTACTAATGGGAACTTTAATTTAGATAGTTTAAATTGATAGTGAATTCATTCATATGTTCTTAGATGGTTATTATTATATGCGTTAGTATTAGTTTATTTCATTATTAAATAGTGTTAGCATTAGATATTATTTTGTTTTATTAAGTTAGTATTCAATGAGTTTTGATTAGTATGTCATTTTAGTAGCATGATTTATGCAGTAAAGTGCGATTAGTAACATGATTCTTAAGTTATCAAGAGATGTTAGATATATTATTATCCTTTGAAATGTTTTTTTTTGTGAGTAGATTATAGGTTTAAATTAATCGTCATTAAAACAAGTTCATATAACTAGATAAGAAAAGAAAAATGTTACTTTAGTTAATGAGTCCTTTTTTTTAATCGTTCAAATAATTAGTTCTATAATAATTGGACAACCAATCAATTAGTTAGTTTGCTAATTGATTTTTCATCTAATAGATTGTTATTGATTAAAATTAATAGGTCTTAACATCATTGTAAGGTTCACAGATTGAACAAAATAGTATTGGAATAAAGTGTAATTAATGGAATGAAAGATATTATTTTAGTGGGTGCTCTATTTAGAGAATATTGTTTAAATTTGATTTATATCGATTAAATGGACAGTCAAATCAAATTATCTTATAGGTTAAATGATAATCTTTGCTTGATCGAAGTTGATGATTAATACAGATAGAACTTAAATTAATTATAATTAATTTTTTTTATTAATATTTTAAGGATGTAATATTTTAAAAGAGATTTAATAAAACTAATAAGGAGTTAGATCTTTTAATTTAATGAAATTAGTTGTTTATTTTAATTAATTGATTTAACAATGAACAATCTTTTCCTTATTGATGTGCTTCCAACTGAATTGTAATATTAAAGTATCGATAGGAGATCATGTATCCATCTTCTGAGTACCTTTGTTTTTATCTAAACTTAACCTTATCAACTTAGTGCACTTAAGTATAATAATTATTTTTTAAGAAAAAAATTGTGTGTGTTTTTGCCCTCGTACTTTTTGGGCATGACACTCTCTTTTCTTCCTCCTTTATTCTCTTCTTTTCTTCCTCAACTCTTCTTTTCATTTCACCTTCAAGCAATTTCTACTTGGCTTCTTCCATTTTCTTCTTTATTTCCTCTAATAGCCTCTTCTTCTCTTCAATTCATTTCAATTGATCTTATATATCCTCAACATGAGATTCAATCTATTTGGAACTCTCAAAAGGGTTAGTATCATCAATGTTAATATTAACATTGGTCTGATCAATTTGCATTGTGTCACCACTTTTTGACATTTCCAAGGTTTGAAGTGTTGGTGAAGGTGTTGCCTTAGATTCTATCATCATTTGACAAATGGCCATAGTTGTTTCACTCCTTGTTTTTTCCTTCTCACACACCATAAATAGAAATGGTCTCACCTTGTTTCATAAGTAAGGTGCCAGACTACTCAACAAATTCTTGACTTCTTGTTCATCATTAGTCTTACATATTCTCCTTATCATAGACTTTTAAAGTTCTATGAATTGGAAATATACAAGGAGTAACTGAGAGGGGAGGTTTGAATCAATTACTACAAAAATAAATCCCAAGTCCTTTAGATGTCAAAACAAAATAATAAACTTCTAAATACTAAACTTTTTTGAAGCTCGGTAAACAAACAAAGATGTCCTAACTCAGTAAGCATGGAGAATGCTCAATAATTACTTAACATGAAAATCTTAAGATGTTATCTATGATTACTCATTACTTTAACTTAGTTGCAAACACAAAAAATAAATAGCATGAACACATTTGACGCCAAGATTTAACGTGGAAACACAATTTCGAAAAGACCACCAATTGTAACTAGCTACTATTTTCACTTTTCTAAAGTGAGCCCTATTAGGAGCCAACCCTGTTAAAGTTTAAAAAACACACTATTAGGCGCAACCCTATTAGAGGATTTAATCACCCTATTAGGAGTGGCCTTGTTAGAGGTCTTTAAACAATTCAATAGAACTGTCGCCTTATTAGAGGATTTACAAATAACTGTTAAGCCAACTCTGTTAAGAGATTTAGATCAAATCTACAATGGTTAGAGAATAACAATGACATGAACTAATTTGGATGCAACTAAATTGTTGATTATAGATCTCAATTCTGGCTTGAATACTTGATCCTTCCTAATTGAATATTGTTTTTCAGCTTTATAAGGATATTCTGCTTATCCTTCTAATTCACTTCCTTATTGCATCATTAGATCTTCAAAATCTTTCATGCATTCACATTCCTACACACACTCTAATTCTCAAATTGACCTTTCATTTATATCTTTCATATTGTCAAGTTGGCTCAATCACAACTTAGAATAATTGACATCCATCTTCACAATTAGCTAGAACCATTAGATAAATCAATTGAACTCAATATGCAAAAATAAGAAAATCCTTTGCTAGCCTACCCTCCTCAGTAGACACTAACTCAAAAAAAAATTCCTTTGTTAACCAATTGAAACTCAGTCAACACTGGTTCCATCCAATGTTTCCTTCATTAACCAAGTGATCTTGGTTAACACTCATCTTCCAAAAACTTTCCTTTGATGCTTGAGTGAACTTGATAGTCACTGCCTTCTAAACTAGGCAAACTCTAGATTGCTCGGTAGCCACAAAAAACTATATTTAATGCCTAAGTGAGCTTGGCATACACTGACTAGAAATTATATGTCATTTTATGTAACATCAAAGATAATACACAATTAATCAATTATTTTAAAAAATCTCCCTCTATGGCATTAATGGAAACAAAACATGTCATTGCACAATGAAATTTTTGGAGCAAGAATAAAGTAAAGAACATATCCTTAGTTTCATTTTAATTCTTATCCATGAGAACTCTCTCTATTAGTGTGAACTCTTTCTACCTTTAGTTTCTCCCTCTATCAAAAAACTTCAGTCTGCTAGAGCTTCTACCAAGTTCATTCTCCCTTTTTGACAATTCTTTTTATGATATAAAACTTCTCCCTCTTTTCAACAAAATCTCTATGAGATATGAACAATAAACTTCTCCCTCTTTGACATCTCATGCCAAAGATAGTACTTGGTAAATATTGATGTACCTCAAGTACTGATTCATTTAAAATATACCCTTGCATGAGCTATTTTGTAGTCTTTTATGTTATCAAATTCAACATAACTAAGAGCAGATGTAATATCAATAATCATGATGTTATGATTCTTCTTTTCAACAATATCTTTAACTAATAGTGTTCTAGTAGGATTCTTGTATTCACCATCAAGATATTTAAAACCTGAATCACTAATAGTTGTCAAATATAATTTCATAAGTCCTTGCCATGCTGCAAAGTTGTCTCTGTTCAATTTGGGAATCTCTCTTTTGTAAGACATCTTGATCTTTAGCTTAGGTCCAAGAAACCTTTTCTACAAGCACCAAAATCTCTGATACCAATTGTTTAGAATATAAGAGGAGTAACTGAGAGGGGAGGGGTGAATTAATTATTACAAAAATAAATCCCAAATCCCTTAGATGTCAAAACAAAACAAAAAACTTCTAAAAACTAAACTCTGTTGAAGATTGATAAACACACAAAGATGTTGTAACTCGGTAAGCACTAAGAATTCTTGGTAACTACTTAACATGAAATCTTAAGATGTTATCTATGATTATTTATTACTTTAAATTAGTTGCAAACATGGAAAAGAAATAACATGAACACATTTTACACAAAGCTTTAATGTGGAAAGCCAATTTGAGAAAAACTACCCCTTGCAACTAGTTACTATTTTCACTCTTCTAAAGTGAACCCTATTAGGAGCCAACCCTATTAAAGGTTACAAAACACATTGTTAGGTGTGACCCTGTTAGAGGATTTAATCACCCTATTAGGAGTGGCCATGTTAGAGGTCTTTGGATAATTCAATAGAATTGCCATCTTGTTAGAGGATTTGCAAATAGGTGTTAAGCCAACTCTGTTAAGAGACTTAGATCACTGCTACAGAGAAACAATGACATGACTTGATTTTGATACAATTGAATTGTTAATTGCAGATCTCAATTTTGGCTTGAATACTTGATCCTTCCTAATCAAATATATCTTTTTAGCTTTACTAGGATATTCTACTTATCCTTCTAATTTTCTTCCTCACTACATCATTAGATCTTTAAAATCTTCCATGCATTCACATTCTTACACGCACTCTAATTCTCAATTTGACATTTTATTTATATCTTTCATATTGTCAAGTTAGCTCAAATACAACTTAGAATAATTCATATCCATTTTCACAATCCGCTAGAACCATTAGATAAATCAATTGAACTCAATATGCCAAAATAAGAAAATCCTTCATTAGCCAACCCTTCTCGGTAAACACTAACTGATAAATGATTTTCCTATGTTAACCAACTGAAACTTGGTCAACACTAGTTCCATCCAACATTTCCTTTATTAACTGAGTGAGCTTGGTTAACATTCATCTTCCTCGGACTTTCCTTTGATACTTGAGTAAACTCTATAGTCATTGTCTTTTGAACTAGGCAAACTCTAGATTTCTCAATAGCCACAAAAGACTATCTTCAATGCCTGAGTTTGCTTGGAATACATTGACTAGAAATGGTATGACATTTTTTGTAACATCAAAGATAATACACAATTAATCAATTATTTTCAATACTATTTCTTCTTCTCGAGTTGGTGCCTTCTTCTCCATAAGTCTGTCATAGAATTTCTAATTTACCATGCCTTTAATATCCTTAAGTTTCAAATTGTTAGCTATTATATATCTCATAGTAGAGATATCAATATGATCTTTCTCAATATTATTATACAAGTCATAAAATTTGTTCATCTTGACAAAGTTTCCTTCATTAGTAATGGCTGAATTAATCTTCTCAATCTTCAGCTTCCACAGTTGCTGAGATTTTCCTACTGACTATTTAGAAGTAGTTACTTTCTCTACCTATTTAGCTTCTTCTTGTTCTTTTTCTTCTTCACTAGATTCCACCATTTTATCTCTTTCCTAGTCTAGTGGCTTGTTGCTTGAACCTTTTTGTCTTGGTGGTCACAAATTCCACTAATCTTTCTGATTTGAACTTTAGCTCACTTGGTTGTACATTTGTCACCATTGCATGAAGATGTCTCTGCAATAGACACTGATAAAGGTTGCTCATATGTTATTCCTTGTTTCATAGTTTTCCTAACTGCTTGTGACTCAATTTCTATCATACTGACCTCAGTTAGAACTTTCTTCATTATTTTATCTATCTTCTTGTGAGATGCCTTCTCTAAGGATACTTGATGAGCTGATTGGGTAATTTCTTCATAAGTCCCAAATCTATACTCAACTTGGTCCTTCTCAAAATTCAACAATAAATCAATATATCCAATTTCTATCATCACTTAATGCATAAGCTAGGGGATCAAGAAATGTTTCCTGAGGTTCTATTGCTTGAATATAAGTAAAATATGTATCAACCATAACACATATGTCATCTTTAAATCTTTTTAAAATTTTAGGTGCAATTATGAATCTTTGTCTCATCTCATTCTAAAATTTTTTCATTATTAAATTCCCACTATCTAGGATTTTATCTATTAGATGTCTTCTGCATAAATCTGTAATCTTCTCCATTGTCTATCTCTCAATGCTCATAATCTCCATGACTAAAAAAAATGGAAATCTCTTAAGTACATGAAAGAATATATGATTGAACAGTGACTAAAATCTAAACACATCATTCTTGGTCCTCTTGATTTTCTCCAATTTTTCAAGAAGTTGCTTTCTTAGAATTTCACTAAGGTTAACTTGTTCCTTCTCAACACATATCTTATAGGATGCATAGATGAATCTGACTGACAATTTATCAATCTTAGAACTTGCACATATAGAGTAGGCAATTATTCTACTAAGGAATCTTACATCATCTTTTTTAATGGTACTAATCACCACGGCCTTCCCATTATAAACTGCCTTTGTGGAGCTCTCAACTTTCTTCCTAACAAATTTCTCACCTATAGGTACACTACCTTGTTTGCTAAGACCAGTTACCTCATGAATAAGGTCGACTGAAATGTCAACTAAACTATCTTCCATCCACATTTTTCCATCAAGTATTCTACTTAGTATGATTTATGTCCATTTGTCAGTTTCCAATTCTTGGTAGAAATGATATTTGAAAAGATCTAGTTCTTTCAAATGTTCAAATCTAGGCTTTACAGTCATATCATGGGTAAATACTAATTCCATATCTTTGTTCATATACTCACTCCCAATAGATTCAAACTTGTCATTAAGATAACTTCCTACATCTTCCAAATATACTACATTGTTTGGAGTAATGGATAATGTTAAATTAGTGTTTCCTTTTATGGGTTTCATGGAAACAACCATCAATTTTAGTCTCTCCTCATTCTCAACGTTATGAGCTATTGACATATCCATGCTTCTAACAAATATAAATTTTATCAAATAAATTCTATGGATGAATGATAAAATACCTCTTTCCTAAAATAGGATTTTCTTCAAAAATCATTTTGTCAAGTCGCTTCTGAGTGCTCTATGCTTATGATGTAATCACAATGAAGTGGTAATCAAGTCTATGTTAGAAACAATAGTCCACCAAGATAACTAAGAGGGGAGGGTGAATTAGTTATCCAACAATTAAAAATTTATCTTCTTTAAATGAACTTAACCATTCAACCAAAGTAAACAATAACCATAACAGTATGCACATAGACAATTACACCATATATGTTAATTAGGGAAACCCTTTATCAAAGGGAAAACCCTAGTGAGAATGATGCCCACAAGATGATGTACTAATATAAATATTCCTTGTTAGAGGATTGACCCTATTAGGAGTCTATTACAATATTTAGTACATATGCATCCCTATTAGGAGACTTTAAATCCCTGTTAGGAGATTCCAATCCTATTAGGAGTTGCACCAACCATGTTAGAAGTGTTTGAAATGTTGAGCTATTGTTTTGCATGATGCTTAATGGTAGGAATCCTTTTGAACTCATCTCTCAAAAAGATAATCTAAGGATTAACTCCAGGGTTCTGAGTGATCTTGCAAGTAAGATAAATGTGTTTGTTCATGAGGAGGCCTTTGCTAGTTCGAACCAATTTTAGATCAAACAATCAATATACTTGCTATTTCAAAATTAACCATAAAAGAGATATGTTTTTTGGTATTTTTTATTTTTATGATGAATGCAATCTAACAATGCAACTATATGAATTCCTAATTTAACCAAGGGGTTAGTAAAGAAAATAACAAAGATAGGGTAAAAAAAAGTTTAAGGAAATAACATGAAAGGGAAATTCCTAATGGACATAAGCAATGGAAAAAACACGTCTTCAAGTTAAGCCTTTGAAGAAATTGGTGGGTAACCAATGAGAATAGGAGCAGTGCTTCCCTGATACCATTGATGCAATCATCAATGGAAATTTAATAGCCATATGATGTTTCACTATTCATTAAATCACAAGGCCATAGAAAGTACACTCATGTGAGACAAAAAGTTATGCGGACACAATTTGGTGATTTCTTCTCAAGCTAGATATGTTAGCAGAATTCATAAAATCGTAGCAAACACTAGAATTAAAAGATCACACAACCAAAAATGACACAATAAACTTTTGGCTCAATCACAATTCCATGAACATACATTCACAAAAATATGACACATTTAAGCAAGAATTACTACGCTCTAAATGCGAGCACCAAAAGTATATATTATTGCAAAATAATGGTGGCCTTGATTACATATTACAATCCTGTATTTATAAGAAATCCTCTCCTCAATTTTTTTTCAAAGTGAGAGATATCTTCATGCAATCATATGCTTCTAAATTAATAAAACTAAATAATTATATACAAACTAACTATCTAATTGGTGCTTAGTAGGACTCTATCCATTTTTTATATTATTAATTGGATGCATGAGCCTTTACATGTCATAAAACAAAAAATAATAATGAGAAAATAAGAAGAAGAGAGCCTTTAGTTGATGTAGAAGTGTCTAAAAGTGTCAAAAATAGAAGTTCAACCTTCACTAGGCATATGTTGGAGTTAAACTACCGTCAAAATGCATTTTTAATGCATGGAAAGCTCCAATTTTGGAACTAGTAATTAACAGTCGGTGCACCTCTGGAAAAGCACACATTCGAAGAAGTGCACCAGTGCACCTGCACACCTCTAAATTCAAATTTCTTCCAACACTTTGTTGCCAAAAATTGACCCAATGCACTTGGTGCAGTAGTGCACCAGCACACCTCAAGGGTCCAAAAATGCAAAATTTCACTAAGTGTCAAAAATGAAATTTTGGCTTCTAGGTTTTGTTCCCCTTCATACTAGAGCTAAGTCTGGATGTTTTCCCTTAAATTTCTCTATTATTTTAGTAACCTTTTCCACATTTAGTAAATCCAAGGCATTATATTTATCTTTGACTTTTTTCCTATAATTATCTACCTCTATACGAGTTTTTGCAAAATCTTTGAGTTTTACATCAAGCTCCAATAAAGCTTCTTCCATTCTGAATGTCTATCTAATATCCTCATCATTATAAACTTCTTCAAAATCTAAAGTGCACTATTACACCATTGAAACCTTTAAAATCTACTAAAACACCATTGAAAAAGCGTAGCAGTGCACCAACGCACCTTAGAAGTTCAATTCACCAAAAAATCAAAGTTCTCAATTTTGAAAATAGTTTCTAGGTTTTTCTCAAATGGAGTTTTAGATCATTTTAGTGTACTTATTTCCCCCCTTTTGATGATTTATACCTTCTTTATAGAAAAAAGCTTTCATACATTTGAACTCCTTCTACTTCTTCTATCTAAAATGCTAATGAACCTGTGTTGAATCTTGTCATTAATATTTGCGTAAGATGAGGAACCTATTCTGATTTATGTGTCCAACCTTTGTATCTTTGATCTTTTCTTCTCTCCAACTACCCTATCCTTCCTAGTGAGAAACCAAGTGATCTAGATTATCCAAAATGATCAAATGTTTGAAACTTTTTCACAAGATTTTTTAGGTATTTTTTGAATAGTCTTTTCAGAGGTCTTCTGCTCAAAATTTCAAGTTAAAACTTTAATCAGTCCTTAAAATTGGGCAGCCAAAGGCTCATTGATTTAGGGACTAGAATTAGATTTTTAGTTCTTCTTTCCAACGGTGTAAAAAATTTAGAATTCTAAGCTCTAGGTCAAAGGTTATGACCCAACAAGTTAAGGATGCCCTTTTTTATCTACACAAAGAAGAAAACATTAATCCAAAGAGTTAAAAATCAAACCTATTAATATCAACCCAAAAACTGACATGAACAAAACCCAAAAACCCTAAGACAGAGACACCTAAAACCTAATTTTGCAACCCTTCTATGCAAAAAAAGGTGCACCTGGCACACCTTAGAGGTGCACTATGTGTGCCTAACTCTTTTCAAAGATTAGGGTGCATAGTAGCTCACCTCATGGGGTGCATTGATGAACACCCTTTTATTTTTGATACTTAGCACAAAAAATTAAAGTAAAGGTGCACAACAATGCACCAAATTAGGTGCACTACCGTACACCTTAAGTCAGGTCTATGTTTCTTAAATTTTTTTGTTTTTCTATGTAGGTGGGGATGGAAGGGGATTGGGTGCAATGGCGAACATCTTGGAGGTGTGCAACTATGTAGCTGCACACTTCCAAGAGAAACATGATTTCCTTAAGTATCTTGACACACTAGTGCACCTAGTGAGGTGTGTTGGTGCACCTTTTTCTTTTCAAAAAAGACTTATCCCCTTAGATGTTGAATTCTAGAATCTAGGTTTTGAAACTGGGACCCAAATTTGACCAAAAACACTAGATAAAATGCTAGAAAAAGACTCTGACCCTAGACTAGGGATCTAAAAAGCCAAAAATAAAGTAGGGGGTCCCCATTTCTAGTCAAAATGGGTTGTGTGTTATGGAATCACAACAATAGATAATACTGAGAGTGGGGTGGGGGGTGAATCAGTATTTTCAATCTTTTTGCCCACAAATGGTTATTATTAATTACTTTAATACATGCATAATGAAGCAAACCAATAATGCTGAATAGTATAAAAAAACATACATAAAAAAGAGCTCATAACACCATATTTTTTTAACTAGGGAAACCTTGGCCAAGGGAAAACCTCAGCGGGGATGAAACCCACAGGATGATTCACTATATATAAGAATCTGGTTAAGGATATTGACCCTATTAGGAGTCTATGGATAATGTATAGTGTCTTGAGTCCTTGTTAAGAGACTAGGCCTTGTTAGAAACCTCAACCCTATTAGAGTTGCTTCAACCTTGTTAGGAGTTGGTGGATCATATACAAATGTGTGCAAGAAGAGCCCATTGCCCTAACATGAAACTATACAATAAGTTCTTCAAGAGAATAGATATACATACAATACTAGATCACTTGTTGTACTTCACAATTCTTCTAATTATTAGTTCTTCATAAAAGGAGTGACTACACATATATCAATTTGAATCATATCGCTCACATTTATATTCACATCACATATCATAACATTTCATTTCACAATATCGCATAGCATTCTAAGTTCGCAATTGAAGTTCTTTACTTATATCAATCATATCAATAAATTCTTCCTTAGTCAGCTCACATATCATCCTTAAAGTTGGCTCATCAAGATTTAGTAATCAAAATAATTTTGTAATTCATACAGGTCAATTTGATAACATGCTTTGTTCTACACTATGAAGTAACTACAAAGGTATTTTGTTCATAACTTGAACTTGGTTTCTCATATAGACATGTGCATTGGTATGCATCATTAGAGTGATGCCATGCATCTATGGTTAACTATACATGAGAATATTCTAAGGAAATATTCCACTATCAATAAATCTCATTATGTTGTTGTAACATTTTCCAATATTTAGACAATTTTCCTTCATAAATAATTGCAATTAAACTGCAAAACCTATGTTACCGTAAATTACAACCACATTCACCTGATAAGACTAATTAGTCATATTGCCAACAATCTCCCCCTTTGGCATTGATGGCAACATTTTGGGAAAATTGGCTAAGTCCCAAAAATGTTTTCATACCAATCAAAGTAAATAACCATACATAACACACTAAAAACATTATATTCATGTTTTGAAAAAGATTACATCCCTTATAACTCTTATTACAAAGCTTTCTTAAGGAAAAGCTTACTAGTATATGTCAAAGTATAAATATATAACTTACAATTACAATTTTCTTTATTTTTCCCCCTTTGACATCAATGAAAAAGGTGTCAACAGAAAGAAAATCCTATCAAAATCTAAAAGTTGCATCAAAATTTGGAAAAAAAATCATTGAAGTTAGTCTTCAACTACACTAGATGTTTCTTCCAACTTTATTTTAGTGCATCTGACACACTTATTGGTGCACATAAAGCACATGTGGCTAATTTTCTTTCATTCAAGTCTATAGCTACAAACTTTTCATATGAGGCCTTAGTTGTGAAGTATTCCTCCGACTAATTTTGTAAGAATGTAATTTGTAGGGATAAATGGTCCCTTAAAAGAGTAAATCTTTTTAGAGCTTTCTCCTTTTTTTCTTGTATATCCTGGATGCTATCATGAAGTGTTTGCATTGTATGCTCAAAGGTTTCTAACTTGTGATTCTATTTTAGAAAGTTATCAATGAGCATCTAAAGCTTAGTTATCTTCTCTTTGATTTTCTCATCAAAATTGTGAAGGTGAAGGTATGCGATGTTTCACTTAGCATTTATCTAATTCCCTTCTTACATACTCTACCTCAATACCTTAATGCATACATTTAATGTCTCTATATCATTTCTTATATTTGTACACATAGTATTAAGAAGTTTACCATCATGCTCAATCTATGCTTGAATTGTAGCAAGTTTGGTAAGCATTACAAATTCATTATCAAAGGTTTTGCACACAATTGTTGTTCTCTACTGAATGTCTACAAATGTATCAACAAAACTTACTATCTTCTCCTCTCTATTGAATGTCTACAAATCTATCAATTAAACTTACTGTCTTCTCCAATCTGTCCAAAACTTAAGTTAAATTCTTCTCCACTAACTTAATTGACTTCTTCTTTTCAAGAAATTTACTTAAAGAAGATACAAGATTTTTTACTTCATCTTCATCGTCTGACTATACTACTGAGGTGATATAGTTTCTAGTTTCTTCTCAGAAGATACATCTTCTTTGTTCTGCTATTGCTCTTCCTCTTCATCAATATAGCTATTGTAATCAATAATATTGCCAACAACAATAGAGCCAAAATCTTTGAATGGATATTTAGTTCTATCTACTATTACATTGGTGTTATCTACTTGCATAGATTCACTATTAATGGTAATGTGTGGTGAATCACTTGGAATTGAAGTTTTAGCTGGTTGCTCAAAACTATGAGGTCAATTGACTTTTGTAATGGTAGGGCTTGTCTTCTTTGACTACACACTTTTCTTAGACTCCTTAGACATAGTAGACATGTATGTGACTATTACCTTTTAAATTTTTGCATTCACTTCTTCATAATTTTCTCCCATAAGAACAATAGATCTCTTCTTATTTGTTAACAACGGTGCTATTTCTTTCAAAATTTCCTTTATCTCTTCCTCATTATTTACTATACATAGCTTTTTTCACCATATTCATCCTTATTTGTTTATCCTCCTCAAGTACTCTACTTTTCTATTTCTTAGTCTATTGTACAAATCTTTAGGTATTTGACCTTTTATGCTATCAAACCTTTTATCTTTCATAATCATATTTCTAACTACAACATTTCCTAGCTATCTCCTATCCATATTATTGTAGAAATCATAATACTTATTTAATTGCACAAAGTTATTGTCATTAATAATTTGCATGTTGAGATTTTCTACCTTTGGCTTCCTATTGAAGTCTTCGCTTCCTGATCTATTGGCTCTACTGGTCTGTCACTTGTTTCTTCTTCAACTCTTGAGGAACTAGTTTTCAAGGTTCTTCTCCTCTTACTTGGTCCACTTGTTTTTTTCTTGACTCTTTTCTCATGAGGGGGTTTAGTTTTCTCAAACTTGTGGACTTTCTTGGTGCTAATGGTTCCTCTATTTTCTTTGGTTTCCTCAAGGGTTGCTGCTATGCAACTATCATATATGGAACGGTAGGTGCTTGTGCACTTGTCTATGAAATTGTGACCTCTTCAGTAGGTTTGGCCATTGCAATAGCTATAGGGGTCAATAGTTTAGTTTGACCACTAGCCTTTTCTTCTAAATAACTAAGCTCTAATACCAATTGATAGAAATACATAATAACAAGAGGGGGCTGAATCAGTATTTTCAATCTTTTTTCCCAAAACTAGATATTATTAATTACTTTAATACATGCATAATGAAGTAAACCAATAATGCTGAATAGTATAAACAACCATACATAAAAGGTTCTCATAACACCATATTTTGTTAACTAGGGAAACCCTAGCCAAGGGAAAACATTGGTGGGGATGAAACCCACAAGATGATTCACTATGTATAAGAATCTAGTTAAGGATATTGACCCTGTTAAGAGTCTATGAAGAATGTATAGTGTCTTGAGTCCCTGTTAGGAGACTGGGCCTTGTTAGAAGCCTCAACCTTGTTAGGAGTTGGTGGATCATATGCAAATGTGTGCAAGAAGAGCTCACTACCCTAACATGCAACTATACAATAAGCTCTTCAAGAGAATATATATACATATAATATTGGATCACTTGTTGTACTTCACAATTCTTTTGATTATCAGTTCTTCATACAAGGAGTGATTGTGTATATATCAATTCACCTCATATCATTCATATTTATATTCACATCACATATCAGAACATTTCATTTCACAATATTGCATAGCATTCTAACTTCACAATTGAAGTTCTTTACTTATATCAATCATATCAACAAATTCTTTCTTAGTTGGCTCACATATCATCCTTAGAGTCGGCTCATCAAGATTTAGTAATCAAATTAATTATGTAAGTCATACAACTCAATTTGTTGACATGCTCTATTATGCACTATGAAGTAGCTGTATAGGTATTTCCTTCATAACTTGAACTTGGTTTCTTGTACAAACATGCACATTGGTATGCATCATCAAAGTGACATCATGCATCTATGGTTAATTGTGCAAGAGAATATTCCAAGGGAATATTTTGCTATGCTGTTGTAACATTGTCTAATACTTAGACAATTTTCCTTCTCAAATAATCAGAATTAAATTGCAAAACATATGTTGCCGTAAATGACAACCACATATCTAAGCTAATATGATTGATTAGTCATATTGCCAACAAGGAGCTATAGTACAATGTATGAAAGAAGAGCTCATTGTCCAAACATGCAATTTCAATTACAAGAAGAGCTCAATGACCAAACAAGTAATTTACTATTAAGTTCCTCTTTCCTCTATTCTATAAACTAAACCAATTAATGTCAGACCTTTTAGACCAGGTCATAGAGCTCAGATCCAAATATCAAACATTAGATCACACAATAAAACCTTGGCAATAAAGTTTCCTTCACTTTCGCTCTCCTCTACTCAACTTCGCATTCCGCTCTTGTGCTATTTCCAAATTACTTCTTGATGTCATACTTGATAAAGGAAAATTTACTTCCTTTATAAAAAATCCATAAAAAAATTCCCTAAGTCAACTATTAGACCTTCTCAATTAATTATTAGAGGACCACTTTAAGAAACATGTTACACTTAGCAATAACATTAATCTTTTGTCTTGCAACTTGAATAACTTTTCATAAGAAAATATCATGACAAGCTAGCTTAGCTGCATCATCATCAACATGTCTTCTCCACATCCTCAACCTTGATTCTCATAATAACAATTCTTCTAAAAGATATAACAAGTTTACCATAGCGTGCCTCTATAATCTCTATCTTAGAACAGACATCACCAAAACTTACATAACTTCTTCTAAACTTAACATTTCTTCACCCAATGTTAATTTTATATACTAGATACTTACAAGTATATCCCATAACCTTGGATAGTGATAATACTCACTTAGCCATCTGTACCAACTTGATCTTCCCGTTGTTCTTTCAGTAGATACCAAAGAAGACTATTGTGTTGAAATCAATGACAAACTTAGTCATGAATGTAACATATCATCAACATTAATGCTTCTAACAATCCCCCCTTTGGTATTAATGGCAACATAGATGAAAAACATCTTGTTCCAAAAATACCAATTACAAAAGACTATTAATCTTTCTTTTCAATTCCTTTTCATCAATCATTCTCCCCCATTGATATATCTCAAACTACCATTCCATGTTGTACTTGTTCTTCATGCTAACTTATCCGCCATGATGTTTTTAATGTAGTACTTCTCCCCCATTGACATTAATGTCAACATTTTTAGTAATCATCAAACTCTACAATGACTGATTCTTACTAGCTCAACTGTCCAAAGACACTATTCAAAACAACATCCAACAAGAGCCCTAGATGACTCTATCCATCACAGATACTCCCTCATATAGGAAGCATCAACATTCAGTCTAGACAAATAATGGTGTTCTATTACACTGGACTGATGCATTATTGCATCTTTTACGTAGATGTAGGAAAGGGCATAACCTCTAACATACCTCGCAAATACTCAAAAGTCTCTTTGGGAAGAGGTTTCATAAAAATATCTACAATCAACTCTTTAGTGCTTACATACTCTAGTCCGATTTCCTTTTCTGCAAATTTTTCCCTCAACATGTGATACTTGATAGAAATGTGCATGGTCTTAGAATGCAATACTAGATTCATAGACATATTTACTATGCTTTTTTTGTCACAGTATATGAAAATAGGTTCACTAAATTCTATTCTTATATCCTTTAGCATAGGTTTCATTCAAACAACTTGATTACAATTGTTTATTACTGCAACATATTCTTCTTTTCTTGTACTTTGTGAGGTAAAATATTGCTTCTTTATTAGCCAAGAAACCAATCTTCTTCCAACAAAGAAGGCTCCACTGCCAATTCTCTTTCTATCATCCATACTGCCTACCCAATCAACATGAGTATAAGTATATAGAGTGAAATCATTAGATCTATCATACCACAATCCAAACTTTGGTGTTCCTTTTAGGTATCTAAATATCCTTTTAACTAATGCATAATGTGCTTCTCTAGTATCATCTTGGAAACTTGCAACAATTCCAACTATATTTTCTATATTTGACCTTATGTGAGTCAGATATTACAAACCTCCAATTATAGATATGTACTTCTACTCAATAGTAGGTGTCCAATCTTTGGTAGATAACTTATGTCTAGTTACCTTTTCTATTCCAATAGGTTTACATGTTTTGAAACCAAACCTTTTTAGTAATTCCTTCAAATACTTAGTCTAAGAAATAAAGATTACTTCTTTATTTGGTACAATCCATAATCCTAGAAATTATTTCATTTCTCCTATCATGTTCATTTCAAATTCCTTCTTCATTTCTTCTACAAACTTGTAACTTTCATCATCATTTCCTCCAAATATGATATCATTAGCAAATATTACCAAAATAATTAATCCAAGCATTATCAAATGCTTGTCCAACCTTGCATACCAAGTTTTGGATGCTTTCTTTAAGCCATACAATGCTTCAAGCACCCATACAATGCTTTCTTCATTCTTCATACTATGTCCTTGTCATCTATTAAAGGACAACCTTTAGGCTTCTCTATGTACACTTCTACTTCAAGTTCTCCATTTAGAAATGCTAACTTGACATCCATCTGATACACTTTGAATTTCTTATTTACTACATATGATAAGAATAACCTTGTTTCTTCTATTCTAGCCATAGGAGCATAGGTCCTATCATACTCTATTTCTTCTTTTGGTGACTAACCTTTACATACCAATCTTTCCTTATTCCTTACAACTTCTCCTTGTTCATTCATTTTGTTTCTGAATACCCATTTAGTTCCTATCACATTCATGTTTGTTGGTCTGGGGAACAATTCCCAAGTCTCATTCTTTACTATCTAATCCAATTCCTCTTTCATTACTTCCTTCTAATAGTCATTTTCACATGATTCATTTGCATTCTTATGTTCAACTTGAGATATCAAACATGGTTCTTCATTGACTCTACTTCTTATCATCACACCTTTATCTCTACTTCCAATGATCTTCTCAAGTGGATGATTTTTTTTCATATTCTTACCTAAAGTAGGAGTTGTTATCTCAACTCTTGGCTCTGCTAAAGGTTTCGAGCTTTTTTCTAGCCTTGGCTCTCCTTCATTCTACAAATCATTGTTAGTCTCAAGAAATACTTTATTATTCCTTGGTTTAGTAACAACATCATCATCTGAATTGTAATAAACTATTCTTTCTTGTATCTTGAATTTCTCTCATAAACTCCCACATTTTCACTTTCCACAGTAGTCTTAGTTCTTAGATTATAACATTTATAAGCCTTGCTTTTTAATGAATAACCAAGAAATATACCTTCATCACTTCTAGCATCAAACTTACCAATATCATCATGTCTTTTGATATAACACTTACTACCAAAAATTATGAAATACTTAACTGAAGGTGAGTGACCAAACCACAGTCCATAAGGGTTCTTGTTTGTGTCTTTCGTAACCCTTACTATATTCATAGTGTAGACTATTGTATTCAAAGGTTCTCTCCAAACATCTTGGATACATTATTCTCAGCTAGCATAGCTCTTGTTTCTTCTGTAACTAGCATGTTTCTTCTCTCTGCTATGTCATTCTGTTCATGAGTTCTTAGAGCTGATAACTATCTTTTCATCCTATTAGCTTCACAAAACATGTTAAATTCATTTGAAGTAAACTCTCCTCCTCTATCTAATCTTAAATATTTAATCTTTATGCCTGATTCATTCTCAACTCTATTCTTGAATATCTTGAACTCATAATATGCCTCAGATTATTGTTTAAGAAATGCAACCCATGTCATTCTAGAAAAGTCATTAGCTAAAATTATGAAATACCTTTCACCATAGAATCCTTTAGTCTTTGTAGGACCATTTATGTTTGTGTGTACAATCTCCAATTTTGTTGTAGTAGTAAACTTTTTGTAGGGAACAGAAGTTCTTTTATGCTTTTCCAAAACACACCTTACAAATTGTACTAGTAGGATTTACAATCTTAGGCAAATCTCTAACCAAAAAAATACTACTAGTCTTAACAATTTTTTCAAATTTTATATAAGAAAATATCTTATGCCATAGCTAACTGTCATCTACCTTAGCAACCAAACATTTCATTTTAGTACGATTCAACTGAAATACATTACCTCTAGATCCGGTTCCTGTTCCAATTACCATTCCATCTCTATCTCTAGTCATGCATGTCTTCTCTATGAACTGCAATTGATAACCTTTGTGCACTGGTTGTCCAACACTCAAAAGATTGTGCTTCAAACCATCAACAAAATATACATCCTTAGTAGTAGTCTTAGCATCAATAGTTATAGATCCAATACCTTTAACTTAGCATGCGGTATTATTTCCAACTTAGACAATGCCTCCATCATTACTTTTGAAGTTAACAAATTTGTTCATATCACCATTCATATGATGCAAACAATCAATGTCAATTATCCAATTAGACTTCTTTTCAACCTATGATACCAAAGCCATTTTCTCTAGACTTTCTTTTTTAATAGCTACAAATCCAATTTTTCATCACTAGAACTTATTGCTTGTTCATTAGAATCATCTTCTTCATTTGCATACAAACATTATCTATCTTTTCTAGGTTTGAAATTACCTCTATATTTTTTCTCTCTTTTAGGATAATTAGATGAATAATGACCATACTGATCACAAGTCCAATATTTAAAGATTTTACCACCTTTTTCTCTTCTTACCAAAAGGGCTACCCCTTTTTCAACTTCATGTCCTCATCTGATCTACCACTACTACCATAATATCATCTAGTACTCATGCTCCTTGCTAGACCAGGCTTGAAATTCAAGGCACCAAAATTTGTTTCAGTTCTGATCAATTCTCTGGGCTATCTAATCTCATTCTCAATTGCTTCAAGTCTTCCAAGCAATGTCTCCTTTGTGAAATATTTGGTATAAGATATCAACAACTATATCATTTGAACTACTTGCTTAAATGGTGGTGTTAATCTCTTCAATATCTTACATATCACCTCATAATCTTCTATGGTTCCTCCTTGAGATCTAATGCCTACAATAATTTCTGATATTCCACCTACATATGATCTTATAGATTCATCTTTCATCATTTTTGCATCTTGAAATTCACAAATCCAACTTTGTAGCCTCAACTTATTATAATGTTCATCACCTTCAAAACTAGTTTCCGAAGCTTTCCAAATCAAATGTGAACTGAAAAGTGACTTTCCCTAATTGTATTTGATTCTAGGAAATGTATTCAATAGGGCTTCTCTAGATCTCATGTTGCACGTAAAAAGATCTCTTTCTTCCTCGGTACAAGTTTCTAAATCTTTCTCAAAAATGATTGTCTTTGATGTTTTTTTCAAGATCCAATATCCTAGACTCATACACAACATATGTGTCTTCATCTTTTCCTTTTGGCTATCATAATTGGTTCCATCGAACTTCAGACTATCTTTTTTGAACATACTCAACATGGATCTCCTAAAGTTGTAAAATTTATCTTCAAGGACCTGATACTCTGGTACTAATTGTTAGAAATAATGGTCCACCAAGATAACTTTGGGAGGTGTGTGTGGGGGGGGGGGGGGGTGAATCAGTTATCCAACAATTAAAACATTTATCTTCTTTAAATAAACTTAGCCATCCAACCAAAGTAAACAACAACCATAGTAGTATGCACATAGACAATTACACCATATATGTTAACTAGGGAAACCATTGATTAGAGGGAAAACCCTAGTGGGAATGATCCCCACAAGATGATGTAGTAATAAAAATATTCCTTGTTAGAGGATGGACCTTGTTAGGAGTTGATTACAACATTTAGTACATAAGAGTCCCTGTTAGGAGATTCCAACCCTATTAGTAGTTGTAGTACAATGTATGCAAGAAGAGCTCATTGCCCAAACATGAAATTTCAATTACAAGAAGAGCTAATTGACCAAATGAGTAATTTACTATTAAGTTCCTCTTTCCTCTATTTTTTCAATTGAAATAATCACTATCAAACCTTTTAGACTAGGTCATGAACCTTAGATCCAAATATCAAACCTTGGATCACACAATAAAACCTTAGCAATGAAGTTTCCTTCACTTCCACTTTACTCTACTCAACTTTGCATTTTTCTTTTGTGTTACCTAAAAATTAATTCTCCATGTCATACTTGATAAAGTAAAATATCCTTCCTTTATATCGAATCCATAAAACAATTCCTTGAGTTAGCTATTAGACCTTCTCAACTAATTATTATAGGACCACTTTAAGAACATGTTACACTTAGCGATAACATTAATCTTTCATCTTGAAACTTGAATAATTTATGTACATGAAATATCATGATGAGAAAACTTAGCTATGTCATCATCAACATGTCTTCTCTAGAACCTCAACCTCAATTCTTAGAATAACAATTCTACTAAGAGATATAACAAGTTTACCAAAACATGCCACTGTAAAATCAACCTCAAAATGGACATCACCAAAACTTACATAACTTCTTCCAAACTTAACATTTCTTCACCCATGGTTAACTACATATACTAGATACTCAAAATTATGTCCCATAACATTGGATAGTGATAATACTCAACTAGTCATTTTTACCAACTTGATCTTTTCATTGTTCTTCAGTCAGATACCACAAAAGACTACTATGTTTACATCAATGACAAACTCATTCATGAATGTAACATATCATCAACATTCGTGCTTCCAATAGTTTTTACTCCATTTTATTCATTCAACTTTAACTTTCATTAATTATGTACTTTGTAAACACAAAAAAAAATTCAATTATATTTTGAAATCAAATATCTACTCAAGATCTTCTATTTGACCTTTAGGTCCTACCCAAGGTTTACCATAGCTTCCTTCCATCATGACAATGCTCCACAAAAATTTCTTTGCAAAATTCTCTTGTAAAAACATGTTTTTCATCTTCCACTATAGAATTAACTTTCTTTGTAACAATACCAACACTTAATTCCTTCGTAACTAGTTTAGATAAGCTCCTAATTTCAAGCGAGCTTAGATATCTTCTAAACTTATCTTGATACACCTTTTCCCAACTTCACTACCTCTAGTTCAATCTCTAGATGAAGTTTCACATTCTAGTGTTTTGAATAAGCTTAATTCAACTTAGTTGAATCAAACTCGATTACTAACTTTGATATTCTTCTCTCACCATCTTCTAATTTTTCTTCTAAGATGTCTAATCCTTTTATGAATGTTTCATTGAGTTCTTCTCAAAGTTCACTAACTACATTTCTTTGTTTCTCATTATCTTTCTTAGTTTTGGAGTTCCTTTCATGGTTCCCTCTATCATTTCTAATGTTTCTTCCATCATTTCTTCTATTTCTAAAGTTTCTTCCATTTTTCCTTCTATCTCTAAAGTTTATGTCCATTCTACAATACTTTGTTGTATGTCTAAAGTTGCTGCATAACTGACATACTAGAGTTCTGCTTCTAGGATTATTTTGATCATGATGTGCATGATAATTTTGAGCTATGTGTCCAAAGTTGTTACACTTATAACACATGATCTATCTTGTATCTTCATAGGGTCTTCCTTCACTTGATGTCCTTTCATTAGATCTTCTTCTATATGTAGGGTTGATATTTCTAGACATTCTACTATTCCTTCTATCATTATCATATTTATCTTTCCTATAATCAATTGCTTTGTGATCCATACCATGAAAATTATGAAAATAAAAATCCTTAACATGATTAATTGACTTATTTGCACAATCTCTTTTCATATGATATATTTCATTACATGAAAAACACTTACCTCTAAATTCATACTTGGTTTCCTTAGAAAATTCCTCTTGCTTTGGTTCATCCAATATGTTAACTTCCTTGTCTTGTCCAACTTCTTTAGGTTTATCAAAAGATTGACTAGATTCAATATTATCATCAAACTTATCTTTTTCTTTTAGATCTGATCTATTTTTAGGTTTCTTTGTAGACATGTTAAATAGATAACTAAGACTATTCTTATCATAGGTAGGTCTCTATATTGACATTGAATCATCAATATTTTCTCTGCCAGGATAAAGCTTTTCAAGTTGTTTCTTGCATTGAGTTAGTTCATATTTCACAATAGTGTTGTAATTATGAAGTTCTTTATGATCTTCTTTCAATGTTTCAAATTTAGATGTTTTCTTCACCAGAATTTCTCTAAGATTTGTATTCAAAGTCTTCAAATTAGATTCAACTTTTCTAGGTTCATTCTTCAAAGTCAACTTTATATTGGTAATTTTAAATTCATGCTTCAAGATCTTGTACTTTTTCTTCACCTTTGAATAATCATCATCACTAGTTTAAGATTCAATAGATTCAAGTTTGGAGTTGAGATGTTCAATCTTCTGCTTTAGTTGTCCAATATATACTTTGGAGTCTTCATATCTATCCTTTCTCTTATCTCTCTCTTCAGTAAGAAGATCAATTTTTTCAAGTGCCTCTTCAAGGTTCTTTATCAACTATTCCATATCCATATGGATCTTATTTAAGTTGTTAAGCCTCTTTTGAGTAACTATGTTTTGATACCAATTGTTAGAAATATGAATTACTTGTGGGGGAGGATCAATAATTTACAAACTTTAGTCACCAACTAAATATTATTTATTACTTTGAACCATACATAAGAAATTAATAAAGTAATGTTAAATAGTAACAGTAACCATGAACAAAGATAACTCATAACACCATATTTTGTTAACTAGGAAAACCCTAGCCGAGGGAAAAATCTGGTGGGGATGATACCCACTAGATAATATAATAATATATATGTTCCTTGTTAGAGGATGGACCCTGTTAGGAGTTAATGAGAAAACTTAGTAAAGAAAGTCCCTATTAGGAGACTTTGAATCCCTGTTAGGAGATTCCAACCTTGTTAAGAGTTGTAGTACAATAGATGCAAGATGAGCCCATTGCCCAAACATGCACTTCCAATTTGAAGAAGAGCTCACTACCCAAACAAGTAATTAGACCTCTGGAATATAGGTTTTGTAACTTCTTTCTTGATTAATCTTTGACCTTCAACTCAATCTCAGATCATGAAAATAGCTTCTCAAAACTTCTCATATATTGCTTTACAGAAAGTTTACATATCACAACAACACACAATACTACACTTCTCTTTGCATAAATAACACGCCTTTTCAAAAATTGCTGCTAGGTCAGCTAAGACCATAATATACTTTTCCAACTTAGAGTAAACATCTAGGATGTCGGCCCTAATTGGTCAAGTAATTATTTTGTAAATATAAAATTCCCTTCCTTTAATTTTGTTGTCTTATTTCACTGGTAAAACACAAATATCTCTTTTTTGTATAGTTTGTACTGATGTCCAAGGTTATACATTTCATCATCAACATGTATACTATCTTCATCTAACTTTTCTAGTCATAATATGATGTTAGTAACAAGTTTCATACAACGTAATATATTGCTATAAACCAACTTCATACTTTAAAAAAATTCTGAGTACCAAAAGCTAGGTATCTTTATTTTTGAGGTTTCCTATAAGCATGTACATCATGGGTTGCCATAAATGAAAACAATTGCATATCGTCATTAGCCAAATGTCAACACCTAGTAGGCACTGCCTTAACTTATCAAGAAACCTTCCATATGTGTAATTTCTACTTGAAATATTCAATCTAAAACCTTTTCTCTTCATTTTTTTGTTATCCATATTAGCCTTGGCTTTTACTTTCATTTCATCATGTGAAAGGTTAATATCTATACATAATTATGGAGATGAAATATTTATTGTATGAATGTAATTTTCCTTTATAATTCCCTACAATCACCTCAAAAAGATAGTGTATAGAATTTTAAAACAAATCTTGGTTCTTTTATTCAAATAATATTAGACATGTGTTTAAATGCATGTTTGACCTTGTTGAGCATACTTTTCTTTCCTATATAATTCTCATGTTCATATTTAATGTGGTTGTTTTGGCATCCCTATTATCCATGACTTGATAATACTCTATTATATTGACATTGATGTCTACAATATTGAATAGTTTTGTAGATCTCTAGAAACCATAGGTGGAACTTGATAGAAAATCATGTGCTTCTATTGGGAAAAGTGGTCTCATGGCTTTGTGTGATAGTTTTTTTAGTTAGGTTTACAATATCCTTAATCTTATTTATCATTTCAATATTTCTAATGCTCAATATACTTTCTTAGGAGATAAATAGGAAAGAGAATTTATTTCAATACATTACACAAGTTAAAGTATGTCTTCCTATCATGCAACTAGATGTTGTACCATTTAAACTTCTTGTAACTAATAATGAATTCAAGGGTTTAGAGTTTAGGAAACAATTGAGTGAAACTATAAGTTCTTTTCTACAGCTGCGTATAGATCCAATTTCAATGAAAATCATGCAATGAGTACAAGAAAAGCACCATACAAGGTATTTATTCCTACAATAAATTTAAACCAAATTCTTCGTTTATAAGTATACCACATTTTTATTTTCATTCATGTTGTAAGATTGTATCTATTTATGTATTCTAGATGTGAACATGTTAAATTGGTCTCTTTCACAATTTGGGATGATACGCAGTGCTGACAATGTTGAATCAAATGAAACTCAATGTTGATGATTTTGAAAATTATTTAGATACACTATCATTCATCTTTTTCATGTTGTTAAATTTAAGAATCTCTTGCTGATACATTTGGTTTGGTTTTGAAAAAATGGTTATATAGCTACACTTACATTATTCAATATTGAATAAAATGAAATTGGTGTTGATGCATCGATACATTTGGTCTACATCATCTTGGTGTACACTTTTTAAAGAACTGATTAATCTTGGAATATTTAAACATGGATTTTAATTTTGGGTAAAAGTCTACAATAGGTAATGTATCGAAAGATAGAAAAAAAAGTAATATCATCCCATCATTCTAAAATGGGCCAATCCATCTTTTTAATACGCTACAAAAGAGGTGCAATCAGATGGAAAAAAAATTATTAGTGGTCACCACCATGAGGTATAGAAGTATAATTGTATAACATGTCATAACTTTTACAATTTTAATGAGAAAGTTGTAATCTTTGAACCTTGCAAGAACTCAATTTTCATCCAATATTAATAGAGGATTATTGTTGATTTGATTTGTGTATTAGAACTTCATTTACATGTCTTTGAACCTAATTAAGGTAAGGGAACAAAAATGAGTTTTTGGGGTTATAGCTAAGATTAATTAAGGATTATATGGATATCCTATTGCATGACCATATGATGGGCATGAACAAGCCTAGGCCTAGTTATTATTTATGATCATGGTATAGTCTATTAGTCTACCTTGCATAGTATATGTTAACATATTCATAATTATATCAAATATTGTTAAGTATCATAGATCCATATTTAGCTAAAGCTTGTAATGAGTATTTCATACATAAAAACCTCCTTTCATAAAAATTCTCACCAAGAAAGTTGCATGCTCTACTCCTACTGATGTTGCATATTGCCCATCATCCAAAGCACAAACATCTCAATGCTACTTGTAATCATCTTGGAGCATGTTGGCCTTTTGATTCAATAGCTGAGTGTAATATTATATTCTAGGCATATATAAATATAGTCATGACTCACAAGTTGGGATAAGTATTAAGGTTGTAAGTGTAATACCCCAAAATTGGCACATTGCCATGACAACCAATTCTGGTCTATTTTGATCAACCCTAAAGTCCTATTTAATAGGCAATTCTTATTCTAATTTTTGCTACTTGACTTAAGTTTCAAATGCAAGAAATCCTAATCTACATTAATCACACTCTTTATTTACTTCCTAAGTATTGACTCAAATTAGCTACATTAAACCTATTGATTAAATTTAATTTAATTATAAGTATTTATACTTTAATTAAATTAAATTAAATTAATTCTTTAGCTAATGTACAAAGGAATTAAATATATTTGATTTAATAAATATTCTCATTCTAATTGTTGAATTTAATTATTCAATTTAGAATACTCAATTATGAGGTCATATTTAATTTCCTTAAATCAAATATCTTCTCCAATATTCTCTCTTTAGTTCAAAAATGGAAATTCTTAGTTATCTAAAATTAGAAAAGGAAAGAAATTAGTTAACTTCCTTTTCATAAGAAAACTTTTCATTCTAACTAAATCTCATTTCTAATCTCGACTTTTCATCCCAATTAATCTTGATCGTTGATGGATTTTGGGAATTCTATTTAAGAGGCTTCTAATCCCTCATTAAGGAGGTTGGATTTGAATTGCATCAATTTTTTGTTGAATTGCACACTCACTTGTTTTATGTTATCATAGCTTTTCTTTCTTAGCATCAATATCATTTTAGTTTAATATAATACATACATATAGATTAAATGTTTTTTTTTTCTTATTTCTAGATTAACACCTGCATTTCTCATCTAGATTAATTGCATTATCATATAGCTGCATAAACTCCTTCATACTATAAGGTCTGGTTTCCTACTTCTTGGTCTGAGAACAAATAGGTAAAATCCTTCTAGTTCGAAGGCAACAGGTCATTCTGTTGGATCTTTTGAATAAAAAATACAATTTTTATTCCAAGATAATCTTGCAGGTAAGGACTATGTTGAAGTGTATGTGAGGATCAAAGGCCCCCAATTTCATATATACATTTCTTGTGCCCACTGTGGGGTAGAGAAAATCAATTTTTCTAGCCTCATCTACTTTATTTTTTGATATTTTAATGATTATGTCATACTTGTACATACAAATTTCCAAATTTTTGCATGAAAAATCTCATTTTTGTACAAATATTTGAGGGTTTCACTTGTTTCTTCGCACTTCCTCACACAAAAAAGTGCCCCATTGTACGATTTCTCATGCGGCATGTCATTTTCTCGCATGGGCATGTGCAAGATTTTGCATAAAATCTTGGAACAACACATGCAAAATGTAGAATTTTTAGAATTCATTTCATCATTTGATGTGACTAACATATTTTCTCTAAAGCACTTTCTTTCAGCTTTCTGATTTTTTTGTAGCATAATTGTGGTTTGCAGGACAATTGACGAAGATACCTTGTATACCAACATATCAAACATGAACTAAATGTGTATTTGCAAGATGCTATCAAAGATATGAATTTTGAAGATCAATTTTAAACCCACATAAAATGTTATGTTTTTTTCTTGCTTTCCACACTACTATAATTAGGGCTTGTGAACTTCGTAGGGTGCAAGATAGGGGAATAGGGTAGTATGCTCTTTATCACTTGGAGGTCATGAGCAAGTGTAAATAAAAAACCTAGAAGCCTCTAAAAGATGACATCCAAGGGAGGCAAGCAAGTTAGTGGTTCTCCCAAACAAAGCCTTTAATGAAGAGATGATGATTTCCTTTTAGGGGATCAAAGTCTTCGAATAGGCCAAGGTGGGACTGATTAAGCTAACTTAATGATTAACATGTATTGTGTGTTTTGGAAAGGAAATGAGGTAGAGGAGTATGCTCTTTCCCCTTGAGATAAATTAGAATCTTGGACCATTAGATCCAAACCACTAGTCTGAGTCAACCCTTAGAGGGCCTACTAGAGTGATCCAACCTCTAGGAATGTTGCAAGTGGGAACACTCCTTTTCTTAGAGATTCCAACTCACAATAATAAAGAATCTTTATAGAGAGAAAGGCTCCAAAGCCATATTAATTTCCTCTTCTTCATTCTTGATATCACATGTCAAGAAGAGGCTCTATCTGTTGCACTAGCTGGCACTAGCCCTAGTCTTGCTAGTCAAGTGTGTGCACTTTCAGATGTTGGTGTGGGCTACTAATCTCAACTCTACTTGTGGATCCACCAAGGATTAATGTGAATGGAAGCCAAGTAAAAAATTTTAGTTAGTTTCTACTTGGTTCACCTCTGAAAGGAGGCATAATCTTTGTGGAAAGAGGGGGAAGAATCTCTCATGTAGAATTCACCGTAGGCATGCTACTAGGTGTTGGAAGGTGGTATATGCACTTGAACCCTACCAAAAGGGTGTTCATTTAGTGTATATGTTATTGAGACCTTTGAATACACCAAAAATATGGGTGCCCTCTAGTGGGGTGACACAACTGTGTGAGGTGCATGCATGGGCAAAAGTTGTGTGACAAAGGTTTCTCCTTCTCTACCATTTTTTGTTTTAGAGATAAAGCATGTTGGTTATCAAGTCTTAAACATGAACAAACCTATCTAAACAAATTGAGAGTCAAGACTCCCCCATACCTTCGGGTTGCTTTTCCCTTGGTTGGACTATATTTGACTATTGCTTGCTTCTCGTGTCTCTTTGAAAATATGTGTCTCATTCAAAAACCAAATGTTGTTAATGACTTGAAAAAACATCCTACTATCTATCTAAAATCTATCAAAATTGACGAACAATCTATCCAGAATAGTCTGAAATCTTCAAGGTCTATTCAAAATCTAGTTTCAGTTGTCAATGTGGTCTTTTTTTTCATGCTCAATTTTGCTAGACTTCACACAAGTTCCTTTTGACTCTATGTCTCTTCGTGTGAATAAGAATTTCTTCACGTGGCCTTGTCAAGTTCTTCACACATCCTAGTGAGAATCTTTGTGCAAGATCTTGCAACTTTTTTCTCTTGTCAGAATCCTATTTTTCTTGTCAGTATAACACTTCCTCGTGTGGCTCTCTATGGGTCCTTGTGTGAGATTCAAAGTTTGAAATTGCTGTTCTAAGTCTTTGCTTTCCTTGGTGTTGTTTTTCATACAGTTCCTAGAGAATCTTCATACAAAATATTGAGTTAAAACTAATAATCTAGTCTATCAAAACTCTAATTCTGGTTTGTTCCTACAACATGTTACCTCTTTTTTTTCTTTTTTGTGAACAGTCCCAAATAATGGCATCCTACTTGGCTAATGACTTGTGATCTACACTTGAACTAGTCTCATTCCTCAATTATCTTGTTCTTTTCCTTTAGTTCTTGTTATACTCCTTATCATTATAAGTCATAATCTTTAGCTTTTCTAGCCCTTACTCAAACTCCCTGTACCTTAGTATACAACACTCTTTTCTTGCTTTTTTTTTTTCAAACTATGTTCTAGTGTGATTCTTGTTTAGGTCTTTGCTTCTTGCCCTTGTCTATGACTATGGTAAAAAGAAGTGGAAACATGTTTTATCCCCTTAGACTTAGATGAGGTCAAGCTAGGGGTCATAATCATAGTGGAGGTCACCTTCCAGTTGGTACATAGTTTGCATCCAATTTGTCTAGTGAGGAATCTTCATGATCTCCTTCACTTGTTAGATCATCTTGGGTCTAGAGAACATTCTCTATAAACTCACAACAAACTAGGGACCCTTTGTATCAAGAGGATCCTAAAACTAGAAAAGGTCCTACATCTCCAAACAATACATCTGAATTCTTTTTCAAAGGACCTTTCCAATCACAACATACTAAAATTGAGCACATTCCTACAATGGCTAATCATGAACCTAAACACAATGAACATAGCAAAAACCAAGACCAACCTAGGAATGACAAAGAGAAAGACCCTTACAGTGATGAAGATGAGAAATATGTTGAAATACTTCTTGAACAAATAGCAAAGTTTTGTAAAGACCAAAACTTCCAAAAGGTCATGGAAATCCTACATAATGAAGAGAAAGAAAAATACTTTCTCAAACTGGCCCAAGAGGGAGCAATTTGGAAACTATCATCATGCCTAAAGAGGAAACTAAAACTTCCAAACTCCAAAAAAAACTAAAAATCATGCAAGATCAACTAGCTAAAATGATGTGTGGTAAAGACACACCTACAAAAATATACACCTTAGAGGCTCTTTGTCCATTCCCATTTGACAAAAGTATAGATATGCCTCCTTTTCCAAAGGGAGTAGAGCTACCTAAGTATGAAAAATACTTTGGAACTATTGATCCCCAAGATTATTTGTGGGAATTGGGGGCCTTGTCTATGGAATTTATGCATAATTAGACATATCTCATGTGTCTATTCCTAACAAGTCTAGGTGGTCAAGCTATGGAGTGGTTTTTACACTTGCATCCTGGTATCAAAATATTTGATGAAATTTCCAACTTGTTTATCTAGTAGTATTCTCACAACATTCAACACCTTATTAATATTTGAGATTTTTGTAATCTTAAATAGAGAATTGGGGAACCTTTCCTCACATTCCTTTAGAGGTGGAGACAACTTTATACTAAATATTCACTCAAGATTCTTGAAATAGAAAAGATTGACATTAGCTAATTTTGGGTATAGGGTCCAACTTCAAGGTCCATGCAGCTTCAAGGACATGGTCACACAAGCTATCTGCACAGAGGAATTCATGGTCAAGAAGGGTGAACTTACCCTTCAAAAGGACACAAAACAAGGATCCACCTCTAACAAGGACAAACCCAAGTACATCAACAAGAGCTAAGAAGTTGTACATGATGGGGTTGTTGACAATGTCACTCATAAACTTGCTAAGGTAGCCTTTAATCTCACATATAATCTCAACGTAGCCAAGAATGTTGAGAAACCTCCTCCTGACAACAAGACATTTGAAAATAAATTGAGGAACTTGTGGGCTACACACCCTAAATGATAGTATACACCTCTTCGTGAACCTTTAGATGTGGTCTATAAGACCTTGCTACAAAACAAGCTCATTTCACTATTGGACAACTCTTGTCCTTATGATTCACAACCACAGCCACCATGGTGGAATGAAATCACATTTTGTGAATACCACCAAAACAAGGGTCACATCACAAAGTCTAGGACTTGATTGATGATGGTGACATTGTGGTGGATAGACATAACAAGAACTTAGATCATAAGGCTTTCAAGGAGCCCTTTCCATCTTACAAAAAAGGAGAGAGCTCAAAACCAAAACCTAACAACAATGTCAACTATACATACTCTAATAATGACAATGTGATCAACATGGTTGAACCTGTGGATTTTGAGTATTGTGACATTATTACCATCAAGGGCAAGCAAGATAACAATAAACCCAAGACACCATTCATCTTGAAGGGCCCTACTTCCCAAACATTTGATAATGAATCTTTGCAATACTCTTCCAATGTTGTTACACATTCTCATGCCAAGTTGGTACTCAAAGACCCCGTGCCTTCTACTCTTGATCTTTAATAGCACAAAGATAAAACCCTTGCTAGTCCATCTGGAAAAGGTGAAAAACTTGTGACAAATTCAATAGCTACTAGCTATAGTATCTTGATTAGTTAAAACAAACCAATGCTCAAATCATGATCTTTGAGATGGTTAAAATCTCACCTACTCATAGGCAAATTCTTGACAAATCCCTCACTGAGGAAAATGTCCCTCAAGATCTTGATCTGAGCAATTCTAATCTATGGTAGGTCACTTGAGCTCACCTTACTATATGTCCTTCTTTGAGGAGGATGATAATTCATTGAGTCATTCACCCAATCAACCTCTACATATTGAGGTCATGATACATCAAAAATGTGTCTGTCGGATGCTCATTGATAATGGAGCTAGGTTGAACATTGTTGCTACTACTTTGCTTAGACAATTAGACTATTCTAAGGAGTTTGTTGATCCTTATTTCAAGATGACTATCAAAGCATATGACAATGTTGAGCGAAATTCTATAGGTCTGTGGAGTTGCCTCTCTACATTGGTCTTGTAGAAAGGGATGTCAATTGTCAGGTCCTTGATATTCCTTTGGCTTATAATATTCTACTAGGAAGACCATAGATACATGAGATGTGTATTGTACCATCCACTTATCATCAATGTGTCAAATTCCCATTTCATGGCTCCAAAGTTATTATCCCTGCAAGTACTAGTTATACTTGTAACATGTTGAAAGGTGTTGAAAACCTTTTACTCGCTAATAAGGAATCTTCTAATTATCATGATGACAAGCTGAAGCAAATCAAATAGTCACTCTAGCTAAAAGAAACTAGAATGGCTAAATATCACATAGAACTAGTGTTGTCATTGACATCTCTTCCTGAGTCTCCCTATCATTATGGGAGACCATATGAAGAAAAGAATCCATTTGTGTTGACACCTCAAACCAAGTATAATGGTACTTTTGTCAAGGCTATAGTCCCCCTAGAAGATGAAAGTGAAAACAAAACCATTGTTGCATGGCTTTACAAAGAGGAGACTCCAGCTGACCTCATAGAAAAAACTCATGAGATCACTCCTAAGAAATATGGCCCTGGTCTTAGAATCATGAAATGCTTTGGCTATAAGGGATTTGGTCCTATTGTATGCAACAACAATGGTCTAATCAATCTTGTTAAAGCAATAGTTTGAAGAAACAAAGATACATCTGGTCTATGCTTTAACAAGGTTTCCTTCCATTTAGGGATTAATAAATTCATACTAGAACCTAAGAGTTCAGCTTGAAATGAGTCACAAGCTGAGTTTGATGATGAAGAAGATAATGTTGATGATGAGGATCCCTATCCTTATTCTATTCCTCATGATCTTGCTAAATTCTTTTTTGAACCTAATGACTTTGTGCCACGTGTCAGCACTATGGATGGAACTAGTGATTCTTTTGAGGAAACTACTAATTCACATCATGCTCATTTAGAAAGGGGAGAGTCTAGTCAGATGTTACATGTTGAGTACCTGTGCAAAAATCTAGATGATGAAGGAGAGTATGTTACTATCACTATTGGGGAATTCTATATTCTGTCGCCATGTAGTACTAATTCTAAGGAATATGAATTTGAATCTCCTTTAGAATCAACTATAGATAAAGACATCGATCAAATTAATGTCTCTAAAAACCAACTCAAAGTAGGTGAAACATCTAGGGTTAGGTTAGACCAGTTTGATCCAACTAGTGTCCTTGAGTCTTTAGTTGATGATGTTAGTACTCAAAGATATTCAAACACACCTATGATGAAGTTGCTATTGGCCTTGAATTACTTGTCCAAGCATTTAATGATTATACCATGAATGCAATCAAACTTTCCATTACTCTTTCACTCACATATCCTAAGCTCCTACACTAGAATTCCAATTTATCTAGTGAAGTCCCTACATTCTAGAATGACTATGCTCTTGCTTGCTACTTAAATGTTGTTAAAATAGTAACATCTTCAACTAGCAAAAAAAGCATCAATATGACTAAAGCTAACATCAAATATCCTAGTCATGCAATTAAAAAGAAAAAAATAGAAGGTCTGATGGTGAAAACCACATTGTGGCAGTGTCAGAACCTAAAAAAATAAAAATAAAATATGTATCCAAGGGTGAAAACCTCTCTTAGGCCCCCAAAAATGAGATATTTGATGCACTTCCTAGTCATTTTTAGGAAAGATCATCAGTGTTGATAGAGCTAACATAGTAGATCAACTTAGTAATGGAAGAACGTCCTCACATGATACATCTTGCACAATCACTGTCCCTAGAGGAAAAATAGGAGTTCATTGCTTTCTTCTAAGAGAAAAAGATAAACTTTGCATGGAGATATTCAGACATGCTAGGGTTAGATCCTAACCTCATTATGCATCACTTGTCCATTGCACTAGGTGTTAAACCAATCAAGCAAAAATTTAGGAAAACGCATCCTCATGTTGCATTGCTTGTCAAGGCTGAATTGGAGAAACTTCTAAAAATTGGCTTCATCTGTGCTATTGATTACACTAAATGGATATCAAACATTGTTCTAGTATCCAAGCATGGCAAATCTATTAGAGTTTTTATCGACTTCCCTGATCTTAATTTAGCATGTCCTAAGGATGATTTTCCACTGCCTAACATTGGTGTGATAGTGGACATGATAGTAAGATATGAGATGTATTCACTCATGGATGGATTTTTTGGTTATAATCAGATCAAAATTGCACTAGAAGATTAGGAAAAGACTTCTTTTACTTGTGCATGGGGAACCTTCAATTGGAATGCAATGCCATTTGGTTTGAAAAATGTTGGTGTTACATATCAGAGTAGTCACTACAATTTTCCATGATATGATGCATAAGACCTTGGAGGACTAGGTGGATGATGCTTTGGTCAAGAGGACAAAATGTAATACTCATCTTCAAGATTTGGGACCTATCTAAGATCACATGGAAAAATTTAGTCTAAGGCTTAATCCCAAGAAATGCACATTTGGCATCACATCAAGGAAACTACTAGGATACATTGTGTCTACAAAAGGAATTGAGGTGGATCCAGAGAAAGTCTGAGCAATTATGGATATGCTGCCACCCCATAATATCAATCAAATGAGAGGCTTACAAGGAAGACTTCAATCTATTCGCAAATTCATCTCACAACTGGCAGATAGATCACAACCTTTTACCAAGACTCTACATAAAGGTGTGAAATATAACTAGAGTCAAGATTGCAAGAAAAGCTTGACATAGATAAAACACTATCTTACTAATCCACTGATCTTGATGCCCCTTATTTATGGAAAGCCTCTGATTTTGCACATCTCAGCAACATAGACATCTCTAGGTATCTTATTAGCTCAAGAAGACCACAATAACAAGGAAAGGTCTATTTATAATCTAAGTCAAACATTGATCTTTTATGAGATGAATTATAGTATCATTGAGAAAGCTTTCTTGGTAGTCATCTTTTCTTCCAAAAAGTTGAGACACTACATGCTTGCTCACACTACATGACTAGTAGCTAAAATTGATCAACTAAAGTACTTACTTAGTAAGGTAGCTCTAACAAGAAGATTGGCTAAGTGGGTCATGATATTAAGTGATTTTGACATCCAGTATGTTAAACAAAAGGCTATCAAGGGAAAAGCGATTTCTGATTAGCTAGTGGATACACCAATGTAGAGTCTTCTCCCACTAGACATTGATTTTCTTGATGAATCAATTCTTACTCTCACACACCAAACTTGGGTGATGTTCTTTGATGGTTCCTTCACACAATAGGGATTTGGTGCTAGATTACTCTTCATTACACCAAAGAGATACTCACTACCTAAGGCATACAAGATTCTATTTCCTTGTACCAACAACATTGCAAAATATGAGGCTTTGATTAATAGCATGAAAATTGTAGCTGAATGGAGAATAGATCAACTGAATATATTTGGGGACTCTCAACTCATAATCAACCAAGTTAACAATGTATATCCAAAAAAGGATGAGAAATTGACCCCTTACAAATACATGGTTGATGACATGAAGCAAAACTTTTCCCATATCAACTTTCAAAAAATTCCTCAAGCAAAACCAAAGTGGTTGATGCCATGGCTACTCTAGCCTCTTTACAATAGATGCCAAAAAATGATCTTCAACACGACTTCCTGGTGGAAATGTTACTCTACCCTACTTATGATACCCCTGAATCTAGGATGATTTGTTTTATTATAAAACAAGATTCATCCCACTACCACCACATATACTCCTATCTGTGTGACCAAACCATTCCAGATGGTCTACCCCAGAATGAAAAATGTCACCTTATCTGCAATGCTTCACGGTATGTCATTATTACTGATGACTTGTTTAGGAGAGGTCTCGATGGAACACTCCTTAGGTTTCTAAAATCCAAAGAGTCCAAATGCACATTAATTAACATCCATGAGGGTATTTGTGGATCTCACCCAAATGGCTTGACACTAGCTCGTAAACTTATTAGAGCTAGTTCATTTTGGCTAAATATGGAGCAAGAGGCAATCAAATATGCCAAGTCTTTCAAACAATTTTAGCTCCATGGGAATCTAATACATGCTCTAGCTAGGGAGCTCATTCGATCTACTACACTATGGCCATTCCAACAATGGGCCTTTGATCTTATGGGATAGATTCACCTATCTTCTTCTAATGGACATAAGTTCATTATTATAGCTACAAACTACTTCAAAAAGTGGGTTGAGGTGGTCCCTCTCTCAATAGAAAATGGAAAAATTGTAGCTCTATTCATCATGAATTACATCATATGCATGTATGGTTTACCTTCCTCCATTATTATTGACAATAGAGGAAAGCTTAAAAACAAGGACCTTAAGGAATTATGCAAAAAGTTTAGAATCATACAACAATGGTCTTTTATTTATTACCCCTAGGGTAATGGCCAAGCAAAGGCATCCAATAAGGCGATCCTTAAGATCTTGCATCCCACGGTTAGTAAATCTGGAAGGGACTGGGACCTTCAAATTAATCCTACTTTATGGGCTTAAAGAACAAGTATTAAAACTCCAACAGGTACAACACCCTTTGCTTTGGTCTATGGAGTAGATGTTGTGCTTCCAATTGAGGTTGAGATTCCTACCTTAAGAATCTCTATGAAGGGCCTCATTACTGACGATGACTACAGAATATCAAGGCTTCAAGAGCTAGCACTATTAGATGAACATCGACAAGTGGCATGTGATCATCTTTGAACTTATCAACAATGTATGTCTAGAAGCTACAATAAGAAATTTAAGCCATGTGACTTCCAGATGGGTGATCTTGTTCTAAGAGAAAATTTTAAGAATCAGCAACAAAGGGTCCAAAAAGGGAAGTTTGAACCAAACTAGCTTGGTCCTTACATAGTCACTACAATGTATGGATCTGGTGCTTACCAACTTTCTATTGCCAAGGGAGAGGTGCTCAAGGAGCCCATCAACACTCTCCACCTAAAGTGGTTCTATAGTTGATATGATTTTAGAAGCTCTCTCTCTCTCTCTCTCTCTCTCTATATATATATATATATATATATATATATATATATGTCCTAGAAAAATCCTAAAAATTGCAAAAAGTCATGAAACAAATCATTGTCTTCGTGAAAAACTAACAATAAGCACCTTGCTAATACCAAAAACATTTTGAAAACTCAAAAGTAAAAAAAAAATCAAAAAGAGAAAAATTCAAAATAATTGAAAAGAAAAGAAAAGTGCCATTAGTGAAAACCTACAAATAGGCATCCTAGTAGCAAAAAAAAAAAATCTACCAAGAAGGTGAAAACCTAGTAAATAGGCGTCTCTTGTTTGTAATGCTATATCTTGCAGCACATCTTCAGGCTCCTATATAGTTGCTTTCCTACTTTAGTTTGTTTCTTTTTCTCATGTATCCATGGATTGACTCTTGTCAGAACTTGGGGGAAACACCCTATAGTTTCGTAGAATCTCTTGCATGACAGTCACCTTTTTTTCTAACTGCATCTGCCTACTATCACTAGTGTCACTCTTTGTTAAGATTCTCCTCATAAAATCTCTTCCACAGTAGTCACTAGTTGTTCTAACTATGTCTACCTACTATCGCTAGTGTCACTCTTTTTGAGATTCTCCTAATAGAACCTCTTTTGTAATAGTCACCAATTTTTCTAATTACGTCTACCTATTGTCACCAGTGTCACTCTTTTTAGAGATTCTCTTCATAGAATCTCTTTTGTGATAGTCACCAATTGTTCTAACTATGTCTACCTACTGTCACTAGTGTCACTCTTTGTTGAGATTCTCCTTGTAGAATCTCTTTTGCAACAATCACTAGTTGTTCTAACTACATCAACCTACTATCACTAATGTCATTCTTTATTGAGATTCTCCTCAAAGAATCTATTTTGTGACAGTCACCAGTTGTTCTAACTATGTCTGCCTACTATGACTCGCATCATGGCTAAGATTCTCCTCATGGAAGATCTCTCTTGCATCAATCACCAGTTGTCTTGACTGTTTCTGTCTACTGATGCTCAATTCTACTTAGGTTCTTCTTGCTAAAGATTCCTTTTTGGCTTCAATCTCTAGTTGTTTTGACTGTGTCTACCTAATGTTGTCATCCTATTGAAGAGATTTATTTCAAACATGTTCTAAACATTGACACTTGACATCAATCCACCAATACTAAATTGCACTCAAAATGATGAATTTGTTTGGATGTATTGAACTTTTCTTTGTTTGATTTTCTTTTTTCTTTATCATGTCTCCTCGAGCAACTCGATGATGTCATTTTTTAATAGAGAAGCAAGGACTAGGGTCATGATCTTTACTTTTCTTTTTGTGGTTTAGTTCCAATGATTTGAAACAACTATATAAGAGGGGCGTCCACTATAAGAGCCTCTATCTCATATTGGATGGCTGTGTGTACCTCAACTCCTTTTATATGGATAAATTAGTGAGGTTGGTTCTTTTCCTTTCTTGTTGGAGTGAACTCTTTATGCTACAATAAATATTGATACTCATCTTGCTAATTGAACGTATGGGTCACTACAAGTATATATAGCACACTTTTATCTCAGGTTACAAATGCAAGGGTCATTGCGAACAAAATACTTACTGATTTATTAGCATTAGAAGGATCTCTCATGTGTCTAGTGTATCTTCACACAAGAAACATTCTAGTCATTGTAGTGTTTATACTTTGATGCTTATGTTAACTTGCTACATTAATAGGAACAAATGTTCTAGTCATTATGGCTTCTTGTACCTCGAATGCTTACATTTCATCCTAACAAAACTAGAACAAATGTCCTATTCATATTTGTATGATTGAAACATTAGTGGGGATTGTATGAAATCTAGGATTCACTATATGCTTAGTGATGAAAATTGAAGAAGCTTGGTAACTAGACCTAGAGTTGCATCTAGCATAGGGTTGCACTACATAATTACATGATTCGATGGAAAATTTGCTTCTATCCCTTGTGATGAGGAATTCCTAGTCTCTTCAATGTATCATGATTCTTCTTAGTTCCACAAGTGTTCGGTTCTTTGGTTTGACCTCTTGCTCCTCAACAAAATACCTATCATTGTCAACAAAAAAAAATGAAACACTACACGAGATGTCAGTCCATTCACATTTTCATTTCATACATAATTGCATAATTCATCTCATCTGCACTACATCCATACATCATATCATATTTACATTTTATAATCACAGCATAAACATCTCATATACATCAACTTACAAGACATACAATGACTCATACACATGGTACTTGACTCAAAAACTATATATATATTAGTATCAAAAGAATACATCAGTGCAAAAAAGGATGCCACTTGAGCGTTGTCAATCAAAAATTATGTAAAATGGTGTTGGCACACCAATGGATACATAGCCAAGTCAAAACTTGGAGAAATATCAATCTAGCTCTCTCCTGCTCCCTCACCTTCTGGAGGTGAAGGAGGAGGAGGCAGTGGTGGAGGCATGTCTAGTCTTGTAGCTAGTCAGGCACCTCCCAAATCTCATGCATACTATGAAAATTGAGGCACCTACTCTACCTCATCGAGGACAACTATAGAATAAGCTACAAAGTAATATGTAGCTCTCGCCATTTGCAACCAGATCTTGTCCTACTACTACTCTACTCTCTACTTCACCCTCTAGGATACCAACTCCAGCTATCCTTGCAAGTCATGGATCTCTCAATCTCACTCTGATAATTGTGCATCTTTGATAGCTACCTAGATATGTAGCTCTCCAAGCTAACACTGCACCATGCGTATCCTCTCTCTTACCCTTCTCAATGCCTTCTATGTTTGTGCTAGGGTATTAGCTCCCATAAAGAGCTAGTCTAACATATCCTCATTGGCCTACTCTGTTGGTTGCTACTCCTTTGTGTGATGTCTCTACCATCACCTCTCACCAGTCCCATTGCCTCCGATACCTAGATCGGATCCCATCTACTAAGCTAGTATCTATACCTGCTAGACCTTGTGCCTCACCTACTGAGGTACCTATTGGGGTACATGTGGTGGTGCTTGCTATAGTGGTCCCTATGGCCCAGGAGCTCCCATCCCCACTGGATCTAAAAAATGAGGGAAGGAATGGCTCGTAAAATATGAGTAATACACTAGCATCATCCCTGTGTCTACTACTACCGATAGGTAATCCCACTGTGTTGCAACCAAGTTGTACACATTGATCATGGATCTCCCTAGATCCAACCTCTATGACCACCCATGGCTCAAATCCCTCGCTAGCTACACATAGGAGCATTACTCTTGTGATATATCCTAAGGATGCCCATACTGATGCCACACATGAGTAAGAGGGAATCTCTCTAAATTTTGTGTCAATCAGCCTATTAGAGGTCGTGATGCCAACATATAGCTCAACTCCTTGGGTCCTTGGTCTCTCTCCAAGGCTGCCATACAATGGATACCAGGTCATCAAGATGAGCCTTCCACTACTCAGTCTTACCTAGAACTATCTGCGTAAGTTGGCCTCTGTACCTACAAATATATGGCTTTGACTAGTGCCTCTTGTCCTAAAAAATGGGCCATGTCACTGGCAGATACTCCCATGTCCAAATTTTTAGAACATATACCCCAGTGACCATGTTCCTCCTCTCATGGTAGACAATCTTGTGCATCTCATGGAACATATGTGCAAGAATGCATTGACCCCATCCAAATCTCTCTTGGGCATCCAACATCCTTTGAACCATTTGACCCCAACCACACTCTAATCTATGCTGCCCTCTATTAGGCACTAGGAAATAGTGAATGAAAATCACAAGAACTAAGGCCAACCTATGGGTGAGACCATACATATGAACAAGCTCATCCCATGTAATAGCTCGCCCAATAATCAAGTTTTACTAGAAGATGGCCTAAAGTGCCTCTATGCCTACTCTTAGTACTATGTCATAAACTACCCTTGGTCCATGAAATGGGATCCATAGAATCTTGTATATATCCTCCAGCATAATAATCATCTCTCCCTATAGTAAGTGGAAGGTGTTTATCTCCAAATGGAAATGCTCCACCAACACAATCAATAGGCTATGATTCACCAACACTATTGGGATTCAGCATAAATGTGATAACCCTAGTTTATCTATGTGTGCCATATCAAATGCATCAAGGCTCTGCAATAGAGCTCCATATGGTGGATAATGAGACCGAAATCCAATATCATCAAAGATAACTTGCACACATGAGAAAAAATAGCATGCAAATGGTCAATATCCACTCAAAAAATCAACATGACAAAAAACCAAAATGCAAATTTGCAAAAAAACATCAAAAATTCAACTTTAAATTTTTCAAATGACACCAAATTTTCACATGGAAACACAATTTCTTGTGCAAAATTTTACATCTTTGCGCGAGAAGGCAAGTCCTCGCATGAGGAAAAACTAGCTATTTAGTGAAATGGACCCAAAACTTGGTGCTTTTCATGCAAAAGTGGGTGTTTCTCTCGCAAGAAGACTCACCACCTTGTGCATGGAAACACCAGCATGATGCATCCTCATGCAAGGAAAAACTAGCTTCGCACGAAGAATGAGATCCCTACGTGAGGATTGATGACACAAGCTTCAAAAGACCTTAAAAATGTACTAAAAGACCTCAATATGCAATAAAAATTAAATGTGAGGCAAGGTTATTGACTACTCACTGGAGATCCAAAGTCCACTAGCCAACTATGTCGACGGGAGTGCTTGAAACAATGAGAAGACACGAGGACCACCATTTTCACCTCAGAGCTCTCCTATTCACTAAAGACAAAAGTGCAAATGATTTGAAAATGACTCTTTAGGCCCTTGTATAGGTTTTGACCTAATTTTATTAAAGTTCTTTGATTTGTGTAAAAATCATGCCTAGCTAATTTGACTACTCTGAATCCATGTTCGAGATTGAATTCAAAATTCGACACACTTAAATAGCTCAAAATTGGATTTTAAAATTTTGGGTCCAACACGATCAAACACTTGTTAGTCCAATTATTCTAAATTTTGGCATCTTTTCACATCACATTTTCCTCAAAATTTTAAATTTTCTTGGGAAAAGTCAACTATGGTCAAATTTGGTCAACTTTTGGTCAAACTTGGTCTTCCAGACCTCAAAATCACTTCAAATTGAATCAAATTTTTTTTCTAATTATTCTACTCTCCTCTATGATCTTTTCACTTAGATATTTCTTATGTATCTCTTGCTACACTATTTTATATCATATTTCTAATGTGTCATCTTTCAATTTCACTCCCAGGGGATAGGATGATTACATCATTCAACCTAAATTTCAACACAATCTGAATCTTCATCGTTTGGAGCATATTGTTCCTATCTTATGTAATCATCACTAGGGGCATCTCATCACATGTGGCATCTTGTTCCCCTCTATTTGGCATCATTTGTCATCTATTTCATATTTTCATCAATTGATCACATCTTATAGTAATCCTTATTAGAGTTTGATGGATAGGTATCGAGACAATCTAAAACCCTGACTCCTGAGGATCAAGCCTTGTTCTAGGGATGATTCTACAACTCATGATTGGATCTTGTTATCTTTTATGGTCTAGGTATCTAGGTGTTCTATCTAGATCCCTTAAGGTTAAGCTCCATTCTAGAGATAGTCTTTAAAATCTTGTCAATCTAGGTATCTATGTGTTCTATCTAGATCCCTTAAGGTTAAGCTCTATTATGGAGATAATCTTTAAAAGCTTGTTAATCTAAGTATCTAGGTGTTCTATCTGGATTGCTTAAGGTTAAGCTTCATTATGGAGATCATCTTTAAAAGCTTATCAATCTAGATATCTAGGTGTTCTATCTGGATCCCTTAAGGTTAAGCTCTGTTCTAGAGATAATCTTTAAAAACTTGTCAATCTAGGTATCTAGGTGTTCTATCAAGATCCATTAAGGTTAAGCTCTATTCTAGAGATAATCTTTAAAAGCTTGTCAATCTAGGTATCTAGGTGTTTTGTCTAAATCCCTTAAGGTTAAGCTTCATTCTAGAGATAATCTTTAAAAGCTTGTCAATCTAGGTATCTAGGCATTCTATCTAGATCCCTAAAGGTAAAGCTCCATTCTAAAGATAATCTTTAAAAGCTTGTCAATCTAGGTATCTAGGTGTTTTAACTAGATCCTTCTATTGGATATAATTGATTAATTGTGTGGTGTCTTTGATGTTACACAAATGTCATATCAGTTGACAGTCAGTGCATGTAAAGTTCACTTGGTCAGTGAAGACAAATTTTCTAGTCTACTGAGTGTTCTTGAGTTTACTCTATATAGAAGATAGTATCTATTGAGCTCACTTGGGTGTCAAAGGAAGTTATGCAGAAAAGAGTGTTAACCAAGCTCACTTGGTTAACAAAGGGAAAGTTGAACAGAGTTAGTACTAATCGAGTTCACTCAGTTACCAAAGGGATTTTTTTAAGTTCATAGTGTTAACTGAGCTTCTGTTGGTTAACATAGGAAATCACTTCAAAATTAGTTTCTACTGAGCTAGGTCAGCTACCAAAGGATTTTCTTATTTTGGCATGAAAAGCTTAACTATTTTACCTATTGATTCTAACTGATTGAGGTGATAAATATTGGTTATTCTAATTTATATTTGAGCTAACTTGACAATCTAGAAGGTATAAGTAAAAGGTCAAGTTGTGATTTCAAAGTGTGATATGCAAGTTGAAAGAGATAAAAAGAGGAAGCGAACTTGAAGGATAAGAAGGTATCCTTGTGTAGTAGAAAAGTATTATTCAATCAAGAAGGATCAAGTATGAACCAGAACAAAGATCTATAATTAACAATTTAGTTGCATCACAATTAGGTCATTTCATTGTTACTTTCTAACCATTTTAGTAGTGATCTAAAATCTCTTAATAGAGTTGGTTTAATAGTCATTTGTAAATCCTCTAACAAGGTGGCAATTCCATTGAATTGTTTCAAGACCTTTTGCAAGGCCACTCCTAATAGGGTGATTAAATCCTTTAATAGGGTCACACCTAATAGTGTGTTTTGTAACCTTTAATAGGGTTGGTTCCTAATAGAGATCACTTTAGAAGAGTGAAAAATAATAACTAGTTACATTGGTGGTTTTTCTCAAATTGCGTTTACAAGTTAAATCTTGGTGTCACATGTGTTCATGTTATTTAGTTAATGCTTGCAAGTAATTACTGATAAAATCTTAAGATCTGCTAAAATAATTCACACTCTACATTTACTGAGCTACAAATTTTTTTGTATCTTTACTGAGTATCAGTAGTAATCATTTTTACTAGTTTGAATTTTATTTGACATTCAAGGGATCTAGGATTTATTTTAGTAGTAATTGATTCACCCCTCCCCTCTTAATTACTCCTTTTATATTTCCAAAAATTGGTATCAGAGATTTTGGTACTTGTAGAGAAGGTTTCAAGGACCTAAGCTAAAGATCAGGATGTCTTACAAGAGAAAGATTCCAAAGCTAAATAGAGACAACCTTGCAACATGGCAAGGACTTGTGAGGCTTCATCTGGCTACCATTAGTGATTCAAGATGCAAATACCTTGATGAAGAGTATAAAGCTCCCATAGGAACATTATTAGTTAAAGATATTGCTAAGAAGAAGAACCATAACATCATGATGATTGGCATTGCATCTGCTCTCAATTATGTTGAATTTGATGAGGTCAAATAGTATAAAATTATTTTTGATATGTGGAAAAAACTGAAAGAAATCTACGGAGGAGATGACAATGTAAGAAGAGCCAAAGCAGAAAGCCTTAGAGGAAAATTTGACCAAATGAGAATGAGAGAAGATGAAAATGTTGAAAAATATGTGGAAAGAATCAAAGCTAGTGTTAGTGCAATCAGAGCATCTAGAGGAGAAATCAAAGAAGAAATTGTTGTGAAAAGAAAGTCAATTTTGGCTATGTTGAGGTCATCATGACCAAGATAGCAGTAGTAGTGGTCATATAGTTTTTGAGTGTGCATATTAAAAGTTTACAAGCTTGATCAAGAGGTGTTAATATAATGGTAGTATAGGTGGAATAAGGCATATTGTAAATGATGGTCCTCAATGATAGAGAATTTGGACCTTTTTGTTTTCCATGTAAATCATATTATATCAATAAAATATAAACCTATTACCGATAAAAAAAGAGAAGGTTTTCCCCTAAACTTTATTTTTTTGACTTCACTTTTTGATTCCTAGCCCTCCAAATTTGTTAGGTCTACAAATATTTTTCCATTATATCAAAGTCTTTTTTTTTCTTATGTCCAATACCTGGCTAGAAGAAGATTTTAAGTTTTGAGTCTAATTTAATTTTTACACCTTTTGGTAATGAAAGCCAAGATATATGATATGTAGGGATTGTTAAAAGAACTGATTTAATCATAGCCATCCCACCTACTTTTGTTAAGTATTTTTCTTTCCAACTTCCTATTTTTAATCTATTTTTTCTATAGTTGTATCCTATGTTTTACCTTCTCTAGTATTTTTTTCAAGATGGATAACAAGAAATTTGCATGGAAAAGTTCCTTTTTTGAATTCCATTAATCTACTAATATATCTCTCTACTTCCTCTTTTGTATTAATAAAGAAAATCTCTGATTTGTTAACATTTACTTTTTGTCTTGATGCTTCCATATAATTATTTATTTCTTGCTTGTTACTTTGAGCTTCTTCCAAAGTGCTTTCTTTTAGTAAAATTGTATCATCTGCAAATTTTTGATGTATTATTTTGGAAACCCCCCCAATTACTATGATTCCTCTTATTTTCCTTTTAATTTGAGCCTTTGTTATGGCTCTACCAAAAGCTTATGCCATAATGATGAATTAAAAGGGTGATATATGATCCCCTTGTCTAGTACCTCTAGATATGTTGAAAATGCCTTCAAAGGTTCCATTAATGAGAAGGGGTAAAAATACAAAAGCTTTGAATGTCTTACATAAGAATCTCCAATACACTTTATTATAGGCTTTGTGGATATCTAGCTTCATTAACATGCAAGATTCCTTATTAATTTGTACATAATGAATTAGTTCTTGGATTATGATAATGTCATCAAGAATTGACCAATTGGGAAAAAGACATGTTTATTCTTCTAAAGTTATCTTTGGTAAAACTCTTTTAAGTCTATTGGCTAGTACTTTTCAAAGGATTCTATATATTGTGTTACATAAAGTTATAGGCCTAAAATCTTTTGGTCCCATATGATCAATTTTCTTTGAGATTAAAGCTAAGAATATATTATTAAGTTTAGTTATAAGGGGTCTAGAGTTCCTAGTTTCCTCAATAGCCTCTTATAGATTGTTTCCCAATATATCCCAACATTTTTTAAAGAAAAAAGCTCAAATCCCATCAAGGCCTAGAGATTTACCAAGGCTAATTTGGAAGAGGGCCTCTTTAATTTCTTCTTCGATGAATTTCTTATTTAAGCTTGTATTATCTTCTACAATTACTGTTTTAGGAATAGATCCTAACATCTTATTATAGGCTATTAAATTTGATGATTTAAAATTATTTAATATTTATATATAATAATTAACAAAGGTTTTTGCTATCTTTCTTGGGTTCTCAATTTCCCTTCCTGCTTTATCCTTAATCTTTACTATTTTTTTGGTGTTTCTCCTATTAATAGTATTCTTATGATTTGGTTTTTCTGTCACCTTCTAACAACCATGTTTCTCTTGATTTTTGTTTTTTAAATATTTCTTCTTTTGCTAAGATTATTTCTTGTCTAGCTAGAAGTTATTTTTCTTTGATATATATCGTTATCCATTCCTCCCTTTTTTTATTTCTTCACTTAAGTTTTTCAATTCATCTCCATTCTCTAATTTATCTTTAGATATGTAATTAAAATTATTTTTATTATATTTTTAAAATTTTCCTTTTAATAATTTTAGTTTTTTGATAAAACAAAACATCTTTGAACCTTCAAATTTCTCTTCATGCCACCATTTATTTATATTTTAAAGAAAGTCTTGCAAACCACATTTTTTCACACTTGAATGGATTCCTTGATGATTTTTGTGGTTCACCTATCTCTAACATGACTAGATAATGATCAAATCTTGCATTAGGGAGGATAACAATAAAAAAGGATGATTGAATGAAATTATATTTCCTTTAAACATAAATCAAGGCAATCATGGTATTGTCAATTAGTGTGAAATACTTAGTCATTCATTAGGAAAGGTTGGTCAATAACCACTATGACTAAGTCATCCTATATAGGTCAAGCAATGTAATGGACTTATATATATTTTAGTTTATGTCAAGACAATAGTTATTGCTGAGCAAGTCTATGGTCACTGAGTACTCTAGTATCAGTCGAGTTATCAAAGGAGTAGTATATAAACCAAGTTCATTCTTATGTCAAGCTTAACAGAGACTAAGTGAAATAGTGTGTGCTGAGCATAGTTGAGGCTAAGTGAACATATATATTTAGACATGGTCAAGTGGCAACAAGTTCTAGTGTCAAGAATGTCAGTTTTGACATAATTATTTTTCATGGCACAAATATTGAGGTAAACCATTTTTGTCCTATTGGAGATGCTTTTGTATGATCAAGGAGTTAGTTATGGAGGTGATTACACATTCCTAGGAGGATCATTAAACCATGTGCAAGTAATTTAACCAATCAAAAAATTACAAGGACTAAGTGGAAAAAAGAATGAATCTAGATCATTGATCATGATCTAGAATCTTCACTTAATAAATATTTAAGAAGGATTTATGACCTAGTTTGCATGCATGGTCGTGTATGGAGAATTTGTGATTAAGTGTTGGGCTATATGTGATGTGTGAAGGTGAATCAAGAAGAGTGATTGATCATTCCGAAAAAGTAGTAAAGTGTAGGGTTAGAGATAAATTAGATTAGAGAAGAGATCAGTTACTATACATAGGAGATATGTTATCAAAATTATAGTGCAAAATGAAGTATTAGTTACTAATACATTCTAACAAGTGTTTCAGTAAATCTCTCAACATAGTGGTTTTAACAAACCTTTGCAAATCTCTTAGTAGATTACTCACTTAGTTGTAAGGTAAAATCCTTTAATCAAGGTAGACTGTGTAAGTCTTGTAAGCTCTTAACAGGACAAACCCCTGATAGGGTAGATCATCATAAGTGATTAAATTTATAGCCCTAATAGGAAAACTTTATTGTTGTAGTAGTGAGGACTTTGTGGGTGTCATCTCTAGTGAAATTTTCCCTTCACCTTGGAGGCTTTTTGGAAAACCAAATATTTGTGTCATGTGTTATGAATTGTTTATGTATTGTGAATGTTATTCATGCAAGTAGATATTAGATTTGATAAAATATTGTAGTGAACGTTTGATTTCGTTAATGATAATGTTGAGATAAGGCTGAAGATATCATATATGGTTAGTGTTTCAAGAAATAAAGGTTTTATTAGATCCTAATTAACCCCCCCTCCTCTCAGGATCTTACTTTCCCATTGAATTTCCAATAATTGGTATCAGAACTTAGTTCTCTTATCTAAAGTCTAACCACTTGAGAGACAATATCTTGAAGATGGAAGTTATTGTTGGATACAATCAATTAATTGTGTGTTGTCCTTGATGTTACACAAATGTCATATTAGTTGACAGTCAGTGCATATTAAGCTCACTTGGTTAGTGAAGATAGTTTTCCTGGTCTACCGAGCATTCCTAAGTTTACTCTGTGCAAAAGGCAGTATCTACCAAGCTCACTCGGGTGTCGAAGGAAGTTAAGCAGAAAAGAGTGTTAATCAAGCTCACTTGGCCAACAAAGGGAAAGTTGAGCAGAGTCAGTATTAACTGAGTTCACTCAGTTACCAAAGAAATTTTGTAAGTTCATAATGTTAACTGAGCATCTGTTGGTTAACACAAGAAATTGCTTCAAAATTAGTTTCTAATGAGCTGGGTCGGCTACCAAAGGATTTTCTTTTTTTTGGAATATAAAGCTTAACTATTTTAGCTTTTGATTCTAGCTAACTGAGGTGATGAATATTGGCTATTCTAATTTGTATTTGAGTTGACTTGACAATCTAGAAGGTATAAATAAAAGGTCAAGTTTTGATTTTAGTGGATGTGATGTATGCAAGTTGAATGAGTTGAAAGAGATAAAAAGAGGAAGTGAACTTGAAGGATAAGTAGGTATCATTGTGGAGTAGAAAAGTGTTATTCAATCAGGAAGGATCAAATATGAACTAGAATAGAGATCTGTAATCAATAATTCAGTTGCATTACAATCAAGTCATTTCATTGTTACTTTCTAACCATTGTAGCAATGATCTAAAATATCTTAAAAGAGTTGGTTTAACAATTATTTGTAAATCCTCTAACAAGATGGCAGTTCCATTGAATTGTCTCAAGACCTTTTGCAAGGCCATTCCTAATAGGGTGATTAAATCCTCTAATAGGGTCACACCTAACAGTGTGTTTTGTAATCTTTAACATGGTTGGCTCCTAATAGGGCTCACTTCAGAAGAGTGAAAAATAGTAACTAGTTACATTGGTGGTTTTTTCCAAATTGGGTTTCCACGTTAAATCCTAGTGTCTCATGTGTTCATGTTATTTTCATGCTTGCAAGTAATTATTTATAACATCATAAGATCTGCTAAAGTAATTCACACTCTACATTTATCGAGTTATAATAATTTTCTTTGTTTTTATTGAGTATTAGTAGTAATCAATTTTAGTAGTATGAATTTTATTGACATCTAAGGGATCTGGGATTTATTTTAGTCATAACTAATTCACCCTCCACTGTCAGTTACTCCTCTTATATTTCTAACAATTGGTATTAGAGCGTTTGGTGCTTGCAGAGAAGGTTTCAAGGACCTAAGCTAAAGATCAAGATGTCTTACAAGAGAGAGATTCCAAAGCTAAATAGAGACAACTTTGCAACATGGAAAGGACTTATGAGGCTTCACCTAGCTACCATCAGTGATTCAAGATGAAAATATCTTGATGAAGAATATACAACTCCCACTAGAACATTATCAGTTGATGATATTACTGAGAAGAAGAACCATAACATCATGATGATTGACATTGCATTTGCTCTCTATTATGTTGAATTTGATGAGGTCAAAGATTGTAAAACTACATTTCATATGTGGAACAAACTAAAAGAAATCTATGGAGGTGATGACAATGTAAAATGGGCCAAAGAAAAAATCCTTAGATGACAATTTGATCAAACAAGGATGAGAGAAGATGAAAATGTTGCAAAATATGTGGAAAGAATCAAGGCCAGTGTTAGTGCAATCAGAGCATCTGGAGCAGAAATCAAAGAAGAAACTATTGTAAGTAAATTACTGAGAACTTTGCTTCCCATCTATGTAATTAGAGTATCAGTTATTCAAGAAAAGAGATGTGATCCAAATAACAAGATAGGTTTGGGTGCCTTAGTAGGAAAACTGACAACTTTTGAACTAGACAACTATGATAACTATGTTCCTGCTTCAAAGAACATTGAATCTCCATTTGAAGCTAAACTCTCACCCAAAGAAAAAGGCAAGAAAATAAAAGATAATCAATCAAAAAGTGAGGAAGAAATTGAAGAAATTTTTGATTGTGATCTTGAAATTGTTGAAGCTCTACTTGCAAAGAAATATTCTAAGAGCAGAGGAAAGTACAAAGGTAAAATTTCTTTAATATGTTTTTCTTGTGAAGAAATTGGTCATATTGCTACTAGGTGTCCAAACAAAGAAGGAAAGGAAGAGAAGAAAAGCCATAAGTACAAAGGCAAGAAGGAATTCAAAGGTCACAAATCCTACAAAGACAAAGATAAGAAAAATTGTTTTATGGCTAAAGATTTTGATAATAGTGAAGATGAAATAGTGTATATTGCTATAAAAGATGAGTTTGATAATGAAGGAGATAAGATGGCACTTGTCTGTCATGTTAGTAAAAATGACACATGGATCATAGATAGTGGATGTTCTCACCATATGAAAGAAGACAAAATTAAGTTTGAACATTTTAAACACTATGATGGAGGTAGTGTAAGGTTCAGAAACAATGAACCTTATTGCATAAAAGGAAAAGGTTGTATCTCATTAACCAATGAACTTCTATATCACAATGCCTATTGGGTTGAAGGACTAAAATATAATTTACTAAGTGTGGCATAGTAGAAAAACATTGGATTCAAGGTAGAATTCATGAATGGCAAAGAAAGACTACTAGATAAACAAGGAAATCTGATTGGATCAAGTAAGCAAACAAAAGGTAACTTATTTTATCTTGATCTTGGTGATTGTTCATGCTTCATTGCTCAAGTAGAAGAAAGCTAGCTATGACACAGAAGATTATGTCATGTAAACTTTGATAATATGGTCAAGATCAAAAAACTCAGAAGGGTAAGAGGTCTTCCTAATTTGAAGAAACCTGATGTTGGACTATGCAAGAATTGCCAAATTGGTAAAATGGGAAAGACTAGTTTTAAAAGCAAAAACTATCAGTCAGAAGATGTCTTGAAAATTGTGCATATTGATTTATGTGGAGCAATTGGAATAGAAACTCATAGTGGAGAAATTTTTTTCATTCTTTTTGTTGATGATTATTCTAGAATGATGACTATTATGTATCTAAAAGAAAAATTAGAAGCTTTTGAGAATTTAAAATGGTATGGGGCTAGAGTAGAAAAAGAAACTAGAAAAAGATTATAAAGGTTAAGATTAGATAGAGGTGGTGAATTCATCTCAAATGAATTCAATAATTTCTACATTGAAGAGGAATCAAAAGATAAGTATCAACCCTTGGTACTCCTAAGCATAATGGAATAGCTGAAAGAAGAAATAGATCTATCATGGATTGTGCAAGGAAACTAATGATTGAGAAGAATGTTGGTATCAAACACTGGAAGGAAGCTATCAACATTGCAGTTCATACTTTGAACCAAGTTTAGTTTAAGGACTCAAAAAAAACTCCCTATGAACTATGGTATGGCTACAAACCCAATGTAACTTACTTGAAAGTATTTGGCAACAAATGTTATATCTTGAAAGAATCTAGAAAAGGAAAATTTGATGTAAATGGTGATGAATGCATATTTCTAGGTTATTCCTACAGAAGTAAAGCATATAAATTTCTAAATTTTTCTACTCACAAAATCACAGAAAGCGTACATGTAAGAATTGATGAGTTTGCAAAAAAGACTAAAGAAGAAAGCAAAAAGGAATTAGAAAATTATAGAAGATTTGTCTTCTATGAACTTGATACATTGCCAAACACATTTGACAAAAAGGAGACTTCAAATCTTGAGCTCTCCAAATCTCCATTAGTTACTGAGTTGCAGGAAATGCAAACTAAGTCACAAGGACCCAAGTCACATTCAGAGGCTACCAAGTTAGTGCATACCAAGTCTGAAGAACCTAAGCCATAGACAAAAGGACTCGAGCCTGAAGTTGAGGTTCAAAATGAAGACAACTCAATTCATTCAAAAGTAAAAGAACCTATATTGGCTAAATATGTCAAAAGACATCATGCACCTAATCAAATCATTGGAGACAAATCAGATGGAACAATGACAAGATGAAAACTAAAAGGTACATATTTACTTGCTGAATTTGAACCCATAAGTGTTAAAGATGCATTGGAAAATGAAAGTAGGATTGAGGCTATGAATGAAGAAATAGAACAAATAGAAAATAATAAAACTTGGAATCTTGTACCTAGGCCCAAAGATAAAAATGTGATTCGTACAAAATGGGTATTCAGAATAAGCTAAATGAAGATGGAAAAGTGTCAAGAAACAAAGCAAGGTTGGTATGTAAAGGCTATTCTCAAGAAGAAGGTATTGATTATAGTGAAACTTTTGCCCCTGTTACAAGATTAGAAGGTGTTACAACTTTACTAGCTTATGCAACTCACAAAGGATTCAAAGTATATTAGATGGATGTTAAATCTGCATTCTTAAATGGAATTCTTGATGAGGAAGTCTACATTGTACAGCCAAAAGGTTTTTTTGATCCAAACAAAAGGGACATGGTCTGTAAATTGTGCAAAGTCATATATGGTCTAAAAAAAGCTCCTAGAGCCTAGTATGAAAGACTACATAACTATTTGATATAGATTGGTTTTCAAAGAACAAATGATAATAGTAGCCTATATATCAAGGAAGGACTAGATAAGAAGATTGTGCTGGTAGAAATATTTGTGGATGATACTCTATTCATAGGAAATGATGACTTATGCAAAGCATTTTCAAAACAAATGAATAAAGAATTTGAAATGTCCATGTTTGGTGAAATAAAATTCTTTGTTGGATTGTAGATATAGCAAAATAGAAATGGTATCTGTATCACTCAATCTAAGAATATCAAAGAGATACTCAAGAAGTTTGGAATGGAAGATTCAAAACTAGTTGGAAACCATGTGTACTAGACTTAAGCTTACCAAAGATGATGACCCCAAAGAAGTAGATAAGATTTTATACAGATCAATGATTGGCAAACTACAGTATTGTTGTGGTCCCACAACACACGCCCCATTCCTTGCTAGGAATAGGGACCCCCTACTTTTTTTGGAATCCTGAACTCACAGTTCGAGCTTTGAGAAAAGATGTTATAGTTAAAATCATAAAATACACAAAAAAAAAAAAGTGAAAAAGCTCGAAAAGGACAAAAAATTAGAAGGTTGAAAAAACACAAAAAATATCAAAAAAATATAAAATATATAAAAAAGTATACAAATTATAAAATTCATAAAAAAAGAAATAAAATAAATTAAAAAAAAAAAAATTTCATGTGCGCTCCTGCACATCCGTGCACCCACATTGGGCCACAGGTGGGTGGAGTTATAAAACCCCCTGATTGCTTCAAACTCTCATAAATTTGTTTCATTTTCATTCTCTTCTTTGCACGCTACAAGGAAAACTTCCTTTGCACCCTCCAAATCCCATGCCCCATGCCCTTTTGCAATGGACATCACTTGCAGCAGTACCCACACATAACATCCGTAGTTGCTGTGTGCATGCCTTAGCAACACATTGCAGAGCGCATAACACCTATGGCCGTACCACTTGCACCAATGTCCATGCCACACAACCTGGAATAGTACTCCACACACATCCTTTGGCCACACTTTCCCTCTAAAAAGTGTAATTTTGCATGCCCCTCAAAAATGGTGTTGTCCCTAGCCTCGCGGCACTAACACAAAACACCACTACACACTCTTTGCGCCCATGATGCCAAAACCCCACCTAACACATGTCCCTCTTTGTGGGATGTGCTCTGCATGAAACATTAATCGCCCACCACTAGCCACGGGTACACATTGGGGCCTCGCTTAGCACTCGCGCACCTCTGCGGTGCCCTCATGCTCGCGCGGCCCAAATGCCTCCATTTTTTTTCAATAGCCCAAAAAGTAGAAAAATATTTAAAAAGTGAATATATAAATGAAAAAAAAAAGAAATAAAGAAATTCAAAAAAATAAAGAAAATGAAAAAAATAAAAAATAAAAAATAATAATAAAAATAAAATAAAAAGGGGACACATTTATTTTTTATTTTTTATATAATCAATTAGACATAAATTAAGTGTTTTCTCTGCATTTATTTTTTATTCTTGAGATAATCAACATTTTTTCCATGTTGTGCAGATCAAAGATTCAAATGGCGTCTACATCCAAAATGCCACCCAAGCTCGTAGTTTTCAAATTCGAAGGCATTCCCTTAAAATCAAGATTTCAAGACAATTATGCAAAAATCAGAGATATTGACCTGGGACACATAGATTTGGTAAAATTCCTAAGAATCTACAACAAACCCACTGAGAGATTAGCTCTAGTATCCTCACTAATTTATTCTAGGTTGGTGAGTGCAGTGTTGCATCCCGTATCAGTACAATCATCAGAACTAATCATGGCCTTGGTGCAACATTTTATTGCTATAGAGAGAAATTATACAATCATCATACCTCATTGAGAAGCCTCCTAGGGGAAAGATAATAGGAAAAGTGGATATGACCTAAGGATACATGAAGGAGGATATTGGTTATTCCATTATTCTTTTGAGTAGAGTCATGGGCTTACCTGCAACAAGCCACCTCATCACTTTTATGGTCAACTTCATTAAGACCATTAGAGTAGCAAAGATACCATTGGACTGGGCCACCACACTAAGTGAAAACTTGTGTGAGCAATTGAGTATGGTAAAGGACAAGAAGAAGTTTTATATGACTTCTTACATGGTATGCCTACTTGTAGCAAGGGCAACAAACTATCTTAGTTTGTACAAGCAAGGTAGTATGAAGGATCCTAATGCCTGACCATACATAGTCTACCCTGAGTTGGTAAAGAAGAAACTCTTAGCATAGAGAAAAGAGTACAGAATCATGAATGATGCATTCATTTTTGTGATCATTCAATTCATTGAGGGAGGCTAAGGGAAGAGGTTATCTGATGAAGCCAAAGCACAGTTCTTGGAGCCTACTTCATCCAGTTCAAAATGTTCACATATTTTCAGGTAGTGGGTGCCTCCATCAATCCTAAGAAGCTCCCAAGACACCCAAGTGACAAACTAGTGCTATTAGAGATTGCCCGACAAATTGAGTTGGCCTATGAAAAGATAAAGAGACAATAGAGACCTTGCTAGGCATGGGCATTGGTCATTGGACCATATCAGGTAAAGAGAAAAAAAGATATTCCATCCTTCAAGTGGGAGTGGGAGAACTATCCCCTTGAATAATATAACTCTCCCCAGCCATACTTTGACAATATTGGGGGAGTGGAGAGTCTAGTAGGAAAGGAATTTCACCATGAGGATTTTGTTGAAGATCACTAGATGAACGCAACAAATAACTATGATGTCTGCATAAGGGAATATTGTAGGATGACTTTGTATTTAGCAGAGAAGGCTCTCTAGTTGAACATCTTGGAGGAGACAAGGCAAAAAGATTCAAATGAGCTATTGGACCCCCTATTCAACTCAGATAAAATAGGAGAAAGGACCATTATGAATGCTGAGGTTGACAGGGAGGAGGCCCATGATATTAATCATTGGGTGAGGCATGTCATCAGAATGATGAAGGATTGGATCAAGAAACCTTTTCCACTTGATCCAATTATGGATACAATGATCTTTCATGCACATGCCCACCTAGAAAAAGGTAGAGGGAAGAAAGTAACAATTCCTATCTTTGTGACCCAGTCTCCTATCAAGCTCAAGATAGTATACTAGCTTGATCGCTTGGTTGGATACTATCAACCTCTAGAAAGGAAGGGAAAGAAAAAAAGAAAGAGGACGTTCCCTTAGAGAATTCATATAGAATAGGTTGAAGAAAAGGCACCTCCCTAGTAGAAAGGAGAGATTACACAAGGGTTTGAAGATACTGGAGCTACTCAAGTCAAGGGTGAACCTCAATTGCCTCCCATTGTGCCTAGTCAACCAGAAAAGGGAGAGATTTTGTAAGTCTCCATTCCTCCTATGCAAGATGAGCCAACTTCTCCTTCTACCTATAAGAAACAAAAGAAGAGGATTAAGATCCAGATGAAAAAGAGGCAAAGGATAAATAGAAGATTGGTTCCTTCCCCATTTGTTTTTGAAAGCATTCTAGAGGGAGACAAAGAGGAGGAAGAAGAATTAGAAGAGGAAGATAAACAAGTGCCCCTATAGGGAAGAACTCGGCTAGCAAGAGCCACAAAATTACAAAGGAGAAATAGTGCCACAGACACCTCATCATCCACCCAAGTAGAACCCTTAGAACTCTCTTCCTCAGAAGATGAAGTATAGTAGTGGGTGGATAAGTAGAGTGAAGAGGGAAATGACATCTTTTCAATGTCAAATTTTGATTTTATGCCCATAGGTATAGAGTTGATTAGGGATAAGATCAGGGACACCCCTATACATTAACCTCAATAGGAAGACAAGACATAGATGTCGCCAAATACATATGGTCCTAATCTTACTCCCCCATTCCACTGCAAATTACTATGGTAGATAAGGCCTCAGTTACTCCTCCACCTCAAAGTTTAGAAGAAGAGCAGGTTCAGAAGGAACCATCATAGAAGGATGGACTAGAACAAATGGCAACTGATAAAGTATCAAAGGAGGGAAAAATGGTGCAATATTCTCAACCACCTTCTCAAGAAACTAAGGTTCAAGCTACAAGGTCTATAGAGACTGAGGCTATAGAAGGGGAGCCCTTACAATAGGAGATAACTCCAGGCAGGAGCAACAAAGGGAAGGAAGTTGTAGAAATACCACTTCATCATCAAGAGCTAGGTCCTTAGTAGGACGCATCCCTAGATGAATCCGAAAGGAAATAATGAGGCATACTAAGCCTCAATTCCATGCTTCAGAGTAAGACATTTGTGACATTGCAGAGATTTTGAATAAACCTGAGTCTCCATCATATGAGGCAATGCCATTGGCATTTGTCACTAGTACACAGAGCTAGGAATTGTTTGCATAAGTGGTTATCCGTTTGGAAGACATAGATACAGAAGGCCTTGGTCTTGAGGATTATGAATTGAAGGATCTTATGTTGGGGAGGCCTACACAAGATTAAGCCCAATTGATGATGACCATGGGGGTCAAAGAGGTCCTCAAGAACATGGAGCAAGATGAGGCTAAAATCCAAACACTTCAAAGATAGGTTGAGATCCTAAAAGGATATCTAGCCGAAGTAGTTGGTCCTCTTGATCCTGAGCACCCCGAGAAAACTTTGAATACTATTCTCAGAGAAGGGGGAGCAGTGCACATTGATCCATCTTTGAAATCCTGTTAGCAGTGGTGGGAAAGTTTTGAGGAGAAAGGTATCTTGATCATAATAGGGAATTTGAAGTTACTACGTGCTTTGCAAGAGAATGTGAATAAAATCATAGCAATTTTGAAGTAGGAATTCAGTATTATGGATGAAGTACAGGCTTGAAGTAAGGATTTAAAAACTCTACAAGCCATAAAGGGCCAAAGATACTAGGTTTTGATTAATGTATATACCAGAGAAGAATTAGATATGATTGATGACTAGATAGAAAAGATAGTGGATAGCAATAAAGTAATGGGAACATTACATGAGGAGATTCATCGGCTCAAAGACCAAGCTCGAGAGTGAATTTTGGAAGTAGAGAGACATTATAGTGATGCATACTTGGATATTTTTTAAGATGATAAATGAGAAAATTTGTTACCTATAGAGATAGTTTGGGAAGATTTTTGTGGAGGTTTTTGATGATGAGGACATTTGACAAGCCTTCAAGACTAAAGAAGCATTGTTAGAATTGGATACCAAACTCGAGGATTTTGCTGACACCCAGATTGAGGTAGACAATTATAGAAAAAAGGTTAAGGATAAATATGAGGCTTTGGATTTACCAAATGCAGATAAAATTATTGAGATTATAGAGAAATTCAAGGGCAAACATCCAAGCATAGCTTTGGGATGAAGTAGAAAAAAACCTAGGTGCTAGAATTTCAATTTTGACACTCAATAAAATTTTGATATTTTGACCCTATTGATGTCCATAGCTCTGTAGGTGTGCAGGTCCATAGGTATGCAATTATGCAACTTTTCAATTCAAAGGTGCACCAAGAGTTAACTGCTTGTTCCAAAAATAGTGCTTTCCATGCACCAGAAATGCATTCTGATAATAGTTTAACTTCGACACATGCCTAGTGAAGGATCAACTTCTATTTTTGGCACTTTCAAACACTTCCACTTTGACTCAGAGCTTTCTCAATCTTTCTCTCTCGTAATTTCTTTGTTTTAAATATGTAGAAGGCTCATGCATCCAATTTATGAATAAAATATGGATGAAGTCCTACTAAGCACTAGTTAGATTGTTAGATTGTATATATTTAGTTTGTTTTATTGTTTAAAAGTATTTTATTGCATGAAGAATATCTCTCACTCTCAACACAAATTGAGGAGATGATTTCTTATAAATACCCCATTGTAATATGTAACAAAGGCCACTATTATTATGCAATAAATTTATGCTTTTGGTGCTTGCATTTGGAGTGTAGTGATTCTTGCCTAAATGTGTCATTATTTTGTGAATTTTGTTCATGATATTGTGATTGAGCCAAAGGTTTATTGTGTTGTTTCTAGTTGTGCAATCTTTTAGTTCTGGTGTTTGCTATAGATTTACTAATTTTGTTGACGTAACAAGCTCGAGAAGAAATCACCAAATTGTGCCTTCATAACTCTTTGTCTTGTATGAGTGCACTTTAAGTGGCCTTACAATTTGATGAAGAGTGAAACATCATTTGGTTATTAAAATTTCCCATCGACAATTGCATCAGTGGAATTTAGGAAGTGTTGCTCCTATTTTCATTGGTTACCCACTAATTTCTTCAAAACCTTAACTCATAGTGTGTTGTTTTCTATAGTTTATGTCCATTAGGATTTCAATTTCATGTTATTTACTCTAAGTTATTGTTATTTTCTTTATTAATCCCCTTGTTAGAATAGGATTTCATACTAGTTGCATGGTTAGATTTCATTCATAAAAAAGACATAAAAATACAAAAATATAGTTCTTTGTGTGTTATTTTTGAAGCAACATGTAGATTCTTTATTCCATCTGAAATAAAAAAACAAACCAGCAAAGGCCTCCTCATGAAAATTCACATTTATCTTCAACTGAGTGGGTTCCAGTAGGTTGCAAAATCACCTGGAACCTTGGAGTCGATTCAAAAAATTAGCTTTTCAAGAGAGGAATTTGCAAGAGTTCTTGCAATTTAGCATCATGTAAAATGACATCTCAAAAAGCATGTGGTACATACAAGTCCTGATATTGCCTTAACAATTGGGATAGTGGCAAGATTCTCAGCAAAACTTAGAGAAAATCGCATGATGGCAATAAAAAGAATCTTGAGATATTTGAAAGGTACTGAAGACTATGGCTTATGATAAAAAATTAGAGGAAACCTTGACTTAAAAGTATTTACTGATACTGATTGGACAAGAAATCTTGATGATAAAAAGAGCACCAATGTTTGAGCATTCTTTCTTGGTAAAAGGCTAGTATTTTGGACAAGCAAGAAGCAAAACTGCACATCTCAATCCACTGTAGAAGTAGAATATGTAGTAGTAGCAGTGAATTGCTCTAACATTATTTGGTTCAAACAGTTGTTGGAAGGAATGAAGGTTGAAATCAAAGAGCCATTAGTGATGTATTGTGATAACACCAGTGTAATCAACATATCAAAGAATCCAGTGATGCATTCCAAAACAAAACACATTGCTATAAAATATCACTTTGTAAGAGAATTAGTATATGACAAAGAAGTCAGATTGGAATATGTGCATACAAAAGAAAAAATTGCAAATATGTTCACTAAGCTGTTATGTAAGGATGAATTTTTATATCGAAGAGGTAAGATAGGGGTCATTCCCCTATATGAAGCTCACTAAATAAAGTTTAGTGATGCATCAACATGAACTAAGTTGAAAATCAATTAGTTGATGTAGTATTGATAAGGAAATATTGCAAATGAATCTATACTCAAGGTACATTGGCACTAATCAGAATTATCTTTGGCATGTGTTTTCAAAGAGGGAGAAGTTTACTGTCATATTTTTTTTCTTTCTAAAATTTTGCAGAAGGAGAATTTAAGAAGTTATGCACAAAGGGAGAACACTATAGGAGAAATTTTCTATATAAAATCAAAGAGGGAGAAACTTTCTAACAACGAGATTCTTGTTCTCAAAATTTCATTGTGCTATGACATGTTGTGTTGCTATCAATGCTAAAGAGAGAGGTTGTTGGATACAATTGATTAATTGTGTGTTGTCTTTGATGTTACACAAATGTCATATTAGTTGATAGTTAGTGCATGCCAAGCTCACTTGATTAGTGAAAACAATTTTTCTAGTCTATAAAGCATTCCTAAGTTTACTCTATACAGAAGACAATATCTACTAATCTCACTCGAATGTCGAAAGAAGTTATGTAGAAAAGAGTGTTAACTGAGCTCACTCAGCTAATGAAGAGAAAATTGAATAGAGATAGTATTAACCAAGTTCACTCAGTTGCCAGAGGGATTTTTCTAAGTTCAAAGTGTTAACCAAGCTTCTATTGGTTAACATAGGAAATCACTTTAGAATCAATTTCTACTGAGCTAGGTCAGCTACCAAAGGATTTTCTTATTTTGGCATGAAAAGATTAATTATTTTACTTATTGATTCTAGCTAATTGAGGTGATAAATATTGGTTATTCTAATTTATATTTGAGCTGACTTGACAATTTGGAAGGTATAAGTAACTAGTCAAGTTGTGATTTCAAAGTGTGGTATGCAAGTTAAACGAATTGAAAGAGATAAGAAGAGGAAGTGAACTTGAAGGATAAGAAGGTATCCTTGTGGAGCATAAAAGTGTTATTCAATTAGAAAGGATCAAGTATGCACTAGAATAGAGATATGTAACCAGCAATTCAATTACATCACAATCAGGTCATTTCATTGTTACTCTCTAACCATTGTAGCAGTGATCTAAAATCTCTTAATAGATTTGGTTTAACAGCCATTTGTAAATCCTCAAACAAGGTGAAAAGTCCATTGAATTGTTTCAAGACCTTTTGCAAGGCCACTCCTAATAAGGTGATTAAATACTTTAACAGGGTCATGCCTAATAGTTTGTTTTGTAACCTTTAACATGGTTGGCTCCTAATAAGGCTCACTTTAGAAGAGTGAAAAATAGTAACTAGTTACATTGGTGGTTTTTTCCCAAATTGGGTTTGCATGTTAATTCTTGGTGTCTCATATGTTCACGTTATTTCTTTCATGCTTGCAAGTAATTATTGATAACATCTTAAGATCCACTAAAGTAATTCACACTCTACATTTACTAAGTTACAACAATTTCTATATGTTTACCAAGTAGTAGTAGTAATCAATTTTACCAGTCTAAATTTTATTTGACATTCAAGGGATCTAGGATTTATTTTAGTAGTAACTAATTCACCCCTCCCCTCTTAGTTACTCCTATATTTCCAAAACCCTTAAGGTTAAGCTCCCTTCTGGAGATAATCTTTAAAAATATACAAATTGGTCTTTGTGTTGTCAATTTTTGGAACCAATTTTATCAACTCTAGGTATCTAGATCTTCTATTTGGATCCCCTAATGTTAAGCTCCATTTTAGAGATAATCTTTAGAAGCTTATTGATGGCTTTATGCATCATCAAATTGTAGAATCAATCTCACTCCTTGATCTGTGCATTATGCTTTCTAATTTTCTTTAAATTGAATGTACTGCTCATACATTCATTCAAAGAGGGGAAAAATGTAATACCCCAAAATTGGCACATTATCATGACAACCAATTCTAGTCTATTTTGATCAACCCTAAAGTTCTATTTTAATAGACAATTCTTATTCTAAATTTTGCTACTTGACTTAAGTATCAAATGTAGGAAATCCTAATCTACATTAATCATACTCTTTATTTACTTCCTAAGTATTGGCTCAAATTAGCTACATTAAACCTATTGATTAAATTTGATTTGATTATAAGTGTTTATACTTTAATTAAATTAAATTACTTCTTTAGCTAATGTATAAAGGAGTTAAATATATTTGATTTAATTAAATATTCTCATTCTAATTATTGAATTTAATTATTTAATTTAGAATACTCAATTATGAGATCATATTTAATTTCTTTAAATCAAATATCTTCTCCAATATTCTCTCTTTAGTTTAGAAATGGAAACTCTTAGTTAACTAAAATCAGAAAAGGAAAGAAATTAGTTAACTTCCTTTTCATAAGGAAACTTTCCATTCTAACTGAATCTCGTTTCTAATCTCAATTGTTCATCCCAAGTAATCTTGACCATTGATGATTTTTAAGAATTATATTTAAGAGGCTTTTAATCCCTCATTAGGGAGGTTGGAATTTGAATTTCATCGAATTTCTGTTGAATTGCATACTCACTTGTTTTATGTTATCATAGATTGTCTTGCTTAGCATCAACATCATTTTAGTTTAATACAATGCATAAATATAGATTAAATGCTTTTTCTTATTTCTACATTAACACTTGAATTTCTCATCTAGATGAATTAAATTATCATATAGTTGCATAAAATCCTTCGTACTATAAGGTTTGGTTGTTTGCTTCTCAGTTTGAGAGAAAATAGGTAAAATCCTTCTAGTTAGAAGTCAATAGGTCATTCTGTTGGATCTTTTGGATAAATAGTCCAATGTTTATTCCGAGATGATGTTGTAGGTAAGGACTATGTTGAAGTGTGTGTGAGGATCAAAGGCTACCAATTTCACATATACAATAAGCTAAAAGAGATAAAAGACAAGTGAATCACTGGTGTAGTAGACTTTCCATGCATCTAGATTCTATATGAAAATATTCACCTTGAACTTCAACTTTCCCACAAAAATAAAACTGTCATGTCAAGACATTTGGTGTTGTTAATTTTATGTAAGGAGCTCATGTATTGATTTGTTTGGAAAAGAAACTTTACAGTGCTAATTATATCAACATGTCTAATTTGGTGTTGGGAATTTCTTGGTGTAAAGATAGTTATGCATGAAACCTACAAATGAGAGTTTCTACATAGGAACATGATCATGATAGACCTTGTAATAATAGAAATTATATACTTCCAAATATATCATAAATTGTAATCACTAATTAAAATTTTAGTCCCTTCTTAACTTTCCCATTGCAGGGTTATCATATGAGGTGGCCAAGTGAGGATTTTGTTAAAAGCAATGGGGATAGAGGCCCCTTGATATGGAGAGTTCCCTTGCACTTTATAGCGTCAATCTCAAAAGGTGCCTCTTCTTGTGCCCATCTATGTTCACTGCTATGTCCCTTCTTCTCCCAATGTTGCTAGTAATCTAGTGTTTTTTTGTCTATAAGAATGAAGTCTTGTGTTGTGGATTTAATCTTGGTGACTACTTTGAGAGGGAGGATTTTGGGCTTTAGGATCCCGTAGATTTCACAAATAGTTTTCATGATGGTAGTCCAATGTTCCTCAGGAGGGATGGGTCTTTGAGGTCAATGATGGGGTATTGGGGGAAGAGCATGGGAAAAGATGAATTTGAACTTGTTGATGGTAAGGTGTGCAAGAATATAGAAGCATAGGGGAGGAACCCTAAATATCTTTCAAAATGCTTAGATTTTGTGAATAATAAGACCTTCATGGAGTGGCCAAGGAAGAGTTTTTCTATCTCTAATAGGATTAGTTCTCCCAAATTTCTCCAAGAGAGAATCATCTCAGACAAGATCCTTGCTAATTTGGCAGCCTCCCTTTCCCCATGGTGTTCTTCTAAGGCTCCAAGGTGGATAGAATTTTAGAGTGACTTGGCTAAAACTTGGTATCCAAATTCTTCCTTCTCTTGCATCACATCTCCTTCTCCTAAAAACCTCTTTTGTTCCCCCAAAGTGGACATTGATGTAGCTGAAGATAAATGTGGTGATGATGGGTGTATAAACATTATTGAGATATGTATTCTTAGATGGGTAATGGAGTACTTGGAGGAGCTTGCAAATATTCTAAGAAATGGTGGATGGAAGGAGAGGGATATCAATGATATGCTACTTCAAGTTTATACTGCACCAAGTTTGGTAGACTCTCGAGAAGATGTTTACTTGGATAGCTAGACTATTATAGAGGGCTTGTTGCTTAAAGAAGATTTGATGTCAAATTCACTAAGAAAAGTAGGGTGGAGTTCAAAGGATTTGGTTGATATTTTCAACATTGAGTACAATCCCATGAAAAAAAAATCTCCAAAGTTGGTTGAAAGAATAGGGAAGCTTGCTGAATTTGTGTCCAAAGAATGAATGACTTTGTCATTGTAAATTTATTTTCATGAACCATTCATTGCCTCCGCTTGTTTATACACATTTCCAAGCTATTTTTTTTGTTTGTGTATTGAAAAATGATATAAAATACCATGATTTAATCTACATTTTCAAGCTAATTCTTTATTCTGCCAATGTGTTGAGTATTGAGGAACTATTGAAAATGCTATGATATTTGATTTGTGATCCCCCTTATTGTGTAATATTATACTAAATAAGTATTGGATATTACAATGCATATTTTTCTTTTCTATAATATTGTATTTGTTCCTTGTTTGTTTACATTCTATAGGGCTCCATGTAAACCATAAATAACAAAATAGAATGAAATTTCTTTTATGTCACTTTCAGTTGTCTAATTACTCATATATTCTTTAATTTGATGACTTCTTCTTCTTCTTTTTCTTCTGCTTCTTGTTGATTTTTTTTTTTGGTCTTACCACAATATCATGATAATGACAACAAATAACATGATGTTCTAGATTGAACTCACTAGTTTTCATTGTTATCAGACAAAGGTAGGATGTTTCTAGAAAACCTGTGTCAATTTTTTATTAATCAACTTTATGAATTGAACTAGGACAAACAATTGTTTTTAATCAAATAGTTGCCATAAAAAATATTTCATTTTATTTCCTTTCAAATCACATTCTATAAAAACCAAAAAGTGAAGATTTTTTAAAGAATTATATGTATTTTATATTTGATCAAAGCACACTGTAAAATAATGGAACCAAATAAAATGGAGGGGGGCATTGATTTGAAATGGAAGAGCATTTGATCATATTTTTTGTTTGTTTCTTGATGTATGGTTGTCCAATCCACATATTATAGTTAAATAGAAGGAAAATGGGCTATGAAGTGTGAGATCTAGTATTGTATATTTATCATCACATAATAAATTTTATCCTTGTATCTATTTTTAACTATCTTTGTAGAAAGATAATAACATGATCTGGTGAAATCAGTTGCAACTATAGGAATATATATGTTTTATTTTTGTAGTAAAAGGTGTGGATCCTTTAATCTATCCATTAATCATTTCTCTATTAGTGTTGTTGCACCATTAATTTATCTAAAGATGCCTTCATTAATATTGCTTATATCCTCGTATATCTACTTTCAAATGATTTTAAAGCTTGGATTTGTATAATTTTTCTTATCTTATCAAAAAACTTACATTTATTTTTTATGATTGATGTAGTATGAATATGGTCTAAAATCTTACTTTCATGATCAGATAGTGGACATTTTAATCAAAATAACTTGTGGATAAGTTTACTTGATGTGTTAAATTTCCCCAAATAGTCAATATAATGGTTTGCTAGTGCTGTAATCTAGAAAAATTGAAATGTTTGGCATTAGAAGAAATGACCAAACATGATCATGAAACACACACAACATTAAAAAATTCTAGTACCTCTTTATAAAGATTTTTCATTCAATATTACATTTATATCCATATCTACAACATTGCTAACTCAAAATGCATTTTTTTTTCATCAGGTTTTCAAGTCAAATACTTTGTAGCTATGTAACTCTCCCTCTCTATGTGCTTGTTACATATGTATGTATTAAGATAGAAAGAAAGACATTTGATTTATCAATGGCTCGAGACATTACAATTCTACTTAGCTCTCGTGGCAATGGCCCTTGCAAAGAATTCCAAGAAATATTGAGGTAGATTTGCTGGTTTACAAGGCTAACAATGACTTTAGGAGGTATTTTCCCCTCTAGATTATTGTGAGCTAAGTCAAGGAGCTCAAACTTCTAACATCCCTCCAAATAAATAGGTATCTCCCCTAATAACTTGTTGTTGCAACTAAGATAAATGAGTCATAGTTGTGGGCTATAAATGGTGAAATGTCAAGTTAAGGGGAGATCAACATGAGATTTGAGTGAGTTGTTGCTAGATGCAAAAGTATTTGTTCCTCTACATTTAGAGTGGGACTACCAAAAACTAGTCTGACTCCATTACCCATCTAAGCTTCAGCCGCATCAAAGAATATAGTCAAATTATTCTATATACTAAAAACAGGTTTCTCCACCTATCTTGCATGCATGTGAAATGTAGAAACACAAAACCAGGGGCAATTGATGAGATTCTATAAACCCATATATGTAATAATAACACTACAAACATAGTGAAAGGATTTGATAAAATACTAAATTCTATAATGAAAGGCAAAACAACCCCCACCCCCCCCCCCGACCCCCCCCCCCCCCCCCTCTTATCACAAGACAACTCTTCTTGAATTCTATGTACAACCACTAAACTTCATTAAATTACATATATAGGTTTGGTATAAACTAAAGTATAATGAACTGACACAACCATCATACCCAATCCTACTAAAAATTTATAGAACATCTCCATTCTTCTTTGTGAAAAATAGGCTCTAGAGAAGCAAATCCTTGTTGTAGAGTTGTCTTTTATGAACCTAATGTTTTTTAAAACTTTGATCCAAATTTTGAGTAAGTCTCATTTACAATCAACAAAGATTCATTCATTATTAATGATTAGGAGGATTTTCTTGCTCCTAATATATATGTTTTCCAAACATTAAAAGATTGAACTTCAAATATTACACACAAACTGTATAACAATTTGAACTTTGCACAAATGGCCAAATTCTTTCCACATGTTATGAGGGGTTAAGCTGAGAGAACATATCTCCAATCAATTCAAAGGTGATTCTCTAAAGAGATTTTTAACAATGTGAGTCTCGTCAAAAGTGAAGCTTTTCTATGAGGTACACAACAATTAAGTTTATCACTTGAATGATAAACATAAAGTGCAGCAATAACAATCTTAAAATTATTTGATAATACATTTTCTAAATCAATAGAAAAATAATTACAAAGTGTGATCTTTAAATAGATCACAATAAAATATATATTTACATGATCTAGGTACTTTATGGCTTCTTTTGATTAGGTTTAGTAATACTAGATTAAGATGTAAATGCTCATGATATTTAATGTTTTAGTCAGTAGGTCATTTGACTATTTGTGCTCCCTTGCGACTACTTAAGATGTGCTAAGAAGCTCCATTGATATAGAAAAACAAGATAAAAATTAAAATACCATTCTTATTGACATAACTATAATGAGGAATGATCAATTTGTTTCTATCATAGGACTTCTACAGTTATTGGAATCTAAACCTAGAGCATGTAGCATTTTGCAGAGAATAGGAAGAGACATATACCAACTTCTCTTGCAAGAAAATAATGAAGCACTTCCAAAGGATTAACAATCCCAAAATCATTCCTCGATCTCATTACTGATATGAAGAAAAATCCATATGATGCCAAGACATTTGATTTGAAGATGAAATCAATGGTATTTTAAAAATTATTCTATGTTATTTTTGGAGTTTTTCACATGCACTTTATTTTGCAGGTTTTTATTCTCTGATACCTCAATTTGTTTCTATCTTGGGACTCTGTTGTATTTTTTCTAAAACACATAACCAATCATCACTCATTTTGAACCATCAATAAGAGGGTCCACTGGATCCCACCCCCTTTAGAATAGTAGAGGCCCAGCTGGGGCCTATGATTCACTAGGGTTCTAGCCATAACTTTGTAGGGGGTCTAGCCTTGGTCACCATAGAAATGTAGTGGTGAACCCTTCTTATTGCCCCCCTATAGTTCATGTGGGTGGATAGTCATTCTGGTGTAGTGGTGCATGCATGTAGAGGATAGATCTATGATAGGGTGGGGGGCCTACCATTCTATAGGTAGGTGGTGCATTTGCCTATAAAATGGTAGGGTAGAGACCCCTACTATTCTAAATAAAGGTGGAGCAATTTATTTCCATCCATCTACATGCATAGTCATGCATCATCCACTATATTTTAAAAAAAAACAAATCAGATTGGTTGAATTTTTTACCAATCTTGGCTTTCATTTTGACCAAGACTAGTCAAAATTTTGACCAATTCTTTGGTCATGAGTATGGCATCCTAGTCATTTTGGTGTCCATTTCAATCGAAGAATTGGTCACATTTTGACTAATCTTGGCTAGCATTTTGACCAAGAGTGATCAAAATTTTGACCAATTCTTTGGTCATGAGTGTGGCATCCTAGTCATTATGGTGTCCATTTCAACCAAAGAATTGGTCACAATTTGGACCAATCTTGGCTGGCATTTCAACCGAGATTGGTCTAAATTTTGACCAATTCTTTGGTCATGAGTATGACATCCTACCCATTGTGGTGTCCATTTTAACCAAAGAATTGGTCACAATTCAACCAAGATTGATCAAAATTTTCACCTTTCTTGAGTGGAACTTTTGATGATGGTTGGTTGAAATTTTGTCCAATGGCTACCAATATTGGTCATACCAAATATTTCCCATTTTGAATAAATGTTTGGTCAAAATTTTGACCAATTGGAGGTTTTTTTGATGATAAAAATTGTGATGCACCACTTGGTCACAAATATGACCAACATGGGTTGAAATTTTGACCAAGTTTCATCGAAAAATGGGTCAAAATTTACTAGTGCTCCAACTTTGTTGCTAGATCCACCAAACAATTTGCAGTTAATAGATTTGGATCTTGTTGGACTAAATCTTTTGCAATCTTCAAATGTATTTGCATAACCTCTCAATGAGGTGTCATCATATCTTGAATTGAAATAAGTTTAGCTCTTATTCTTCTATATTCTATTGTCAATTTTGTGAGCCTCTCTTGCTAGAAAGATGACTTGGATAAGTGTACTAAAATAGAACTTGCATTCATGGTTACTACATTGGTACTATGTTGTAAATCTTCATCTAGCTTATCCATTCTCTCCCTTATATCCTTTGTAAATGTGGAAGCATCACATTAATTTCCAAACAATATATATACATTTTGAGAAACATTTTCCAAACTTATTTACAAGGTTTTATAGCTCTACCTATCTAATAGTGATCTCTATTGCAACCTTCTCCATAACTTTCTTTGTAAACTATCTTTCCAACCATTGCATTAGCCTTTCATTAGCATTTATGTTTGAGTTAGTTACTTTCTCCATAATTTTAATCAATTGGTCAATAATGGGAAAATTCTCATCCAAATCATCAACAAAAAATGAATCAAGAAATATATCCTTGATATCATAGAGTAGTAGTTATCTTTCTTTCTTTTGTTGATGTTCCCTCCTCAATTTGGCTTGCTTATACTTTCTTGCAAATAATTCACTTAATATTTTCATTTTTCTTCTATCAAATTTGATTTTTCCCAATCAGGTATAAACATTTCTTCACCAAACATAATAGGTTTAGCTTGAAATGCAATAGGGGGATGCACTCTTTTCTTCTTGATTTTATTCCCTTTGGAATTAGGAGAACTGGTGCTCAACATTGATAACTACAAAAAAATGATTGTAATTTGAGACTCAATCTTTGATCCTCAATTATTGTGTCCTCATCCTTCTTAGGCACTTCATTGGAATTATGCTCATCTATGGGTTTGAGTTTAATTGTAGAACTTTGTTTTCCTACCTCCTTTTTTCCCTCAATGTGAGGTACTGAGGCTTGCGGCCTTATTTTACTAGTAATATATTTCTCTACTTGATCATTCTATTCCTCATCTTTATTTTTTTCCTTTGATATTTGTTGCAACATTTCCCTCTATGGTTTCTTGAGTTGGTATAAGAAATTGTGTTGCTTCAACTATATTGACTAACATAGTTTTTTTCTTAGCAACACTAACTTGTACATTACCTTGGCTAACAAATTGGCTTGGTATGGGAACATGGGTAGATGTAAATTCGACTGATTGAGTTGGCACCAGTGTCTTAATCTTAGGACTTTCCTTTATTTGCACTAGTACAAGGTAAGATTTCATCAAATTTTCATCGAATAATGACTATATAGACTTGGTCTAAACTTGGCTTACAATTTTTTGTGTTGTCTCAATCATTTCCTTAATAGGACTGGAGTCAAGTTCATCATTCTCTAAACTTCTTGAAGGTTTTCAAGGTGGAATGGATCAAATTTGTATTAAGACAAATTGATGGCATGCAACTCTAATTCGAGAATGGACCAATGAATATTACAAAGACTATCATCTATCATGTCATGGGTTACCCTATTTTGGATAGGGTAAAATCCATTCACTACCAAGAAAAATATGAGATTGAAGTCAACTTCATCATCCACTCTTATTGAAATTGTAACAATTGCCATCAAATTTGGGTTTAGGGTTTGACTTACCAACTTTTCTCCTACAAAAATTTACTCTATGGCCTTCTTTTCCATGGTAAAAGCATGTAGGCTTTTGATTCTTTGGTTTTCTAGTCTTATTCCATTTTCCTCCATGCTTTGATGACTCTCCTTTATTGACAACTAATAAGAACTTGACATATGCTAGTCTAGAAGCATCATGAGGTCTCCTTGGTGCATTTGTCTACCCATTAAGTAATCTTGTATCCTCTTTAGGATTATTTAACCTTTCAATGAATTCCTTTTTTAGCTTTCAACTCATTCATCAATATATCATTCTCATATTTCATATTTGCAATCCCATGATTTACACTTAGTAACTAATTGACCATGTCAAATTGATTTTGAGTCAGCTTATGTATCTCTTTAATCCTTTCATCAAGTCTTGTACTCATTGGTCTTTTATCTTCATCTTGCATTGCTTTTTTCTTCTTCATATTTTTCTCTATCTTCCTCAACTTTTTTCTTTTGTTTAGTAACTTCACATCGTCTTACCACATGTATCTCATTTTCTATTTTAAATTATCTTACTTCTTCATTCAAAATGTTGTTATTCTCTAATAGATCTTCTATTTCTTTATCAAATTCACTAGATCTTCCTTCACCAAACAACTCTTCAACAATTTCTTCTTTGTATTGGGTATCATTTTGTTGAATTTCCATCTATTTCCTTCTCTTTAAGGATTTCCTTAATTTCTCCATAGTATTCTTGACTTGTTCAAATGCAAGTTGAACATTAATATTTGATTCTCAATGATTGTTTCCAGTTTGAAGTCTTCCATCTTCAAGATCTTTTACTCCTAAGTAGCTATTGATCTTAGATTGGTTTTGACAATTGAGTGTCAACACACTTAAGATTTTTACTAAGTTCATGCCCAACCAGTAACATATGCCAAGTATAATATGTATAGATGTCGAGTTGCAACTCAAGTGCCGAGTGAATAGTTGATGTTGAGCAAGTTCAAGTGTCAAGAAAGATAGAATTATAGTAAGTGTCGAGCATTAGTATTATAAAGTGCTAAGTAACACAAAATGGACCAAGTTGTTTGTGTTGGAACAAACAACTATGTAAACAATTTTTGAGCCAACTTATGGATAGATCTCAAAGCTTTGAAGATAAGATTGAATCTATTTGGATTACCTATCTAATTATCATGCAACCAATCAAAAAAATGGAAGGAGTTAAGTGAGAAAATGAATGAATCTTAGTCATAGATTCATACCTAACCCTAAGCCACAAAAGTCTTTTTAAAGGGAGATGAAGCCTCATAATTCAATATGTGGAAATGAATGTATGCAAGGAATTGATGCGAGTGAAGAATTGAAGGAAGTGAAAAGGGGTATATTGATCAAAAAGCATACAAGGTGACTTAGAAGTGTGGAAGAATTGTAGAATCAATTTGTAGAAGAGAGGAGAAGCTATATAACATTGATATAATAGATCAAGAGGATCAAGAAGGATAGAACTGTGATCTAAAATCAGTAAGGCAATGTTGTAAGTGTATCAGATCAAACATTTTACTATTACTTTCTAACAACTATATTAGCAGGGTGAAATCCTTTGGACTAAGGTTGATTTAACAATCATTGTAAAATCCTTTAACAGGGTGACATTCCAAGTGAGTGTTCTAAAGTTCTTTAGCCAGGCACACTTTTAATAGGTGTTAAAATCCTTTAACATGGTGGGATCTAATTGTTGGGTGATGCAACGCGTTCCCCTACCCACAGGTGGTTAATTATATTGTGTTCCATGTTCACTAACAATCATGGCTTTTGGTGCAATAGTAAATGGGCCCTACAATTGGTATCAGAGCTTGGTTTTGGCCTGGTCATGGGTTCAAATCTCCCTGGTGCCTTCCTAACCCACATAAGCACCTGGTATGCACTTCAAGGGGGAGATTTTTGGGTGATGCAATGCACTCCCCTACCCATAGGTGGTTAATTATGTGGTGTTCCATGTTCACTAACAGTCATGGATTTTGGTGCAATGGCAAATGGGCCCTACACTAATAGTCCTTTGTAAGCATTTAAAAGGGTAGGCCTTTCACAAGGTAGATCATGAGAATGATCAAACTATGTAACCTTAACATGTGAACTTTATTGCTATAGTAGTGAAAAATTGTGGGTGTCATCCCCACCCTAGTTTTACCTTCTCATTGGAGGGTTTCTAGGTAATCATATCTTGTGTCAAGTGTTTATGTGAATGCATTTACTTTACATGATATTTCAATATGTTAATGCATGCATTATTTTAAAATTAAAAGTTTTATTGGTTAAAGATTAGTACTTCTGATTCACCCCCCCTCCTCAAAAGTATACATTTCCCATTTGTATTTCCAACAATTGGTATCAGAGCTGAGTTCTCATCAAGAGAAGCCTTACAACATGGAGAAAAGATCTTGAAATTGAGGTTTACAAGTTGGGAAAGACCATTGAAAATCAGGAGATTAAGATACATCTCTTACTACAACAATTGAATGAAGCCAAAGATGCCTTAAGAAGTTCACTAAAGAGAAGGAAAAAGATTGCTATGGTAGAAAATGACACACAATACAAAGAGATTGACACAAAAAAGTTATTTGTAGATGGTAACTCTTGTGAATTCAATGCAACAATTGAGAATCTCATGGAAAATAATAGAACAAAAGCTGAGGAAATCAAAAATCTCATGTTGGAACAAGAATCACAAGCCATACTGCTACCTGAGGTGACTGAAGAAAAGAAGAAAGTTATAGAAGATAAGGCCATGATTGAAGAAGACAAAAGAGTTTTGGCAAATAGATTGGAAGAAAAGACAATAGAGCTATCCAAGATCTCAAACATTTACTCAGACACCCTAATGATGAATGCTCATCATGAGTTGAATATCAAGGACATTGAAATCACAACATTAAAGTTGTAGAATGAACAACTGTAGAATGATCTAAAAAGAGAAAAGGAGTTTGCTAAAAGTTTCAACAAGCTAAATGAAGCCATCAAGTACATTGAGCAACAACTAAAATCTCCTAGATCTAGTAAAGACACATCAGGATTGGGCTACATAAGCATTGAAGAAGGAGAATCATCCAAAGCTACTAAGGAAAGAAATAATAAAGGTAAGAACTCTAAACCTACTTGTCATCATTATGGTAAGAAAGGACATATAGCCAATGTTTGCAAGAACAAGAATACTTGTGAGAATGCTAAGTCCAAGAATATGACTCATTGTCACAAGTGTAACAAACAAGGTCATCATGCACATAAATGCAGAACCAAAACCATCCATGCACCAAAATTTGAAGTATAATGCTACAACTATCAAAATTTTGGATACAGAGCCTTTGAATGTAGATCCAAGTCTAGATGGTAATAAAAAAAGTCAACAAAGGGAAGAAGCTATGAAAACTCCTATAATTGGGATTACAATACAAGAGATAGTTTTCATTATTCTCAAGAATATGGACATATCCCTGAGAATTGCATAAGAACACACTTCAATGGTAACTATAGCAGATGGTTGAGTCAAAATACATGCTTTAGTTGTTTGAAGATTGGTCATATCAACAAGCACTACCCAACAAGGAAAAAGGCACCCAACTCAGAGTTCAACAAAGTAAAAGGTAAGGTGGTTGTTAAACAGACAAGAGGAGATATGAAAAAAACATGGAAGAAGAAAGAGGGATGCAACACATCAAATGAAGGGATCACTTCACCTGATAGGTCAAGTGGTCACATCTCATCAAACTAAGCAAAAGGAGCTATGTGGGACTAATATTTAAATTTGTTTTATCATACATCAGTTCCAAAAGAAGTTAGTACTAAAAAAGATGTATTATCATGAAGAAAGATGCAAGATAATAAGGAAAATCCAAGGTCAAATCTTTAAGTTTTCATCTTCCTTCCAAGTGTGAAAAGTCCTCTTCAATTGTCGAGTAAAATCCTAGTGTGTGCCGAGTTGTCAACCAAAGTCAGTGGAAGTCGAGTTAGTAGTAGCTACCAAGTGAGGGAAATTTCTATTGATTCTAAGTAAGGGTAATTCTTAAGGTTTCCAAATGATGGTAAAATCAATGGATGCCAAGTGAAATAGAAATTGAATTAGAGCCAAGTTTACAGTTGTACATGTACCATGCAATAAATGCTATATTTTAAAAGGGTATAAGTGAAAATTTCACATTTTTTTGTTGTTACAAACATAGAGCAAGAGTGAACAAAGCAAAGAAGTGATTGATAAGAAAGAGAAAAGCATTTGCATAAGTCATAGTGAAGATCAAGCATTAATTCATTGATTTTAAAGGTATTCTTCATCTATTGAGCTATGCAATTTCATATTTGTTAAACCCTAGCTTACATAATGGCCTTGAGTTCTAAGAATGTAAATGAAAAGGAACAATTTTAAGTTCAATTAGTTAGCAAAAAAGTAAAACAACAAGATTTTAGGGCCATACTAGAATTTACATACAAGAATAACCTAGCAAGCACGTTATCTATCATTCCTCCTAAGGTTGTCATGGTTCAAGATGCAAGGAAGTGTTATAACTACAAGGTAGGAGGGATTGGAGATATGGAAATTAGACAAGCATATGATAGATTATGCAAAAATGGATTGTTGAAGGAGGAATTCAAAATTATAGAGAGGAAGGGCTTAACCCGTGCCCTAGATTTCCAAACAGTTTTCAAAATTGAATGGATTAAAATTGTTCTAAGTAGAATACATGATGGTCATCTATGGCTAGAAGGAGGGCCTATCAAAATTTCAAAGAGGATTATATATAGGGTTACTGGATACCCAACCCTAGATCAGCCTTAAACATTGAGGAGTGATTCAAAGGAGGTGATTGAGTGAAATATAGGAGGTAAGTGGAACAAGTGTGGGATGACCATTGATACTATCACATATCCACTTCTTGACTTTCCTGCTAGATTCATATCACATAAATTCTATCAATCAAGTAGATTGAATAGTGTTCCTTGTATAGCAATTGATGTAGGCTACAAGATAGTCAAGAAAGATCATACCTATGATCTTGCAAAACTCCAAATGCAACAAATAATTGAAAACCTAGGAGCAATAAGGAAATCTAAAAGTGCTCAATGTAAGTTTGGCTCAATACTAATTTGTATATTTTTATATGTTCAAAATGAGTTCCCATCTTTTGGTAGAGTAGGATGGAAGACCAATAGGTTATTTATTGTGCAAATAAATGAGTATATTGAGAAAATGGGAGAGAATTTTGAGTCAGTAATGACTAGTTATTTTGAAGATTTCAAGCAGACCATGAAATAGAGGTTGAGAATTCTTGTTTCCCTAGTAGAGAAATATTACAATGATATTTTATTTTTAGTAGATATTGACTACACCTTCATCTAGGCTATAGTACCTAGATTTATATGGTTAAGGCCTCTAGGATATGAAATTAATATTGATGAAGCTTCAACCACTATCACTACACTTCTTGCTAAAGAAGTTGACAAGACTGCCAAAAAAAATTTGTATCTATGATGTTGTGAAATATAAAATTGAGATGGAGTTAAAAACAACCTTAACTTTGAACAAGAAGAATAAAATGGTGAAGAAACTAAAAGCTAAGTTTGGGGAACGTGTAGAAGGTAATGATGGAGAAGATGATGAAGAAGAAGAAGAGGAAGAAGAGGTATAAGGTCAAGAACCTCTTTCTTTGACCAAAGGTATGGGTGAGGATTAGGAAGAAGAAGGTGACAAGGGAGAAGATGCTGAGGAAGAACCAGCCAAACCACAACCCAAGAAGTGAAAAGAAAAGACATAGCTAGTTGCACAACCTAAGGCAAAGAAGATTCCAAAGCCTAGTGCAACAAAGCTTGTAGCTCCAGCAACCAGAGTCACTACAAGGGAAACTACTCAAAAGGCCAAGGAGTAGGCCAAAGAGAAAATTGAGCTACTACACAAACTGGTATTGAGTAGAAGAAAACCAAAAGAAAATATGTAGCACAATTAGAGTCAGATGATGAAAAGATAGAATTAGAGGACACAAGCCAATTCAAACTGGTAAGTCATGCTCCCAAATCTGATCTTGAAAACATTTGTGATAATGTTAAAAAAATTGAATTTGGTAAACTAAGTAGAGAGGATCAAAACATGATTGAAGAATTTGTATATGCCATGATGGAAAAATTCAAGAATGCCCCTCTTGAATTTGATAACACAATGCCCAATGACTTGTATACTATTGTTGAGAATAAATGGCACTATTGCCTAAACATGGAGAAAAAAATTAGAGAGTCCACATTAGCACAAGTCATGTTAGAATTGTCAAAAGGACAAATAACTAAGGCTAATAAGAAATATGGTAGCAAATTTGCACCAAAATACAAGGCATTCAACATTTTATAGAATAAAATTGAGGATGTTGTGAAGAAGTCCACACAAATGTGGAGGCTAATATATGGATTGAAAATTGTAAAGGAAGGAGAAGCAAATCCCTTTGAGGGAAGGAATAATGAGGAAGAAGGTGAAGAAAAGGAGGAATAAATAGAAAAAGAGAAAGAAGATACTACTGTGGAGGAGACACAACAAAATAAAGATGAGGTGGCAATAGCTAAGGAGCAACAAGCATAACAGAATGTGGAAGATTCACAATTGCTAGCCATGAGCCCTCCACATGACACAAATACAACTACAAAGACCATAACACTAAAAGATGTTCTAGATAAATCATCTCAAAACATTAATCCATTAACTACAAAGGATTTGAAAAAGATACTTGACCAATCCACATTACAAGAAAGGCTATGTGAAAATCCTATATTGGTTTATCTGGATGAACTAAAAAAGGCAGTAGCAGACATAAAAAGGGAAAAGGTGAGCACACAAGAACCACCTACTACTATCCCTATAGCTACTAGTGTTCAACCATTAATACAAACAAAAGATAAATCTTCAAAGGTTGACATTGCTACAAAAGTTGATGAAGTTCAGACTGCAAAAGTAAAGGAGCCAACAGCAGAACAAGTAGGATAGATAAATGTTTCTATTCCTACTACACAAACCCTAGGTGCACCTCAATTGATCATAATTGATCAAGGTAGATCTGATGAAGGGAAGGACATACCCAAGGAGAAGGAGCAAGAAGCCATATAGACATTGGTAAACTTATCAACATCTGGCACTCCTACTAAAGTCATTTAGAGGTCGAGCATTGATCCAATACCATTGCAAATTTTAGCACCAGGCTCCAGCTCAACAAAGGTTGCTAAGGTATTTCACTATGGTGATGCACTATTAGATGAAGACATAGTGATACCCAAATATTATTATGAAAAAATAACCTTAGAATAGATTAATATCATGCAAGAAGCATTGGAAAGAAAGAAGAATCAAGAGATATTCAAGAAAGAGTATAAGAAAAGGCAAGAACTTTAGGAGATCAAAGACATCTTTTTAGATCCTTTTAGCTTGCAAACACCTAATGAATCAAAGCCTATATTAGAAAAATTATCAAAAATTGTTGAACAAGTGACAAATGAAGACCAAGAAACCAATGTTAAACTCATGGAATGGTTTGAAAAGAAATTTCAAGGAAAAGTCAATGAGAAGATATCTAATGAGATAGCACTATCACAAGTTGAGTTGGCTAAGAAAATTGAAAAAGTGAAGAAAGTACTTGAGAACATATTCTCATTGTACACAAAATTGTGTGATCCCACACTCTTCACACAAGAAATGAGCCACAAAATTTTGATTCTAGAAAGAAACTTGAAGATTTCAAGTATGCAACTACCCCAAAATCTAGCTCAAAGTGAGAAGCACTTTCATTTAGTGCTTCATACAGAAAATCAACTAGTTGTGTTAATAGTAGAAGAGGCTAGTATAAGAGACAAGTTGATTAATATACAATCCTCCCCTCCTCAATATGGAAATACTCCAAAAAAAACTAGCACATGTAGAAAGAGTGTTAAAGAAAGATCCCAAAATTTCAACATTGGATGGACTAGTTCATCTTGCAGCAAAAATAACCATCCAGACCAAGTCCTCAGAAGTTGCATTAGACAACTAGGATGTTTCTTTAAATATCATAATGGAAGTCCACAAGAACATTTTGGACAAATTCACAATCAGTGTATAGACCCTTTGACATCAGTGTCAAAAAGGGGGAGATATTAACAGATAAAAGGGGAGAAGTATATGAAAGGAGGAGATAATAAAGAGCAAGATAACCCAAAAAAGGGGGTAGATCAAGCAAAGGGGAAGCAACCAGCCAAGGAAAAAATAGAGTATATCAGATAGAGAAATAGAGTGTCAAAATTTTTGAAGATAATAAAGAGTATCAACATGAAGCAAATCTACCTAGAGACAAGAATAAATTTTGGATACATAATGGGCACATTAACTCAGGGGGAGTTACACTAACTTTTGAGAAAAATTTTGAGGTATATGATTCTATTATAGAATTTTGAAAATTTTGAAGTTTTGTACATATGCTGAATTGTATGTATATTATACTCAAGGAAATTAGATTTTTTATTTATAGTTAAGTGTTTTTTCCACTCATGTCAAAGGGAGAGATTGTTGATCTTAGATTGGTTTTGAAAATTGAGTGCCAACACACTTAAGATTTTTACTAAGTTCATGTTGAACCAGTAACATATGCCAAGTATAACATGTACAGATGCTGAGTTGCAATTCAAGTGCTGAGTGAATAGTTGATGCCAAACAAGTTCAAGTGCCAAGCAAGACAGAATTATAGTAAGTGTCAAGCATCATTATTATCAAGTGTTGAGTAACATAGAATGGACCTAGTCATTTGTGATGGCACAAATAACTATGTAAATCATTTTTGAGCTGACTTATAGATATATCTTGAAGCTTTGAAGATAAGATTAAATCTTTTTGGATTCCCTACGTGATCAACATGCAACCAATTAAGAAAACAGAGGGAATTAAGTAGGAAAATGAATGAATCTTAGTCATAGATTCATACCTAACCCTAAGTGACCAAAGTATTTTTAAAGGGAGATGAAGCCCCATAATTCAGTATGTGGAAATGAATGTATGTGAGAAAGTGATGTGAGTGAAGAATTGAAGTGAAAAGGGTTAAATTAATTAGAAAGTATACAAGGTGACTTAGAAGTGTGGAAGAATTGCAAAATCAGTTTGCAAAATAGAGGAGAAGCTATATGACATTGATCTAACAGATCAAGAGGATCAAGATGGATAGAATTGTGATCTAAAATTAGCAAGCCAAAGTTGTAAGTGTATCAAATCAAACATTCTATTGTTACTTTCTAACAACTATATCAGCAGGGTGAAATCCTTTGGACTAAGGTTGATTTAATAGTCATTGTAAAATTCTGTAATAGGGTGACATTCCAAGTGAGTGTTCTAAAGTCCTTTAGCTAGGAAAACTTTTAATAGGATGTTAAAATCCTTTAACAGGGTGGGATCTAATAGTCCTTTGTAAGCCTTTAAAAGGGCAGGCCTTTCATAGGGTAGATCATGAGAATGGTCAAACTATGTAACCTTAACACATTAACTTTATTACTACAATAGTGAAGAATTTTGGGTGTCATCCACACCCTAGTTTTACCTTCTCATTAGAGGGTTTCTGGGTAATCATATCTTGTGTCAAGTTTTTATGTGAATATATTTACTTTACATGCTATTTCAATATGTTAATGCATGCATAGTTTTAAAGTTAAAAGTTTTATTGGTTAAAGATTAGTACTTATAATTCACCCCACCTCTCATAAATATACATTTCCCATTTGTATTTCCAACAGTGGCTGAACTTTTTCTAAGAGTACACTTCTTTGATACCAATTATTGGAAATTTAATAGGGAAAGTAACATAATGAGGGCAGGGGTTGGGGGGGGTGTTTGTGAATTATGATCTATAGAACTTCAATAATTCAAATATGAACCATATTTGATATCTTCACATAAACCCTTATCAAACCTTATCCTTATATTAATGTAATCATGTTGTTAGCTCCTAATTTAATAGTTTTTCAATAGCAAATGACTAAATTAGAATGAATCTAAGGGAATCTAACTCCTATGATGAATGGACATGAATAGAATTGGGGCCAACTATAAGGTTTAACTCCTTCTTTGGGATCTACAAGACCTAGGTAGGTAAACCTTAGATTTGTTCATGTGTTACTAGTTGCCAAAACATACACCTGAATTTGGATAAAGTAGATTGAAACCCTGATTATTCTATTTCTTATGAAAATGAAATAGATATGAAATAGGTAATGACATAACCTATGAGATTGAAAAACTAAGTGCAAGTATCCTTTAAGCTCTACAACTTGAAAGGGAAAATATAATGATTAATTGATTTAAAATCAGCATACCCACATGTGCCAAAATCATCACTAAATGGCTTCCAAACATATGCAATGATGAAATACCACTGTCAGACACATTCCTACCAAATATGGAGACAAACCATTTAATTTTTTATCTAGAAACTAAAAATAACCCTCCAACGTAAAAACGAGACAATTTGCTTGAGAATGCTCCAGTTTTGCAAAACTGCCAATAAATTTTACTAGTAAAGACCTGCACACAAATAAATTGCACAAATGGATACCTTGTCTTCTATCTCCCCTTTCCAATGATATATGATACTTATATATCTGGATAAAAATGATACCCTAGGTGCCCATCTAAAGTTTCAGGCTTTGGGGATGAACATGGTCTTTGAAATATCAACAATATTTAATTTTACCATATAGTTTCAAATTTATGTTAACCACCTATTTAAACTTTCTCAATTTCCAAATATGTGCACTCAAACTTATGGACATGTATTTTAATTAAATTAAAACTTTTCAAACAACCTTACTCCTCTAATCTTATTCAAACCAAAGTTGACTCCATCTAGGTGCCATGTGGCAAGCTATGATTGGCTCAAATTTTCCACCTCATCTCCATGTGAGTCCCATGTGCCACTTGTCACCATTTCACAACTTTGTAAACCCTAGCATCTACTCAACATAAATTGTTGGGATGTCATGTTAAGGACATATCTCCACTTCTCGTCCTTCCATCTTTACCACGTGCAAACTACTAAGATGTCATGTTAAGCACTTATCTTCACTTCTCCACCTATTTTACAAACCATGAGAAAATTTCCAAGACTTCATGATCAGGCTTATCTCCACTTCAACAATTCTCCACTTTTTTCACTAATCAAGAACAAATCATTGTGATGTCATGATCACGCTTCATCTCCACTTCTCCACTTTATTTCTTAACTACATGGCTAGCATGACAAAGTTGCAACCTGGGCCGACCTCAATTTATGTGCCATGTAGAAGATCCTCATTTGTCCAACCTATACACCATGTCATCTTCATGGTTTATGTGTCCTGTCAAATTTTTTAACAAAGCCCACCCAGGTCGCCATCTGAGCTCCACATGTGCCTGGACATTTGTATCTAAAAGCATTAAGCTTTTGACACTACAGTTAGTTCCATTTGCACATATAAGGTGCTAGGTGACTCCCACACAAATAATATGGTAGAAAAATACTAATTTTTTCTCTAACTTAAAACTAGGGTATCCTTGTTCACCATGCCAACTATGCATCTATATCTGGACTCTAATTCATAGATTCCCCATAGAGCATGAATATAAGACATTGTGAAGGCTAATGGGTAGCATAATGGTGTAGGAGCACCCCATCAAAACTAAGTGGTCTTAAGGTCTTCTAGGCCTTCTCAATCCTTGATTCTAGCATATTGGATAATTAGGCTCTTTCTTGCATATTGATCCTATTTGTGTGATCCTTGAACAACCTTTGGTGTTGATATAAACTAGTTTTTTCATGAGATCACAAGGATCTAATAGTCTCCTAGGGTCATGTTAAAGGTCTTAGGAAGTGTTAGAGTCTTTTAAAAGTCATGGTAGAGTCATAAAATCAAAATAAGTTTCATAACTATGACAATAATGCAACATTAACATTATATTAATAAATTTTTTATTGTAAAAGTTCCCTCCAATGGTCACAACCTTCAAATTTTTGTTGGACCAGTTGGAGGAAGGCCTTCATAAGCCCTTATAGGTAGGTGGAAGACATATGATGTAATATTTTTCTTTTGGATCAATGAAAACTACTATTTTTCCTGCAAAAACATTATTTCTCTGCTTATTGTATGGGTTGTACAGACTTGGTGGATTGGAGGATTAGGTATTATTGAAGTGTGAAGAGTTAGATTTCAAATGAGCCTACTCTAAGCCTTTGAATCACCAGGAGGTTGGAGTTATAAGGCTTTTTGTAAAAATTGGTTACAAACCCTAGCCACCTAGGGTTTTAACTTGAAATGGCAATATCTCCCATTCCCATTAGTGAAAAAATCTGATTTTTAGGGAAATGGGAGATTAGCAAGTGTAATATATGATTTTGGAGGTTTTAGGGTAGGGACAGATGGTGGCCATACAATACAAGCAAGAATGTGTTGGCATTTCTACGTGACAACTCTACTAAACAATACAATTTGCTAAAATACACACCTTGGGGGTTGAGCCAAGTTTTGAAACTTTGGAATCCTTCCATGTATGAACCAATCCAACTATTCCTTGTGTTGATTTTGGACTTCCCTTCTTATTTCTAGTAGTTCCTTTGTAAATCAGCCCTAGTAGGGGCAATTAGATCTATGGTGAATTGCTATTTTAGAAGGTTAAAATGTGGAGTTGGAACCTACCTTCTTGGGAGTGTATTAAACTCAATAAAGGGTGCTAGGAACTATGATTTTTTCTTACAGTATTTTGGAAATTTTTTCATTTGAGGCACAATTTGGTTTTAGGAGGGCTACTAGGCCTTTACTGCATTATTAGGATAGAATAATGAAAGTAAGTCTAATATATTTGATGGGTAGTGATCCCTTGGATTTTGAGCATGAGTTTAACCCCCTAGCATGTTGATAGACTTAAAGTGTGTGAATACAACATTTGAGTGTGAAAAGCTGAGTCTTGCCAACCTTGAGTTACATGGATTAACAATGGTTCTTTAGTGATATTCTTATTCAAAGGTGCAAAATTTGGGAGTGTTTTCTAGTCAATTTGGATTAGTGTCAACATAAACTAGAGTTGTTTTTATTAACCGCTTACCTCTACATCACATCGGCTCAAAACCATGATGTTGCAGGCATGTTGAAGTCCCATCTATGATACTATCTTTATAAGACATGTGAACAGTGGTTTGGGGAGTCCATTCAAGTTTCCTAATTAGTATTCATAACTTCTTATCTATGATCCAACCACTTCTCCTTTTCTTGAAAACCAAAACAATCGATCCTTTTGACATCTTGTGTTTTGTATAAGTGAAATCCCTACTTAAGATGTTCATATTGGACCTCATAGTGGGTGACTCCTATCTTAACTTATATTTTCTCCATGTATGAGCATAATGGGAAATGTTTTTAAGAAACATAAGCTCTTAATATAGTAAAAGTGCTATGTAAATGAAAAAAATTATTCTAGTAGTGTGAAGTCTTTTCTTTCAATGCTTGAAAGACAACATCCCACACATTTTTACTACCCATCCAACTTGGGATTTCTATCTTGTATTTTTCCATCACATCATAATCTGAGTGTGATCCCACATTGAAACTTAGGATTTTAGATACATCCCAAACTCCTTTTGCATGCAACAATGGTGTCGTGCTAAGGTTGACGAAGTCACATCAGACTGTTTGTAAAATCTACCCTTTTTCATGCAAATATGTGCTTCTCCTTTGACTCAAATGTAATCATCCTATTTTGACACCATTATTTAGTTCACATTAACTTTTATAATGTAGAAATCTCTATAAAATAATAGTACTTTGATCTACATTTTCTTTTATGGAACTATGTTTCCCTTATTTAAATGCATGCTTCTCATTGAGATTCTTCTTATTTCACTTGTGAGCATAATACCTCATGCATTTCTCAATCATCAAATGATAAAGGACATCATTAAATTTCATATCCCTTGGTTGCAATGATACTAATTTCTCTATATCATATATGGCACAAACCATTTATTTACTTATGAAACAATACTATTGACTGAGAAACCACATGTATAAAATTCCATATAGATACAAAGGAGTTGAGTCAATATATTACTTCACTCACCCTAATCAACTTACACCCTCCTTTGGCACCTTTTGCTAATGTTTTTCAAAGCTTCAAAAAATGCCACTATACATATTATATCATGTCAATCTGAGGCATTTAGTCAGGTCTCAAAGTGGGTCTGACTAAAAAGAAAATTCAAACTCAAATACTTGAATTATCCAATTGAACCAATAAAATTTTCATATTAATTATATTGATAATTTTTCAGTTGAACCTTTAAAACTCTTTTTAACCTTTCCTACAAATTGCAACTTTCATGTTGGGAGGCCTTTGAGCTAGCTTTAAAACTAACAGAATCCAAAAATCAGGCCCTAAAACCTTATATTCATGCTCTTTGTCATTCAAATCACTATTTTGAAAATTTATGCCTCATGAAGAAAAATAGGTCAAAGGATATTGACTATCAAAGTTTCATACTTCAAACTACTTGCAAAGAAACATGTTAGAAAACAATAAAGCGTGTTTAGTTTTGGCTTTGAAAATAGGTCAAATAGACACTTGAGGGCTTGAGAATTGGGGTTTTAGTTTACTATTTTTAGGAGAGAATAAATCTATGATTTGGTCTTATGATGATTAACTAGGAGAATTTGGCAAGTGTTCAAATTTGGGTACTCATAATTGCAAAATTGTGAACACTAGCAGAAAAAATGTTTTTCACAAACGGAATGGACCTAGGAAACTGTACAAATGGATTCATCAATACTTGAAAATTGGAATACTTAAAGTATTTTTAGAGTATAACACAATGGTATAATCCATTTTGTCTCATCTATCATGGATTCAAAGTTATGACATCTCGAATAGGGCTACCAATCAATTTGCACTTTTAGACACTAGTAAAAACTTTCCAAATTGCATTCTGAATCACCTTTGAAAACTAGTCAAATAGATTTGTCATAGGCTCAAATCTGAAAAATAAAAATTTTATGACATCTAGAATGCAATACAAAAATAAATTTTTCAATAGGGTCAATTGGGTCAAAGTTATAATTGGTCAAACAGGGCTACCTAGAATTCTGAACAATATGCATCAGCATGACAACAGTAAACAACCAACTTTGAGGGATTCAAAAACTGATCAAAACATATCAAAATGACTTGAAATATTAAAAATAGGTTATATTATATTCATAATAGAAATTCTTAAAGTGGTGAGTCATGAAACTATACTGAGTGCAAGATATTCAATTTCAAACTTTACCCTAAAACACTTGTTAAATCAATACCTGATCTTTTGGTTTTCACTTGAATGTTGATAACATATCTTCTCTCTCCAATTTATTTATCACCTTTTTTATCTAATAGTTCACTAACTCTATAATTAATTTCTCATTCACCTCTTCCCTTAAGACTTTTATTCATGATTAACTTTGTATCCAAAACTAATAGTAAGCAAAAATTCTCTCTTAGAATTAGGGTTTGAATCCTTCCTTTATAATCATCTTAAGATGTTTCTAGATCAAAAATAATGACCCATAATTATCCCTTTTTCCTCTTTTTCTTTTTAACTTTTGATTAGCTAAACACATTACATAGGGATCAATGATCCATAATGACATGCATGATTACCTCCTTAACCAACTCCTCTATCATAGAATCATAATTACAACAAAGAAAAAAATAGTTTACCTCAAAGCTTTTCTTATTCCAAATAATTATGAAATTTTTTTCTTCAATACCTTTCTAATGCTTGACCTTAACTGTTCTTCCTTGTTGATCCTCGGCTCATACTAAGATTTTTTGGAAGTATGAATGATGATGCTACTTCTATGGAGGAGTATTGTAGAAATATGATTAGATCATTATCATGATGATATGTTACATTCATGATGGTTTTTGTCATTGATGTCAGCATAGAAGTATTTTGTGGTACCTGACATACGAAAAATGGTAAAGATCAAGTTGGTACAGATAGCTAGTTGAGAATTTTCACTAAGTGATCTTAAAGGGATATTATAGTAAGTGTCTAGTATATGTAGCTAACATTGGAAGCATAAGATATTATGTCTGGAAGAAGTTATGCAAGTTTCAGTGAAGATTATTAACTGAGATAGAGTTTATAGAAGCATGTTCTGGTAAACTTGTTATAGTTCTTAGTAGATTTGTTATTTTGAGAATCCAAAGCTAGATATGTGTAGAAGACATTTTGTAGATGATATAGCTAAGCTCACTTGTCATAATGTTACACAAATGAAAAGTTATTCAAGTTACAAGGTGAAATATTAATGTTATTTTTAATTGTAATGTGTTCTTAATGAGGTCCTATAATAATTAATTAAGAAGGTGTAATAGCCAACTTGGGGAATTTTTTATGGATTCAATATAAAGGAAGGACATTTTCTTTTATCATGTATGTGATGTATGAATGATTACAAGAAGCAAGAAAAGAAAAATGTGAAGATAAGAAGAGTAGAGTGAAGGTGAAGAAAAATTCACTATCAAGGTTTTATTATGAGATCTAAAGTTTGATTCTTGGATCTGAGGTTCATGACCTAGTCTTCAAGTTCTAATAGTGATTGGTCCAATTGACAAGATAGAGGAAAGAAGTTAAAGTATAGTACAAAAAATTATTCTACAAGGAATAGTTGAAAGATCAGTTGGACAGTGAGTTCAGTGATCTTGCCCCAGAAGCTATTTGGATAGTGGATTTTTTTATCTTTCACAACTCCTAATAGGGTTGGCACAACTACTAATAGGGTTGGAATCTCCTAAAAAGGATTCAAAGTCTCCTAATAGGGACTCATGTGTAATTAATGTTGTAATAGACTCCTAATAAGGTCCATCCTCTAACAAGAAATATTTATATTATCACATCATGTTATGGGCATCATTCCCACTAGGGTTTTCCCTTTGATCAAGGGTTTCCCTAGTTAACATATCTAGTGTAATTGTGTACATGCATCTTTGTATGGTTGATGTTTACTTTGATTGAATGTTTAAGATTATTTAAGATTGATAATTATTGGATAATTGATTCACCCTCCAACACCCCCCCCTCTTAGTTATATTGGTGGACTATTATTTCTAACAATTGGTATCAAAGAATTAGGTCCTTGAAGATAAATTTTAGCAACTTTGGGAGATCCATGGAAAACATATTTAGAAAAAATAGTCTGAAGTTTGATGGAACAAATTATGATACTTGGAAGGAAAAATGAAGACACATGTATTATGTATAGGTCCAAGATATTGGATCTTGACAAAATTAGAAAAGACAATCATTGCTAAGAATGATTTGGAATCTTGTACCAAGGAAGAAAGGGAACTTTTCATATGTGACATGAGAGCTAGAGAAGCACTATTGTCTACACTTCCTGAAATTGAGTAAAACCAAGTAAGATCACTTAATACTTCTCATGAGATTTGGAATGCTTTGGAAAATAGTTTTGAAGGTGATGGACATTCTAAGAAATTGAGGTTACAAAGATGTATTTGTGCATTTCAAAATGCTAAAATGATGGAAGATAAATCTATAAGAAAATATGTAGCTAGGATATCAAAAATTACTACAGGTATCATATCTCAAGGAGGAACCAAGGAAGATGATGAGGTGATCTGGAAGATATTGAAGAGCTTAACACCACCATCTAAGAAAGAAGTTCAAATGATACAATTTTTTTCTCTTGTACCAAAGATTTCACAAAGGAAACATTACTTGAGAGACTTGGAGCAGTTGTGAATGAGCTTAGATAGTCTAGAGAATTGACTAGAATAGAAACAAATTTTAGTGCCCTAAATATTCGACCTAACCTATTGAGGAGCACAAGTGCTAGAGGAGACTTTGCTAACATTATAAAATCTAATGAGGATAGAAATATAGAAGAAGGAGTAGCCCTTCTAGTAAGAAGAGAAAAGGATGATAAGAAAATTTTTAAATGTTGGACTTGTAATGAGTTTGGTCATTATGCATCTGAGTGTCCTAAAAGAGAGAAAAATTATTCCAAACCTAGAAGAGATAGAGAGTGGTTTTATGAAAATGAAGAAGATGATTATGATGAATAATTAGTAATTAATAATGATGATGAAATAGAATTTGTAGCTATTAAAGAAGAAAGTCTAGAGAAGATGGCTTTGGTATCACAGGTTGAGAGAAATCTGACTAGATAATTGATAATGGTTTTTCACATCATATGACTAGTGATATGAACAAGTTTGTTGACGTCAAAAGTCATGATGGAGACATTATCAGAGTTGGAAACAATGCAAATTTCCATGTTAAAGTTATTGGATCTATAACTATTGATGGTAAGACTAACACTGATGATGTATATTTTGTTGATGGTTTGAAACACAATCTTCTGAGTGTTGGATAACTAGTGGACAAAGGTTATTAGTTATAGTTCATAGAGAAAACATGCATGATTAGAGAGAAACATGGAAAGGTAATTAGAATAGGAAATAGATCAAGAGGTAATGTATTTTAGTTGAATCCAATTGAAATGACATGCTTGTTTGCTAAGGTAGAGGACAATGGGTTATGGCATAAGAGATTTTTTCATATAAACTTTGACAGTATTGTGAAAACTAGTAGTATGGTTGTAGTTAGAGATTTTTCCTAAAATTATTAATCCCACTAACACAATTTTTAAGGAGTGTGCATTGGCAATGCATACTAGAACTTCTTTTCCCAACAAGAAGTTTACTACTACAGAAAAGTTGGAGATTGTACATATAGATCTTAGTGGTTCTACAAAGACTATAGGATTCTATGGTGAACGGTATTTCATGATTTTAGTTGATGACTTTTCTATAATGATGTGGGATGCATTTCTTAAATAAAAATCTAAGACATTTGATAAGTTCAAGATATTCAAGAATTTGAGTTGAGAATGAATCAAGTATGAACATTAAATGTTTAAGATTAGATAGAGGAGGATAATTTACTTGAAATTAGTTTAGCATCTTTTGTGAAGCTAATGGAATCAAAAGACATATATTAGCTCTAAGAACCCCCGAAGAAAATGACATTGTAGAGAGAAGAAACAGATTAGTAACATAAGTAGTAATAGCTATGTTAGCTAAGGATGATGTATCTAAGATGTTTTGGAGAGAAGATGCAAATAAAAAAATCTACGCTATGAATAGAGTACAAGTTAGGAAAGACACAAAAAAGACCCCTTATGAACTATGGTTTGGTCACTTACCTACGGTTAAGTATTTCAAAAAATTTGGTAGTAAATGTTATATCAAAAGAGATGATGATATTGGTAAATTTGATGCTAGAAGTGATGAAGGTATATTTCTTGGTTATTCATTGAAAAGTAGACCTTATAGATGTTATAATCTAAGAGCCAAGACCATTGTGGAAAGTACAAATATAAGAGTTGATGAAAAAATCAAGATATAAGAAAGAGTGGTTGATTACAATTCTAATGATGAGAATGTTATTACTAAACCAAGGAATGATGAAGTATTCTTTGAGACTAACAATGATTTGTAGAATGAAAGGGAGGAAAGGTATGAACAAAGCTCAGAATCTTCAACAAAGCTAAGGGTTGATATAAGAACTCCTACTTCTAGTAAGAATATGAAAATCATCCACCAGAGCAGATCATTGTAAGTCATCCACCAGAGCAGATCATTGTAAGTAGAGATAAAGGTGTGATGACAAGAAGAAAAATTAATGAACTATGTCTAATATCTCAAGTTGAACCAAAGAATGCAGATGAAGCATGTAACGATGACCTATGGAAGAAATCTATGAAAGAGGAATTGGATCAAATAGTGAAGAATGAGACATAGGAATTGGTCCCCAAACTAGCAAACAAGAATGTGATAGGAACAAAATGGGTGTTTAAGAAGAAGATGAAGTTGTAAGAAAAAAAGAAAGATTGGTATGTAAAGGTTACTCACAACAAGAAGGAATAGACTATGACAAAAACTATTGTGGAAAGAATAGAAGAAATAAGGTTATTCTTTGCCTATGTAGTGCATACAAAATTCAAAGTGTATCAAATGGATGTCAAATCAATATTTCTAAATGGAGAACTTGAAGAAGAAGTATACATAAAATATCCTAAAGATTTTCCTTTAATAGATGACAAGGACATAGTATGCAGATTTGAGAAATCATTGTATGGCTTGGAGCAAGCACCTAGAACTTGGTATGCAAGGTTGGACAAGCATTTAATAAAGCTTGGATTTAGCAAAGGAATGGTAGATAGTAACCTATACTAGATAGAAATAGATGATGGATTGATAATTTTGCTAATATTTGTTGATGATATCATATTTGGAGGAAATTATGATGAAAGTGACAAGTTTGTAGAAGAAATGAAGAAGGAATTTGAAATGAGCATGATAGGAGAAATAAAATATTTCCTTCAATTATAGATTGTGCAACACAAAGAAGAAATCTTTATTTCTAAAACTAAGCATTTGAAAGATCTACTGAAAATGTTTGGTTTGGAAACATGTAAACTAGTTAGAATGTTGAGATCATGGGTGTTGCATACATTACATAATATTATTTTATTTTATTATGTAACGTTACACCTAGATGGACATGTAACATGTAAAGATTCCCATGGGATATAATTGATGAGTTGTATTGTAACATTATGATAATATTTCATGTAATTATTTAATATTGGGAAAAAGAATTAAAATGTCAATATTAAATGTGGAGTTAAGGGGTTAGGTAGCACACAATTTTAGCACATGGTTTATGTAATACTACTTGGTGGTGTTGTCGGACTTGCTACTATATAAGAAACCCTAAGGGTAGTTGTTGTGTGAGAAGATAGAAGGAAAAAAGGAAAGAGTCGAGTGGGACAAGGCTTGATAGGTTAGCCAAGGGAGCATTTGTAAAGGTTGGAAGCATGGCATGGGATGTGTGGATTAATGCTTGTTCACATGGATTGCTTGGTTGTGGATATGGCATTAAAGGCTTCCATGAATGTATTGCAATGGTATTTTTGCTGAATAATACATGGTGATGGATGCTTTTGGTGGTTGGGTTTTTCCCTCAACAAGGGTTTGCCAGGGTATATCTTGTCTCACATTTTTGTAGTAATGTTGTCTATTCTCTTGCATGTGGATTTTAATTCCATATTTATTTTAGATCTATTATGAGTTATGTGGAAATAGTTATATTATTTGTTGTAAGTTTCCTTACAAGTGGTATTAGAGCTATGGTTGTGTTATTGTAACCCTAGATTGAATCCATGGGAGTGCATGAGAGGATAAAAGAAAAGGAAAGATATATGAGTTGTTTATTGCAGATCTGAGGGTTTTGGGTTTGCTATTATGATGGGATGTTCATAGATTTTGGGCATGTCAAATTTTTGGACAAAAGGGTTTTTTAGATGTTTCATTTAAATGAGGTTTTTAGGGGGACCTTGCATAAATGACCTCCTAGGTAAAAATAGACCTTTCCATTGGATTTGGGTTGATGTTTCCATAAATTTTGATATATAATATGGGCTAGTTTGGCCATGTTAAGAGGAAATGAAAGAGTTAGTTCCTCAGTTCATGGATGTGATCATGATGCCATAGATTTTGGCATGACATGATTGGATATATAGGTACATCCTTGATGTTCATTGGTTTGGATTCCTAATATGGTTATGGTGGTATATTATCTTCTTGGCTAAGGATCATGGTTATTTGGTTTCTTTTGAGGAGCTCATGAGTGCACTTTGAGTTTTTTGATGGTTTGATTCCTTGGTTGATTCTCTTGGTTAGAGGATAGTTTTTCATCATGATGTCATGAATAACTTGGATACATGGTTTAGTGGGAGCTTGTGATAGTGATGAGGTGATAGTGCAGGATTAGTTCCTGGTCTGATTTATATCTTCTTGGTTTGGAGATCTTGGTTTCACTTGGTACTAACACTTTGGTTGTGTGAGTGTAGACCTAGAAGATCTTCATGTACAAGATTGATTTTATGATGCCATAGGTGATTTGCTACCATGGTTAAGTGGGATTTTTTTTGGCATTGATATAATGATTGAGTGTTTGCAGATGTTGGAGGTTTGTCTTAGATCTTGTTGCTACAAAAATATCTTTGAAATTTTCATGGTGCATTAATTATCTTCATGGTGTGTGAAGATGGTTAGATCTTGAGGACTAATGGAGTTCTTGGTTATCTTCATGATGTGTGTAGATGGCTCTTCATGGTATGTGGAGATGGTTTTCTTCATGGTTTGTGGAGATATTTGCATCTTGAGGACTAATAGGGTTCTTGGTAAAGGTGTGGTTTATGCTTTTATCTGACATGTTATGCTATGTTCATATGGAGCATGTTGTCTCTTTTGAGATGGTTTAGATCGTGTTGGCATATTTATGTTCTTGAGGCCATGGTTGGAACTTTTGCATTGATCTTGGTTTAGTTTCTTTATATTGAGTACATTGGTCATAAGGTAGATACTTCATGACATTGCTATGTTGCATTTGGAGTTTGCATGGATTGATTGGTTATAGGTGCTCATAGATACTTAGAGATGGTGCTGATCTTGTTTTCTCTTGGATTAGAGAAATATTTGTTGGGACAATTATTTTCTTTCAATAGGAAGTCCAAAGGGAATTCACCTAATATAGACTTGTGAGGAGATTGTTCTTAGATGAGTCTTGGTTAGAGACTTGGATATCTTGATGAGCATTCTCATTCCCCACTCTTGGTCTACTCGATGGGTTGTTACTTGAGAAGTATAGCCCATTGTTTCTCTCAGGTGCATTATTTTTATGCTTTTCTTTCATGGATATGGATCTTAAGCTATGGTACATAAATTAGTTTTGAAGGGTTCATTTAAGAGATGATTTAGCATTGGTTATCTCCATTTACATATTCTTTAATGTTAGTTGAGTTTGGGAGATGGTTTTATATTGGGCATATTCCTTGGTTTAGGAATGATTTATGAGTTTGATCTTCTTGTGAGAGGCTTACAACCATGATTAGTTTTATGGTATGATTTGGGTGTTGTTCAGGGTTTTTGGTTGGGGTTTTATGGAGGATATCATACTTGCATAGTTTACACCTAGAGGTGTGTATAGAAGGACATGATATAGGTTGTAATTTGTATGGCTTCTCTCTTGTCTTGGCTATCTTCTTGGATGTTTAGTTTTTATTACATTCAATTTGAGATTGGTTAGAGATTGTGATCACTAGTTTGTGCTCATGTATGTCATGTGAGAGATGACATTGGTATTCCTTTATCTCTTTCCTTTGTTGGTTGTGGAGAGCTTCAAAGACTATTAGAATTTTTTTATGAGAGTTCTTGCAGATTATTGGTTTATGTGTTGTGGATGTCTTTAAGACTACATGGATTCACTTCTTTGTGATGTTGTGTGTGGATTGTTTATAGATTTGACATAATCTTTTGCAGTGGGAGCTTCTTGGTATATATGTGGTAGGTATTGCTCTTGAGGCTTGTGATTATAGGTTACAAATCGGATGGGTTGGCACTTGTTGTGGGTGTTATTTCGGCTATGGATATTTTGACAACTATGTATACATGTGATCACCTTTGGATCAAGTTTTTGTGCTTGGCATTTTAGTTGGTACATGATTTTATGATCTTCTAATTTGATAGGTTGGGTGGCTTTCTCTTTAGATGACTTCTATGTATGTCCAATGGCAGTGGCATAATAGGAGGTGAGATCATTCATGTTTGAGATGCTAGATACTTTGATTTTTTTGTGGGTACTAGGATGGAGCACTTGGTGTAGTTTTGATCCATGATGGTGGATGTGCTTGGAGGGATTTTTTCCTTGTTCATTTATGTGGCTATAGATTAACCCTATGCAATGTATACAACAATTGGGAGATTGTTGAGATTATGGGTGTTTTACACATTGCATAATATTTTTTATATTGTATTATTTTATTTTATTACCTAATGTTGCACCTAGATGGAGATGCAACATGTAAAGGTTCCCATGGGATATATTTGATGAGTTGTATTATAATATTGTGATAATATTTCATGTAATTATTTAATATTGGAGAAAAGAATTAAAATTCCAATATTAAATGTGGGGTCAAAAGGTTAAGTAGCACACGGTTTTAGCGCATGGTTTATGTAATACCACTTGGTTGTTTTGTGAGACTTGCTACTATATAAGCAACCACAATGTTAGTTGTTGTGTGAGAAGATAGAAGGCAAAAGGGAAAGAGTTGAGTGGGACAAGGCTTGATAGGTTAGCCAAGGGAGCATTTGTGAAGGTTGGAAGCATGGCATGGGATGTGTAGATTCATGCTTGTTCACATGGATTTATTGGTTGTGTCTATAGCATTAAAGGTTTTCATGGTTATATTACAATGGTAATTTTGTTGAATAATACATGGTGATGGATTCTTTTAGAGGCTAGGTTTTTTTCCTCAACGAGGGTTTCCCAGGGTATATCTTGTGTCACATTTTTGTAGGTATGTTGTCTATTCTCTTGCATGTGGATTTTAATTTCATATTTACTATAGATCTATTATGAGTTATGTATAAACAATTATATTCTTTGTTGCAAGTTTCCTCCTATGGTAATTGGAAACAAGTTATCTAGAAAGGATGAGACACCTATTGTTGAGTTGAAGAAGTACAAATCTATGATCGGAGGGTTGCAATATCTAACTCACACAAGGTCAAATATAGAAAATGTAGTTAGAATTGTTGCAATATTTCAAGATGACCCTAGAGAAGCACATTATACAATAGTCAAATGGATATTTAGATACCTAAAAGGAACACCAATGTTTGGATTGTGGTATGATAGATCTAATGATTTCATTTTATATGCTTATACTAATGTTGATTGGGTAGGCAGTATGGATGACAGAAAGAGCACTAGTGGTGGAGCCTTCTTTCTTAGAGGAAGATTAGATTTTGGTTAATCATGAAGTAGGACTATACCTCACAAAGTACAGCTAAAGAAAAATATGTTGCAGTAGTAAACAATTGTAATCAAGTTGTTTGGATGAAGTAGATGTTGAGGGATATAAGGATAGAATTCAATGAACCTTTTCTCATACACTATGATAACACAAGCATAGTGAATATGTCTAAGAATCTAGTGTTTCATTCTAAGACTAAGCATATTTCTATCAATATCACATGTTGAGAGAGAAAGTTGCACAAAAGGAAATTAGATTGAAGTATGTAAGCACCAAAGAGAAGATTGCAAACATTTTCACCAAGCCTATTCCCAAAGATACTTTTGAGTATTTGCAAGGTATGCTAGGGGTTATGACCCTTCCTACATCAAAGTAGATGATGCAAGAGTACATTAGTCCAATGTAATAGAGCACTATTTTTTGTCTGGATTGAATGTTGATGCTTCCTATATGGGAGAGTATTTGTGATGGACAGAGTCATCTAGGACTCTTTTTGGATGTTTTTTTTAATAGTGTCTTTAGACACTTGAGCAAGTCATAGATAATTATTTCAAAGGTTGATGGTTGTTGAAACCTTTGACATTGATGTCAATGGGGGAGAAATTACAACATGAAAAATAGTTTGAGAAAAATAGTTTGAGCATGGAAAAATAGTTTGATATAGATCACATTGAGGTATATTAATGAGGGAGAATTATTGATGAAGAGGATTTTAAAAGAAAGGTTAACATTCTTTTATTGTTTGTATTTTTGGAACTAGATGTTTTTACTCTATGTTGCCATCAAAACCAAAGGGGGAGATTTTTGGAAGCATGAATTCTAATGATACTTCTGATGTGGGAGCATCTTGACTCTTCATACATTATGATGAATTTCATAATATTATAATATTTAAGTCATTTAGATTTTCATATAACCATGTTGAAGAAATAGTTAAAATGCTTAACTTTGCATTGTGATGTATTAAAAACTAGAAAAAATTACATTTGCATTGTAATGAGAGTGCTTAAAGAAGCATTGAAAAATGTACAAGGGTTAAAAGAATGTGTTGGATTGGTTAAAAAGATGGTTGGAAAGTTGTAAACCACCTTAACCACTTTAAAATAATTTTATTGGTCATTCCAAAGAGAGAGGGATGAATGATAAGAAGAATAGATTATTTTGAAGCAATTGGTTCTCAATAACTTGTCATTTTGATTGGTTTTAACTATTTTAGTGCTAGTGCTAGGTCTTGCATGGCAATGTAAAGCATAGAAACCTTGTATTTTCTATAAATTTTAAGAATAAGATGAATAATATTCTTTCTCTTTTTGGTTTGGAATAATTTTGTTAAGTTTTGAAGACTTTATGCTAGTTTTGGTAAAAGTGATCATTTGCAGATTTGAGGATTCCTAGCTACAGTCAGATTTATATGTTTGGTAAGGGCATATTTGGATGAAAGAGAAACTATAGTTTTATTCATTGGAAATATATATGAACCAAATTTTATTTTCAATTAGGTTGAGTCCTTTTCATTTAGATATGTGTCAGTTATGTTCATTTTAATGAAGACTGGTTTTTAAGGATTTATTTTGAAGTTATAGGCAATGATTGGTGCTTGTAGAATAGTTAATGAATTGGAAAATTTAATGGATTCTATATTAAAAAACTAGACTCATATAGGGTTTATGGAAAATTTTTTTGGTTTTATTTGAAGTCATTTTGAGAAAGTTATTAGATGCCCAAGGAAGGGTTACTGGTTTTAATTCTAATTTATGATAGAGAAAATGGGTCTACATGCAACAACTATAAGATGTAATGGATTGATTATTTTTGGCTCAGATTTGGATATATTTTATTATTCCTAATTTAGAATAAATCATATAAATGGTTTTAAAATAACATGTCAGGATTGAAATTTATGGTTAATGTACTTAGGTATAGTAGTTAGACAATGTGAATGGTAAAGTATTGTAAACCAGTGTTGGCAAGAGTTTTGTTTTGCCTCATGACATGTCTTTAAAAATGGAATTTATTTCATGGATATTGAAGGAATAAGCATGTATCCTAATAATTGGTTTTATCCATTGAATCTATTTACATAAACTTCTATGGGGGAGTATTGTAGAAACATGATTAGATCATTATCATGATTATATGTTACTTTCATGATGGTGTTTGTCATTGATGTCAACATACCCATTTTTTGTGGTATTTGACAGAAGAGAAATAGTAAAGATCAAGTTGGTATAGATAAATATTTGAGCATTTTCACTAAGTGAGGTTAAAGGGAGATTATACTAAGCATCTAGTATGTGCAGCTAACCTTGAAAGCATAAGATATTAAGTTTGGAAGAATTTATGCAAGTTTCAGTGAAGACTATTCTAAGATAGAGTTTACAAAAGCATGTTCTGGTAAACTTGTTATATTTCTTAGCAGAGTTGTTATTCTAAGAAGCTAAAGTTAAAGATATGTAGAAGAAATTCTAGAGATCACATAGGTAAGCTCGCTCATCATAATGTTACACGTATGGAAAGTTATTCAAGTTACAAGGCAAAAGATTAATGTTATCACTAAGTGTAACATGTTCTTCATGAGGTCCTATAATAATTAATTTAGAAGTTGTAATAGCCAACTCAAGAAATTTTTTTATAGATTTGATATAAAGGAAAGACATTTTCTTTTATCATGTATGTGATGTCCAAATTATTACAAGAAGCACAAAGAGAAGAATGTGAAGGTAATCAAAGTAGATCAAAGGTGAAGAAAACTTCATTGCTAAGGTTTTATTATGAGATCCAAAGTTTGATATTTGGATCTGAGGTTCATGACCTAGTCTACAAGGTCTAATAGTGATTGTTATGGTTGAAAAGATAGAGGAAAGAAGTTGAAGTATAGTACAAATAATTATTTTGCAAGGAATAGTTGAAAGATCAGTTGGACACTAAGTTCGGTGATCTACTCCTAGAAGCTATTTGGACAATGGGTCGTTCTATCTTCCACAACTCCTACTAAGGTTGGCATAACTCCTAATAGGGTTGGAATCTCCAAACAAGGATTCAAAGTCTCCTAATAGGGACTCATATGTACTAAATTTTTTAATAGACACCTAATAGGGTCCATCCTCTAACGAGGAATATTTATATTAGTACATCATCATGTGGGCATCGTTCCCACTGAGGTTTTCCCTCTTATCAAGGCTTTCCCTAGTTAGCATATCCTATGTAATTTTCTATGTGAATCTTTGTATGGTTTTTTTTCTTTTATTTAATGGCTAAGATTATCTAAGGTTGATAATTATTTGATTATTGATTCATTCCCCCCCCCCTCTCAATTATATTGGTGGACTATTGTTTCTAACTAGATTGACATGAACTAAATTGTTTAGCTTATACATTCTTCTCTTATGTCTAGCTTAGATTCTATATTAATTGGTATATATTATTTCTCTTAGTGGCACTAGTGTGTACTCGGCTCTAATTATTACTCATTCATAATTGACTAAGTACACAACTCTATATATTTTCTTGGCCCATTATGATGGCTCAATTGCAGTGATGACTGACCAAATTTGTTTGGAATATGACTAAGTTTTTGACACTAATAGAAAAAATTTCCTTAGGGATCAATAAATGTTACTATTTACATTATCTTACTTGAATCCTAAATTTCTCAAATGCTTATTCAATCTTACATGCCAAGCTCTAGGTGGTTGCTTAAGACCACAATGCTTTCTTCAATATGCAAACCACATCCTTATCTTTTGTCAAGGAAAATCCATCAGGTTAGTCAAGGTAAAATTTGTATTGCCTCTCCCATTTTATTTCTGTAAGTCATCTTGATGTATGAAACCTTGATGCTCTTTCCTTGCGAGTGATCATGTTAAGACTCGTAAGTGGTCAACACCCTTGGGTGATTTGATTATGTTATTGTATCAAATATATTAATTTATGCTTATACTTAATTCATGTTTTTATGATGTGTTAGATGGTTCCATCAAGGTTTTTGTTAGTGGTTACCTAGATTTATATGGTATCATGATGTTGTTACGTGTTTACCCTATGATGTGTGTAGTAATTGTACTGTATATTATTGTCCTATTCTACTTGACTAGATTCTTGTAGCATTATCTACTCATGTGTTGGACCATTTTGACTTATAGGTTTATGGTGCCTTATATATTATTGATTAATTTTTATTAATTCCATTATCAAATTCTTCAATTCATTAGAAAATGATTTATCCATAGTGGAATCATTGATTTATTGTACTATGAGTAATTACCTTGCCTCTTTAGTAAATTTATGCTAAAGGGCTATTAAAATGACTATTTAAATGAAATTAATTCAATTATTTAATTATGTAATTTATGTATTTGTTTCTTTTGTTATGATATATTTTACATCTACACTCGGTTGTGTTCTCTTAGTGTGCATGACTTATATCCTTGACAATGGCACATGGAACTAGTGATCAGGCCTTTCATAATGAGCTAATATCATCCATGTATGGATGATGTATCTTTAATTATAACTTGAACCCTTTGGTAATTGGTAAATCCATATTCATAATTCATTATGTGTTTATACCTACAAGCATGCATGTGCATTTAGGATTTCATAGTTGTCACATAAAAGAATAAATTAAATACTATTTTAATGGGTTAGAGAGACTTTAATATTTGATTTAATTATCGCCAACTAATCTATTGTATTTGAAATCCATATTAATTAGAATTTTCTAATTTTATTTGGGAAAGTGGTCAATTAGTTATTAAGTTATTTTAATAACCCAATTCATAAGTCACTTTGAAAAAGTGCTTATATTGGCTAATGAGAACTTTATTTCTCACTTCTCTTTTGGGTAATTCATGTTTTGAGAGAAAAGGGTCAAACCCTCTTCTTGGAATTTTCTTGTTTTGTTCATTAGGTAAGATTGAGTTTTTGGATCATAGCAAGGTAATTCTTATTGGATTCATAGAAAGGAATTATTTCTATGTCGAGCATTTCAACACATTTGACAGGTTTGTTATTTTGTGGCATAATTTCCCCTTTTAGCTGCTAGGTAAGGCCTTCTCATTTGTATGGTTTCTCTCTACTTTAGCTTATGTTTCTTATTTTTAAATGTTAGGGAGGGGACAACTAGTGTTCCCCTCTTTTTTATGTAATTCCATCATCTGGTCGGATTGGTGTGAGTATTTGTTGTTTTTAGCATGTGGGTTTGGGGGTTTTCTTGCTATTGTGTTGTTGGATTTCCATGAAGTGTCTACATCCATGATTTTATTTGAAAAGTGTGTTGTTGGGTGGATTTAGAATAGTGGGTTTCAATTTCAATATTTTATTTGATGCTTGAATTTTGGGTGTTTTTGGCATCATCTCATATTGTGTGCCATCGGGTTTTCACCCATTTCTCGAGTTGGTGTATTTAGAGTTTGGATATTAAAGTCCTTTCCTTAACAATTAGGATCATTAAATTGAAATGATTATAGGATATTTTGGGGTATCTTATTTCTTGATCCATACTCATGTTTTCATATTAGTTTTGGTGGACTTTTGAGTTTTGTCAAATTTTTTGATTAGTGAATTTGAGCCTTTTTGGTGAATTTTATTGGTCCTTGGTCTTGTGACCCTATTATAGATTTGAGGTTTTAGTTTCACCTCTTTTTGAGAAGTTTTAATTTTGTGCTTTTATTCTTGCCTTGTTTTGTGTGCCACCCATATTTGGTTGGGATTTCTACAATGTCTTCTTGGATTATGGAAATGGATTATATTCTATCTTTCCTCTCTTTTTGTACTTCTACTTCATGGACATAAAGATTTGTGTCCAATCTAAACTCCAGGATTTAGGGCAATTGAGTAAGTTCATGATACTTGGTATTTTGTTGCCTCATTAGGATTTGTGTCAAATCCATACTCTTGGATTTCAGCTAGTTGAGTGAGATTTTTATACTTGTTTCATTTGTTGTATTTCTCATATTCAATCCTTGCATTGGTATTATGTGATTGTGTTTGTAAACATGGTTGTGCCCACACATGGGAATGTGCACATACGTATGATGTCATTATGTGAGACTTAAACTCTAGGGTATAGGCTGATAGAGTGATTATTGATTTGGAGGTTGGATTGGGAACTTTCATTTCCTTTAGGCACTCATCATGTGATGAACATAAGTATGTAGGGTAGACGTGTGGAGTGGTTTCTCTTGTATACCCTAGGTCCTAAAGTAGTTTGAAAAGGTAATGTTGTGGTTTCAAAATGCATGTCCCATTTTGCTTAGAAATGGGGACCCCCTACTTTATTTTTTGGATTTTCGAATCCCTTGTCCTAGGCTAGAGTCTTTTCTAGGGTTTTCTCCAGTGTCTTTGGTCAGATTCGAGTATCAGTTCCAAAACCTAGATCCTAGAAATCATCATCAGAGAGCATAATTCATTTTTGCAAAGAAAAATGACACACCAACACACCTTACTAGGTGTGCTAGTGCACCAAATTTCATAGGAAAGCATCACCCCTTGGTGATGTGCATTAGTGCAACTACATAGCACCAAGGGGTGCACTAGATCTTGGGTCTATAAAACCCAGGGACCCCCCTGGTTACTTCATTCTTCCTTTTGAGCTTCAGTTGACCACATCATTGCACCTATTGAGGTGCACATCTTTGCCCCTTTGCATCCACCTACATACAAACAAATAGATTCAAACAATAAGAAAAGGTGTGCAGCTATGCACCTATCAAGGTGCACAACTGTGCATTTTTTTTCAAAGCCATTAAAATTTTAAAAAAAAAAAACTCTTAAAAAATTTAAAGGCTAACATTTGAAAGGTGTGTAGTTGTGCAACTTTATATATTACTTTTACTTACTTATGCTTTTAAAAAAGATATAGAGTGTGCACCAAGCACACCCCATGAGGTGCGCTACTACACACTTTCATACATTAGAGTTGTATATGGAGGAAGGCGTACCAAGCACACCTGCAAAGTATTCTTGGTGTGCCCTTTTTCACATTTAAGGGTTTAATAATTTGTCTCTAGACTAATAGATGTGGTTTTTGTACATATTCAATGGCTTCTTCTTCATCCTCCTTTGCTGCAAAGATGGTCCCAAAACTCATGGTGTTCAAGTTTCATAGTATTGTGGCCAACTCACACCTTCAAAAGAATTATTCAAAGATCTAGGACATCAAAATGGGTTATACATATTTGAGTGCATTCATAGTATTGTGCAACAAACCCACCAAAAGATCCCCAATAATATCTACTCTAATCTAATCAAGACTTGTGAGTGCAACATCACACCCAACATTGGTACAGTCCTTAGAGCTGATCATGACACTAGAAGAAAACTATGTTTTTGAAGAAAGGGTCATAAAGAGCATAACTAGAGAGATTGTCCTAGATCTTTAACCTAAGAATATAGAGAAGGTGTTCCATCTTCCAAGAGCAGATCAGTTTATTAGGTTGACCTATCACCAAGCAAAAAGATGGTATAGGGAACATGAAAAGCAAGCTTCTAAAATCACCCAATCCTCATACCTTATTGAGAAAACTCCTCTAGGGTGTAAAGTAGGCAAAGTGGACATGACAAGAGTTTATATGAAAGAAGATATTGGATATTCTATCATACTCTTGAGTAGAGTCATGGGGTTGCTAGCATTGGGGCACCTAAATATTTGAATGGTGCATTTTATAAAAACTATCAAAACAATGGAGATACCAATTGATTGGGCTTCCATTCTTCGTGAGAACTTGGGTGAGCAGCTAGTTGTAGTTAAGAATAACTATAAGTTTTACATGACATCATATTTGGTATACTTGTTAGCTACAAGGGCAATAGATTATCTAGGACTCTTCACAAAGGGTAGTATGAAAGATGCAAATGCTTGGCCATATATAGTTTATCCCTAGTTGGTGAAGAAAATACTTCTAAAGCATAGCAAGGAATACAAGATAGTGAATGATGCATTTATATTCACAATTATCTAGTTCATTGAGGGGGATTATGCAAGGAGAATGTCAGATGAGGTAGTAACTAAGATTTCAGAGGTTGGAGCCAACTACATTCAATATTGAACATTCACCTATTTAAGGGTAGTAGGTACCACTCTCAATCCCAAGAAGCTCCCTAGATATCCAAGTGATAGATTTATACTACTGGAGATCACTCAACAACTCATGTCTGCATATGACAGTGTTAGGAAGTAACACAAAATAGCATGGGTGTGGCCTATTACTATAGGACCATTCGGTTTTTTCTAGAGACAAGATATTCCATCTTTTGAGTCTAAGTGGGATCAATATCCTTTGTATGAATATAATTCTCCTCAGCCCTATTTCAATAACATTGGAAGGGTGTAGTATCTGGCTAGTAAGACATTTCAACATGAAAATGCAATCAAGGATCATTGGATGAAGATATCTAAATAAGGGATTAATGTAGGATGACTCTCTATCTGGAAACCAATGCTTTGAAGATTAAGGTTCCTTTAGAGGTTGTGCAACAAGACACTGAAGATGTCCTTGATCTATTGTCTAATAGGGACAAGATTAGTGATCGACCTATTATGAATGTTGAGGTTGATAAGGAATAAAACTCAGATATCAATCACAAGGCCACACATGCCATAAAATTGACAAAGGATTGGATCAAAAGACCTTTAAAGTTAGATCCAATTCCTCAAGAAGTAGTCTTCCACACTCAGTCCCACCTAGCAAGAGGTCAAGGAGCTAAGGTTACAATGCCTATATTTACAATTTAGTCTCTAATAAGGCTAGGAATAGTACAACAACTTGATAAAGAAGTTGGGTATTATTAGGATCAGAAAGGTAAAGGAAAGAGGAAGAGGAATTCTCCCAAACAAGTCAAGCTAAAAGAGGAACCAATTCAAGCACCACCATAGTCTAGAGAAAAAAATGTGCCAGGGGTAGAAAATGTGCAAGGGTTAAAATATATTGAAGCTACACAAGCTTAGGACAATCCTCAAGTGCCACTAACCAAACAAGGGCAAGAAGGAGCTGAAATAGAAGTACAAGAGGTGTCTCCACCTCAAAAAGTGGTACAAGCTTATCCATCTACTCCTAACAAAAAAAAGATCGAGACTCCATTTAAGAGGAGACAAAAGGTGATAATGAGAGTTATCCCTTTCCCATCACTCTTAGAAGTTATCCCAGAAGGAGAAGAAGAAGAGGATGATGAGGATGAAGAGGATAACGTTACATTGAATTAGAGGATTCATCTCATAAGAGCCATAAAGTTGGAATAGAGAAGAAGCTCTACAATTATGCCACCATCCATTTTTGAGGAGTCTATTTAATCCACTACATCAGAAGATAAACTACAATAATGGATTGATAAGCAGGATGTGGAGGGGACTAATGTCTTCAAGATATTAGATTTTGATTTTATGTCTGTCGACACCAAATTGGTGGGAGAAAAATAAGAGACACTACAACTAATCAATTTCAATAGGAGGATTGGAGTTAGTTTCCACCTAAGCCACAAGGACCTGAAGTAGCTCCACCATGTCTAGTTCAAGTTACATTCTATGTAGATAAAGGATCAGCCAGTCCTCTCCCTCCAAAAAATGAAGAAGAATATGTTCAAGAAGAACAAGAGGAAGAGCTGCAACAAGTATTTGCCAATTAAGTGTCAAAGGAAGGACAAATAAGTGAGTATCCTCAACAAACTTCCCAAGATATAGAGGTGATAACTATGGACTCCATTGATACAAAGACTCCCAGTGTGGATCTCTCATAGAAGGAGAAGACTCTAGAGAGGAGTGATAAGGGGAAGAGGATAGTAGAGAAAACTCCTTCGTCTTCAAAAGGAAAATCTCTGATAGAACATGTTCCAAGATGGTTGAGAAAAGGAGTCATTAGAAAAAAAAGACAACAATTCACTACTAAGGAAGAGGATAGGTTGGAATTGATTGAAGTTCTTAGGAAATCTAAATCACCACCAAAGGGTGCACAGGCATTAGCCTTCATTATGAGTGATCAGAACTAGGACTTATTTTGGTTTGATGGATGAAGTACATACCTAGGGCAAGGACTTACAAGCACTATAGTCGATTAAAGGCCAAAGTTATTAGATGTTAATGGAGGTATATATTAGAAGAGTTAGATAAGATTGATGATTATATAGAGAAGATTGTAGATGGAAATAAATTAATAGAGACATTAGATGAGGAGATTCATAAGCTCAAGGATCAAACCCAAGAGAAAATTTTGGAGGCAAAGAAACATTATAGTGATGCATGTTTAGATATTTTGAAGATGATTCAAGGGACAAATTGATAGTTGTAGAGGTAGTAGTTGAGAAATTTTGAAAGATTTTTGAAGAAGATTCTAATGATGATGATATTAGAAAAGCATTCAAAATGGAAGAAGCATTATTAGACTTGGGTGTGAAATTAGTAGATTTTGCAGAGACTCGCATCGAGGTGGGAAACTATAGGTACAAAGTGAAGGAAAAATATGAAGCCTTATATTTTCCAAATGCAGATCAAGTCACTAAGATTATTGAGAAATTTAAGGGCAAATACCCAGACATAGCTCTAGTATAAAGGGGAACAAAACCCAAAAGCCAGAATTTCACTTTTGACACTTGGTGAAAATTTTCATTTTTAAACTTGCCTCGAAGGTCTCTTATTGATTGTTGCTGATTTAAAGAAATGGGTAATTACTTTCTATAATTGATAAGGTTTAGGGTTTATGGAAAGGATGATATTAATGTTGACATTTTCAATCACAAGTTGATTAAAAAGGTCTAAAACTGCTAATATATGACTATATATCCCACTGGATAAAGAACTGGTCCATTCTAAAGTTCAAGAGTACATTGCTAATTCACCTTTTTGACATAACAATCACAACAACTAATAAATTTCCCTTTTTATGCATTGAAGAGATAGAAGTGTTAGTCATGGCTTATTTGTTGTGCTTTCTTTAAATTGTAATTTGCTATTGCAGTTGGAAGGTTTGTCAGTAAATCATAGAAGAATATTGACCATTTCTACTATAGGGGATAGTCTTGCAAAGAAAAGTATCAAGTTAATAAGCTAAATCCCTTAGGTTTTCCTACCTTGTCTTAGTAGAGCCTAAATTGAAGTGAGTCTTGATGACTCTATTAATGATTGGCCCAGAACTAAGATTTAGCCTTGCTAAATATAGGATTTAGCTCATCCTTAGGCTTTTCCCTATCTTTGTTTCTTGGTATTAGGTTTAAATCCACTTTATATGTTCTTTATAAGAAATAACTCCAACAAAATGGTGACTCTACTAGGGAGCTGAGGAATTACTATCAACTCATGTTTTAGAAACATCAAAATCCCTGTGTTGTTCTTCTTTGTTTTTGGTTTTATTTCATACTTTCCCATTATAGGGTGGTAACTCAAGTCAAGGTTTTGTAGTTGGTGGTTAAAGTTTTAAGAAAATCCTAAAATCAATGACTAAGAAAAAGAAGAATACACGTTCCTTTATTATAGATCATCCTGAGATACCACTCTTAGTTGAGCTACCTCTTGGAGTAAAAAGGAACCAAAATAAGAAGAAATCTAATTTTAATTCTATGTGGGTCCCTAGGAGCAATATGTTAGCCCAGTCATTATATCACCCTGAGAAAGAGAAGGAGTTGTCCTCCAAAAGTACCGAGTCAGAAGAAGTTGCACTCTTGGGGGAAACTTTTTCATCCCCATTAAAGGTTTTCCATGATAAAAATATGTCATCTATGGGAGATTTTCCTTGTAGATCAAACATGGTGAATGAAATGAACCACACTTGGGGTTTTAGGGAAAACATGGAGATGGGTTCTAGTCCTAGACAAGAGCCATATGTAGTAAACCTTATAGATTTTGACCCAATGGATTCTAAGATTGCTATTACAAATCATGAGGAGTTAATTCCAAAGCTTGCCCTTCTTAGGAAGAAAGCTGCAGATGAGGAAGCCAGATTATTCTAAATACTATTATTGAAAGAGATAATCTACTTAGGAGAATGGCTTCCTTACAAGAGAAGAATAGGAGATTGGAAGAAAGGTCTTCTAATTTCCATTCTGGCATCTTTGGAGATATGGATGTTCTAAAGGCTAATGTTCAAAGATAGGAACAATTTCTCAAACAGAATCAGGCCCTTGTTGCTACATAAGTTCAGCCTTACAAGTCTTTGGAGACTAGAGTAGAGGAAGTACATAGGAAGGACTTAGATACAAGAAAGAAAAAGGTTTTTGGGATACAAATTAGTGAGCCACATCTCCCTAATAAGCCCTTTTCTTTAGTTATGTCAAAACTTGATTTAGATCTAGAAAAGTTGAAAAAGGAAAAGGAAGATCTAACCAAGGAACTTGAAAGGGTATAAAATAAAGCTCAAATAGCTAAGGCTAGAATAAAAATCTAGTTCATTAAATCAAATTATGCATTAGTAGCTCGGTCAGGCCAGCCTTTATAGGTTTAGGCCAAAGTTCCTCACATCTAGCCCTTGTTTCAACTTCTGCTATAACTAGCCATTTCCCCTACTCCAACTTTCCTAGCAAACTTAACTTCCTTTCCAAATTTAGGTCATTGGGGCAAGTACTTCAAATATCCTAGTTTCCCAAAGGAAACCAATCCATATGGAAAAATATAAGTAGATGTCTTTCTTGGGTATTCCTAGTTTTCGTCATCCAGTCTCAAATGATCTTAGGGACAAAGTCACCAAGTTTTCTGGAAATAATGCTATTACTGGTTAAGAGCATCTCAAAAGGTTCATTGATATGATTAATGATTATGAGGTTGAACATGAGGATGTAGTGATGAAACTTTTTGTTCATTCACTAATTGAGTATGCTAGAGATTGGTTCAGAAGATTTCTTGATGACAGTATCAAATAATGGAGTGACCTTGAAACCCTATTCAAGGAACAATATGATGACAAGACTAGTGTTGGTTTCATGCTGAATAAATTCAATAACATCAAGAAGAACCCAAATGAATTAGCTTTTGACTTCAATGTTAGGTTTCAAAAAGGTATGTATAAGCTTTTCCAAGTAATGAGATTAAATGAAGATGTGTGTCTTATTACTTACTTTAATGCTTTTGACAGTAAGATGGCTTATGTCCTTATGAATAAAAATCAAAAAACATTAAGGGATGCCTATACAATGGCTATAAATATTGAAAACAATAGAAGAGTTGCTAGAAAACTCGAGAAAAGGGATGACCCTAAGTTGTTCAATCCTAGAGGGAAGAAAGATTATGAAAAGCCTATTGTAGGAAAGAAACTTTAGGATGATACAATGGGATAGGTTCTAAGTTTACTAAAAAATTAAGTCCTCCAGCTTACCAAGAAAACAAAACTAGTGTTGTAAAGAAGGCTCCTTTTAATAGTAATTTTAATAGTCAACCTAGGATGCAAAATTATCCTTATACTACATAGTGGAAGGATGGAAAGCCAATTCCTAATCCCACCCAAGGGAATATGGGCAAAGGAAAACTAGACCCTTCACAAAGAAACTTTATAAATATGAGTGATGATGTCCCTTGGTGTCTCATTTTTCAGTCACCACATTCCCCTAATTTTTGTGCTATGGCTCAGTCTTTTACTACAAATCAGCAGGTGCAAAATGATGAAGATGTAAATGATAAAGGTCAAGAGGATGTTACATGTAATATGATTCATCTTTTTTACAGTGATGGAGAATTAGATATTAATGAATCTAACCATGATGTTACAAACCAAAGAGATGTGTATCACACATATCACCAACAAGTATTTTTTGATAGTGAGGACCAAGATGAGAATGCCATATGTAACACTTTAGCTACAAATGATTGTATCATTTTGAGAAAACTTTCCAATGAAGAAATTGATAGAATCACTTTAGAATTAGTTGCACAAGTCCAAAGTACTTACAATCTAAGAAATAGGATTGTAAATAGTGCTGTTGTAAAGTCATCTGGCATTTTCATCAAAGATAATACTGAAAAAATTACTCATGAAAATAAGAAGAATTCTCCTAAGGTTCCTAAGATTAAGGAAAGTAAGAATAAGAAGTGGGAGCCAAAGAAAAAGGTGCATTTTGAGAATGAAGAAATTATTAAGCCAACTACCTTAAAAAAGGAATCAAGATCTAAAGTTGTTAATCAAAAGGAATTATCTGTTGTTCAAACTTCTATACCCTCAGGTGTTAGTGTAAAAAATATTGCTTTAATCCAATTGATATGATTTCAATGCTATTACAAATCACTATCAAAGTTCCTTTGTCAAAAATGTTTAGGATAGAGGAACATAAGAGAAAGGCTCTGTCTTGGCTAGGGATACAAGATAATAGTGTTGTTACATAAGAACTAGCAAGTACACTACAGATCCCAATTCTAGAAGAGGAAAAAGAAGAGAATGGAGTTATGTCTCAAATACCCCAAATGTATTTAGACAATTCATCAATTGCATACTTGCAGGATATTGATCCATTTTTCCTAAGTTTAATCATAAAAGGTGGGACATTAAAAAATTTTATGATTGATTTCGGTGCTTCAAATAATATAATGACTTTCAAGGTTATGGAGGCTCTTGGTCTAGGAGTTGACACTAGACAAGGTAGGTGTAGGGCAATGGATGCTAGAGAGGTACCTATTATAGGTACTATTAATGCTTTACCTTTCAGACTTGCTGCATATCTTGATGAAGAATTAACTATGTTAGTTCTTGTAGTAGATATCGCTCCCCACTATGGGATGTTACTTTCAAGGAAGTGGAGTGCTACAATGGGAGGTAGTATACAATGCGATTTGTCATATGCCATTTTTTAGGTAAGGGAAAAGGCTATCAAGTTCAATAGAGAACCAAGAGTAACTTATATCTTTGAGGAAAATATTGACAAGGATACAACTTGTTTCATAGACACAGATGTGATGCATTCAAAGCTGAATTGTTCATCCAAGAAGTTGAAAAATTGCCTGCACTAATTGAACAGGAGGTCACATGTTGCTTGGATTCTCCAAATTTGTGAAACATGTACTTTGATGGAGCAAGCTCAAAGGAAGAATCAGGAGCTAGAATTGTCCTTTTTTCCCCAGATAAAAATACATTTAGGTATTCCTTTTCTCTAAATTTTACATGTACCGATAATGTTGCAAAATATGAGGCTTTCTTTTTAGGATTAAAAGTTGTAGCACATCATGGAATCAAGAAAATACATGTTATTGGTGATTCTGAACTAATTATCTCTCAGGTTAGAGGTATATATGTGTCAAAAAATAAAAGATTGAAGCAATATGGGAATGTTTTTTTCGACATGATTGAGTCTTTGATGCTTTTGGGATAATATGAAAAGACATGAGTAATAATAAGATGGTAGATCTATTGGCAAATGTGGCCATAAAGCCTGATGATATATCATTTGTTGGTGTATCTATTGTAGAAGTATAGAATAGGCCTTCAATCCCAAATAATGTACATAGTTGGAAAGTTTTTGAGGATGACAAGGATATTTTAAATTTTCTACTCAATGAGGAGAAATATCATGGACAGGAACTTGATTGCAATGCCTAGGTAGAAACAATTGATGGGAGAGAAACAATTTTTGGGCAAGAGATCCTACAATTAAAGAATAACAAGGTACCCAAAGGCTTGGTTGTATTGGAAAGTACCTTTGACAATCAAGACAAAGTGCACTCAAATGCACAAGATAACAAACCACAAGAACTAGAGGAAATCAATCTTGCCATAGTTGGTTCCCCAAAGAAGGTATACATTGGAAAGACCTTAACCCCTAAGATTAGAAAGTCTTTGATTGATTTATTAAGAAAATTTAGACATGTTTTTGCATGGTATTATGATGACCTATAGGCTTACAGGAAAGACTTGTTCCAACATGTTATACCTCTTAAAGAAGGTGTGAAACCTTTCAGACAAAAACAAAGACCTGTCAATCCTGCTCTAGCCCCTAAGCTGTAGGAAGAATTATTAAAGCTCAAAGATGGGGGAATAATTAAATCTATTAGGCATTCTTCATGGGTGTCTAATTTGGTACCTATAAAAAAATGGAATGGTGATATCAAGCTCTATGTTGATTTTAGAAACTTAAACATTGCATCTTTAAAAGATAATTATGGATTGCCCAATATGGAGGCTATGCTTCAACAAGTAACTGGTTCATAATTGATGTCCATGATGGATGGTTTTTCAAGATATAACCAAGTTCTTGTTGATGAAAAAGAATAATTCAAAAGAGCCTTTACCACTCCATGGGGAACTTATGTGTATGTAAGAATTCCTTTTGACCTCATAAATGCAGGAGTAACTTTCCAAAGAGCTATGGATGTGGCTTTCAAAGACTATATTGACAAATTCATGGTAGTATGTCAAGATGACTAGTCATGCTTATTCAAAAAAAGCTGAAAACTATTGTAGGCATCTTGAAAATATTTTTCGTCAAGGCTTTGGAGTTTGGTGTGTCTTTAAACCCAAGAAAATTTACCTTTGGGGTCATAGAGGGAAAGCTTTTAGGGCATATAGTTTCAAAAGAAGGGTTAAAAATTGATCCTAAAAGGGTAGCAGCAATTGACAAGGTCCAAAAGCCAAAAAATGTTAAAGGTATATAGTCTTTCTTTGGATAGGTCAATTTTTTAAGGAGGTTTGTGACTAATTTTTTTAAGTTCGTAGGCCAATTTCAAAAATACTCAAAAAAGGTGCTACAATAAATTGGGAAGGTGAACCTACTATTGCTTTCCAAGAAATAAAAAATGCTATTAAGAATGCTCCAATTCTTAGGATCCCTGATTATGAAAAGCCCATGCATATTTTCTCCTTTGCATCTTTTTATACTATTGTAGCAATCTTACTTCAAAAAAATTAAAAAGGGCATGAACAACCTATAGCATTTTTTTGGAAAATCCCTACAACCTACAGAGTTTAAGTATGACATAAATGAGAAGTAAGCATATGCTCTAGTCAAAGCTATTAAGACTTTTAGGTGTTACCTAGTTGGTGCTATTGTTATTGCTTTTGTGCCAAATGCAACAGTAAAGGATATTTTCTCTTAGTAAGAAGAATCTAGCAGAAGATGTAGATGGATTAATAGAATCCAAGAGTTTAATGTAGATATCTAGATTACTAAGCTAGTAAGAGGTTAGGGATTGGCAAAACTCATGGCACAGACAAATTTGGATGCCAATCAAATAAATGTTGAAGATCAAAATCCTAGTCTTGGCATATGTGATATGGATCAGTGTGATTGGTATAAAGATGCAATATATTACTTGCAGCATATGCAATCTCCACCTCATCTAATAGACAATGAAAGGAGGACTATAAAATTACATTCAGTTAGATATATTATTGTGAATAGAATTTTATGGTGGAGAAATTTTGAAGGTGTATTGTTGAAGTGCATTGATCAACAAAAATTTGAAAAAATATTAAATGACATGTATTCAAGAATATGTGTTGGGAATTATATGGCAAAGCCTACAACCCATAAGGTTATGAGGGTAGGTTTTTGGTGGCCTAATTTTTTTAAAGATGCTCAAATCTTAGTATGAAAATGTGATTCATGCCAGAGGTTTGCAGTAAAATTAAATTTTTTTGGAAATAAACCTTTGCAATCAGTTGAAGTCTAGGCACCTTTTTAGCAATGGGGAATGGATTTTATAGGTGAGATTTCACCTAGTTCTAGTAGTGGTTTTTCTTGGATACTAGTTGCAACTAATTATTTCACAAAATGGGTTGAGGCAATTCCTACTAGAAATTCAACCAACAAAGTGGTGAATAATTTCTTACTCAATAACATCATCACAAGGTTTGGTTGCCCTGAAAGAATAGTAACTAATAATGCTATGTGCTTTAAATCTAAAGAATTTATCAAATTCTGTGAAAAATATGGCATCACTAGGTTAGTTTCCTCACCCTATCATCCACAAGAGAATAGACAAGAAAAATCTACAAATAAGAGTTTATTAAAGGTCATCAAGAGGTCCTTGGATGATTAAAAAAAGGCTTGGGATTCAAAATTGCAATTAGTTGTTTGGGCTAATAGAGTGACAATACAGAAGGCAATAGGTATATCGCCTTTGACCTTGTATATGGAATTTAGGCTAGGATGCATTAGAATAATCTAATGGGTTTGTGTGATGTCCCCACTCCAACATATAATTTAAATAATAAATAAGAATTAAAGTAATATTAATAATAATATTAAAGTAATAATATTACATTATAATAACAATATGGAAGTATGTAATTAATTAAATGATAATCTAATATAATTATAAATAAATAATAATATTATGATATTATAATATATATAATTAATATATTATTAAAATAATATATATTATAATATAGCAATTACAATAGTATATATAATGATATTAATTAATTTAACTAAGTTTATTAATGTAAATATATAATTAATTATATTATCATTAATGATTAATGTTAATGGAAGGACATGACTATTTGAAATGTACATACATATATATATTTATATAATATCAAATATTGAGAGGGGTATGATATCAAATATTTATCAAATTTTATATAGATAGGAGGATTATGAAGTTCATATAGAAGAAAAAAGGGAAAATATATGCGCAATCGGGATTAAAACCTTAATGTCTTGATTGGGGACATTACAAGTGGTATCAGAGCATCTTTCCTGCCAGCCTGTGGAAAGAAGTTAATGAAAAAGCATAGAGAAATATGGAAGTTAATGTATGTAACTAGTCTATAATTGAAGAAATAAAATAAAATAATGGATGTCCCAACCACTTGCCATCCTGTTGGCTAGATTCATCATTTTTTCTTTCGTTAGCAAATTGATAGAAGTACTACAAACTGGGAGATCCAACTTTCTTACTGATATTTTATCTGGGGTTGTTATACACAAATGCAATAAGGAATGTGCTACAATTCTGCATTATACCTATTTTTTGGGTGCCATCATAAATTCTATTTTTATGGGGCCTAAAATTATTCAACTGCCATTATTATTGCCAATGAATGATTAGTGGAAAGAATGGGGCAAATTTTTTTTTTTAAAAAGAGACATATGTCTTCTATGTTTTCAAAGTTTATTGTACCTTAAATCACTGACTATATATACATATGTATACATCTCTAAAGGAGAAATTCAAATTACACTGTTAGGGAGTTCTACAAATTATGTCCATCTACACTACAAGCAATGTGTAAGCAACTCGATTCAGAAAAACCTATTTAGGTTACCCATGTTGTTGTGGACAAATGAAGAGGATTCAAACTGTGTAGGCAAATTTGATTATCATATGGATCAATTCTGTGTGAGTAGATTTATTTGTGAAGAAAACAACATTATATATTTGGCTCATGTTTTAAAAGATGTGGAACAAGCATTGTCAAGGATGGAGGACAGATGAATACAAAAGGTGTGATACAATATGCCACCCCCTGCTAATGTAAGTGGGATTTCACATTCATTACAACATAATGGATGTCCAGTAGAAGATTGAAGAATACCAACATTTAAATTGCAATAAATACATTCAGATAAAGAAATAAGTACCCTCAGATCGAAATCCTCATCGCTGTTAATAGAAGGATGCAAAACACAGGTAAAGGATCACCATTTTGAAAGTGTAAAAGTCGCATTTCCAAGGACATGATTGACCAAATCACATGGACAAGAAGGGAAGAATGAAGCAAATTAGGAAAGAAGGTGCAAGCACCATCATCGGGTCCACATTGATATAAAGCAAGATGTGGGATGAAGGAAAAAAGCATATCTAGTATCATGGATAAAAACTAAGACAATATTGTGGATGAAAGTTAGGACCTTGCAAAGACCAAAAATAGTCATGAGTTCCAATAGACTTTTCCAATACATAAACCATAATGATTTTGGGGAAGAATTTAAAAATGAGCTAAGTTCATAAAGAAGATGATAGATAAAGTGGACATTGATAATAAGATTTAAGTTTGATTCACCAATAAAAGGAGGCATAAATCTATAAATAGGAAGGGAGTATGATTGATATATTATTAGGAGAAATTCCTAATTGCAAATATATTTTATCTTATAAGAAGTTATCATCTCTTTTGTAAATATTTGACTTAAGGGATTAGAAATCCTTACAAATTTCATCTTTTAATTGGTAAAGGAAAGATATTAGAAGGAAGGCACACACAAATATGTCCAAATGCATTTCAACATCCAATGCACTCCATGGATGATGTCAAGTCAACATAGCATATGGTATTTTAATATGGAAAGTGGATATGAAGTTACTTCATACTCCTAAATAGCCGCTTCAACACATAAGGTAATGAGGGCAAAGAAGAAGTAAGAACAAGTTCATAATTACATAAATCTTGGAATATGTATAATGTAGGAACTAAACCATTATGTTACAAGGAGGTAAAGGAAAATTACATTGGTCCAATAAAAGTATGTGTATATTATTTTAAATGTTTTTTTTCATATTAATATATAACATGTCAATAATGTTTATAAGAATATGATGTTTAAATATTTTCTAATATATTAATATTGAAGATTATAAATTAGTGAATCAAATTACCTCCTAAGTAGACCACCTTGATGGATGTCATTGGCTGCCATCAAGGCCAAGAGGGCCAAAGTGTTACTCTTGGGCTTAGGTAGGATATTTAAAAAGAATAAGATTAACTCCTAAGTAGACCACCTTGATGGATGTCACTAGCTGTCATCAAGGCCGAGAGGGCCAAAGTTCTGCTCTTGGGCTTAGGTAGGAAGAATAAGATTACCATTTAAGTAGACCACCTTGATGGATGTCAATGGCTGCCATCAAGGCCAGGAGGGCCAAAGTTCCACTCCTGGGCTTAGATTGATTAAGACTTGACATCACGTCAACTCTATTCAATTAAGAATTTTCCAAGTAGACCACCTTGATGGATGTCAATGGTTGCCATCAAGGCCAAGAGGGCCAAAGTTCTGCTCTTGGGCTTGGTAGGATATTGGTTCAGGACTAATTTATCATGACTAATATTTTCTTTGAAGCTATTATATACATATACATGCTAATAATTGTTTGTGTTGCAAGATCTATGATCAAAAAGCATATTGGGAAGTATATTTCATAAATTATTCTCTTTGCTCTACTTCATTGTGAAAAATTATGTATGATGTGTTTGCATCGCATTTGCTCTGTGTCTTCATCTATCTACATTGTGTCTACTTCATGTATGCTTTGTGTTTTTATTCATATTTCATAAACATCTCTTGTCTTTTGAATGCAAATATGTTTTGTTGTGTATGAAAGATTTTGCTTGAGGGCAAGCAAATTTGAGAGGGGAGGACTATGATGTCCCCACTCCAACATATAATTTAAATAATTAATAAGAATTAAAGTAATATTAATAATAATATTTTTAAAGTAATAATATCACATTATAATAACAATATGGAAGTATGTAATTAATTAAATGATAATCTAATATAATTATAAATAAATAATAATATTACGATATTATAATAATTAAGATATTAAAACACTATTAATACAAAGTATTATAATATATATAGTTAATATATTATTAAAATAATATATATTATAATATAGCAATTACAATAGTATATATAATGATATTAATTAATTTAACTAAGTTTATTAATGTAAATATATAATTAATTATATTATCATTAATATGATTAATGTTAATGGAAGGACATGACTATTTGAAATGTACATACATACATACATACATACATACATACATACATACATACATACATACATACATACATACATACATACATACATACATACATACATACATACATACATACATACATACATACATACATACATACATACATACATACATACATACATACATACATACATACATACATACATACATACATACATATATATATATATATATATATATATATATATATATATATATATATATATATATATATATATATAATATCAAATATTGAGAGGGGTATGATATCAAATATTTATCAAATTTTATATAGATAGGAGGATTATGAAGTTCATAGAGAAGAAAAAAGGGAAAATATATGCGCAATTGGGATTAAAACTTTAATGTCTTGATTGGGGACATTACAATTTGTATAAATATATTTAGATGTATGGTGATGATATTATTGATGACATGCATGAGAGGATTGATGAATTGGTTGGAATAACTAAAACAAGAAAAGAAGCCTTTGCAAGAAATTTGAAATTGCAGTTATAGACGAAGCATTTATATGATAGGAAGGTAGTGATTAGGAAATTTAAATCTGATGATCTTGTTTTGATGTGGAATGCAAGACTAGAAGATAAAGGTAAACATGGGAAATTTGATCCCATTTAGTTGGGACCTTATTTAGTTGACTCTTTTGGGGTGAAGATTCATATTTCATAAAAGAATTGTCAGGAAGCTTTTTAGAATTGCCAGTTCATGGGCAATTTTTGAAGAGATACTTCTGTTGAAGGTATTTTACTTCCCAAGAACAATATATCTCTATAAATACCTATGCAAATGTTTATAACCTTTGTATATATGTAAATTTTTGTGTATAGTCTTCGGTTCTTGCTCGTATTTTCAAGTATGTGGTCTGCTCAAACTAGAAGTTCTGAATTCTTGCATGGATACAAGTTATCCATCATCCCTAGCCAAAACCATTGATAGCTCCTTTTTCTATTAATGAAAAAATTTCAAATTTTGTGGTGAAAATATTTAAGTTATTTGATAGGGTTATGCTTATATTATTCCCATTCATAGTTTAACCCTAACGAATTTGCATGATCTCTAGTATTTTTTGATCCCTAACCGTAGACCATATAAGTGAGTGGGTTTTTATTTTTCCTTGCACATTTTTTCTTATGATGTTATGATGGAGGGTTAGAAAAATATTGTAAGCAAGGGTTGTAACCTTTTTTGATCTCATGATTAAGGTCGTGTCATGATATCGTGGACAAAATTTGGAGCCTTCCCAATCACATGATATCTTTTGTATCATATGATTGTATAACCTTTTATTTTGTTTGCATTGTGGTATTCTTTGATGTTATGATGTGTGGCTTGTCATGGTATCAGGAGTAGAGAAAAGGGGTTATTATGATCCTATGCTAAGGTGTTCGTCATCAAATTGTGAAGCGAAAGATGGAGGTCTAGGATCCCACATTGTAGTCATATGATTAGGAAGTTTTATTTGAAGGCTAAGATGCTACGACAACAGATGTGTCATGTGATGATAGAAGGAGATGGGGTTGATGCTAATGCTATGAAAAAAGGGATGTCATAAGATCGTGAAGCGGTTTTTTGTCTATGTTTGACTAGTCGACAAGAGTTTGTCAAAGTGTGTTCATAAGATCAGAAAGCCAAGGTTTTAGTATTGCGATGTTATGAAAGGTCTTTTTAGATACCTTTGTCATAAAATCATAGGATCTTATTTTGATAGAAATATAATGTCATTAAATGAATAATAAGCTTATTGGCCAGTAAGATTTGGGTGCAACCATATGTATAAAGAAAAAATTTTGAGCTTGAGGCCAAAATTCAAGAACTTGAGGATAAAATCACATCTCTCAAAGAACAACTAGCGCAAGCAGAATAGAGGGTAGCTCCAACTCAAAGGGAAGAGGGGCAATGAACATCAATGCCAATCAAGGAAAGTACTATGGCCCTGATTCAGACATAAGATACCAAGGAGGATGAATCATCATAGCCAAGAAGGATGAGTATTGATACTCAATTAGTTCAACAACGAGGTAGCTAAGATATTTTGTAAGCCAAGTAGATGAAGTACAAGGAAAAGGTAAGAATGAAGGATAGATATAAATGTTTTTCTGCCATCTCATCTACATATCTTTTTTATCGATCTTCTGGGAGATTATTTTGTAAAATTAATGTTTCCCATCTTCCAAAGTTTTTTTTTTCCATTAAAATTTTGACGTGTCCTCCTCTCATCTGTAGCTTGTTGCAATCCTATATATGGATTCTAATGATGAGAAGTAGAGGTCAATTGTCTGTAGAATTTTTATATCTATCATGTATTATTTTTTAGTCCATCCATTTTGTTCTATAATGATCTAAATGAGTTCACATGTATGCATACTTGAATACAAAAGGAATATTTGGGACTAGTGGTTTCATCTTTGTGTCATACTATGAGTTTTATTTGTAGTGTTAAGATTTAAATTGAAGGATTTATCCTTAAATATCATTATCTTTGAAGTTTTGTCTCTTTTTCATATATCTATAGCTTTGGGGCTGAATATTCAAGTTTCTCTTTAGTTTAATGAAATCCAAAAGGTTGTATTTCTCTTATTGATTGATGTTGATTTAAAGAATCAAGTAATTTCTTTCTATAATTGACAAGGTTTAGAGTTTATGGAAAAGATGAGAATTAGTTTGAAACTAAAAGTTTAATGTTGACATTTTCAATTGCAAGTTGATTAAAAAGGTCTAAAAATGCTAATATCTAACTCTATATCCCGCTAGATAAAGCATTGGTCTATTCTAAAGTTCAAGAGTACATTTTTGATTCACCTTTTTTACATAACAATCACAACAACAAATCAATTTCCCTTTTTATGCATTAAAGAGATAGAAGTGTTGGTCATGGCTTATTTGTTGTGCTTTCTTTAAATTGTAATTGACTATTGCAGTTGGAAGGTTTGTCAGTAAATCATAGAAGAATATTGACCATTTCTGCTATAGGGGATAGTCTTGCAAAGAAAAGTATCAAGTTAATAAGATAAATCCCTTATGTTTGCCTTCCTTGGCTTAGCGCCTAAAGTGAAGTGAGTCCTGATGACTCTATTAATGATTGGTCCAGAACTAAGATTTAACCTTGCTGAATATAGGATTTAGCTCATCCTTAGGCTTGTCTCTATCTTTGTTTCTTGGTATCAAGTTTAAATCCACCTAATATGTTCTTTACAAGAAAGAACTCCAACACAGGGCCACCATTATTTTGATGGAATAATATATGTTATTGATGCTCACATTTGGAGTGTAGTGATTCTTTCCTAAGTGTGTTATATTTTGTGAATGTATGTTCATGAAGTATAATTGCGCCAATAGTTTTATTGCATTATTTTGGTTGAGTGATCTTTTAATTCTAGTGGTTTCTATGATTCTACAAATTTTGCTGATGTATTTAATTCAAGAAGAGATCACCCATCTTGTTCTTGCATAGCTTTTTGTCTTGCATGAGTGCACTTTCAATGACCTTGTGCTTTGATGAAAAGTGAAACATCTCATGGTTACTAAATTCCCATCAACGATTGCATTAGTAGAATTAAGGAAGTGTTGCTCCTATTTTCATTGGTTACCTACTGATATTTTCAAAGGCTTAACTCGTAGACATTTTTTTTCTAAGGCTTATGTCCATTAGGAGTTTACTTTTCATGTTATTTTCTTAAATTTCTTGTTACCCTATCTTTTTTTATTTTCTTTATTGACCCCTTGGTTAAATTGGGAATTCATATAGGTGCATTGTTAGATTTTATTCATCATAAAATAAAAAAATAAAAAATATATATATTTATTTTGTGTGTTTCATTCTTTTGAAATAGCAAGCAGATTCAAAACCTTATCCAATTTTTTTAGAACCAAACAAAGGCCTCCCTATGAAAAAATACATTTATCTTCAACTAAGTAGATTCTAGTAGGTTGCAAGATTGCCCAAAACTTTGGAGTTTATCCTAGATTAACTTTTCAAGAGAGGAGTTTGAAAGGATTTCTGCCATTAAGCATCGTGCAAAATGATAGCTTAACAGAAATGGAACTAGAAGAAGGGCCTTAACATTCAGAATAGAAGGAAAAAACTTGCAATTTCAAAATTCTATATTTTTTTACAAGTTCAAAAAAAATTCTAAGTTTCCAAGCTACACAGTTGCGCCAAGTGCACAAGTACACCAATTGTGCAGATGTGCTAACTTCCAAGCTACACCTTATTTTTGAGAAAGCGTACCTCTACAAAGGTGTGCTTTTTCTAAAATTGATGCAAACTTGAAGATCCTAATCTAGAACCCCCATTTCAGTGAGCTTTAAGATCTTCACAGAGTGCACATGAGTTCCTTGAGCTTAGCCATTTCCATAAGCCTCATATTGACAAAGGAATTCCCTAAATTTGACCACTTCCATTCAACATTTCATCATCTTCTTCAATTCCACCTCCACAATAACCACCCAATGTTCTACCAAATCCTTTGATAGTTGTGCCTCCACAATAGCCACTTGTCATTCCACCAAATCCTTCGATGGCCTTTTTTCCAAATGTTGTAGACTCACCAATCAACTTGATAAGTGTACTCAATGATCTTCCTAATAATCCTAAGAAGTTTTGCCCAAGGTTTGTTTATGGAGAGACATGAATTGATGAAGATCACATTAAATATATTCAAGGAAATTTGAAACCAAAAGTAGATTACTAATGAGAATGTGGTTATTTACTTATTCCCCTACTCTTTGGGCGAAGTTTCCTTTAATTAGAATGTTAATTTGGCACCTAGATCTATTGGAGACTAGGATACTTTCGAAAAAATATTCTTGGAATAATTCAAAACCTTCATCAACCTAGGTCTGATACATCAACAATTCATATCAATCAAAAGGGAACCTACTGAGATGGTTTTGCACTTCAACCATCATTTTCATATGGCATACCACAAGCTCAAAATGCCATAAACTATACCCATTGAAGCTACTATTCAGATTTATTTGAATGCTATCGACCATCTTACTGCCATTTTTCTAGGAAGATGTATCCTATGAGGATTTTTTTTGACTTCATTGCAAGATTATTTATCATGGTTTAGAGTAGAATTTTGTTTATTTGATTTATCTAGATCTCTTTATTCTTTTTATTCTCTTGAGTGTTCATTCCTTGAGGTTGGTGCTTCCACTACTCCCTAGTGTGAAGGCTCTAACCCTATTTTCTTCCTTATTTAGCCTTTAATCCTTGTTTTTGTTCTTGGATGACACTAGGATAGCATATTGTATGATACTAGTGAAGTATCATCCCCAGTTGGTAGAATCATTATAAAATATTAGTAAGTATCATATTGTAGTTACATAAAATGTCATATGAAACTCATTAAGTATCATACCCTAGTAATGAGAAGTATCATATTACTTTCCTATAGAACTTGAGCCACATATAAAATATATCATTTAAGTATAAAAAAGTATGTGATGATTCATTTGAGATAGGTTCCATCTCTCTAGGAGCTAAGATAAAAATTCTAGATTCCTAAAGTTAATAAGATCTTAGGCTTAGTATTATTTCAGGAGTTCAAGATTCGGACTACCTAATCTTAGGTTGGCTATTCATGAATTTGTTCATTCTTTAGGCATATGGTAAATCAACTTGTATGGTTTAATCATTTAGGAATTTGTATTTGGGATCTAAAATGAACATTATAATCTTGTTAGTAAATTATGGAAAGAACCTTGTATGTTTAATTCATGTAGATGGAAATAAACTTGTTGTTAGTGATGAATGCTTGGGGATCTTTAGTGGTTGATATAGGTTTCTATTGTGATATTTGTGATCTGATGTTTGTAGTTTCATTTATCTATGATTTATCTTTTTTTTGTTTTAATATTTTTCTTTGTGTATCCTTGTTTCCAACAATCTCTAGGCAAGGCACTACATTTGGTATCAAGCCCATGTTCAAATATTGGGATCTCTATGTATATATTTCCCATATGGTTGATGATTGTTGTTGTGTGAGTGCGAGTGTCTTTTTGTGAGCTTGTGATGTATTTTTTCTTGGGTACCTACTTTGGATGAACTTTCTTATCTAATTGTTGTGACTCGAGTAATGTGAATAGAAGGAAGTGAACCCTTTAGTTCTTTGTACTTTTCAGGCATGGATGAAAACCCTTTGTATGAAACTCATCTGAGCATACTAGACCATGTTGTGGGTTGTTTCTTGTGAATTTGAGTGGTTAGTGACCCTTGTGTGGTTCATGCAGTTGGATCGATGTGCCTTAGTATAGATTATTTTCTTATGTGACCCCTTAGATAGAATCACTAATTGGTGTTCATCTTTTGGCCTTGAATGCCTCTTATATTGCTCCTTGTGGAATATGGTTCCTAGTTTTCTTTTGTCCTACTGGAAGTAAAATAAATAGAATGTAATTGTAATTTATCATTATTTAATTATAGTAATAAGATTTTTTCTTGCATTGAGAAATGAGTATACATTGTGAAATAATTGTAAAAGAAGTAATTTTTTTCTCTAGATCATTTGGGTTAATGACTTATGTCCCAAATTGCTTGTTTTTTAAGCTTATGAAAATTGTAGTGGTTGTTTTTTTTAATATCCTAATGTTTCATTGCATGGAAATAATTAAGGAAATTATTGTAGTATCCATATGTATGAGGTTATTAATGGTATAATGTCTAATGTGTGTGAGTGAGTTCTCTAAGGATGCGAGGAAGATGTATTCCTTAGCACTATGTTGCAGTTAATCCCTCTTAGTTGACTATTCTCAGTCATCACATCTAATGTGATTTAGTTGATGTCTTATTTTATTTGGTTGGTGGATCTTTCAACATGTTATTTGGGCTAGCATTTCTTTCCAATATTTTCCTCTCTTGGATTAGTCATTAAAAAATTTATATCTGTCTCTTTGAAACAATCATCACACTTGATTTGTAATATACAGTGGTTTTCCACCTTTTCCTTAAAAAAACCAATTGTCACACTTGATTTATTATTTAAATATGTGTATCTTTTAGATTTATTTTTGAAATTGATAATTCCCCTATTTAGGATTTTTTTTTATTTCTTGATGACCATTTTGAATGTCTTTTACTATTTCCCAGTTGTGTGTTGTGACTCTATCATGTTCATTTCAAACCATTTATAGTATATACAAGGGATAACATCATGGAGAACATATTGGTGTGTTTGTTAATAGATATGAAGTTGTAACAAAAATGTTGTTTGGTTCAATGTTGATAAATATATTTTCTTCCTAGTTTAGCCTTTAATCCTTCTTTTTGTTCCTAGATGACACTAGGATAGCATATAGTATGATACTGGTGAAGTATCATCCTCAATTGGAAGAAGTATCGTATGATATAGGTAAAGTATCATACTTTAGTTACATGAATATCATGCAAAATTGATAAATTATTGTACCCTAGTAATGAGAAATATCATACTATACTTGTGTGAATTATCATGCTACTTCCTTGTAGAACTTGGGCCATATATAAAATATATCATTCAACTATAAAGAGATATAAAACAATTTTTTTGAGATAGGTTCTAGCTCTCTAGGAGTTAAGATATAATTCTAGATTCTTGAAGTTGATAGGATTTTAGACCTAGTCTTATTTGAGGAGTTCAAGATTTAGACTTAGCCTATTTTTAAGATGGCTATTTATAAATTCTTCCATGCATTAAACATATGGTAAATCAACTTGTATAGTTTAATCATTTAGGAATATGTGTTTGGAATCTAAAATGAAAATTGCAATCCTATTAGTAAATTATGGAACAAACCTTGTATGTTTAATTCATGTAGATGGAAACTAACATGTTGTTAGTGATGAATGATTAGGGATCTTTGGTGGTTGGTATAGTCTTTCATTGTTATCTTTGAGATGCAGTGTTTGTAGTTGCATGTATCTATGATTTATCTTTAAAAAAATGTTTTCCTTTATTTATCCTTGTTCCCAAGGATCTCCAAGCAAGACATTACAAAATTCTTCCTCAAGATCTACATTAAGAAAAGTTGACTTAACATCCATCTGATAAATCTTAAATTTCTTCTTAGTTTCATATGCAAAAAAAAATATTACTACTTCCAACCTAGCAACATGGAAAAAAGTTTCCTCAAAATTGATTCCTTCTTGTTGTGAATAACCTTTACATACTAACCTTGCTATTTTCCTTACCGCTTCTCCTTCTTAATTCATTTTATTTAATCCCTACTTACTTCTAATAACATTTTTATCTTTTAGTCTAGGAACCAATTCCAATTTTTTTTTGTTTTCAATTTTCTTTAATGCATCTTTCCTAGCTTTAATCCAAAATTCATTTTTACAAGCTTCATCAACTGTCTTAGGTTATACTTGAGATATTAAACTAAGTTCTTCATTAACCTTATTTCTTGTCATCATTCATTTATTTTCACTTCTAATGTTCTAATCCATAGGGTGATTCTTTTTAGCATATCTAGTAGGTATCCCCTTCTCAATTTTGATTTCTGTTCTTGGTTCTGATCTAGGTTTTTCTCTCTATTCTTCCCTTTGTAATTCAGTCTACAAACTAGTTTCAATTTCATTAAATAATTCCTACTCAATATTCTAATTATTAGTACTTTGATTAGTATTTTCATTAGAATCATAATAAAGTATTCTTTCCCAAATTCTTAACTTTTTATCAACTTTCATGTTGGCACTTTCAACAATAGTCTTCAATCTTTGATTAAATATTTGTATGCCTTACTCTTCAATGAATATCCAAGAAACATACCTTCATCAATTCTAGAATTAAACTTCCCAATGCCAACATCTCTCTTGATATAACACTTCAAAAAAATAAAGTACTTCACATTAGGTGTATGTCTAAAACAAAGATCATAAGGTATCTTAATAGTGCCTTTCCTAATCCACACTTTGTTCATTTATATGATGTGGTGTTCATCAATCATATTCAAAAATTATGTGATAAATTATTTTAAAATATCATTTATATACTCGCTTCACTTACTGATATATTCCTCCTTTTTGTAATCTCATTCTGTTGTGGTGTCTTAGGAGCTCAAAGATGTCTTTGTATTCCATTATCCTCACAGAATATGTTGAACTCATTTTAAAAAAATTATATTCCTCTATCTAATCTCAAACATATAATCTTCAAACCAAATTCATTCTCTACTCTACTCTTAAATATCTTTAATTTCTCAAAATATTTAGATTTATCTTTAAGAAATGCTAACCCCATCAAGCTTGTAAAATCATCAATAAGAAGTATAAAGTACCTTTCACCATGAAATTACCTTTTTCTTTTAGGATCTCTCAAATATGAGTGTAAAATCTCCAACTTTGTTGTAGTAGTAAATATTTTTCTTGCAAATAAACTCCTCATTTGTTTTGTCATCACACATTCCTTACAAACCAAGTTAGAAGGCTTCATAATCTTAGGAAAATATCTAACTTCATGTGTAGTTCTTATCTTCACAATGTTATAAAAGTTAATGAAAAAAAATATCTTATGACATAGCCAACTATCATCAACCTTTCCAACCAAACATGTCTTCAATAAAGTTCAACTGAAATACTTTACCTCTTATATGTGTGCTTGTACCAATCTTCTTACCATCCTTATCATTAATAGAAAAATTATTTTATGTGAATTGAAGCTATTATCCCTTTTCCACAAGATTTCCAATGCTCAAAAAAAAAATTCAAACCATCGACAAAGTAAACATCCTTAGTGTTAGTCTTCCCATCAAGCATGATAGATTCTATTCCTTTAACTGACATGGTGTATTATTCCAATTCTAACTATTCCTCCATCATAAATGTTAAACTCAACAAACTTATTCATATCTCCAGTCACATGATATGAGAAACCACTATCTATAATCCAAACAAACTTGGTGTTTTCAACATGTGATAACAAATCTTTTTTCTTTTAATACCTCTTTTTCTTCATGGCTTTCCTCTTTAATAGAAATGAATCCAAGTTCATCATCTTCTTCATCACCTTCTAAAAAATTTACCATCTTAAAATTAAATTCATCATCCTTTTCAAAAAGGAAGCAATCTTGTGTAACCTTTGACTTATAAGGCTATTGGAATTATAGATGGAGTAACTAAGAGGGGGGCGGGGGAGGGGCCGGGGGGTGAATTAGTTACCACACAAAAATAATTCACAAATCCCTTAGATGTCCTTAAAATGTAATTACTGTTGTTACTCGGTAGCCAACAAAATATGTTGTAACTTGTTACTGATCTTTAAGCATTCACAATTATTAACATGCATGTAAAAGAAAATAACATGAACACAAGAGACACTAGATTTAATGTGGAAATCCAATATGAGAAAACCCACCAAGTAACTAGCTACCAATTTTCACTCTTTTGAAGTGAGCCCTATTAGGAGCCAACCCTGTTAAAGGTTACAAAACACACTGTTAGGTGTGACCTAGTTAGAGGATTTAATCACCCTGTTAGGAGTGACCTTGCTAGAGGTCTTTAGAACAATTTACTAGAACTGTCCTCCTTGTTAGAGGATTTACAAAATGGCTGTTAGACCAACTCTATTAAGAGATTTAGGAATTACTACTACAATGGTGAGAAAGTAACAATAAGTGACCTAAATAGATGCAACTAAATTTTTTTGATACAGATCCTTACTGATCAAATACAACTCTGTTGCTCCTCAAGAATATCTGATCCTTTTTCAAAATTTGCTCACACTTATTCTTCACAATAAACTCATTTACATACTCGCTCATTTGTACATCCATTCATACATTTGAAAACACAACTTGATCTTTTATTTATACATTATAGATTATCAAGTCAGGTCATTTACAAGTTACATTTACCAATAAACCATACATCAATCGGCTACAAAAATTACATTAAACAAATAAAATTTATTCCCCAAAATAATGAAATCCTTCATTGGCCGACCTAGCTCGGTAAACACTACTCCAAAAATGATTTTGAGTGTTAACCAAGTGAAGCTCAATAAACATTGTGAACTCTATAAAATCATTTGAAGACTGAGTGAAATCAATAAGAATTGATTTCCCTTTGCTAACCTTGTGAGCTCATTAGAAACTAATTTCTACCACAAAAGCCTTCAAGGCCCAATTGAGCTTAGGAGATATTGACTTCATAGTGTAACCTCCAAAAATGCTTGGTAGACTCTGTAATTCTCTTTGCTAACCTTCTGAGCTTGATAGAATCTATCTTTTTCCTTGCTAACCAACTGAGCTTGACAAACACTGACTAATAACTAATATGACATTTGTGTAACATCAAAGACAACACACAATTGAATAATTGTATCCAACAAAGGCTTTGAACGCTTTATCTTGTTTTCTCTTTTAGGAAAACTATATGAATAAAAACCAAGTTATTTACATATCCAAAAAGAAAAAAATTATTACCTTTAAGTTCCCTCTTCATACGAAATTCAAGGCCATCATCAATCTTCTTATTTAACCTTCCACTCTCTAGTATAATACAAACTTGTAATCATAGTCCTTGTAAGTTTAGCTATGACTTTTTGTACACTAAAAGTTGTCTCTATCCTTTTCACTCCTTGATTCTTCTTCAAATATTGTTCAAGTTCTTGTAACTTCCCAAGTAATATCTCTTTTGTAAAATTTGGTGTTATAGAAATAATTTCTTCAATCATCTCAACTTTGTGTGCATAATTAGGGGTTAAAGATTTCAATATCTTTCATACTACTTCATCTTTAGTCACAGTTCATCCACAACTCTTGATTCTTGCAACAATCTCACCAATTCTACCAAAATATTCTCTAATAGATTCATTTTCTATCATCTTATCATTACCCAACATATTCTTCCAATTTTGTAATCTAGATCTCTTTGCAAATTCATCTCCTTCAAATAGATTCTATAACATAATCCAAATTTGATGTTCATGATACAAATCTTTTACCTCAACATGCTCTACTTCAAGAAGAAATTATAAAAATTCCTCTCTAGCATACATATTGTACATGAATAGTTCTATCATCTTGTGTGCAATTTTCCAAATATTTCTCGTCAATAACAACATTCTTTTTTTCCTTGTAATCAACCAATAATTTGCTCCCATGCAGATCAAGTAAGTCTTTATCTTATCATTTCATCTATCATAGTTAACTCCATCAAAATATGTACTTTATTTCCTAAATGTTGTCATGAATCTTCTTAAGTTGTTAAAATTTCTCTTCAAGGACTTGATGCTTTGATACCAATTGTTAGAAAGTCAAGTCCACCAATATAATTTTGTGTGTGTCGGGGGGGGGTGGGGGATGGGGGAGGGGGGGTGTGGGGGAGTGAATCATTTATATTCTTAAATGAATTTTATCAAATCTAAACCATGTAATCAAAATATATAGTAACCATGAAACAAAAACCATGCAATGTGATAGAATATATTTTAACTAGGGAAACCCTTGATCAAAGGAAAAAATTTAGTGAGGATGATACCCACAAGATAATGTACTAATATAAAAGTTCCTTATAAAATGATGTGACCCTATTAGGATCCAAATCAAATATAATTAGTACATATGAGTCGCTATTAGGAGACTTTGAATCTCTATTAGAATAATATAACCATACTATGACTTTTTCCAACCATATTAGGAGTTGAAAAGAAGACAACTAAACCCACTGCCCAAATTGGTTTAGAACTAGAACTAAGAAAAATGACCCCACTATTCAAATTGCCTCAAACAAATCTTTAGGATATTAAATCCAATAGATGAACTAACCAAATAGAAACTTATTTTCCAATATAGTTCCTTTGAAGTCTAAGCATATCCTTAGTATCAATCACTTCTTTGACCTTCATAAATTTGTGTCCAAAGCTCGTATAATATTATATCAATAACACATGATCTCATTGATGACTATAACTAAGGAAACATCTATCATCTATACCAAATCCTAATATCTAATTAAGTCAGCCTTTAGGATTTCCTAATGTACAATAAATAATATAGAACCATCACAAGACATACAATTAGGTTCCACATGCTAAAATATGATTTACATCAACTAAAAAACTTACTCATCCTCTAAAGAATAAACCACACATTATCCTTCTCAAGTCTTCAAGGTACGATCATCTAATTCTTCCATGTTAACCATAGAATTATGAACATGTCTTGAAATAGCATCCAATCCTACTAAACAAATTTTGACCTCTCTAAAGACATACAAGCCAATTACCAGTACTCTATTTCATGTAACCTCCTTTGAAGGTTGTCACTAGAAAATTTTGCATAACTCTATTAAGTCTTAATAACTCTTTCTACAAACATAGATATAGCATAAATACACATCTAAGAACAAATTGATAATGTCACATAATGTAATTATCAATCCTCTAACTACAAAAATCAAATATTCCGCTACAACTCTGATAGTACTCATCAGAAGGTTGATATGTTGACATCAATGAAAAACTAAGTCATGAATACAATGCATAAGCATGTAATCATCTCCAAAACATTCCATACAAACTTCCCATAAGAATTAATTCCAACAATCTTCCCCTTTGGAATTGATGGCAAAATATGTGAAAAACATCAAAGCACCATGAATACCAAAATATTTCTTCCTCCTCTTTCTTAACTAACCCCATTCATGTTGCTCATGAATGTAAACATGCATATTCATGCCAACAATACAATGATCATAAAAATTAGGCATGTAATGGTATATCTCCTCCTTAGTAATCTCATTCATCTTCAATGGGTTAGAATAAGAAACAATAATATATCTCATAGGAGTAAGACACTTGGGCACTAATATTGAATCATACATCAATGCACCTAGCCCAACAAAGGAACCCCGAATAAAATCTAAACTAGTATTGATTCCCTTGATGCGAGAAAGGAGGAAACTAATCAACCAACACCTGGCTCACACTTTGTTTGCCCAACACAAAAAAGCACCACCAAAACTAGAAAAAGGATGCCCAAGGTTTGTGTGGGCACCATTCAAAATAAGTGGGTAGGAGGCATTATTTAAACCTGAAGACAAGTTGGAAATGTTTAAAGAGGTTCTATAGTTTAATGTTTTTTATTTTTATTTTTTTCTTTAACATTCATGTATTCTAAACTTTGAAAAATAATTAATTTCAATATTCACATTAAATGATTATTAAAATATTTATTTATAATATTATATTCTCCAAAGTTACAAGCTCCAATATAATCAAATAAGTATTTGTCAATAGTTGAAAGGGAATTGTTTACGAGTTTAAGAGTTGTATGTAAGAAAATGAATCAAACTAAATAAAATAATAACTAAATTATACTACAACACAATATTTACTCATAATAAATTCATTAAAGCATAGATTATATAATAACATACTATAATATAATATATAAAAAATATGATTACTTACTTTTGACACCTAATTTTAATTAATCATTTTAATTAAATTTAATTATCTTATATAAACTTAACTCATGCTAATCATTATAATTAATTATTTATAGATTGAATAACTAATAAGAAACCTATGTCTATTAAATTAATCAAACCTTCTATCAATTGAATAAATACTCATATATTTAAAACCCTTTTTCATCTATTTTTGTATTCAATTAATCAATTAAATTAAATTTGAGCATGTGACTTCTAAGTTTAACTCACCTTTAACCAAACTCCAAACCACCTGTTATGCCCTGCATACATGTCCCTACTTTTTGTGAGCAAAAAGTTGGGTCCCCTCTTTTTCCTTTCTAGCCTTTTCTTGCTTGAGGTAAGTCCCTTTGGTTTGTTTTGCTTTTTTTGTCTTTCAGCTTCCGAATTGCTTGTCCAAGATATAGATCACTTCATTGAGGAAGAAGGAAGTATGATTCTCAACCACAAGGAAAGATGTCAATCTTCTCAAAAGGTTACTCTTAAATCAAGTGGGGACTTTTTCTCTCACATCTTCTACAAAGTGGGTAATTTTCTATGGTCTCAAGGATAGACATGTGGTAATGCTCATTAATGAAAGGTAAGTAAAATTAATGCATCCTTTAAACTACCATGATCAAGATGTTATTTAAGGTACCTAAAGGGGTTAGTTTTCGCATTTCTTGATAATCACAATTGTTCTCTAGAAGTTAGGTTGTCATATGTGTTGTCACCCCACCTGGAAGTGGTTCTAGTTGTGCAAGTTTGTGAAGTCACTTTTAGTTCTAAAGTTATTTCTAGTTTGTGTGTGAATTAGGATAGACTTTGGCAGTATTATTCTTCATTTTTGTCTCCTAGGTTGGTATTCACATTTAGCCCTTGTCACATCTCTTTCTTGTTTGCAAGCCATGTTCACTTGGTTGCTTTTTCTTTGTGGGTTCTTCTTTCATGTTTTCTTGTTCCTTTGTTTTTTTAATTTTTTCTTCTACCTTTTGGCGTGGTCTTTTTGGGCATGTGGTTTTTTGGTTTTGGTTTTCCCACACTCATGTTTTCTCTTTCTTTAATTATTTGTCATGTAATTGGAGTCGCTTCGGCTCCACCTTCAACATGTCATTAGAAATGTTTTGCAGCCTTATAGTGTGATGAAATTAATGGTAGGAAATGTGGGTTCCTATAAAAGTAAACTAGGTTTTTTGATGGTGGAAATTTTATCTCATTAAGGTGAGGCATAATTAGTCTCTTACTCAGTGTCTTTGATTTGATGGTGTGAGTTATTTTTCTCCTGGTTTTCTAAATGCTTTCTCTACTAGAGGATGGTCTCTACCATTTGGATACTCTCTATTCTATCACTTTGGTTCTAGTTTTGGTGTGAGGTATGATCTCACTAGTCAATTCTTTACTTACTCAATTAAGGAAATTTTAGGTACACCTCCACAGGGGCTTGTATGTTAGGTTTTATGGCTTTGAAAGATGAAATGTACAAAAAATATATCACTATTACATGCACATGGATTACCTCAACCAATAAGAAACATCTTACTTGGTATTGCACAAGAAGCTCTATGACATTCTAGGTGGTGGTGGATGGTGGTTTGCCACTCCTCTCACTAGCCTAGGTGTAATATTCTTCCTAAAGCTAAGTGTCTTGCATCATTTATTATGTTTTTTCTAATATTTCAAAATTTGAATGATTGTCACATCAAAAAGTATCTAGAATTAAATAATCCCATGTGTCATGTGAGTGGATGTTAAATTATGGTCTTGTTAATTGTGTAAGGACAAATTAATGTCATCAACCATATCAACAAAGTTTTTGTATCAGTAGCACACTTCTTAGCTTTCCAGCATAAGAGCCAAATAAGATAGCTTTAGACCTTAAAAATTATATATGTATTTGACATTTACAAAATTGTAGGTTCTCAAGATTTGGGAATTCTTCACCTCGTTAACAATGAGATACAATTCTTGTATTTCCAAGGTATGACTTCTAGTTACCTTTACATTTCACTTTTTATCACTTGAAATACTTGTTTAGGATTTTGGGTCTCACTTCTTCTCCCTAGGTGGTATGTTTGTCCTTTTAAAGGGATGGGAAGGAAGAGAACCCTTGAAATTCCCAAAATCTTAAATTTGGATAAATGATAAGTCATTTAAAAAGAAGGATCACAATACTAATGAATGTCTAGTCTCTATAGGTGCTAATGGATAGTGGCTTTGGAGGACCAATAAAATTATTTGAGTATCATCATTGGAAAAAGACTACTACCAATTGTAGAAGAGGGAGACCACCAGATTAAAAGGGTTTCTTTGGACAAAAATGGGAAGATCACTTCCCACTGCATTTAGGTTAGCTAGATCCCAAGATCTAAAAAATGGAAGGATTGATTCTCAACATAAGAGGAAAGGTTTCCAACGAATGAAAGCCCTAGAAGTAGCAAGTTAGAAAAAGAAGAGATTCTTTCCCAATCAACAATGCATTAAGGTGGACCTAAGACACCTATCTATTGGAAATATAAGGTAGGAAAGGTTACTGAGAGGGGAGAGGTGAATCAAGAACTGATAAAACTTTATCTTACTTCACTAATTAATCCTTCAAATAATATTTTGATATAATTGCATACATGAAAGAATGAAAGAAAATAAACATTCATAACACTTTGGCACAAGTTATGGTGACCCAAAAACCTTGCAATTAGAAAGTAAAACTATGGTGGGGATAATACCCACAAACTTTAGTACTACAATATAAAGTTAACCTATTAAGGCTTACAATTGACCACTTCTGGTGATCTACCCTATTAGGACCAATAAGGACTATGAGGTCCACCTTGTTAAAGGGTTTTTATACATACAATCAGTCAAGAGATTTAGCAAATACTATTAAGCCTACCCTATTAAAGGATTTTACTAATGCACCTGTTAGGATAAACCAGTGGTTGATCATTGATCTACAACTCTAATTTGTTGGTTGAGATTCCTTGTATTACAATGATCACCTAACTGTGATAGATAAATCTCTATTGTCCCTTATACTACTTGTATCCTTCTTTAATTTTCACCTTTAAAATAAGTGACATTGTCTTGTCCCAATTTTCCTATAGCACCTTGCTTGCATGTAATGCAATCTGAACTTCTTTTGATAACTCCATCATGTGATCAACTATGGAGAATTTTTTGTGATGGATGAGTGTCTTGTCATGTGCAATGTGTTTCTAAAATTCATCCATGTTTAGAAGAATCATGTTTTTGATTTTTGCAAGTGTGGACCTGATCCTGGCTTCTTCCTTCAATAATTCTACCTACAAATTTGTCAGATATTCGATCTTTGAATAATGTGTAGTACTATAATTTGGGTCAAGTGATAGATGATGTGCACTTGTCTTTATGTCTTCATCTATCTTAGACAATTTATCCTTAATTTCCTTTGCAAAGATAGATGTTTCATTTAACTTGACAACTAATGATACAACATTATTAATAGATGTTTCCAGTATACCAAGAATAGTAGTTAACTCTACTTGATCTATTGCAATTGTTTGTGAAACTTGTTCTAACACTCTATTCTCAAACTTTATTTTTGTTCTATGAAGTAGCTTCTCCTATCCATTCAAGTCTTCATTTTTGCTAACCAATCAAGATTAGGTTGAGTACCATCAACCTCAATACTCAAAGCATCAACAAATATGCTCTTTATGTCTTCAAAATTTTGATTTTCTTTTTTCTTTTGTTCTCTAATCTTTTGTTTCTTAGTTCTCTTCTTTATTAGTTCTCCCATGCTTATTTATATTTCTTCTTCCTCATCTTCAACATCTTTATCATCAACATGAACAACAAAGTCACTAGGTTGATGGAACTTATAAATGTTCTTCCATGTTGTTGTAGCTACATTCACTACATATTCAATTTCCTTAAGAAGTATCATACAACTGTTCAACTTGAGAGTGAACTTCTTTTCATTCTAATTCAAGGATTCTTTAACCTCCTTCTTACTAAGATTAGGCATGATTTGCTTCAAGGTTTGCTCAAAGATATCCTTGGCTATTTTCTTTCCATGCTCCCATCTAGGCTTTATTGCCTGCATAAGTTCATTAGGAATCTATTGTAAAACTCATCTAGAGAGTACTTCCATTTGCCTAGATTGGTCATAACAACATCCTCAATTTGATTAGCTTCATCTTCACCTAACTTAATTTCTTTCTTAACTTGGTTGCCCTTCTAGTGAATATAGTAGGGGATGACTTAGAAAGTCTAGTTATGATAACCTTTCCTTTCTTTCTTAGAGGCTCTTCTTCCTCAAATTTTTCTTCTTCTTCAATATCATCACCTTTTCCTTGAATAAGAATTAGAGAGGAACCTGATTACTTTGTGCCTTTTAGTATCTTTTCTACTCTTTTTCTTCCTTTATTTACTACTTGAGGTAGCTTAATCTCAAGCTCTATTCTTGCCTTAGCTTCATCATATGTGCCAAAATATGTAGATTTGGGATCCATAGGATCATTCACTAGTGCCTCTATGATATTCTTAGTGTCATCAATGTTAACCTCATACTCTAGAGGCTTAACCAATTCCACTCTAGGTTTGACTACCTGAATATATATTTTGTCTCAGTCCACCATGAAATAGATATCATCCTTGTTATCTCCTACAAGTTTCTTGGGGATCCTATATCTATCATTGATCTTCTCCTTGAATGTTACAAAGTAGTTATCCATGATACTATCAAAATTTTCACCCATCTCTACTATATACTCATTAATTTGATATAAAATTAACATCTTTCCTCCATACTATTGTACCTTTGGAAGGGAAAAATTTTTGAACAAAGAAGAATAAACACGTTAAAAGAGATCTGAACTTACATGAATTATTCTTTGATCCTTTGACACTCTCCATGTTTTTGTTGAACTAATTGAATAGTAACTCAACAAGGTCAAAGGATAGACCTTATTCCTCACCACCTTATAAGCAAGATCAATAACTTCACATGACACATTGTTTAATCTTCTATAATTATAAATCTTGTGCATAATAACATGAATGTCTAACTTTAGCTCCATGTTAGTTATACTCTCATTCCTCTTCCATCCCACTCAACAAGATTTTGCTTTTCCAGTTTGACTCAATCTATTGGAAATAATCAAGACTAGCTAGGTTACTAAGAGGAGAGGGGTGAATCAGTAACCTCAAAAACTTTAAATCAATTCAATACTTGATCCATTCATTACTCATTCATCTAATCTACTGTATGCATGACAAAGATAAACATTTATAACACATGAACACAGAATTTTAGTGACCCAAAAACCTTCCAAATAGAAAGTAAAACTAGGGTAGGGATGATACCCACAAAACTTCACTAGTTTAGTATGAAGTTAGCCTATTAGGGCTTACATTGATCACTTCTGATGATTTTCCCTATTAAGAGAAATTTGGACTGCTAGATCCACCTTGTTAGAGGATTTACAAACATACGATGAAGTATGCACTCTGTTAGGAGATTTATACAGAGACTGTTAAGTCTACCTTGTTAAAGGATTTACAAAATTGATTCACCTATTAGGATGAAATAGTGGATCTACTTACAACTTGATTTTTGATTAGATCCTTGAAGTATAGATCACCTCTTGCGACTGATGAATCTTTACTGCTCCTTGTAGACGTTGCTTAATACTCTACTCTATTGTTGATTCACTTTTATTCTTCTCAAAGCATTTACATGTCCATTCCTTAAAACATATTCATACATTGCAAATGATATAATACATTATATATATATACCATTCCAATAATTACAATTGCAAGGTTGGCCAAAACACAAGTGAACAAAAAATTACTGAGTCGGCCAAACAGTAGAAAACTCGAGTTCTTTAAGCTGACTTGGTAACCTTCTGATACTCAGCATCTACTGCATTACTCAACATCATCATGCACTCGGTAGAAGTAGAAGCTCGGTCCATACTAATCACACAATGTAGCTTGGAACTTAGTAACCAGTGGAGACTCAGTAGACATAGTGTCACTCAGTAAAAATGGAATCCTTCATTTGCCTTGCTTTTACTCGGTAAACACTACACTTCCATCACTCAATAAACACTACGCTTCCATCACTCGATAAACATTGGCTTCCATCACACAAACTAATGACTCAGTAGAAACTGTGAAGCTCGATGAACACTATAGGCTTAGTACATACTAATGGACTACACACTCACTCGATAGCTTAATGAATGCTTGGTATGAATTGTTGGATTGTACACTCACTTGGTAGCTTCAGGAATGCTCGGTATGAACTACTTAAGTGATGAACCTACAAGGTAACCACTAAATGCTCAATATACACTGTAGACTAAGTGATGAACTCATTAATCATTCAGAATTGAATAAGTGTTGTCACTATTGACAAATATAATAAAATGCCAACAATATCCCCCTTTAGCATTAGTGACCAAAAAAAAAACTTATGAGCCAAACATTGTGTACACTAACATATTGGATTTGATTTTTCAAAATTGATCTTTGTAAACCTATTGTACATACATTTCTTACATATATTTACATATCTCCCCCATACATATGGCATGGTATATACATAGCTTATCACTATACATATATCAATATATTCTCTCTTATTTTCTCTATTGTCTCTTACTCCCTCTTTGACTTTCACAATAATCTCCCCCTTTTTGACAATAATGCCAAAGGTAATCATACTTATATAGAGATACCAAAATGTGAGAAAAACATAGAATGTACCTTAAAAATAAGAGCCAATGTCTTATCCCAGTTCTCTTGCAAAATTTTGCAGGTGGAGAGAGCTACTTGAATTTTCACAGAAAGTTCAATCATATGATCTACTATAGAAAAATTGTTATCATGGATCAATGTTTTTGAATAAGCAATGTGCTTCTGCATTGTACCCATGATAGGAAGGATCATGTTCTAGATGTATATTAGTGTAGACTGGATCCTTGCTTCCTCTCTTAATAGTTTTGCTTGCATGTATGATAGGAATCTGATCTTTATGTGATGTGCAGAGCTTGAACTGGGGTCAAGCTGCAACTTTTGAGAACTGCCCTTCAGATCTTCATCAATTTTACCTTTATTTCTTTCATGTACTTGGTAACATCACATAGCTTGGAAAACAGGGATGTTATATTTGTAAAATAATTTTCAAGATTGCTCAAAATTGAAGATAGTTCAACCTGCTTTATTGCAATGTCCTGAGCAATGTGCTCAAGCACTTTATTATCAAATTTCTTCTCTACCTTTTCTATAAACTTCTCTTGACCAAAAGTGTCCTCATTAAAATTTTGTAAGATGTCTTCTAATTGTAAAAAATTGTGTTGAGATGAATCCATATCAACACCTATTGCCTCAATAATTATATTTTTAGCACTAACAATTATAGTGAATTATTTATCTCTCTCATCTCTAAGTTGTTTCTACCTTACTCTTTTCTCTAAATGCTAACTAACCAGTCTCATTTCATCAACTGTGGCAGTATCCAGATTTATCTTAGGTATAATAATTTCCTTTTCCTAGTCTATATCCTCATCAATTATCTTTCCAATAAGTAGAAGTTTTAGTGGAGTCTTTGGTTTTACTTCAGTGCTTACAATAGTTGATGAAGTTGGACTAGCAAAAAAAACTTGAATTGAGCTAACTGTATCCAAAACTAATGTGTTTCTCAAAAATGAAGTATCAATAGGTAATGTACCAACTAGAATATTTACAACTGAAGTACTAGCTGGAACAAAAATTGATGCAGTTGAAGCTATGGATGACAAAACTGTAGAACTAACTGGAAAACTTATTTTACAAGTTGAAATAGATGACTCAGGAGCTGATAAAGAGGGTTGTAGCTTGGTAGATGAAGTGCTTGACACTTCTAGAAAAGATACTTGCAGTTGGGAGGTGATAGGTGATGATTGAGCTATTGATGTGGCAATTCTGCTCACAATCTCACTTGCAGAAGCTATCTCCATAATAGATGTAACAGTCTTTTGTGGAGAGTGAGGAAGGGATGCAATAACTTCTCCTGCAATTTTTACTAGATCTTCTTCATCCTTGTCTTCCTCCTCTTTTTCTTTCATTAGTGCATGCAGTGCTCCTGGTGTAATTGTGATAGATGGAGTGTTATCAAAATCACCATTGTCACTGCTATCATCATCCTTAATTTCAATAGGATCATCTGTTGGCTTCCTGAGATGGTATGCATCATTCCAAACATCTATAGCATTTTTGACAACTAATTCAATTTCTTTTAATAATATAAGACAAGTATTGAATCTCTTATTCATTCTTCCTACATGATCTTTCAATGCGTTTTTGACTTTTGCATCTATTAGACTAGGTACTAATTCCTTCAATTTTTGTTCAAATATATCTTTGACAGTTTGTACTGAGTTCTTCCATCTAACATTTATTTTTTCAAGAAGTACTGCTGGAATTTGAGATGCAAATTGATCAGGAGAGAATTTCCAAGTTCTTAACTTTTCCATTACCAAGTCTTCAATCTCCTTTTGTTCTGCAAGATTCTGAGTTTCATATTTGAGAGCTTTAAAATTGTTGATACCTGCTACAATCCTTAACTATTTTAGCCTTTCCTTAAATGTGAGTGGAGGCCTTACAAGTAAAGTTTAATGCTTGCCTTTCCTAGTTCTCCTAGTGAATATTGCAGTTGGTTTCTTCTGAGGTTTGGTGATAGACACCTTTCCTTTCTTCTTTGGTGGTTCCTCTTCTTTTTTAGATTCATGTTTTTTGCCTTCTTCTTCTTCTTCTTCTTCTTCATCCTCTCTTTTACCTTCAGTAAGCATTAGAGGGCTAGTTGTAGTTTTTAACTTGGCAACCTTTCTCTTGCCTTTATTAATTTCTTCAAGAATTTTGATTTCAAGCTCAATTATGGCCTTTGCCTCATCATATGTTCCAAAAATTGGTTTCTTTGGATCTACTGGCTCATTCACTAGTGCTTCAATAATATCCCTGGTTTCATCAATATTCACCTCATAAGGAAGAGGTTTCACCCATGCAACTCAGGGCTTGACTGCCTAAATGTATACTTTATCACAATCAACCATAAAGCATACATCATCTTTGTAGTCTTCAACCAATTTTGGTGGAATTTGAAACCTGTTATTCATCCTTTCCTTGAAATCTTAAAAATAATTATTCATGATGCTATCCAAGTTTACACCCATTTCAAAAACTCATTTATCTGATATAGAATAGGAATATCTTTTCTCCACACAATAGTTCCTTTGGATGGAAAGAATTTTTGTACATAGAAGAAAAGACATGTCAACAAAGAACCAAATTTGCAAGGGTTGTTCTTTGAAGTCCTAATGCTATCCATATTCTTGTTTAGTTGTATTAACAATAATTAATTCTGACAAATCAAATTCCAAATTTTTCTTTACAACCTTGAATGCCAATGATCCGGTGGATAATTTTAGTGAAAATTGAAGTTTCTTCAAATCTCCAAATTTTTGCACCATCAAAAAGATCTCAGTGTCCTAATTCCAACGCAACTTGAATGGAGCAAAAAGGAGTCCATTTGTGCAAGTTACACTCAGTCAAAGTTTTAGTCAACAGGTAGACTAGAGGGCTAGATAAGGGGAAAAATAAAACCATCTCAAAAGTGGTCAAAATTTGGTTTCAAAATGAAGAGCCTAATGAGAGCTTTCCAACGACGTTCATTTCGTCAAAAACAGACTTCATATGTGAAAGTTATGGCCATTTGAATTTTGGAGGTAAAATGTAACAGTGATGATGTCATCATGCTATCAACAGCTCAGGTGATGACACATGTCAAAAATATGAGCAAATAAAATAGTGCCACATGGCACCTCAAGTTCAAATTTGGTGGTTTAAAAATTTGTTGAAGAGGTTTGAACCTTCAACCTCTCATTCCCTACTTTCCCTCCTTGCCACTAGACCACCTGGAGCATTTAAAAACTTTATAACAGATTTGTGATTTAACCAATGGATGTTGCCAAAGCACTTGATGAGGTTTGAACCCATGACCTTGCGGGTATGGCAAAATTGTGATTACCATTGCACCACGCATTGGACTTGAAGAGCATGTGGCAAAGTTTCTATTTAACTTTTGAAACAAACAAACCGCCCACTCTTCAAATAGGGCTTATTTGTTATTTTATTAATAACTAAACCCCAAAATTGTATAAATTCCAAAATGTAAAAATGGCAAAGGGGGTTATTCGAAGGGGGTGTTTTGTTTTATACCCTTAATTGGTTTTTATTCAATTTAAGCAAATTATTTTGTATAAAAAGGGGGGTAGGATGTCATTTGGAGGCAATGAAAATTAAGGGAGACTTGGAGAGAAATTGCTCTTGGTGAAGTTTTCTAAAGGAATAGGGAGATTTTTTTTTAAGGATTTTTTTAGAGCCATTTTTGTACTTTAGAGAACTATTATGCAGTTGAAGTGCTAGAAGAAATGGTCTTGATGCATAATTGTAATTGATTTTTGGAGATTAATTGGGTCGGTCGTACTCTATTGGGGTCGACCCGGAGACGTAGTCACATTTGTGGTGAACTCTGAAATCAAACTTTTTTTGCACTTTCTATCTTCTTCTCTCTCAATTTTGTTTCTCACCTTAAGTTTTGATGCATAATTTCATTTATGTAGAAATGTATTAAGACTTCCGCTAATTTGATTTTAATTAAGCATTCAATACTGCAATTAGTCTAGATCTGTTCATTAGATCAAGTGGTATCGGAGCTCAGTTGACTATTATTGCAATTGTTTTTTTGAATGCTAACAAGATCCAAGATTCAAAAGGGCAAAGGCAAGCTTGACGAATTTAACCCTGAGATCGGGAAGCATAGAACATTTCCAAAGATGTCTGTTTCTGGAATGGAGGTTCCCGATGAGATTAGTGAGCAAGAATTTTGAAGAGCATTCCTTGAGATGAAGGCTAAGGTGGACATTCTTCTCCAAGAGAGACACAAACAACAATTGAGAAAGGCAAATAATGCTAAGAAGGATGAAGAAAAATCTTCAGTAAAGGATGACAAAGCCAAAGGAGTAGGAGGTGGTAGTGACCCTCCTGAACCTCCGTCAACATCTTCATCATCTTCTTCATCTTCTCCTTCTTCTCCATCTTTCTCCTCATTTTGCTTCTTCTAATCCTTTTGAGAGTGGGTATAAGCCTAAGATCAAACTAGATGTAAAATTTGACTTGCCTAAGTATTGTGGTGAACTTGATGCTGAAAAATTGGATGATTGGATTCAACAAGTAGAAGTCTACTATAGAGTCTAGAACCTATTAGATGGTGCTGATAAGATTTAATTAGCTACTCTTCGGTTAGGAGGTACAGTTTTAACTTGGTGGGAGAGTAAGACCAAGGTAGAAGTTTCACAACATGGTAGAGTCAATTTAACTTGGGCAGAGTTTGTTAGTGCTCTTAAGAAGCAGTTTTATCCCCTAGGACATACGTAATAGTTAATGATGGACTGGTAAATGTTTAGGCAAGGGAAAGGCCAAACTATCCAAGAGTACACCCATGAATTTAGGAAAAGGGCTATTGCTTTGAATGTTCCTTTGTACACCCAAGATACTTTGTTGAAGTACATAGGAGGTCTTCATTCCTACCTTAGACATTCTATTTTGGTATTGAACCCTTGTAATTTGGATGAAGTGTCTGTTCAAGCTACACACTTAGAGTCAAGGGGTAAAGGATCTTTTGTTGATAAGTTTGATAATGATGTAAAGAAATCTTCTAAGAATGTAGAGACAAACAAAGGAAAGAAGGTAGCTACAATCAAGAAGGATGATAAGCTTTCTTGCACTCATTGTGACAAGAAGGGTCATGATGAAGAACATTGTTGGAAGTTGCATCCTAAATTGAAGCCTAGGTGGGCTTAGAAATTTGATCAGAAATAGAAAGGTAAGGAGAAAGCAGAAAATGTTGTTATGGATCTTGGTTCAGATTTAGATGATGAGACTAAGATAATAGCTATGGGTTTGAAAGGTAAACCTCCTATTTCTAGTATTTCTATTGCTAGTTGTGCTTCTACTTCTACAGTAAATGATTTGTTTGAAGATAAGAAAAGGAATGAGCTTTTTCATTTAAGGGTTTTTGCTAAGAACACTAAAATTGATGCACTCATAGATAGTGGTTCTCAAGTGAACTTGATGTCTGAGAGTATTGTGAGAAACTTGGGATTGAAAACCACATTACATAAGAAACCTTATCCACTAGGCTAGATTTTTGAAAATGATAAGTTGCAAGTAACAAGACAATGCACCTTAAGATTCACAATCACTAGTAAGTTTGTGGATGAAGTACAGTTTCATGTGGTTCTACTGAATATCTATGGGATAGTGCTTGGTAGCCCTTATCTTTATGATAGGAAAGAAATTTTCTATAGGAAAAAGAATCATTATCACTTGTTTAAAGATGGCATTCAGTATATTGTACATTCTCATAGGTTTAAGATTGGTCATTCTTTTGCAAACATAGGGTAGTTAAAGAGGATAATTAATGCAAGTAAAGAGTTAACTCTTATGTTTGTCAGTACAGGTGGTTCTACACTTGAACTTGGAGTAGCTAACCAGGGTCAGATGTTGCAGGATGCACCTAGAGTACAACATGAGGGAATGATGAATGAAAGCACTGATGGTTCCTTGGGTAAACATGTTCCTGTTGTGAAGGATCGATATGTTGTTGATTTATTCTCTTTCATTTCTGCATTATTGTTTAGCTTGATGCTAGTCAATTTTTTTTGGTTACTGGCTACAAAAATTGATGTAGATGCTTATGGAAGTGATAGAATAATGTTTATGATCAACAATGTTGTTGCAGTCTTCATTGTGCTTGTGAGTCAGGTATTCAGATGTACAGATGATACAGGACAAGTGGGGAGGCCAAGTCCTCACTTAATGTCAGAGTAAATGTCAATTTTGGAGGTCCAAAAGGTCTTCAGTGGGGAGGCTTGATCCGATGGATAATTTTAGTGAAAATTGAAGTGTCTTCAAATCTCTAGATTTTTGCACCATCAAAAAGATCTTAGTGTCCTAATTCCAATGCAACTTGAACAGAGCAAAAAGGAGTCTGTTTGTGCATGTTACGCTCGGTCAAAGTTTTGGTCAACAGGTAGACTAGAGGGCTAGATAAGAGGCAAAATCACAATGGATTTCAAAATGAGGAGCCTGATGAGAGCTTTCCAATGGTGTTCATTTTGTCAAAAACAAACTTCATATGTGAAAGTTATGGCCATTTGAATTTTGGAGGCAACATGTAACAGTGATGATGTCATCATGATATTAGCAGCTCAAGTGATGACACATGTCAAAAATATGAGCAAATAAAATAGTGCCACATGGCACCTCAAGCTCGAATTTGGTGGTTTAAATTTTTTTTGAAGAGGTTTGAACCTTCAACCTCTCATTCCCTACTTTCCCTCCTTGCCACTAGACCACATGGAGCATTTAACAACTTTATAATGGATTTGTGATTTAACTAGTGGATACCGCCAAAGCACTTGATGAGGTTTGAACCCGTGACCTTGCAGGTATGGAAAAATTGTGATTACCACTATGCTATGTGTTGGACTTGAAGAGCATGTGGCAAAGTTTCTATTTAACTTTTGAAACAAACAAACCACCCACTCTTCAAATAGGGCTTATTTGTTATTTTATTAATAAATAAACCCTGAAATTGTATAAATGCCAAAATGTAAAAATGGCAAAGGGGTTTATTCAAAGGGGGTGTTTTTTTTATACCCTTAATTGGTTTTGAGCTAATTTAAGGAAATTATTTTGTATAAAAAGGGGGGTAGGATGTCATTTGGAGGTAATGAAAATTAAGGGAGACTTGGAGAGAAATTGTTATTGGTGAAGTTTTCTAAAGGAATAGGGAGATTTTTTTAAGGAGATTTTTAGAGCAATTTTTGTACTTCGAAGAATTGCTATGCTATTGAAATGCTAGAAGAAATGGTCTTGGTGCATAATTGTAATTTATTTCTGGAGATTAATCGGATCGGTCATACTCTATTGGAGCTAACTTGGAGACATAGTCACGTTTGTGGCGAACTTTAAGATCAAACTTTGTTTGCACTTTCTATCTTCTTCTCTCTCAATTCTATTTCTCACCTTAAGTTTTGATGCATAATTTCATTTATGTAGAAATGTATTAAGACTTTTACTAATTTGATTTTAATTAAGCATTCAATACTGCAATTAGTGTAGATCCATTCATCAAATCAGCCAAATCCATGGCCTCATAGGGCACACTATTCAAATGACTCGAGCTATAAATCTTGTGAGCAATGATGTGAATGTGAAACCTTAATTCAATATAAAAAACAATGCTAACCTTCAAACCTCTACCATCCCATTCAGCTAGGGTTTTCTTCTGAAGTTCGTCCTGACCTAGGGTTTTGGTAGTTTTTTCTTTACTTAGCATGGGGAGACCAGTAATCTTATGAATCACCTTCTTGGTGATTAATATAGGCTGCTCTAATCATAGTTGACCATTGTGCACATGACTGAGGATGTACCTAATCCACTTAATCTGGAAAATTCTTGGCATATGCGAGATATGGATTAATCCTTTGGTCTCTAGATGCTTATGCTAAGGTTTCAAAGAGCCGTCAACACTCATTTCTCCTAGGGCATTGTCCATTTCTAGGTTTCCAATATCTTGAATAGAACATTTAAAATGTGTATGAATATCATTTATGAGGAGTACCTTTGGTGGAATTTGGGATTGAGCTCCATTAGGATCAAGGGACTCTATAATGGCCAAAACAATTTTGAAGTTAGGTGCTTTCCTTTCTACACCCTTTACTAGCATCTTTGAACCCTTCTTTGCCTTGCTACTACTGCTACTCCTAGATGCCATTGATGCTTGGTAAAAGATAGAAATTTTTTGAACAAACCCTTTGCTAGAAAATTGCCTGAAATTCCTTGAAATTTTCTTGAGTGCACCTGAAAATCTCTTAGCTCTGAAATCACGGTGAAGAATGAAATCAAAGTCTTTCTTTTTGACAAAATTTTTTTCATTAATGCTTAGTATGGAAGTAGCTGAGATGACATAGTGCTTGATAGGCTATCATTCATTCACTTTCTTGGTAGAAGCTTGCAACTTGGTGATCGAAAAAAAATTATTACTCCTGATCTAGCTTGGTTGAGTCTGTGACTAACCTTGCTCGGTATGACCTAATTTCTTGTGACCCTTTGTATCTGAAATGATGATTGGATCTTTTTCTTTCTTTCATTTGGAAGTGTTCTAGATATAGCTTGATGATACAGTTCCAGATCCTCCTTTATGAATCTAATTGGAAATGGTGGTGTCACCCACTTCTTGAGTGACATGGCCATCATTTGAACTATTTTGCTCAGCAGATTTAGGAATCCACTATTGTCTCATCTGTTTTTGAATGTTATCAGCTTTAGCTTTCTTTTCATCTTCAATTCTTCCTATATTCATGCAATTCTTAGCTATATGACCAAGTTTAGTGCATGTATAACATCTTACTATTGTATCTCTTTTTCTCAAGTGATGCCTTGAGCAGTCTTTGCCAATGTGTCCATATTCTCCACAATAATGACATTTGCACTAGATATTGTAATCCCATCCAAAGATTGACTTAACAAGTTGTTCAGCTAGATTGAGTGATTTTGATCTATATTGGAATTCCATGTGACCATGCTTCTTGCATTTGTGACATTCGCCTTCAAATTTTGGTTTTTCCTTGCATTCATTAGCTTTGTGACCATGTTGATTGCAGTTGTAGCATTTTCCATTGAATTTTTCTTTTCTATTACTCCAACATTTGTTTGATGTATGACCTAACTTGCCATGGTGATTGCAAGTAGGTTTTTGATTCCTTTGAGCACCTTGTTTGGAAGATTCACCTTCTTCATTATATCCAAGTCCTACTTTACCCTTTTGTCTATGAAGATTTTGCTCATTTTTTTGGTTTAATTGATTCATATCTTCTTGAGACTTCATCATTATCTCAATGATTTTCTTTTTAGTGTTTAGGTAATTTTCCAATCCTTCACTAATTTGTCTTTCAGTGATTAAATCAATCCTTAGGCTTTCATTTTCAGATCTTAGATTCATGATTTCTTCATTTGCATTGGATAGTTGATTGATAAGACTTTGATTTGCATTGATCCTTTCATTTTTCATATTTGTTTCTTTGTTCCAAGATTTTGCATAGCCTGATTGATTGGATTTCTTGTTCTCTTTTAAGTTTTCTTACTTCTTCTTGTAGAGAGTCATTCTTTGCTAGGAGTTCCTTGATTGCCTCATTAGCTTCATTTGAGTTGCTTGATGGTAAAAGGTCTTCAATCTTTTCTTCAACATACTGATGGTCATTCATTTTTATTGCAAGTTATTTCCTTCTCTTTAGGGATTGAGAAAGATGCTCCTTTACTTCTTTGAGTTGAGCCATAGTCATTTCCAGATCTAGCTTTTCATTTTCAATTGCTTTGTCAAGTCTAAATATCTCCATTTGTCCTTTAGATCTTTGCTCAAGCTGCCAAACTTTGTCCTGAGAACCATAATGCTCTAATACCAATTGTTGGAAATAATCAAGACTAGCTAGGTTACTGAGAGGGGAGGGGTGAATCAGTAACCTCAAAAACTTTAAATCAATTCAATACTTGATCCATTCATCATTCATTCATCTAATCTACTATATGCATGAGAAAGATAAACATTTATAACACACAAACACAGAATTTTGGTGACCCAAAAACCTTCCAAATAGAAAGTCAAACTAAGGTGGGAAGGATATCTACAAAAATTCACTACTACAGTATGAAGTTAGCCTATTAGGGCTTACATTGATCACTTTTGATGATCTTCCCTGTTAAGAGCAATTTGGACTGCTAGATCCACCTTGTTAGAGGATTTACAAACATACAATGAAGTATGCACTCTGTTAGGAGATTTATACAGAGACCGTTAAGTCTACCTTGTTAAAGGATTTACAAAATGGATTCACTTATTAGGATGAAATAGTGGATCTGCTTACAACTTGATTGCTGATTAGATCTTTGAAGTACAAATCACCTCTTGTGACTAATGAATCTTTACTGCTCTTTGTAGACCTTGATGAATACTCTACTCTGCTACTGATTCATTTTTATTCTTCTCAAAGTATTTACATGTCCATTCATTAAAACATATTCATACATTTTAAATGATATAATACATTACATATATACCATTCCAATAATTACAATTGCAAGGTTGGCCAAAACACAAGCGAACAAAATATTATCAAGTCAACCAAACAGTAGAAAACTTGGGTTCTTCAAGCTGACTTGGTAACCTTCTGATACTTGGTATCCACTACATTACTCAAAATCATCATGCACTTGGTAGAAGTAGAAGCTCAATCCATACTAATCACACAACATAGCTTGGAACTTGGTAAACATTGGAGACTGTGTAGACATAGTGTCACTTGGTAAAAATTGAATACTTCATTTACCTTGCTTTTACTCTGTAAACACTACACTTCCATCACTCGGTAAACACTACACTTCCATCACTCACTAAACACTGGCTTCCATCACACAAACTGATGACTCGGTAGACACTGTGAAGCTCGGTGAACACTATAGGCTTAGTAGATATTACTAGACCACACACTCACTTGGTAGCTTTAGGAATGCTCAGTATGAACTACTTAAGTGATGAACCTACAAGGTAACCACTAAATGATCGGTATACAGTGTAGACTAAGTGATGAACTTGATAATCATTTAGAATTGAATAAGTGTTATCACTAATGACAAATATAATAAAATGCCAACACAACCTAGGGTTTTGGTTGTCTTTTCTTACTAAGCATTAGGAGCCTAGTGATTCTATAAGCTATTTTCGTAGTTATCTAAATGGGTTGTTCCAACCATAACATGAAAGTTAAACCATACACATAGTAATGGAAGAAATAACATCATTAAACTAAAAGTAAACATACATAATAGGTTACATTCTTCAAGGATCCCTTAATGTTGAATCACTTTAAAATTAACTAATAGTAATTCCATCTAGTACTACATCCACATGAAATAATAATGATAAGTCTAATGTTCTTAAAACAATATTAACCAAGAGTTATTTGTGCTTAAACTTCACAAAAATGATCTATCAAAGCAAGGAATGAATTAGAAACTAAACCAACATATATCTAAGACATTTATACTCAATATTTTATCCAAATGAGAAGTCTTTTCAATACAAAAAGCAAACTGTGCCCTTACGGCAGCAAGCTAGGACTTTGTAGAGAATTTAATTTGGCATTGTATGAAAATTTGTTACATTGCATCATTTTGACCACAGACACCCTACAACTCATTCCTCCCCTCCTAAAACTCATGCTCATCAATGCTAATAATACATTTCAAACCAGTTGCAACTTTCTCAAACTAGTTACAGTTAGTTATGACTGTTTACATTTAGTTGAATGTTTTGTTGTGTAGTTGACAACATGGTTGTCAACTTTGACAGCCTTACATCATTATGCATTTTATTAATATTCCAAATTATTTTCAAGAGTTTTATCCCAACTTTAAATCCTCAAACCACTCTTAATCCCATAAACACTCTACGAGCCTTCTAGGCTTCATTTTGCCAATTTTTCGCAATTTACATTTTTAGGCACTTCAAGTGCATTTGACACCATATAATGGCTCTGATTTCCATATTAAAATAAATTGGACCTTTGAAGGTCTTTAAATAACTCATCTACGTTAGAATCCCAAAGTGAACTCTAGGTACACTAACTCCCAAAATGCCATTAAGGCTACATCATTGATCCTTTTACAAAGTGATCAATCAAAACATTTAAAACATAAACAAAACATTTTTAAGTGACCATTGAGGACTTATTACAATCAAATGACCCTTCAAGGTCATGTTCATCCTTTGATCCCCCTAGGATCTATTTAGTGACCCTAGTTCCTCTAGGCCTTTTGTCCTTGGCCCTGGTGCTCCTGCACCAGTTAATAGTAGAAGAAGTGTAATTAATTATTAGTCAATTTAAGTAAATGGATTTTTAAATGAGGGCAAATTAAAAGATAAAAATATTAATAGGTGGAATTAAATAATTGAATTATTAATGAGATTGATTTTACTTAAAATTAATGAGGATTATTTTAAATAAATGATTGTCCTTGAAGTGTTTAAAGGAAATTGTAAACTAATTATTTGAAAGTTGATAAGGAAAACTTACAAGAGTTCGCATACTCCTATGTGAATAAATATTAAAATAATACACCTTAATTTATTAAATTTCTTTATTTAATATTCATTTGACTCCTTTTTAAATTGATTTATTAATTTTAAATCTCATGCACTCACTTTATTAAATCCACTTGTTTTATCTTAATATATTTTAATCACATGCATGCATCATGTGATCTAGAATCTTTTAATAATTTTAATATCTTTTCCACTTTTAAATTTATTTTTGAAACTTAATTGATAAAATAAAAATGAGCTCTAAATATATTATTATTAAATTAATAAATATTATCACATTCTAAATTTAAACTTATAACTTTTATCTTCAAATTTAATTATTTTATTTAATTAATTTCCCAATTAATTAAATAAAATAAATATCATATTTAATTTTCCATTAAATTAAACCATTAATTAAATCTTTTAATTAGGCTTAATTAATAGAAAATATACTAAAGAATCATAAAGTAAAATATAAAAACCCATCATAGCAAAACACATACAAAATCAAACCAAAAGGGTTAATATCACGAATTACCTCATCCAACATATTCGAAGGGTACCCAACTCAGATACTTGTCCTAATTTTCAATTAGGACAAATGGCTTAAAGGGTTGGGATTTGGACTTGAGAATTTTATCTCCCCTCTCTTACCATTGAGATAATGCAATAGGGTACACTCATCCTGGCAATTCAGGGAAGTCGATACCCGATACCTGCAACCTACATAAAACCCATGCATGTACAAGCACAATATATATACTAAGCTAAATAGGCAATGGCAAGAAGTGGTGCATCGTGTAGATCCTGACTAGTAGGTGATTATGAATCCCTTCCTTAACCACATCAGAAATGCCATACATAAAGAGAACAAACACGCGCAGCATAGACATGCATGTATGGGGTAAGTATCCATAGGAAAACACATGTGATAATAAACCATCTAACTAATCATCATCAATAACTAAAAATAATGTAATAATCATCATGCATACATGAAATGTAGAGTCTAACTAATCTCATCATATATCAACTGAATCTATAACACATTATCTGATAGTCTCAACATAAAACTAGTCTAATAAAGTTCGACCATGATAGCAACAATGTACCTAGAAAAAATGTAAATGAGGGAAGGCACTACATTTTAAGTATATGTAACCATCCTCGTAATATTCCATGAGGTAAAAAAAACAATTTTGATTTGTAAATTTCTATGGTGATTAATGAACTTCCTAATATTCTAGAGATTTGTCAATATTTTATACAAAAAAATTATGATTCAAAAATAATCGTCAATATTAATCATATTTAGAATAAAAAATTGAGAGATTCACCAATAGAAATAATTTTGTTTTTTCAAAATAATGAAAGATTCACCAATATTTTATATCTTTTTTTGGAGGTGGCTTTCTTAAAGTTTACCCTATTTCCACTTGAAGACACCATGCTCGGTAGGATTTTTGAAAACTTCAAGAATCCTTTAACAACAAACACTTCAATCATTTAAGGGCTTTGAATTTTCTCTTCACAACTAGCTCTAGAAATTCATGGTAAAACCATGTCTTTGATTTCTTCCTTTTAACAAATTTCCACCTTTCAATCACCATGATGTAAGGAGGGCAAAGAAAACTAGGGCCAAAGGCACACTCAGATCCAAACCAACCTTGTAGAGTTAACACAATAGAAGCAAACACAAGAGAGTAGCACCACAAAGAAAGAGAACAATATACTTGTATTGACTCATGAAATAATCAGCATACATGCCCAGCTATAAGGCCTTTTGGGTTATAGCCAGATGAAAAATACATTCAAGATCTAAGATCCAGCTTCAAATTCTTACTTCTAGACACATATGCAACAAACTCTTCAAACTTTCACATTTTTCTTGTGATGGGGACACAACCCAAGCACAGAATGGACACAACAGGAAAGGGAAAATTTTATTAACTATGAGAAAATGCTAATACATTCAGTACAGAGAAAATAGACTTCAAAACATGCCCTAAGGGCTTACAATAGTATAAATCTGGAGATAATTTCTTCTTTCAGTACATCCTCTCAAACTCCACTTCAAACTACCTTTTACAATGCCAAAAATGTTCTTAAATAGAACCCAGAGGGTTAAGGATTAGGAATACATTCTAGAAAGTGCTAGTAGGCATCCACTGACCAAATAGAAGGCTCTAGAAGTCACATTAGAAGTTGGCACAAAATTAGAAAAATCCAAAAACGGTAATCAAACTTTCAGGAGGCATAACTAATGAACCGTAGCTCCGATTGACGAACCGTTTACATTTTCGAAAAGCTATCAAAGTGATCTATAGCCCTATGGACCAGCTTCACTCATACCTCATTTTTTGGCCCTATTAGAGGTCATTTAATGCCCCTAACCTGACTTTGAAGCATTTTGAGGATGTCTCCAAAAATTGAAAAATTGTGATAACTTTCAAATCGTGGGGCCTTTTGACCTAATTCTTTTTCTGGAATGCTCTAAATTACAATGAAAATCATCTAACCAATTTACACCTTCTAGTTCACCAAAATGATGGCTCGATTACATACTCCTATTTTTTTGGCATTTACACGTATCCCAAGGTGATTAAAAACTCTAACCTAGAACACTAATAGTGGAACTATGAGAGTTGGAACCTTTATTTGACCCAAATGGGTATCTAGAAATGAAAACACATGAAATAGAAAGTAAGTCTAAGTACATTTTTTTTGGGTGACACAAGATTGCCCTTATACCTCTGGATGCTCCTGCATCAGACACCCAGGGTAAATTGAAAAGTGACCCTGTCACTTTATGAATGGTAGAGGAAATCCCAAATGGGAAACCTTAGGTACTGATATCCAAGTTGAGTCCTCTATCGGCCATCCTTTCCACTTGACCAGATACTCTTCATACTACCTATTTTTGGTACCCCTGCCCACATGATGATCTAGAATGTTGTCTATCTCCTTTTTCTTAGAAGCAGGAATTGGACATGGCTCTAACATTGGCTCCTCATTTGCACCATCATCATGATACTTTGTTAAGTCTACAATGTTGAAAATAAGAGAAATGTGAATACCATCTGGCAACTCCACCTCATATGCATTTCTTGAGTCATGTTTCTTCAGAATTTTGCAAGGGCCAAATTCTTCATTTTCAGCTTGTTGTAAGTACCGGCTGGAAATATTTCTTTTCGTAAGTGTACTATGACTAGATCCCCTACTTGGAATTCCTTATGTCTTCTCCTTTGATCAACCCTAGCTTTATACTCTTGATTCATCTTGGTAATGTGTGCCTGAACCTCCCCATGTAGATGCTTGATATGTTCAGCGAATTCTTCAGCTTTAGCACTTGTCCTCTCCCCTTGCTCTATCTTCCTCAATTCTAGTGCAGTCCTTGGGCTACTTCCATATACAATTTGGAATGGTGATCTACCAATACTCCTATTTATAGAGTTATTGTAAGCAAAATCTTATTGTGCTAGAATCAAATCCCATCCCTTGGGCTTATCCCCAACTAAACATCTCAGAAAATTGCCTAGACTTCTGTTTACCACTTCTGTTTGGCCGTTAGTTTGCGGGTGATGTGTGGAACTAAATTTTAAGTCTATTCTCAACTTCTTCCACAATGTTCTCTAGAAATACCCCACAAATTTGGTATCTCTATCAGAAACTATACTCCTTGGGAGATCATGTAGTCTTACCACCTCTCTAAAAAACAAGTCTGCAATATGGACAACATCATGAGTTTTGTGGCATGGAATGAAATGTGCCATTTTGGAGAACCTATCAACTACAAAAAAATACTGAGTCATTACCCCTTTGTTTCCTCGGCAATCTAAGAACAAAATCCATACTTATGTCCTCCCATGGCTTTGATGGAACAAGCAATGGCTGATATAGTCCAGTATTGTGACTAAATCCCTTGGCAACTTGACAAATCTGACAACTCTGTACAAACTTCTTCACATCTTGTGAAATCTAAGGCCAAAAATAATGTTATCTAAGAATGGAAATGGTCTTATCTCGACCAAAATGTCCTACCATCCCTCCACTGTGGTTCTCCTTAATCAGATTTTCCCTCATGGAACTCCTTGGAATGCATAATTGACTGCCCTTGAATAACATACCATCCTGAATCAGATAGTCTAACCACTTAGTTCTGTCTACAGTAACAGGCTCTTTACAAGCTTTCCATGCTTCAAAAAAATTAGGATCCTTAGGGTATAAATTTTTAAGTTCATCAAACCCAACTACTTCAACCTACATTACTGTAAGCAACAACTGTCTCCTACTTAGTGCATCTGCAACCCTGTTAGATTTTCCACTTCTATGCTTCAACACAAATGTATAGCTCTGCAAGAACTTTACCCACTTCATATGCCTCTGATTCAATTTACCTTGGCTATTTAGGTACTGTAATGCCTAATGATCAGTATACAAAACAAATTCCTTTGGCAATATATAATGCCTCCATTTCTTTAAGGCTTGAACTATTGCATAGAACTCTTGATCATAAACATAATACTTCTTTTTTGCATCATTCAATTTTTCACTAAAATATGCAATAGGCTTACCTTCTTGGCTTAATACAGCCCCAATAGCACTGCCACTAGCATCACAATCCACTTGGAACAAATTTCTAAAATTTGGAAGTGCCAACACAGGTTGTTCTGTCACCTTCTTCTTCAGCATTTCAAAACTTCTCATAGCTGCCACAGTCCATTTGAACTCTTTTCTATCCCCTCTTATCGTGTCAGTCAGGGGTGCACATATGCCACTGAAATTCTTAATAAACTTCCTGTAAAAACTAACTAGAACATGAAATGATCTTACCTTAGTAGCAGACCTTGGAGTAGGCCATTCCAAGATGGCTTTTACCTTCTCTAGATCCATTTTGAGACCTTTAGGTGATATAAAAAACCCCAAGTAGACTAACTCCCTTTTTGCAAAGATGCACTTTTTCAAATTAATTAATAGTTTCTCTTCCCTTAACCTTTCAAGGACACTATGAATATGCAATAAATGTTCTTCCAAATTCTTGCTGAAAATTAAAATATCATCCAAATAGACAATAAATTTTTTTCCCGAGAACTTCTTAAGTACCTCATTCATAAGCCGCATGAAGGTGCTTGGGGTGTTCGTTAATCCAAAGGGCATGACTAACCACGCATAAAGACCCTCCTTGGTCTTGAAGGCTATTTTACACTCATCTCCTTCTCAAATCTATATCTGGTGATAACCACTCTTGAGATCTATCTTTGTGAAGTACTAAACTCCACTCAAGCAATCCATAAGATCATCCATTCTTGGCAAAGGAAACTGATACTTGATGGTTATCCTATTTATAGCTCGAGAGTCTGTACACATCCTCCACTCTCCATCCTTCTTTGGTGCTAGTACTATAGGTACTACACATGGACTTAAGCTCTCTTGAATCAAGCCCTTTCTCAATAGCTCTTGCACCTGTCTATTTAGCTCCTCAATTTCAGTAGGAGTCATCCTATGAGCAGCCTTGTTAGGAAAACTAGCTCCTGGGATTAAATCTATCTGATGATTGGTTTTCCTTACTGGTGGCAATCCTTCTGGAAAATTATTAGAGATAATATCTCCAAACTCACTTGGTAAATCTAAAACTTCAAGTTGTATTTCACTACTACCTTCTTTATCTTTCCTAGGAATCAAAGCATAGCACATACGCTAATGTTTCATGCCATCTAAAAACTTCCTTCCATCAACAAGAAAAATCCTAGCACTGCTACATACCTTTTCGCCTTCCTTTTTCATGGGCTTCAGTTTTTGGTGAACTCCATCCTTTGTTAGAGAGTATCTGTTTGCATGACCATCATGTATTGCATGCCTATCAAACTACCACAGTCTTCCCAATAATAGATGGCAAACATCCATTGGAATAACATCATAGAGAACTTCATCATGGTAACTCCCAATTTTGAATTTCACTAAACATTGTTCACTTACTAGGACCTTATGATCATCTTTCACCCAAGAAATCCAATAGGGTTGGGGGTGTTTCTCCCTCTTGAGCTTTAGCTTAGAGACCATCTCTTCTGATACCAAGTTATCAGTACTACCACCATTAATGATCACATCACAACATTTATCCTCACACTTGCACCTGGTACGGAATAAACTCCTCCTTTGTCCTAGTTCAATCTTGCCACTTAGTAGGACCCTTTCATTTACTAAAGTCTCTCCTCTTTCTACATCCTTTGAATGTGATGATTGTGCATCCTCATCCACATGAGCAACCCTAGCTTGACCCTCAGCTCTCCTATCTGTCCTTCCTTGTCATTGAGGGCATTCAAAGGCACGATGACCTTCTTCATCACAATGGAAATAGGTACCATGGAAGCCTCCTCTTCCTTGTCCATTTCCTCTACCTCTTCCTCTCTAATTTTCAAAGTCTTGATCACAGGAGCGGTTGAAACCCTCGTTCCTCTGGTTCTTGCTAGTACCCACATCTTCATTTTTCTTTTGAGTTTCATTTCGACCTCCAGATGACCTACGAATACCTCTTCCTCCTTGACCACACCCTCTTTTTCTCCCTTCAAACCTCTTATTTAGCTTCTCTTCAACTCGTAGGGAAAACTAGTATCCCTCTTCAACGCTAGTCATTCTTACCAGACTTAATTCCTCTTGGATGCTAGGTCGTAACCCATTGATATAATGAGAAACCTTCTTATTTGCTTCTATGTGCCTCGCTCTAATCAAAAGTTGATAAAACTCCTCTATATATTCCTAGAATAATTTTGCTGCTTGCTTTAACCCATGCATCTTCTTAAACAAATCAATCTCATAATCAACAGGAATGAACTACTTCTTCGATTTGTCCACCACATGATCCCACCTCGTGATCTTCTCCTTTCCTCTTCTATTTCTTTCCAATTGAACCTCTTGCCACCAGATTTTGGCATGTCCTTTAAATTTTGCCTTTGCAAACTTAACCCTATCTGGGTCCCTGATATCCTCATACTCAAAGTATTCTTCTAGTTCATTGATCCAATCGATCAACTCATCTGGTTTCAGATTTCTTGAAAATACACCCACATCAATTGTAGGTTTTTTCCCAAACTTAGTAATGGCCCTTAAAAGCCTTTCCTCTACCTGAATCAAAACTTCCCCATCAAATTCCCCTTCTATTCCAATTTCTTCTTCTTCATTGTCATCCTCACTTTCGTCACCTACGACAACATTTGTTCCTCTATGGAGCTCCTCTTGCAACGCTTGTACCTGCCTTTGGAGGGCTCTAACCTCCTCAAGATTAATAGCTTTGGCCCTTCCACCACACTCTTTTCATGGAGGCATCTTCTTAACTCAAACCCACAACCACACAGTCCTAGTGCAAACTACTTCATAGTTGGCGCTCTATCTACACACTCAGGAAAACAAGCTCTGATACCACTTGATGGGGACACAACCCAAGCACAGAATGGACACAACAAGAAAGGAAAAATTTTATTAACTATGAGAAAATGCTAATACATTCAGTACAGAGAAAATAGACTTCAAAACATGCCCTAAGGGCTTACAATAGTATAAATCTGGAGATAATTTCTCCTTTCAGTACCTCCTCTCAAACTCCACTTTGAACTGCCTTTTACAATGCCAAAAATGTTCTTAAATAGACCCTAGAGGGTTAAGGATTAGGAATACATTCTAGAAAGTGCTAGTAGGTATCCACCGACCAAGTAGAAGGCTCTAGAAGTCACATTAGAAGTGGGTGCAAAATTAGAAGAATCCAGAAATGGTAACCAAACTTTCGGGAGGCATAACTTTTGAACTGTAGCTCCGATTGACGAACCGTTTATATTTCTGGAAAGCTCTCAAAGTGCTCTATAGCCCTATGGACCAAATTCACTCATCCCCCTTTTTTTTCCTTGTTTGAGGTCATTTAATGCCCCTAACCTAACTTTGAAGCATTCTTAGGATGTCTCCAAAAACTGAAAAACTGCGATAACTTTCAAACAGTGGGGCCTTTTGACCTGATTCTTTTTTTGGAATGCTCTAAATTAAAATGAAAATCATCTGACCAATTTACACCTTCTATTTCACCAAAATGATGGCTCAATTACATACTCCTAAATTTTTGGCTTTTACACGTATCCCAAGGTGATTAAAAACTCTAACCCAGAACACTAATAGTGAAACTATGAGAGTTAAAACTTTTATTTGACCCAAATGGGTATCCAGAAATGTAAGCACATGAAACAGAAACTAAGTCTAAGTACATTTTTTTTGAGTGACACAGGATTGTCCTTATACCTCTGGATGCTCCTGCATTAGCTTGAGACTTTCTCCAATATGCCCTAACTCTAAGCCTAAACACCATATTTATACTTGCCAAAATGGCTTATAGAACATTCTAGACAAATACATAATAGGAAGGCCAACCCAACAATAGTTTGGACACATCTCAAGAAAATATATTATCATAAATGTTGCAATCAAAATAAATCTCGCAAGTCAGGTTACACCAAAAATGTAGAAAACATGTCAAAAATATAGACACTTGACATCAATAGGATAACTTGGCACATGAAGGATCACTCATCATACACTAGGTAACTTGACACATGAAGAATAGCTTGGCATATACTATGGAACTTGGCACACACTACAAAGTGAGATGGGATAACATGTGAACTTGAGTGTTAACATGATGTGGGATAACCTCAACTTGGGTTAACCTAAAAAATTATTGGCACTCAACAATTGTTGCAACTCGGCAATGACTATAACTTGGTAAGAACTAGTAGAATGAACATAAATGAGTAGGATAAAACATTAACCCAGGATGCTCCTACATCAAACAACCAAGGTAGAAAGAAATGATTCTCTTGAATCATGTAAGTGTGACAACCTAAGTTGAATCCAACTTAGATTGAGAAATCCATGTAGCATCTTCAACTAGTTTTTTTTTCCACTTTACTAGATATTCATAGTATTCTTTTCCTCTTGTTCTTTTACACACTCTCTGATCTAATATCTTCTCAACCTCTTCAATCTACTTCTTAGGTTAATCATTAGGTACAACAACTTCATCATCTGACTCATGCTACTTATATAGATTAGCAACATTGAATATAGGAGATATATCATTGCCATTAGATAACTCAACTTCATAAGCATTTCCACTATCAAACTTCTTCAACATCTTACAAGGACCAAGCTTCTTCATCTTTAGCTTACTGTATGTTCTATCCAAAAATCTTCCTTTCTTCAAATGAGCCATCATCTCATCACCGACTTCAAAATCATGATGTCTTCTAGACTTATCAGCATTCTCTTTGTACTTCTAATTACTTTGTTCCAACTTTAGCTTCACTTCCTTATGTATAGACTCCACAAAATCAGAAAATTCTTCTCCTGCAGCACTTCTCTTTTCTTCACAATCAACATCCCTTCAATTTGATACTCCTCTAGGCTTTATTCTAGTAATGATTTCAAAAGGTATCTTCCCTATACTCCTATTCACAAAATTGTTATATGCAAACTCAACTTGTTCCAATACCATTTCCCAATTATGTGTTTCATACCCAACTAAGCATCTCAGTAAATTACCCAAGCTTCTATTCATAACCTCTATCCATCCATCAGTTTGCAAATGGAATGTAGAACTAAATTTCAACTTAGTACCCATCTTCTTCCACAAAGTTCTCCAAAAATAACCAACAAACTTAATATCTTTGTCAGAAACAATACTTCTCAGTAATCCATACAATCTAACAATCTCTTCGAAGAAAAGTTCAACAACATGCTCAGCATTTGAAGTCTTCTTACATGGTATAAAATGAGCCATTTTAGAAAATATATCCAAAACAACAAATATAGAATCATGCCCCTTTGTTGTCTTAGGAAATCCAAGAACAAAATCCATACTAATGTCACTCCAAGGTTTCTCAAGAATAAAATAGGTGTATACAATCGAGTATTCTAACTTACTCATTTTGCAACTTGACAAACTCCACAACTCTTCACAAATTTATGAACATCCTTATACATCTGTGGCCAATAATACTTTTCTTTCAAAAAAATCAATGTCTTATCAATTCCAAAATGTCTAGCCAATACACCACTATGTTTTTCCTTAATCAAATTCAACCTCATAGAACTTCTAGGGATACACAACTGAATACCTTTGAACAACATACCTTCAAGAATGAAATATTCATCATAATTACTAATGTGTTCTGTCAGATTTGGTGCTCTGCACTCTCTCCATGCCTTAGAAAAAATAGGATCAACATCATATGAATCTTTCATTTCATCAAAACCAAGAACTTCAACCTTCATTTAGTCAACAAAGAACATCTTCTACTCAATGCATTAGTAACTCTCTTAGTAACTCCACTTTTATGCTTAATCACAAATGTAAAATTTTGCAAATACTCAACCCACTTCATATGTCTTTGATTCAATTAATGTTGACTTCCCAAGTACTATAAAGCTTTATGATTAGTATGCAAAAAAAACTCCTTAAGAATCAAATAATATATCCACTTCTTCAAATCTTAAACAATCGCATAAAACTCTTGATTATACATAGAATACTTCCTTTTAGCATCATTCAATTTTTAACTAAAGAAAGCAACATGTTTACCTTCTTGACTCAATATAGCTCCTATTGCACTACCATTTACATCACATTCAACTTGAAATACCTTATTGAAATTGGGCAAAGCCAATATGTAACTCAACAACATTTTGTTTCAAAGTCTCAAAACTCTTATCAACTCCATTTGTCCACTTGAATTCCTTTTTATCTCCTCTAATTATCTCAGTCATAGCATTACAAATAGCACTGAAATTCTTTATAAACTTTCTATAAAAACTAGCCAAACCATGAAATGATCTTACCTCACCCATATTCTCAGGTGTAGGCCATTCCAAAATTGCTTTAACCTTCTCTGCATCCATCCTCAAACCATCAACTAAAATAAAAAAACCCAAATACACAATCTCCTCTTGCATAAAAGAACACCTTTTTTAGATTAATCATCAACTTCTCCTCTTTCAACCTCTGCAATACTTGTTTAACATGCTCATGATGTTCTTCTTTAGTCTTACTAAGTATCAAAATATCATCCAAATAAACAATCACAACCTTACGCAAAAATATTTTCAAAACCTCATTCATCAACCTCATGAAAGTACTAGGTGCATTATTCAAACCAAAAGGCATAACCAACTTTTCATACAAACCATCTTTTGTCTTGAATGCAGTCTTCCATTCATCACCTTCTTTGATTCTAATCTAATGATAGCCACTCTTCAAATCAATCTTGATAAAATATTTTTCTCCACTCAAATAATCCATTATGTCATCCATCCTCAGCATACAAAACCTACATTTTGTAGTAATATTGTTAATAGCTTTGGAATCAGTACACATTCTCCATTCTTCTTAGGTGATAATATAATAGGTACAACACATGGACTCAAACTTTCTCTAATTAATCCCTTTTGCAACAATTCATGCATTTATCTATTAAGTTCTTAACTCTCTCTAGGTGTCAATCTATATGGTGCTTTGTTCAAAAAACTAACTCTAGGAATTAGGTCCATACAATGACTTATACTTCTTACTGGCGGTAAACCATTAGGAATATCCTTAGCAACAATTTCTTTATACTCATTCAATAATTCTATAATTTCTTTTGGTACTCAACTACCACTATCTATTATCACTCAATCATTACCAGCTTTTATTGCTTGATCATTACTTCCAACACTAGATCCTCTAAGAATTATGGAAAAATAGACTTGATTCTTCTTCACTTCTTTTTCAAATTTCTTTCCATTAACTATGCAAACTTTTATTGTAGTACAATTAATCTCATCCAAACTTTCAATCAAAGGCATCAAAATTTGCTTCTTCCCATTCACCCAAAGAGTATATTGATTCAATCTTCCATCATATACAACATATCTATCATATTGCCAAGGTCTACCCAACAAAATATGACAGCAATCCATAGGCATAATATCACATAGCACTTCATCAAAGTAATGTCCAATCTTGAACTTCACGATGCATTGCTTACTTACCAATATCTTATGCTCATCTTTGATCCATGAAACATGATAGGGTTTGGGATGTTTCAGCCTCTACAACTAAAATTTTGTAACCAACTCTTTTGATGCCAAACTTATAGAACTTCTACTATCAATGATCACCTTTTAGTATTTTCTAACTATCTTACAACTGGTCTTGAAAAGACTTCTTCTAAGAACAAGTTCCTCATCACTTCCCTTATTATATAAGGTTCTTCTCACCATCAAATTTTCTCCAGTCTTAAGTCCACTTGGTGAACTCTCAATGTCCTCTCAAATCACAAAATTTCTATTATCTTGCCCCCTTTTAGAGGATCTACATTCAAAATATCTATGCCCTTCTTTACCACATCTAAAACAATTACCACAAAAACTACCTCTAGAAAAAGAATTAACTCTTCCTCGGTAAGAACCAATACCTCCTTGATATGAACTACCACCTTTCCACTTGGTCTTGTCTTTGTCATCATTTCTCCATTTAGATTTTCCTTCATCCTACATAAAACTATTAGATTTGCCACCTTCATCATAAGATCTACCTTTGCCTCTCTAGAATCTACCACCTCTACCTCTTTGTCTTTATTCATGCTTCTTTATCAAGATCTTCTCAGCTTTCAAGGCATATTGGTATGCTTCTTCCACACTCTCCAATTCCACAAACCTTATTTCATCTTGAATTCCAAATCTTAATCCATTTATGTATCTTGGAATTTTCTCAACATCATCATCCACATGTCTAGATCTGATGTCCAATCTATAAAAATCCTTAGCATACTCCTTCATAGTCATATCTTTTTTCCTCAAATTTTGCATCTTTCTCAAAAATCTAACTTGGTAATCAATGGGGAGGAATCTTTTCTTTACCTTTTTTACCATCTTTGGCCAAGTTTTGATCTTCTCCTTCCCTCTCCTTTGTCTATTAGTTTGTAAATTCTCCCACCACAGTGAAGCATGACCTTTTAGCCTAGTAAGTGTAATTGTCACCTTCCTATTATCAGGAGTGTTTTCATATTCAAAAAACTCCATATCAGAGATCCAATCCAACACATCATTGGTATCCAATTTTCCATCATAAGGAACAACTTCTACAACAATCTTCAAATGTGCCCTAGATAATACTCTTAGCAATATTTCCTCATCTTGATCTTCTTCCAGTTCCAAATAAGGGTTTGGTGCCACTACTTCATTGTCACTCACATCCTCAAGATGTGCTCCTCTCCTTTGGGCTATTTCCACATCATCTAATCTAGCTATAATTTGTCTCAATGCATCTAACACCAAATAATTGATATATCCTCTACCACAAAACATCTTTACAGATTAAGTTCTTGTAAGATCATAAACCTCTACAAGTTATAGGTCAAATCCACATATATGTAACACTACAACCAAATCTAAATCATGGTTCTAGATGATCCAAGGTCCCAATACAAATTTCCTTACACTTCAGTGATTTTCTTGCACACTCAAGAAAAAATTGTGCTATGATAACACCTGACATAAGGAGGGAAAAGAAAACTAGGGTCAAAGGCACACCTAGAAATCCAAACCAACCTTGCAAAGTTAACACAATGGAAATAAAAACAAGAGAATATAAGCATAGAGAGAGTGAACAATATACTTTTATTGATTCATAAAATAATCAACATACATGTGCAATTGTAAGGCCTTCTGGGTTATAGCCAGATACAAAATACATTCAAGATCTAAGATCTAGCTTCAAATTTGCATTTCTAGACACATATGCAACAAAATTTCTAAACTTTCATTTTCTACTCAAGAATCTCTCCAATCTACCCTAACTCTAAGCCTAAACACCTTATTTATTCTTGCCAAAAAGGCTTACATAACATTCTAGATCAATACATAATAGGAAATATGACCCAAAAATGATCTAGACACATCCCAAGAAAAGAACTTATCATAAATTTTATGATCAAAATAAATTTTGCAAGTTGGCTCACACCAAAAATGTAGAAAACATGTCCAAAATATTGGCACTCAGCATCAGCAAGATAACTTGACACATGAAGGATCACTCGACATACACTAGGTAGCTCAATACATGAAGAATAACTTAGCATACACTGCAAAGTAAGATGGGATAATATGTGAACCCAAGAGTTAACATGATGTGGGATAACCTCAACTCAACTTGAATTGCAAAATCACTGGCACTCAACAATTGCTACAACTTAGCAATGACTATAATTTAGTAACAATTGGTAGAAGGAACACAAATGAGTAGGATAACATGTCAACCTAGGATGATCCTACATCATACCATTAATGCTTCATACTTCATACTCACTTGGTGATAGGTTTGCTTCCACTCAATTTAGTATTTAATGTTTGGAAGGTATCTACAACTTAGTAGAGTCACCATCATTTGGTAGGAACTATGAACTTGAGTGTGCAACAATATGTAACCCAACCTTTCTTAGTAAGGTCTATTGAACTAACCTTGCTTAGTAAGATATCTTGCTTTCCATCATTCTCAGTGATCCCTATGCATCTTGAATGTTGATTGGATCATTTTTCTTGCTGGTTGGAACTAGTGTTATATTACTTCTTTTGAATCATAGTTACACTACTCTCCATAAGGAACTAAGTTGAAATGTTTGAACCACCCAACTCATTGACTTGGGTGTCATTCACTTTTTGATCTTGGTTTGTATTCTCTAGAGATTTTGGTACTCATTTGTATCTCATTTGCTTTTTGATATTGTCAACTTTGGCTTTCCTTTCATCTTCAACTATGCATGTGTTAATATAGTTCTTGGCAAGATGTCCAAGTTTTGTACAAATTAAACCCCTTTTTGTAGTATCTATTTTTCTCATGTCATGTTTCACATGATTTTCTCTAATGTGCCCAAATTCACTATAGTAGTGATGTCTGCACCATGTATTGTAATCTCATCCAAATATTGCTTTCACAATTTGTTCTGCTAGATTCCACTACTTGGTTTTTCACTTTGAATATTTGTGTCCTTGTTTCTTGCAACGGTTAGATTTACCTTCAAATTTAGGTTTCTCTTTACATTCACTTGCTCTATGACCATGCTTATTTCAACCGTAACACTTTCCATTGAATTTAGCTTTACCATTACTCCAACATTTGTTTGATATATGACCTATCTTACCACAATGATTGCAAGTAGGTCTTTAATTCTTTTGAGCTCCTTGTTGAGATTATTTACCTTCTTTTGTGTCTCCTATTCTAGCTTTGCCTTTGTGTCTATACTGACTATGTTCATTCAATTGATTCATGCTTTCCTAAGATTTCATCATTCTTTTATAGGTTTTATTTTCAATGTTGAGATCATTCTATAGTCTTTCATTCTCTGATCTTAGATTCATAAGTTCTTCATTTTTATTGGTGAGTTGATCAATGAAGTATTCTTGTTGAAGCAATAGTTTTTGGATTTCATTGTTCTTTTTTTTTTTAAATCTCTTGTTTGGCTTTGTCATTTTTCTTCCATGACTTCACATAATCTAACTAATTTAATTTCTTGTTGTCTTTTCAACTTTCTAACATCTTGAAGATTGGAATTCTTTTCTAATAGGTCTTTGATTGCTTCATCACCTTCACCTAAATTTCTTTTAGCATAAATGTCTTCAATTCTTTCTTCAATGTAGAGATTTTAATTCATTTTTACTACAAGATCTTTCCTTCTTTTCAATGACTAGGAGAGTTTCCCCTTTTATTTCATGATTTTCCCAATAACCAATTCAAGATCCAACATTTCATTGTCAATAGCCTTATCTAACTTGTATACCTCCATTTCCTTTGATCTTTTTTCAAGATGTTAAAACTTTGATGTGAGAACCAAATCAAGTTTAATATCAGTTGTTGGAAGTATAATGTAGGAAAGTTTACTAATAGGGGAGTGGTGACTCAAGAACCAATAAAACCTTATCTTACTTCACTAATTAATCCTTCATATAATATTCTGATCTAATTGCATGCAAGAAAGAATGAAAGAAAATAAACATTCATAACACTTTGACACAAGATATGGTGACCCAAAAACCTTCCAATTAGAAAGTAAAACTAGGGTGGGGATGATATGCAAAAGCTTTAGTATTGCAATACAAAGTTAATTTGTTAAGGCTTACAATTGACCACTTTTGGTGATCTACCTTGTTAGGAGCAATAAGGACTATGAGGTCCATGTTGGTAAAGCATTTATAAACATAAAATGAAGTATGCATTTAGTTAAGAGATTTAGCAAAGACTGTTAAGTCTACCATGTTAAAGAATTTAATTGATGCACCTGTTAGGATGAACCAATGGCTAATCTCTGATTTTTTGGTTGAAATTCCTTGTATCACAATGATCACCTAACTAGCATAGATAAATCTCTATTGTCCCTTATACTGCTTGTAGCCTTCTTTAATTTGCACTTTTACTCATTATATTCTCTTCATGTACATACTTGGATATGATAAAATGCATTACATATATACAAATCCAAATCATAACTTACTAGAGTCTACTATGATACCAATTTCATCATAATTCACAAAGTTAGCCCAACTATTGTAACTTAGGTTCTAAAGACAAACTTGGTGATGTTCTAATACATGAAAAATACTGTCAATGCTCCATTATCTTTGGCACTCAATTGAACTTGAAGCTCAGTCCATACTAACCACTTCCAAGTAGCTTGAACTCAGTCAACACAATGTGACTTAATGAACTCTAAGAAACTTGGTAGTAACTAGATCACTAGGTTGACACTATATGAATTGGTCAACACTAGATCCACTTTTTTAACCTTGTGATCTTCATAGACACTATTGGACTTGGTTAATGCTATAGAGTTTGGTTAACACTATGACCTTCTTCACTTCCACTAACTATCTTGATAGCCTTTGTTATGCTTGATTTTCACTGAACTTTGTCTCTGAAGCTTGGTAAACACTCTATAGCTTGTTAAACACTATAAACTAATTCAAGTGCTCAGGAACAACATAATTCTAACTACTTAGCTCAGGAACAACTCAATTCTAACTACTTAGCTTGAGAACAATTGAATCACTTTGTTAACACTATAAAACTAAATGATAAATTTAGTAGCAATTGTAGAGCTTGATAGAAATATAACCAATTGACTAAGTGTTCAGTCATTGATAGACAAATTGATCGTAATGTCAACACTATCTTCTTGGTTTGATGAGGCTTCACTTTCTATTTTTGATCCCTTTGGTGTCATGAGATGGGAGGGTGTGTAACAAGGACTCCCCAAAAAATAGTATTTTTAGTCTATGGAGTTTCTTTTGGCCAACTTCAATACCTTTTTGTTGGTAGTTTGACTTGCTTCCTAGGGAACCATAAATCTACAAAATGAAAGACTAGGTTTGAGGATTTTGTTTCCTAGATGGTAGTCAGTATTATATGCTTAAAGATCTTAGAACTTTAGTCCTCTTGAGACATGAATGGATGTGCAGAGATTCCTCCTAGATCATGCCTTCTATCACTAAAATGTCTGACATACTTCTTAATGATGTGATAGGTAGTTAATGATGGCAGATAAAGTATACCCTTTTTTCAACTGCACATTTTCCTGTGCACCCAATGCATTGAAGTTTTTCAAAGGAGTGGAGTGATCTTATCAATCTACACACACCCCAAGAAGATAATTAACAAAGATGTGACAGAAAAATCATGTAAAGATCAGCACCCACAGACCATATTTTCTTTGGAAAATACATTTCCTTATTCCCTTCTTATTTTTGTCCTCCTTTCATGTATTTTTAAATGTAATTGCCTCTTATTTGATTCGTCATTGCATGAAGATGGCAGGAGATTCTATAAAGCTTGGAAATAAAAGTGATTGGTGAATAAGTTAGAGTAAAAAGTTGGTTTCCTACCAAAGATCATCAGAAGTAATCTATAAGTAAGATAACTTTTTACTATTCTAGGGTTGGTACAATTGATTATTCTATATTCTATTCCATTGTTACATCATTGTTATTAATGAATCAGTGTCACCATTTTCTTTTGCAATTTGGCTTCCTTGGATCTTTGTTCGGCCCAGTGCTTCCTAGTTTTTAATTTGTTATTAGAGTAGATGGATCCTAGAGGGATTTCTATGGGATTCATTTATCTTCAAAATAAGTGAGAATTTTCTATTTTTTTACTACTTTCTTCCTTGGCTTGGATAAAACTAAATGTTCTTGTTTACTTCAATACTATTTCATTTGCAACACTTGATAATGTTAGATTGATTGGTCAAGCATGTATTTAGGTTATCCAACTATTCAAGAGTTTGTTGTCAATAATAAAAGTTCAAAAGTAGACTATAGGTAGACTAAATCTCTAACCAAGTGGACAAAAACCTTTTTGCCCCCACCAATACAAGGGGTATGCACATGTAGTCTTCCTAACTACCTGATCAAATCACACATCTTGCAACTGATATGGAAGCCTTCTTGAGGATTACCACTGGTATGGCTAATGACATGAGTTTGTTTAAGATAGAGAAGAATACAATGGTAAATCAACAAACCACTCCCTAGTAGCATGAGAATATCTTTTTCGGGCAAAGAGATTATTTTAAATCTGTAACTATAATTAATGATCAATTAACTAAAAATGGAATAACATGCTAATAATGGGGGGTTCCCCTATGTTAGCAAGATAATCGAGGGACCGTAGGACCTATTCATTCTACCCTCATGGCATAATTTTATTCCTTGAAAAATTGGGGTAGTTGCATGATACCTGAAAGCATTCAAAGGCCACATATGCCACTGTGCAGAAGGTAATATAGATTTCCCAATCGTACTTATAGTTGTGACCTGATCAAACACTTCATGTACTTCAATGGAACCTTCCAACTCTACCTTCATTCACAAAATTTTCTTCTATGGGTAGGATGAGTGAGAAGATAACAAGCCCATTGTCCAAGGATTCTTTAAGGATCTTTTCCATACCTATCAAGTCAATGCTTTTACCAATTCACAACCTCCTTATAATACAAGGACACAATTTTAAAAAGTTTCATTCATAACATGAGTTCCACCCAAGAATACTTCCATACCACTTGACTCCCATGCCACTATGAACTCACCTTTGCTAGCAAGAGCAACCTAATAGCCACAAGGATCTACAATGAAAGCATTAAGGTCCTCCAAAGTAAAATTAATTTGATGTTTGGTGGGTGATGGAAAGTACCAATACTACCATGTCCCTAATGGAAATCCTATTGAGTTTCCATGAGCAGTAGAAGGCCTTCTTGAAATAGCTTGAACTCCTTAAAACATGGCCTATTTTCATTAAGAACATAACTTTCAATGATGTCAATGTAATCATCTTTTGAGGCAATACTTGGGACCCTCCTTTCTTGTTTAATTTGATAATTTATGGTAAAAATTTACCTAATTGTTTGGTAGAATCTAGAGCTTCATGTAATGGCATGACCTTATCTATATGCATGAAGCTTTGGTAATTCCCTTCACCATCCTAAGGTGGTATCATGAAACTTAAAAAAAATCATAAAAATGGTGGGTGAGATAAAAATGTTCATATCCATCTTGTATAGGAACCTCGGGTGTCAAGTGTCTAATATCTAAGTGGTGGACATCCAAAAAACATATAGGATTTTATTAAGTCATAACTGGTCAAAGGCCCTAAATGGATATATTTCTATAGACTTTTCTCACCCATGGCTTTCTTAGAGGGGTGAATCCAATCAAATCAAGGTTGATAGAAAACCACAAATGATGCAAGCTTTCACTAATTACAGTCAAGTGAGTGAGGTTGCCTATGCTTAATTAGAATATGGCTTATATCAATCTATGGAGATTTTAGCCTTGGATTTTGTTTGAGGAAAGACACTTGGTGATGAGGATCTGGTTATCACATAGAGAATCCATGACCTCATTGCATAATTGTAACATGATATTACACTTCAAGGTGACTATGTGTATATGGAAAGCCTTTTGTCTTACTCATGATATCAAGTCCATTGTGAAGGGCATTCTGAGTTGAAGTGTTAACCTTACACAAAAAAGCCACCATTCACCTTTTTGATATCTAACACGGAAGGCCATAATAGGAAATTATCATTTTGGATAGCCCTCTAATGATCATATGTAAAGGGCTAATGGTTTTGGAACCATTATTAATGTCACTTCCAAAGGAAATTTCCATTCTCATGTCTCCTATCATGTGGAACATGTTAAAACCTCCTTTAGCACTAGAAATACCCCCTACCCCACCCTCTAAACTTATACCCATAGAAACTAGACTGTGGACTCTAGAGCTTGATGAATCCTGAGCCAAGGCTGGAATTGGCATAGGGGTATAAGTGATTGACTTGGGAGGGAAATATTTCCTTACATCTTACAAGTCACAAATCAAATACACAAATAATGTGGTTGAGTATGAATATTTGGTGCTACAACTTCTCTTTTCTCTACAAAAGAGAGTCACCCACCTCTGAGCTCTAGGAGACTCTAATCTTATTGATAGATAGGTTTGGATCCAATATAAATGCCATGATAAATAGTTGATGGCTTACCACAACTGGGTATAGAATTTTCTATAATACTTTTATGCCTTTGGCATTGATGTCATCCCAAGAAAAAAAATTGTGTCCCCAATGCCCTTGCAATATCTGCAAGCACCTTAGAGCCCATGGTTGGTTCTCAACTCTAAATTTTTACTCTAAAAATGATAGAAACACTATCATTCCTTGATAATGTTAAGAATTTTTGGTTCTTTCAATATTATCGACACATATTCACTTTATTGGCCAACAATGGCATATTCAAAGATTAGATTATAGAAGAAGCTCATAATGATATGGGACAAGAAAGAGATCTAGGAGAGGTCCTTGACCTCCCCACTAATACTATCTTGAAAGGGATGGTAGTGCTAGAATGCATATTAACTTGGGTCAAGGATCAACACCCTCCTTGTACAAAAGGGGTAAAATATGAAAAGGTTAACCTTGGGTCTGACACTGAGGAGAAAAATTTATTGATTGGTTCCTCCTCATCCATTGAGGAGAAGGGGAAGATTCTTGTGGTCCTCCAATAATACATCAATGTTATTGTCTAGAGTCATAAAGATTTGAAATCATGACTCATTTGTGATTACACACATTATATCCCTTAAACCAGGTGTCAAGCCCTTTTGACAAAGATAATGACCTGTAAATCCTTTGATCAAACCCTTGATTTATCAAAGGGTTTAGAAGTTGTTTTCAGGAAGAATAATCTTCTCCATTCAGCACACCACCTAGATAACTAATTTGGTTCTCGTCCAAAAAAAGAGTGGATAAATTTGATTATGTGTGGATTTTCAAATCTTGAATAAATAATTAATGAAGGATAACCATCCCCTACCCTCGCTAGACGATGTCTTGCAGATTATCTACGAATAAAAAATGATGTCTTTCTTAGTTTGATACTCTAGCTACAATCAAAATATGGTAAATTATGAAGACAAGTTGAAAATGGTGTTCACCACAAAGTGGAGAACATTTTCATATTTTTGGTGTAAATAACTATTTACTATTTACACTTTACTTAAGTTTACTTAGGTTAATGCATTATTTTATTATTTATTTAGGTGAGACACTTAGGAGTTTGCATACTCTCATGAGTTGTCATGATGACAACACTAGAGTTTGCACAATTCACTAAGTTGTCATGTAGACAACATAATTATTCGTGCTCCCATTTTAGTAAATGTTGTCTATAACATAAATTTTTGTTCTACACCATTGTAGGCTTATCCTCTCATCATCACACTTACTCCTATGCTTAATAGAGGATAACCGATATCTAGTGGACATGTGCTTGGCTGTATGAATTATCATGTTGCTGACTTCTATGCATTCTTGAAGCTTTCCAAAGGCCTTTATATAGACCCTAAAATTTATAGGGATAGGGATAGGATAGGCCCACTAAAATATAGGGTGGGGTCATAGCCCATAAAATTTGAGGTAGGGGAGCCTTTAGAATAGTAGGGAAATCTATAGTTGGGGTGGAGGCTAATTATATGGAATATTGAATGAATATATCATCATTCTGATCATACTCTCTCTTTGGTCTATTATTGTGCTTGTGTTTGAGTTCCTTGGTCTTGGGTGAATTCTACCCTAAGGAAAATTCTTACATGGTATCAAAATTCAGGGAGATTCTCTTCACATAGTCATTCAAGACTAGTATTTTTTCTGCACCTCAACCTAGATCTAGAGAATCCATAGATATTGGGAGCATCTAGAGCCAAAGAAGACCTCGCCATTGCATCTAGAGCATTGATTTCGTGAAATTTGACTATAAATTAGCCTATGTTGGGCCATAGTCAAATTTGAGGTTATTTTTTTTAACAAACCAGAACCCAAAGGCCTAATTTGCAAAATTGGTACGATCATTTCAAATCTATACATTTAATCTTTAGATCAACATCTTTTTCATTTGCATCTCTACAAAAAAAATTTAGATCTGCATTTTTTTCTAGAAACTTTTTGGCCATCAAGCTAGTAGAAGAAATTTTTGCAGGTGAAGATTGAAACTTGTTGGTGCAAATCAGATATTCGCATCACATTTAGAAGGTCAAAAAACCCTAGATATGATTTTGTTTCATCCAAATCAGACATTTGAGGCCAAATCTAGAACCATTTGTTTTTTGGAGGCACGACAATAGTGATTCATGAAAAATAATTACAATGATGATTTTCAAACAAAAATATCTCCCTCATACAGACTCCTTGTTGAAAGAAATATTTTTGTTTTTGGGTAGAATTTTGTGATCTACACTAGGTGGTTTGAGATCTTTGTTCCTAAATTTTTTTGCAACTTGCAAATCCCAATTTTTGCCACTTCAAATGCTCTGTATGGGCTCATCTGGACACATAATCAAGTTCTATTGTTTTTGAAAGTTCATAATTTTTTGTCTACTTTCCTAATCTACAATTAGAATATAGGCTTCTATGGATAGAAATAGTACTTTTAGAAATAGGCCCTAAATTGGCATGTGGCTATTGTACTAAGTAGCAAATCATACATTGGGGAGGTTGATTGATTATTTCTATATTTTGGGGGGTGCATACATACATTGATCTCATGGACTCTTGTTAAATATGTTAGTCTAGTTTAAAACTAAATTTGACACCAAGGAACTATCAAAAATGGAGTGCCTTAATCATTTCTCATCTAAGAGAACATAAGGAAGTGTTTCCTTCTCTATACTCGAAGATACTGCCTTCGCTCAAATATCTTCATCTTCTTCTTCACTTTATGTATAATAGTATGAGTAAGGAATCTTTTGCTCCTCTTCTTATGGAAATTTTTCCTCATGATGATCCACGAGTCCCTCCATTTCTAGAGGATATTTTATCCTTAGCAGATTCATCTCTAGTTTCTCCAACTTTGAATGAGATAATACCTCTTGATGCTCCTATTGCTCCTACTAATCTAGTTCCAACCATAGATGCTCCTAGTTTAGCACAGTAGGAAACATTATGTATTCCTACTTCAACTTCATGGGATGACTTCCTTCTATATATTGTAGGTCTATTCATGGAGTCTCACATTGAAGATGTGGGAGACATCATCGATCACATCTGTCTTCTTTTTGTTGAGGAGACTACTTCATGCATTATGGAAACTAATCATGAAACTAAAAATAATGCTTCAATCGATTTAGATATGTGGGGTCCTATTGACAGATACAGGGAGAGGTCACAACATCAAAAAATTCCACATGCATATATTGCCACAGTGATAGGTCTAGTACAGCAGGGTACACCTAGTCTTCTAGCTCCAGCATTAGAGGATGACTACATAGCAGATATTTCAATTTTTTTTATGGAGTCATACATAGTAGATTAGGGGGACATCATTGATGATATACATATTCTCTTTGATGGACCTTCTTCAATTGTTGTGAGAGCTCACTCTGACCCTCATGTTCATTCTCTACATGATTGATCTTTATAGGTTGATGTGATTGTGGATCTTTATGTACAAAAGTTTTAGGAGGTCTCTTTATCATCTAAGGAGATAATAGATTCTTTGGAATAGGTTCTATATAAATTCTTGATAGATCTAAAATTGTTCTTTTTAGGACCATTAGAAGGGGTGACAGTCAGTATTGACACAGGGATAGTTGAACAGGTTTTAGAGGCATCATTGATCCTTGGGATTCTTTCCACACATGGTGGAAACATCTCACTTGTACCTATGGTATTGTTTCTTCCAAAGGGGAAGAAAAATATTCAACATTCCTAGATCAGCTTCTATATCAAAGTAGCTATCACCGATTGACACTCTTCATTTGGGGGGGGGAGACTACCTTGTCTCTCTTATTCTTCTCTCTTGTGAGGGGGACCTTTTCCTTTTTTGGGATAGTGTTCTTCTCACAATTCTCTATTGTATATACTTGATGTATGCCATAATTGGGGGGGGGGGTCTTGATTACTCCATCCATCCATACATCTAGTTTTTTCATCTCTCTTTTTAGAGAAGGGTTTTTCCAAGAGGTTTTCCCTCTTTCTCTGCTTTATGAGAGATTTCATTTCATTATGTACATGGGTACCTAACATGGCCTAGTAGCCAAGACCCATTATGCATTTCATCCTAGTTAATGCATTTACTTCAATTTACTTAGGTTATTGCATTATTTTATTATTTATTTAGGTGAGACACTTATGAGTTTTCATACTCTCATGAGTTGTCATGATGACAACACTGGAGTAAGAAACTCTAATTCAGCACATGGTGTCTACAACACTAGAGTTTACATCATTCACTAAGTTGTCATGTAGATAACATAGTTATTCAAACTCCCATTTTAGCACATGTTGTCTACAATATAAATTTGCATGCTACATCATTGTAGGCTTATCCTCTCATCATCACACTTACTCCCATGCTTAATGGACGATAACCCATATCTGGTGGACATGTGCCTGGTTATATGACTTATGATGTCATTAGCTTCTATGCATTCTAGAAGCTTTCCAAAGGCCTTTATATACTAGCACTCCTAGTGTACTTTCATATGGAATATTGAATGAATATATCATCATTTTGATCATACTCTCTCTTTGGTCTACTACTATGCTTTTGCTTGAGTTCCTTGGTCTTGGGTGAATTCTGCCCTAAGGAAAATTCTTACACCTATAGATGCATGGCTTTTGAGCTCATCAATTTTGGTGCTACAGTTAAAAAGTTGATGGATATTACTTTCAAGGGATTTTTCAATAAATGCATAATCATCTACATGGATAATTTGACAATCTTCTTCCAAGATAGGAATGACCACCCTACCCACCTTGTCAAGATTTGTGAGGGATGTCAACAATTTGGCATCTCCTTGAACCCCAAGAAACTCATTTTGGGGTCACTCAAGGAAAGTTATTAGGACATATTGTCTCTGAGAAGGGTATCACCATTGACCCTGAGAGAGTAGAAGCTCTATTGAGTTTATATATAACTGGAAGTGAGAAAGAAATGAGGTCTTTCTTTGAAAAGATAAACTTTGTTCAAGATTTCATCATAGGATTTTTCAAAGTGGTAAAACCTTCGAATGACATGATGGAAAAGGATAATAAGATGAAGTGAAAAATGGAGGGAAAATGAGCCTTTCAATAGATAAAACAAGAGATCAAAGATGCACCTATTCTTGGGAGCCCTGATTATGGCCTCCCATTTTATATTTATTCCTTTGCATCTACACATTCTTCTAGTATAGTTTTAACCTAGAAGGTTGAAGGGAAGATAAAACTATCACTCACATGAGCTCTCTCTTCAAGAATGATGAAGTTTGGTATTACAACCTCAAAAATTAGGCCTTTACTCTTGTTAGGTAAGTAAAGAATCTTTAACAGTATATAATCAAAAGCAAAGTACAAATAATCATTACAAACCAAGTAATCAAAGTTATGCTTATGCAGAGTGAACTCAGTGAGAGACATAGGAAGTGGATGGCCATCCTCCAAGAGTATGATTTAGAGATGCATCCCATGAATTTTTCTCATGAGAAAGATTTGTTAAAATCTATGGCATCAATTGATTCCAAGTTAGAGTACTTGACTTACAACACCAAGACTCTAAACCAAGACCAATGGTACATTGATCTAGTGTATCTCTTGTTGCATAACAAGTTTCTAGGAGGACTCCTAGCCCATAAACAATGTGCACTTTGGTTGAAAAGTGAACATTTCATGATTAAGGGTGAAACCCTTTTCTAAAGAAATTTTTAAAGCATATATCTTGTGTGCCTTGCTCAAGAGAAAGCATGAAAAATAATAGAAGAATTTTGTGGACAATTCAAAACTAGACATAGTTCAACTGATCCCATGACTCACCAAATCTTTTTGGTTGGATATTATTGGCCCCATTTTTTTTGTTATGTCATTAATTATGTGAGAAAATGTCACACTTTCCAAACTATTTCTTCCTAAGAGAGGAATTTTTCAATGCCTCTTCAAATCATGTTTGAGGCCAAACCTTTTCCTAATGGTTGTTTGATTTCATCAGGGAGATTAATCTCAATTCTTTTGTTGGAAAAAGGTATGTGTTAACCATGAGAGACTATTGTACCTAGTGGTATGAAGCTATCCCTTGTAAGAATAATATGAATAATGTAGTAATTCAATTTATGGAAGAAAACATTACTATAAGGTTTGGGATTCCCTTTTCCCTTGTGTTTGGTAATGACACAACATTTTCCTCCACCCAATTTTTAGAGTGGGCATATGATAGGAACATTAAATTAAAGTACTTGAGTAATTATTATCCACAAGGTAATGGACTAATAGAATCTACCAACAAGAACCTCATGGAGGTTATTAAGCACCTTCTAGAGAGAAATCCTTGGGACTAGCATAACAAGCTTTTATTCACTCTATGGGATAATCACATTCAAAACAAGGTCACCTAGGAACTTCACTTCTCTACCTGATCTATGGACAAAATCTAGTGTTTCCCATGAATTTTTAGATTCTAGTCATATAGTTCATGAGGGATTTTTATGAGTGGGATGATATTGTGGAGGTTTTCCTCCTTAATCTCATATGCCTTAAAGAATGAAGGGATGCAACCCTCGATCACTTTACCAAACATGAAGTAGTTGTAAAAAGATGGTTTGACAAAAGAACCCACTTTAAGGCCTTTTGGATTTTGTACCTAGCCCTCCTATGGGACAAGGCCCATGAGAAGAAAGGAAAACATACAAAATTCTAGGGGCTTTGACTTGGGCCTTATCACATCGCAGAGATCTGTGGGGCTAGTACTTATTGTCCCAACATATTAACTAGAGAACCAATCCCCTTGTCCGTCGACATATAACCTCTCAAGCATTACTTTAAATAGAATATAGCCTTGGGTTGTCTATCTCCCCCTATTGATTGTAATATAGGTAAAGTTCCTTGCAAATATTATTTTTGGTGTACCCCTCCATAAGAGTGCGCCCTATACATTCTAGTTTTGTTCTTTGGGTTTTGTCATCTCTCTAGTCTATGTTTGTTTTGTTGAGCCATGTAAATATTGCATCTATTTTCTTTAGTCTCTATGACTTGAAAATTCTTTTTTTCAAGTCTTCTATCATTTTTGGGGTCCAAGCATGTTGTTCCTCCTACTCGGTGTTATATGCTTCCCACAATGGGAGATGACTTACTGAAATCTTCCTATAGTATTTGATTGTTCCAATACCCACCTAACAAAATTCTAGTACCTTGTTATTACCAGTTGAAAAATATGAGTATGAACTCATGATGGTGAGTTACAATCTTCAAATCCATTATCCATGCTTAAAGGGAGAAACTTTGTAAGAATAAGTCACTAATTATTTCAAAGGCTAAGTTTTAGAATTCTCAAATGAAAGGAATTTCCCCATTTGAGTCATCATTTTTTATTCCCTACATACTTTTTATGATAAGAAAATTGGGTCCCCACTTTTTTCTTTTTGGTCTTTCCTTGTGTTGAGTTGTCATTTTGCAAAATGTTTAGTGGCAGGAATCCTTTCGAACTCCTCTCTTGAAAGGCTAATTTGGAATCAACTCCAAGGTTCCAAGTGATCTTGTGACCTACTAGATGTTGGAAATATAGATGAAGTAACTGAGAGGGGAGGGGTGAATCAGTTACCACAAAAATAATTCCAAAAATCCCTTAGATGTATATAATACTTACTTATTGCTGATACTCAATAAATAGTGTAGGAATATTGTAACTCGATAGGTTAACTAGTTACTAATCATCTAGCATTCATAGCTATTAATATGCATGCAAAGGTTAAATAAATGAACAAAAGTGACACCAGATTTAACGTGGAAACCCAATATGGGAAAAACCACCAAGTAACTAGTCACCAATTTTCACTCTTCTGAAGCGAGCCCCATTAGGAGCCAACACTATTAAAGGTTATAATACAAACTGTTAAGTGTGATCTTGTTAGAGGATTTAATTAACCTATTAGGAGTGGCCTAGTCAGAGGTCTTTAGAACAATTCAACTAAACTGTCACCTTGTTAGAGGATTTACAAAATGGTTATTAAACCAACTTTGTAAAGAGATTATGGATTCACTGTTACAATGATTAGAAAGCAACAATGGAGTGACCTGAATGATATGCAACTTATCTTTTTCTGATTATAGATCTCTGTTATTCTTTTACTGGATCCTTACTGATTGAATATAACTTTGCAGCTCCTCTAGGATATCTAATCCTTCATTAGAATTCACTCAATATTCACTTATTCCATCCTCATTCATATATTCACACTCACTCCTCTATTTACAACTTGAACATCTATATATATACCTTTCAGATTATCAAGTTGGCTCAAATATAAGTTACAACAACTAAAAAAATTATTACATCAGTCGGCTACACTTATTGCATGAAATAATTGAACTTATTATCAAAATAATAGAATCCTTCGCTGGTCGACCCAGCTCGGTAACCACTGCTCCAGAATGGTTTTCTAGTGTTAACCAAGTGAATCTTGGTAAACACTACAAACTTTACAAAAATCCTTTGGAGACCGAGTGAACTTGGTTAGCACTAACCTTCCTTTGCTGACCTTGTGAGCTTGGTAGAAGCTAACTTTCTACCACATTATCTTTGATGACCGAGTGAGCTCGGTAGACATTGACTTTTCTTCATTAACCTTGGGAGCTTGGTTAACACTAACTTTTTGCTACAAAATCCTTTGATGCCCAAGTGAGCTCGGTAGACATTGAATTTTCTTCGTTAACCTTGGGAGCTCAGTTAACACTAACTTTCTACTACAAAATCCTTTGATGCCCGAGTGAGCTTGGTAAGAACTGACTTTACTATGTAATATCCAGGAACGTTCAATAGACACTGTAAATTGCTTTGCTGATCATCTGAGCTCGATAGACTTTGTCTGATGACTGATATTACATTTGTGTAACATCAAAGACAATACACAATTAACAATTGTATCCAACAATCTCCCTCTTTGGAATTTATGGCAACACATGTCATAGTAGAATGAAATTTGAAAACAAGTCTAACAAGTCTTTTTCTATTAGAACAACTTTCTCTATTAGATAGAAAACTCTCTCTCTTTCAGTAATCTCCCTCTGTGAAGGAATTCCATAGCAAACTCTTCCTCTCAAACAAATTTTAGAAAGATATGATAGTAAAACTCTTCCTCTTTGACAACACATGCCAAAGACAACACAACTCAAATGAATTTTAATGTACCTTTAGTGCTGATTCATATGTAATATTTCCTAACTATGTTGCATCAACTAATAGATCTTACACTTGGTATGCATTGATACATCACTAAAACTTCATTTTAGTGAACTTTAGATAAGGGAGTCACCCCTAACTTACCTCTTAGATACAAGAATGCATCCTTAGGTAATGGCTTTGTGAATATGTCAACAATTTGTTCCTTTGTATGGACATATTCCAATCTGATCTCCTTATCTTGCACCAATTCTCAAACAAAATGATATTTTAATACAATGTGCTTGGTTTTGGAATGCATCACTGGATTCTTAGATATGTTGATTGCACTTGCATTATCATAGAACATAGCAACTAGTTCTTTGATTTCCACCTTCATGCCTTCCAACAACTATTTAAACCAAACAATATTAGAACAGTTTACTGCTGCAGCAACATACTCTGCCTTTGCTGTAGATTGGGATGTACAATTCTGCTTTTTGCTTGTCCAAGAAACCAACCTCTTTCCAAGAAAGAATGCTCCTCCACTTGTACTTTTTATATCATCAAGGTTTCCTGTCCAATCAACATCAGTAAACACTTTCAAATCTAGATTACCTCCAAATTTGTACCATAAACCATAATCTTCAATTCCGTTCAAATATCTCATTATTCTTTTGATTGCCATCATGTGATTTTCTCTTGGTTTTGCTGAAAATCTTGCTACAATATGAACTGCAAGGGCAATATATGGCCTAGTATGAACCACATACTGCAGTTGTCCAATCATAGATCTATACAATGTTTGATCTACTTCTTTTGATTCATCTTCCTTGGTAAATTTTAATTTAGTACACGTAGGAGTCCCAATTGGTTTACAATCTTCCATACCAAACTTTTTCAATATCTCCTTGATTATTTTGATTGAGTGATGTAGATACCATTTTTATTTTGCTGAATTTGAAGACCAACAAAGAATTTAATTTCACCAAACATAGAAATTTCAAATTCCTTGTTCATTTTCTTTTTAAATTTTTTTGCAAAGATCATCATTCCCTGTGAAAATAGTATCACATACAAATATTTCTACTAAGACAATCTTTTTATCTGATCCTTCCTTTATATACAAGCTATTTTTATGATTAGTTCTTTGAAAACCAATTTGAATAAGATAGTTATGCAATCTTTCATACCATGCTCTAGGGGCTTGTTTTAGACCATACAATGCCTTGTGTAATTTGTAGACCATGTTCTTCTTCTCTGGATCAACAAAACCTTCAGGTTGTTCAATGTAAACTTATTCATCCAGTATACCATTGAGAAATACTGACTTGACATCCATCTGATAAACTTTGAATCCTTTGTGAGTAGCATATGCAAGTAAGGTTTTGACTCCTTCCAATCTTGCAACAGGAGCAAAAGTTTTTTCATAGTCTATTCCTTCTTCTTGAGCATATCCTTTGCATACTAGTCTAGCTTTGTTTCTTGATACCTTACCATCTTCAATCAACTTGTTTCTAAATATCCACTTAGTTCGAATCAAATTTTTATCTTTAGGCCTGGGTACAAGAGTCCATGTCTTATTTTTCTTTATCTTCTCTATTTCTTCATTCATAGCCTCAATCCAACTATCATTTCCCAATGCATCTTTGATATTTCTAGGTTCAAAATCAGTAAGTAAACAAGTACCTTTCAACTTACTTCTTGTCATGGTTCCTTCAGATTTGTCTCCAATGATTTGATCTGTTGAATGATGTCTCCTGAGGTATTTTTCTAATACAAGTTCCTTTCCTTTTCAATGAATTTCATTGTTATCCTCTTGCACTTCAACTTTAGGTTCTGGCTATTCTGGCTTGGTAGATATTGGCTCAAGTCCTTTAGACTCGATAAACACTTGCTCGGTAGCATCTGAATGTAACTCTTGTTGTTGTAGCTTTATTTGAACTTCCTGTAACTCGCTTAATGATGACTCGGGAGTAGAAGATTCCTGATTGACTGGTACTATATCAAGTTCAATGAAAACAAACCTTCTATAATCTTCTAGTTCCCTTTTGCTTTCTTTTTTAGTCCTCTCTACAAACTCATCAACTTTCACATGTGCACTTTCTATGACTTTGTAAGTAGACAAGTTCAAACATTTATATGCTTTACTTTTGCAAGAGTATCCCAAAAATATTCCTTCATCACTTTTCATATCAAATTTTCCTTTTCTAGATTCTTTCAAAATGTAACATTTACTTCCAAATACTTTTAGGTAACTTACATTAGATTTATAGCCATACCATAGCTCATAGGGAGTTTTGAATGAGTCCTTTTTTAGTTGTACTTAGTTTAAGGTATGGACTGCAGTGCTGATAGCTTCCTTCTAGTATTTGATAGCAATGCTTTTTCAATCATTAAGGTTCTTGCACAATCCATGATAGATCTGTTCCTCCTTTCAGCTATTCCATTTTGCTCAAGAGTTCCAGGGGCTGATACATGTCTTTTGATTCCTCTTTCATTGCAAAAGTTATTTAACTCATGTGAAATGAATTCTCCACCTCTGTCTGACCTCAAGCATTTCAATCTTTTTCATGTTTCCTTTTCTACTCTAACCAAATACCATTTGAATTTTTCAAATGCTTCTGATTTGTTCCTTAGATACATGACAGTCATCATTCTTGAGTAATCATCAACAAAAAGAATGAAGAATTTTTCTCTAGTATAGCTTTCAATTCCAATGGGTCCACATAAATCAGTATGCACAATTTCTAATATATCTTCAGACTGATAGTTTTTACTTTTAAAACTAGTCTTTCCCATTTTACCAATCTGCCAATTCTTGCATGGACCGACCATAGGTTTCTTTATGTTAGGAATGCCTCTTACTTTCTTGAATTTTCTTATCTTCACCAAATTATTAAAATTGACATGACACAACCTTTTATGCCATAACCAAATTTCTTCAACTTGAGCACTAAAACATGAACAATCACCAAGTTCAAGATAAAATAAGTTACATTTTGTTTGAGTGCCTGATCCAATCAGTTTTTCTTTGCCATCTAGCAGTCTTTCTTTTCCATGCATGAATTCTACTTTGAATCCATTATTGAGTAGCTATGCCACACTCAACAAATTATTCTTTAGTCCTTCTACCCAATAAGCATTATCACATATAAGTTCTTTGCTTAGAGAGATTCTTCCTCTTCCTTTTATACAACAAGGTTCATTGTTACCAAATCTTACACTACCACCATCATAGTCTTCAAAATATTCAAACTTAGTTTTATCACCAGTCATGTGATGATAACAACCACTATCTATGATCCATGTATCATTTTTTCTCATATGAGAAATGAGTGCCATTTCCCCATCATTATCATACTCATCTTTCATAGCAATGTAGACAATTTCATCTTCTTCTTCATCATTAGAATCATTAGAATCTTTAGCCATAAAATATGTTTTCTTGCCTTTATCCTTGAATGATTTGAAGTCTTTCTTACCATTGTACTTGTAACCTTTCTTCTCATCTTTGTTCTACTTGTTTGGGCACCTAGCAGCAATATGACCAATTTCTTCACATGAAAAATAGATTAGAGGAACTTTACCTTTATATTTTCCTCTGCCTCTAAAATATTTTCTTGCTAGTAGAGCTTCAATCACCTCAAGATCACTGTCTGAACTTTGGTCTGATTTATCTTCCCTTCCTAACTGAGATTCTTTTTTCTTTTTTCTTTTCTCCTTGAGTGAAATCTTGGCATCAAATGCTGATTCAATGTTCTTGGTAGCTAGCACATAATTGTCAAAGTTGTCTAGTTCAAATGTAGTTAATCTTCCAACTATGGCCTCTAGATTTATCTTATGATTTGCTTCACATCTTCTTTCTTGAATTGTAGAAACTCTGATTACATAAATGGGAAGTAGAATTCTAAGAACTTTACTTATAACTGTCTCCTCCTTGATATCTCCTCCAGATGCTTTGATTGCACTGACACATGCTTTGACTCTTTCAACATATTTTGCAATGTTTTCATCCTCTCTCATCCTCATCTGATCAAATTGTCCTCTCATACTTTCTACTTTGGCTCTTCTTACATTATCATCTCCTCCATAGATTTCTTTTAGCTTTTTCCACATGTCAAAGGTAGATTTTTAGTCCTTGATGTCATCAAATTCTTCATAACTCAAAGAAGATGCTATATCTATCATCATAATGTTGTAGGTCTTCATTTAAGCAATATAATTGACAGATAGTGTACCAGCTGGTTCTACATATTTTTCATCAAGGTATTTTAGTCATGTATCTCCAATAGAAGCTAGATGAAGTCTCATCAACCCTTGTCATGCTAAGAAGTTGTCCCTGTTAAGTCTTAGAATTTCCCTCTTATAAGACATCTTAATCTTTGGCTTAGATCCTTGAAATCTTATCTTGTAAGCACCAAAAGCTCTGATACCAATTGTTGGAAATATAGATGAATTAACTAAGAGGGGAAGGGCGAATCAATTACCACAAAAAAAATTCCAAAAATCTCTTAGATATCTATAATGCTTACTTACTACTAATACTCAGTAAATAGTGCAAGAATACTGTAACTCGATAAGTTAACTAGTTACTAATCATCTAGCATTCATAGTTATTAATATGCATGTAAAGGTTAAATAAATGAACACAAGAGACACCAAATTTAACATGGAAACCTAATATGGGAAAAACCACTAAGTAACTAGTCACCAATTTTCACTCTTTTGAAGTGAGCCCTATTAGGAGCCAACCTTGTTAAAGGTTATAATACACACTGTTAAGTGTGATCTTGTTAGAGGATTTAATCACCCTATTAGGAGTGGCTTGGTTAGAGGTATTTAGAAAAATTCAACTGAACTATCACCTTGTTAGAAGATTTTAAAAATGGCTATTAAACCAAATCTATAAAGAGATTCTGGATTCACTATTACAATGATTAGAAAGCAACAATGAAGTGACCTGAATGATATGCAACTTATCTTTTGTTGATTACAGATCTCTATTCTGCTTTTACTGGATCCTTACTGATTGAATATAACTTTGTAGCTCCTCTAAGATATCTAATCCTTCATCATAATTTGCTCAATATTTTCTTATTCCATCCTCATTCATATATTCACACTCACTCTTCTATTCACAACTTGAACATCTATATATATACCTTTCAGATTATCAAGTTGGCTCAAATATAAGTTATAGTAATTGAAAAAATCATTACATCAGTCAGCTACACTTATTGCATGAAACAATTGAACTTATTATCAAAATGATAGAATCCTTCATTGGCCGACCCAGCTCGGTAACCACTACTCCAGAATGATTTTCTAGTGTTAACCAAGTGAAGCTTGGTAAACATTACAAACCCTGCAAAAATCCTTTGGAGATCGAGTGAACTCTGTTAACACTGACCTTCTTTTGTTGACCTTGTGAGCTTAGTAGAAGCTAACTTTCTACCACATTATCTTTGATGACCAAGTGAGCTCGGTAGACATTGACTTTTCTTCGTTAACCTTGGGAGCTTGGTTAACACTAACTTTTTGCTACAAAATCCTTTGATGCCTGAGTGAGCTTGGTAGACATTGACTTTTCTTTGTTAACCTTGGGAGCTCAGTTAACACTAACTTTCTGCTACAAAATCCTTTGATGCCAGAGTGAGCTCGATAAGAATTGGCTTTACTGTGTAATGTTCAGGAATATTCAGTAGACACGATAAATTGCTTTTCTGATCATCTGAGCTCGATAGATTTTTTCTAGTGACTAATATGACATTTGTGCAACATCAAAGACAATACACAATTAATAATTGTATCCAACACTAGAATCTGCTTAGTAGAAGATAAATGTGAGTGTTCACAAGGAGGCCATTGTTGGTTCTACCCAATTTCAGATAAAATTCTGAATCTGCTTGCTATCTCAAAAAAAAAACCACACAAAAAGAAATATATTTTTGAATTTTTTTGTTTTTTAATGAATGAAATTTTAACTATGAAACTATATGAATTCCTAAATTAACCAAGTCTTTGTAAAAAAAATAATGAAGATAGGGCAACAAGAAGTTTAAGAAAATGACTTGAAAAGTAAATCCCTAATAGACATAAGCCAAGAAACAACAAGTCTATGAGTTAAGCTTTTGAAAAGATCAGTGGGTAATTAATGAAAATAGGAGAAGGGCTTCCTTAATTCCATTGATGAAATTTGTTATGGGAATTTAGTAACCATAAGATGTTTCACTTTTTATCAGATTGAAGACCACCAAAAGTGTACTCTTGTGAGACAAAAATCTATGCAGGAGCAATAGGGTGATCTCTTCTCCAACAAAGTATGTCAATGAAATTTGTAAACACATGGAAAACACCCGAATTAAAAGATCACTCAATCAAAATAACACAATAAGAAAATTGGCTTCATTACACTCCATAAACATACATTCACAAAATATAACACACTTTGACAAGAATAACTACACTTAGAATGAGAGCACCAAAAGCATATATTATTGCATCAAAATAATAACTTGGAATACATAGTACATTCCTAAATTTATAAGAAATCATCTCCTCAATTTGTGTTGAGAGTGAGAGATCTCTTTATGAAAAAATATGCTTCTAAACTAATAAAAAAAGTCTATTTATGTACAAACTAACTCTCTAATTGATGCTAAGTAGGACTCCACCCTTATTTACATCATTTAACATGTGTATGAGCCTTTACATGTATTAAAACAAAGAAAGAATGAGAAAATAAGAAGAAGAGAGGAATTAGATGATGTCAGAGTATCTAGAGATACCAAAAATAGAAGCTCAAACTTTTCTATATGTTTGTAGGAGTTAAACTACCGTCAGAATGCATTTTCGATGCATGAAAAGCTCTAAATTTGGAACTGGTAGTTAACTGATAGTGCACCTCTAACTTCTTAAAAAACTTTCATGCACCTTGGGAGAAACACACTTTGGGAGAAGTACACCTTTCACACCTTGTGCATCTAGTACACATTGGAAGCTTGCACACCTCAGAAGACAGGTCCAAAAAATGTAAATTTTTACCAAGTGTCAAAACTAAAATTCTAGCTTCTGGGTTTCGTTGCCCTTCATACTAGAGCTATGTCTGGGTATTTTCTCTTGAATTTATCTATAATCTCCATCACTTGGGTTGCATCCAAAAAATCTAAAGGATCATATTTATCCCTTACCTTTTGTGTATAGTTCCCCACCTCTATGCGATTCTCTGCAAAATCTCCCAATTTCACATCCAATTCTAGCAATGCTTCTTCAGTCTTAAATGGTTGTCTAATATCCTCATCAATGGAAGCTTACTCAAAAGCCTTCTAAAATTATTCAACAAATACTTGTATAGTCATTAGTTTATCACTTGAATCATCTCCAAAAATATCCAAGTAAGCATCATTGTAATGTCTCTTTGCTTCCAAAATATGCTCTTGGGTTTTATCCTTAAATTTATGAATATCTGCATGTAATGTTTCTATTAATTTATTACCATCAACAACCTTCTCTATCCAATCATCTATCTTATCTTACTCATCTGTGGTATATACATCCATCAACATTTGATACCTTTGACCCTTTATTGATTGTAATGCTTGTAGGTCTTTACCCCAAGTATGTACTTCATCCATTAACCCAAAATCCCAGTTCAATATATTAACTAGCTTATCTACATTATTTTAAATGTGATGTAGCAATTTAAGATTTACTTGTATGATCTGCACATCATTCTCTTCAAAACATTCCCACCATTATTGATAAGCCTTCAAAAATGGATCTAATTGTGAAGTCTCATTATCCCTCTTATCAAGTTCTGCATTTAGAGTCTCCTTAGGATTTTTAGGATCCAACAGACCAACTACTTTGCTCAAATAACCTCTTATGATTTCATTCTACTTCTAGAGGTTTAACAATTAAGACTTGTCCTATTCCAAGTGCCTAAACACTTTTTTATTCTCATAGTAGCCATCAATTTGGTAGTATCCACAGTGGGTTTTCCAAGAAAGACCTCCTTGATTTGATAATATTTTGGGGTAAAATTCTCAATATCTATATGTGGAGGAGGGATAACAACATGGGTGAACAAGTCCTAATTTTGATCACTCAAAACAAAGGCCATTTTTTGTACATCACCTATGGATGGCTCAGGTTTCTTGAGAGATTCAATTAATTCTCCCATTCCCATTCATTCTTGTGTCTAACCATCACCTCTTTCCTCAACCATCTCAAAGTATCTTCCATTAGAGATTTACCCTTAGATGAAGAAGTAGCTTGTCTCACTAGGCTTTTTCCCTTATCACTTCTCTTTTTAGTCTTCTCCTTTTGTGAGTTATCCACCTCAGGCATCTCTATGTCTGTTGAGTCCATAGTCCTCACCTCTATATCTTGGGAAGTTTGTTGAGGTTCCTCATATATCTTCCCCCCCTTTCATAATAAATCAAAGGGTATTTATTGTGGATCTTCTTCCTATTAAGCTTGCATATGTTCTTCATTACCTAGAGGGAGAGGAGTAACTGAACCTTTATCTAAGCAAGATAAATCTTGAATTGATGATGGTGGAGCAACTAAAGTTCCTGGTGACTGAGGCAGTAATTGAATCCAATCCTCTTGAGGAGCTTGATTTTTTGGGGTAGCCCTTCTCTTGTATCCTACCAAATCAGTGTCTACTAACATGAAATCAAATTCTAACATCTTAAAGGCATCAGCCCCTTGGTCTTCTTGCTCATTGATAAATTGTTGTAACTCATCCTCTAAACTTGTAACCTGAATAGGCTGTGTAGGAATGGATGGTGGTGGTATAGTAGAGCTTCTTCTCCATTCTACCTCTATATCCCTAGCAAGATGAGTCTTTTAACTCAAGGGAAATTTATCCACTTCATCTTCATGATTATTTTCTTCTTCCTCTAGAATAACTTTTGGGAGTGATGGAAAAGGAATAACCTTTATTATCACTTTTTGTATCCTTGTCCTTTTAATTGATTTTTTCATCTCTCTTTTCTTAGTGGTCAATGGAGAGGATTCTTCCTCTTGCGTAGGTGGAGAGACTTCCTATGCTTCTACTTTAGCTCCTTTCCCTTGTTCTAATGGTGGCACTAGTAGATTATCTTGAGTCAAGATGACTTCTACATTTTTTTCCCTTTCTACATTCTCTCCCCCTTTGTGTTTTGGTGCTTGAGTTGCCTCTTCTCCAGGCATGACATGTTGAGGGGAAGTTCTTTTCCTTTTGTTTTTACCCTTATATGCCCCAAATTATCCATTTTCTCTATCAAGTTAATGCACTATCTCTAGCCTTACTAGAGAATAAGTTGTGAATGTTGGCACTATCACCTTTTCTCCTCTACCTTTCACTAGGTGAGTTGTAGCTTGGAAAACTACAATTTGTGGAATCAAATCTAGCTTGAATGGTCTCTTGATCCAATCCTTGGTTAATTGGATGACATTCCTTGCCCTATGATTAATATCTATATTTTCTTCTCTATCAATTTCTACATTCATGATAGGTCGATCAGATATCTTATCTTTATTATACAAGGGATCTAAAACCTCTTCAATGTCTTGCTACATGGCCTTTAATGGGACCTTCATTTTTAAGGCACTACCTACCAAATAGAGAGTCATCCTACAATAATCCCTTATTCGGATTCTTTAATCATCCACTAAATTCATATAATGATCCTCTATGGCATCTTCATGTTGGAATTATTTCTAACCAAGTACTAAACTCTACCAATATTATCAAAATAGGGATGAGGAGAGTTATAATCCTCCAAGGGATATTGATCCCACTCAAACTTAGAAGTCACAATATCTTGCTTTTGGTTAATGCTAAACATACCTATAGTGATAGGCCATACTTGGGTCTTCTTATGTTTCTTCCTTACTCTCTCATATGTAGATGAGAGTTGTTGTGCAATCTCCAGCAATATGAGTCTGTCACATGGATACCTAGGGAGCTTCTTTGGATTGACAATCCTACCCACTACCCTTAAATAGATGAATGTTTTAAATTGGATGTAATATTTGCCAATTTATCTAATATTTGTCCCTACATCTTCTGACATCCTTTTCACATAATCTTGTTCAATGAATGAGATGATTGCAAAATTAAAGGCATCATTCACTATTTTGTATTCCTTATTGTGCTCTAAAAGCTTTTTCCTTACCAACTAAGGGTATACCACATAAGGCTATGCATTTTCATCTTGCAAGTTTCCCATTTTGAACAATCCTAGATAATTTTTTGCTCTTGTAGCTAACAGGTACACCAAATAGGATGTTATATAGAACCTTTGGTTATTCTTAACTGCCACTAGTTGTTCATCTAAATTCTCACTAAGAATTGAAGCCCAATCAATTGGCATCTTTACTATTTTGATGGTCTCAATAAAGTGTACAATCCATATATTCAAGTATCCTAATTACTAGTAATCCCATGAATCTACTTAGGAGTACTATAAAATGTCTGATATCATCTTTCATAGAGCCCCTCATCATATCTACTTTGTCTTCTTTTTTCCAAGACGATTCTTATCAATAAGATACAAAGATTGGATAATTTCCAATGCTACCTCTTCATGCTCTCTATACCACCTTTCTGCTTGATGATAGGTTAAGCTAATGTACTAATATACTCTTGGAAGATGAAATAGTTTCTCTATATTCTTAGGCCTTAGATCCGATACTATCTCTCCAATTATTCTTTTTACAACTCTCTCCTTTGAAATGTAGTTTTTTGCTAATGCCATAATCAACTCCAAAGACTATACTAAAATTGGGCGTGATGTTGCGTTTACCAGTCTCAATCTAATAAGTAAAAATGCTATAGGGTGCCTTTCATTTGTCTTGATATATAAGACCATGAATGTGTTTCAATCAATATGACCTAGCTCAGTGTCTTGGATCTCTAAATATGCATCCTAGAAGCATGATTTCAATGGAACACCTTGAAAGGGGAAACCCCAGACACCCCCCGAGAGGTATATTATTGTAGGGTGAATGAAAGGATAGATTATTCAAGAAATTGGTGTGGGGTCCCATCCTAGGTGTCTCCTCCCACCTTGGGGGAACCCTTTAAATATAGGGGTGGTGGGCTCTAGAATCAGATTTTGCATACATACCAATGGTTTTGAAGCCATCTTTGTAGAGAGGGAGGATGATGAAGAAGCCATTTTATCTAACAAAAATAAACATCCATTAGTTTGGAAGGTTGAAAAAATTAACTAAAACAAACCATAATTATGACAAAAACATAACCTAGAAACCTTAACACCTAAAAAATTGTGAAAAACACCTGAAAACCCTTAAAATACCTCTAGAAGACAATAATTTAGCACACCTTGAGCACCTTGAGGGTGCACTAGGTGTGCCTTACCCTGAAAAAAACTTTCAACACTAAGGGTGCACACCTAGCACACCTTGTGAGGTGTGCTATGTGCACACCCTTATAATGTGCTAAGGAAATTGAAGTGTTGAAAGGGGTGTGCACTTATCACACCTTATGGAGTGTGCTATGTGTGCACCCTTATCTATACTTGCATATGGGATGCTCTCCTTTTGAAAGGTGGACATATGCACACCTTGGATAGGTGCACACATGCGAACCTTACACTAGGTGATTTCTTGTTAGTCTTGAATTTTTGTTTAAGCTTTGTTAAGTTTTTGCCAAAAAAGGTGTGCACCTTACGCACCTTGAGGGTGTGCATGGTGCACACCTTTCCCTTTTAATGTTTAATATGTTTTTGTTATGTGCGCAGGTGATGAAGTGCACCTCAAGGGTATAGAGATGTGCTCATTGGGTGATGGAAGAAAGAAATGGAATAAGGAAAGGGGTGGGATCTTGGACATTATAGGCTTGGGATTGAGAGCACCTATATGCACAGGTGTGCACTTCCAAGAGGGATGTGCTCTTCCATCATGCAACTAGCACACTAGCACACCTTAAGGGGTGTGTTAGGTGTGCTAGTGTGCCCCTAAGCATAAAATTTGATTTTTTTCCCTTAAAATCTCTAGTTCCCAAATAACTAAATTTTCTAGTAGAGAGCTAGACTAAGCAAAAGCAACAAATAAAACCCTAAAAAGGAATCAGACCCTGGACTAGGGATCTAAAAGCTAAAAAATATACTAGGAGGTCCCCATTTCTCCTTGAAATGGAGTGTGCATTATGAAACCACAACACCTTTCTTGAGGTAAGTCCCTTTGGTTTCTTTTTTTGGTCTTGGAGCTTTTGTATTGCTTTTCTAGCATACACATCCCTTTGGTGAGAAAGAAGGAAGTAAGCTTCTCGACTCCAAGGAAAGATTTCAGTCTTCTTAAAAAGTTACTCTCAAATCAAGTGGGAACTTTTTCTCGTGCTTCTTCAATAGTAGGGGAAATTTCTATGGTCTTAAGACTGGACATGTGGCAATGCTCATTATTGAAAGGAAAGTAAAATTAATGCACCCATTAAACAACCATAATAAAGATGTTACTTAAGGTAGCTAAAGGGGTTAATTTTCACTTTTCTTGATAATCATAATTGTGCTATGTAAATTAAGTTGTAGCCTATGTCATCACCCTACCTAGAAATGGTTCTAATTATGTAGGTTTATGAAGTCGCCTCCGGTTCTAAAGTTATCTTTAGATTCATGTGTGAATTAGGATGGACTTTTTCATCATCGTGTTCATTTTTGTCTCCTAGGTTGGTATTCACATTTGGCCCTTGTCACATCTCTTTCTTTTTGCAAGTCATGTTCACCTAGTTGCTTTTTCTTTGGGGGTTCTTCTTTCTGATTTCCTCATTCCTTTGTATTTTGTCTTTTTTTCTTGTGTCTTTTTGCATGGTCTTTTTGGGTGCATGTTTTTTGTTTTCAATCTATCTATGAATGTGTTTTCCCTTTGTTTGGTTGATTTTGGGTGGAGTCACTTCGGCTCCACCCCTATCATGTTTTCATATTAGTTTTGTAGCTCATTAGCATGATCAACTTACCAATAGGAAATGTGGGTTCCTATAAAAGGAAACCATATTTCATGGTGGAAAGTTTATCTCACTGATAGGAGACATAAATAATCTCTTTCTCTATGTCTTGGTCTGATTATGTGAGTTCTTTGCTTCTAGTTTTCTAAACACTTTCTCTACCAAAGGATGGTCTCTTCCATTTGGGTACTCTCTACTATCCCATTTTGGTCCTTATTTTGGTGTGAGGTAGGATCTCACTAGTCGATTCTTTTCTTTCTCAACCAAAGAAGTTATAAGTATGCCTTTGTGGGTGCCTAGGTGGTAAGTTTTATGGCTCTAAAAGATGAAATGTATGGACAAAATTTTGTTATTACATGCACATGCGTGACCTCAACCATGGTAGAATGAATGATAGCTTTCTTGGCATTACACAAGTGGGTCTATGATACTCTGGGTGGAGGTGGATAGTGGTTGATCACTTCTCTGACTATCCTAGGTGCAAAATTATTCCTTGGGACTAAGTGTCTTGCATCATTTATGATGTATTTTTTAGTACTTGAAAATTTAAATGATTTTCACATCAAAAATAACTAGCATTAAATTTTTGCATATGTCCCTTGAGTGGATATCAAATAGTGGTACTTGATAATGTTAGATTGATTGATTTATCTTCAAAAGTAGTAAGTTTTTTTATTTTGTTACTAATATCTTCCTTGGCTTGGATAAAACTAAATGGTCTTGTTTACTTGAGTACTATTTCATTTGCAGCACTTGATAATGTTAGAGTGATTGATTGAGCATGTATTTAAGTTATCATATCTTTCAAGCATGTATTGTTGATAATAACAGTGCAAAAGTAGACTATAGGTAGAATAACTCTCTAACTCTATAGGCTCTTTTCTTTCTATTATTTACTTTATGTACCCCCTTCCCCCTTGGTTCTATCCTATGATGCCTACCCAACTTAGTTCGTAAGACTCTATGCTAGAATCCTATCCACACAAAGACTAACCAAAGACCATTCCCACCTTATTATAAATAAAGTCACCACCCTCATCCAAATTTTCTCATTCCTTTCATGACCAAGACTTGACTTGCAAGAGATTGGGAGTAGGGAGTTCCTCCCTTTTCTGTTTTAGCAGATATTTGTTAAACATTCTAGTCTAGCAACAATTGTTACTCTGTTGATAGTCTATAAAAAAAGTTCTATTTAAATAGAAAGAAAATAGCAACCTCTTCTCAACCCTAATTTCCAAAAGGAATGATCTAAATTGATTAAGCACAAGAAGGTGTTCAATGTAGAAATGGATCAAGTAATGGAGAAAAGGGTGAAAAGAGGTTCAATTGGTCTTATTTCTATTATGTGCTTAAATCTTGAAATACATAAAAGACAAATACTAATATTGAATCTAGAAAATGTTTTTTTCTAATATCTGTATGTAGTTTCAAAGAATTCTTCAACTTTTTCTAGACTAGAAATGTTGAGATGGAGAAAACCTAGAAATCTTATCTTTTTGAAGGGAGGTCAACCTTGACCCTATTGGCAGGGAATAATCTTACCCTGTGGCACAATTATATCCTGAAAAGTTGACCTTGACCTGCACTTCTCTGATGAAATTTCTATTTGTGAATCTCCCAAATTTAATGAAAAGGGTATCTAAATTTTCTCTTCAATTTGTTGCTCCGCTCTTGTATTTGCAAGAAAAATGGGTTGTTTATTATATGGGGAATATGCCTTAGTGAAACCCCAATTTGGAATTAACCTTGAAATATAATTGAAATTGTAATATGCATAAACAAAGTAAATGGAACTATTCACCTTACTTATGTGGAAATCCTTGTGGAGAATTGTAATCCTTGAATCTACAAGTACAAATGCTCCGAATGAATGTAGAAATATATGTAGGATGTCTCAAATCAATGTCATTAGATTGTCAGCACCAATCTTAAATGTATCTTTGCATAGAAAAGGGCTTGGATGAATATGGATAGAGAAATGTTCAATAAGAGGGATCCATAGAGATTGAATCCTTCAATGGCTAATAATTGTCCTCCTTGATGAATTGGATGCTTGAACACTTGAATTCTTGAATGCTAGTAGATCTTCACTTCATGGAATAATTGATGGGCAAGATAATGGTTAGATGTAGATAGTTGTTCATAGAAATTGGGTGTCAAAATGAGGGAAGAAGGCTTCCTTATATAGAGATCTAGGGCACAAAATCCAAGAGAAGGTTGACATAGGAGCATTTAATCCCATTTAACCTTAACCCCTAGGAATGAACCTAGATTAAATGAAATTTAAGAGTTTACCATTCTGAAACCTGACACAACTGACCCAAAAGCAGGATAAAAAAACTTTTTGAAACCCGAGATCCTAAAACTTGTGGGAATTGAAAATGGGACCTAGGATCAGGGATGAGGTTGACCCTGCCCTAGGTCAGGGTTGAGGTCATCCTTGATCTAGGTTAGGTTCAAGGCCTACCTTGACCCAGAAGGTCATCCTTGACACAGAGGTCAAGGTCATCTGTTTCACACAAAATTTTATCAAAAATAGGCTGAAAATAAAGAAAGAGAAGTAGAACAAGGGGAAAACAACTAGATCCATGCAAAAATACATTCAAGGTGCTTGACATGACCCCATACCACTTACTTGGAGGGCTAAATGCTCTTAACATGGAAGTGCTCCCATTTTAAGATGATACATTAAGCCCTCACTTTAGAAAGAGTATGGACTCGATGTAAACTCTTGGTAAAGTAGATCATAATGAAAAGATAATCTTATTAAAATCAAAGGGACAAAGAAATTCTCAAGCTCCCAGAGACTCAAGTCTTCATCAACTCAAAGATCATAATAAGAGATACATCTCTAGAAAAAAGAGAAAAGGAAAAAGCGTGTGATTATCTTGCCCAATGAGAACTTATGTCCCATTATGAACCACACAAGGAAACTGTGCAATTGGAAAGATGGAATTGAATTATCTAGTCAATGTGGCTACTCACTAGTCAACCGATTAAGGATTAACCCTCAAGAATATTCTGTTGTATAACAGTAAAACCAAAAAGAAAAAGAGATCCAATATTAAGGACACCTTTGACCTTAAGGGATCAACAATATTTGAAACTAGAGGGATCAAGAGATCCTAAAATACAAATCAATGCTTTAAGGATTAGTCACTAATCCAAAAAGGGGAGAAATTTTATCTTGAAAAATAATATCTATGTATTAAAAAGTGTGTGTATGCAATAAGCAAGTAGAGTGTATGCCCCTACTTTAAAGTCATTTATAACACTTTAACATGAGCAATGACTTTGAAAAAAACATAAACAATTCCACTAATTATATTTTCACTACGAGATACCCCGAGATAGAGACAACTCAAGGGAAATAGTACATAAACATACAAATAACATAGAAGGGATCAACCTACTGTGGGGTTAGTATGATCATAAGATACTAAATATATGATATTACAAATGAATTGACATCATTCCACAAAGAAAGTAGAATTATGTCATGACCCCTCCTAAAAGAGAATCCTACAATTATAACTAAATAAAATTATATAATAATAGTTCATTATATGATTAAAATATATACTATTATAATTTATTCACAAAAGATAAATATTTATGGTCTATTTATTCTACTTAATTATTTAATAATAATATAAATTTATACTATTCATAATAATAATAATTATAAACATTATTAGTAATATACATTAATGTCTATATATAGTATAGACATTTAAATATAAATCCAATAAAAAAAAAACATACTAAATCATTATATAAATCTATACACTAACAAATATAATTAATAATACATAAGCCTACCCATCGATGGAGCATAATTGAAGGACACATCCATTCAAGATAAATGTAGCAATATTTATGTGGAGTTAAAAGATGGTACAAGGGAGCAACATCAGATTTTCACATTGGCACATACTCCTTGCCACTTACAAAAAAATCTACATACTCTTAAGAGCATACATAAAACTAGCTATGTCATCATTAAACGTAGTTGGCAAAGAAGATAGAGGTATTATGGAAGAGCAAGGAAAAGAATGTCCACCATTGAAAATGGAAGTTGATTAATAACCAACTTCATAAGCAACATATAGCCATGGGACCCATCAAAGCTATCACCATCAAGAAGGAGGAAGAAGATGAGCCATGTCAGCTCACAAGATTGGAAGGTTGCAAGGATAGTAAATAGGAGAGATTATGCTCATGTCAGTGTACATACAACAATAATAGTACCCCCATCGCCATCTGTTAAGGTAAGTATGTAAAATGGTAGTGTAGGAAATATTTAGTTAGTAAAGTAATGTTTATTTTTATTAATTATACTATGAATATTTAGAGGTAAGGTATGCATATTACATAATAATAAGTTAGTTTTAGTTTACATGATTTATAATTTATATATAGATTATAATGTTGGAATTATTTCAATAAGGGTTTATAGTAGCAATAAATAGTTATGATAATGAATATAGTATTGATCTATTGTATATAAATTTAAATGTAAGAATTCTTAAATTCATTAGAATTGAATTTAATATGTTAGTTTTAGTTTACATGATTTATAATTTATATATAGATTGTAATATTGGAATTATTTCAATTAGGGTTTATAGTAGTAATAAATAGTTATGATAATGAATATAGTATTGATCTATTGTATATAAATTTAAATGTGAGAATTCTTAAAGTTATTAGAATTGAATTTAATAGTCTATATTTCTCATAATTTCTATAGGCAAATTTGTCTGTAATAATACATTAATCTATTAGGAGAATTATAAGACTCAAAGCATGGGGGTGGAAAGTTATTAACACCTTGAACTGACCACCATGGCTGAGAATTCTTCATGTTACTAGAATATTCTAATATTGTCAAACATATGCATATGTCATTGGCCTTGGATAGAGGATTCCCATCCAAGAAGAATTTTAAGGGGTGCACTCCTAGGACGATGATGAAGTAGCTATGAGTTATGAGACTTGATCTGGAGATGTCCTTAAGATTGAGTTTAATTAGAGGGTAGAATAATATAGTTTGTTTTATTATTATTATGATTCTAACATTTACTTTGTAGGTATTACTTGTCCTTAACTAACTTTGTTAGTGGGGACATTACAAAATTACAATAAAAAAGGAGGAAATATCACATAAGAAATACAAAGAAGAATATTTTTGGACCATGACCTAGAGACCAAAAAGAATCAGTGCTACTAAGTCATGGATGCAAGATGATTAAAAAAGGAAACATGTATGAATAGTTTAATAAGTACAACATAATATGAAACAACATATGGAAGAATAGAGATACATATAGAGGAATAACACAACAAGTTCAATTATTTTATCACCTTGCACCAACGAAGCAAAAAAGATAGTATAAAAGAATCTAAAAACATTTAGCAAACATATTACAACAAAAGTACACTACAACAAAAAAACACACAAAAGAGGCTACCATGAAGCACTAGCCAATCAAGTGCATCACCCACTCTCCCCATCTTGTATTTTATCATTTAGGCAAAGTGGGTAACTTGCAAGAGGGACTATATCCAACATAGTAGGAATGATAGCTAGTTCCAAACAAGGATCCTCTTGAGAATCACAATGTTCAATACTAGGTGTAAGTATTAATTGTGAGAAAAGTATATTAGGTAAATCAACATCAATGTAAATATTTGCATATTCATCATTAACATCGTCAGTATCATCAAGAGTATCTTCTTCAACTAGATTAATCAAAATAGGATCTAAGATATGAATAGAATCATTAGAATTAGGTAACTTAACATAATTATGAGTAAAAACTTCTTCTAACACATTATGGATAGTTGTATCCAAAGAAGGTAAAGATTTTTGAACAATAGAATTGTGAGCTTTAGCTTGAGCATGATGCTTTTTACAATATTTGTTAGCAGATCGATTACATTTTGTCTTACTTGAAATGTGTTGAGAACTAGGAGGAAAAATGACTAAATCCTTCATAAGTTCTATAGGAGGATTAATAGGATTAACAAGAAACTGACAAGCAATAAGAGGAGTTTGATTAGTAGATGTAGAAGCCATAAGTAAAGGAGGTATGGAGGGTGTAGGCAAAAGACCATGGTTAAGATCCATGGGAGGTAAGCTTAACTCAAGAATCTCCCACTTCTTATAGACTTGATATGAATGAAAAAGATGATCAGTTCGAGCGAGACATGAATTAGGTAATCAAGGCCAAAAGAAGTCAATGGTAGCAACATCCCTGGGCCTAGAAGTATGATATAAACTATGATTAAATATCTTCACTTCTTCATCATAAATAAACTTAAGACATTATTGAATAGGTGAAGCAATAACATGCAAGATTTTTAACCATGGTAAACCAAGCTTAACTTGAAATTGATCAGAAGTAGGAACAACAACAAAGGTGGTGTTCACAATCTTTCCACAAATTTCAACTGGTAAATCAATAGAACCAAATGATGGATAAAGAGAACCATTACAAGTTTAAATCCATACATCCAATTTATCATAAAAATCACATTGAAAACTTTTCATAAAAAAGATTTTCTTCTATAATAACATTAACTAAGGAGGTAGGATCAACAAGACAACCACAAGTAGGTATCTTAGAAACCTTAGCATAAATATAAAAGGGACCATCAAGAGCTTTAATAGTCTCAGAAAGATAATCAAAAGTTCACGAGGTCTTTTTTTCTTAGGTTGTTATCAAGGTTTAGGTTGAGGCTTCAATTTAGGCATAGGTTTCAGTTGAAATGGAGCTAAAACTTGAGATTGAAGTAGAGGTTGAGATTGAGGTGGAGATACAGATGGAACTACATGATCCACTTAATTAACAACATGATTAAGATCATCCATCTTTGAATCATACACAATATCCATAGAAGATGATTGGGCAATGTTATTAGTATCATGTGTAGGTAAAGGATTTGTATAAATTTGAAAATTTTGATTAGGAGGAGAAATAGATTTATTTCCACTACCATAAAAATTATCATCAGATAAAGCATTAGAATCAATTAAGTCTTGAGCCTTATGTTTTAAAGAATAACATTTCTTAGTATCATGACCATTCCAGTGATGATATTGACAAAAAGATTTCAAATCAAAAGATTTAGCCACCATTGTAGCAAGTAAAAGAGGATGAATAGGAGGTAAAGTAATCATATTATTAGTTAACAACCTATTCATAATAGAATGCAAAGATTCAGAGAGAGTAGTAAATGTACAAGTCAATCAAAAAGAAGTGGATGTAGAAGTGGCATTGTGAGATGCAACAATAACTTGATTAGAAACTACATTTTCTTGTTTATTTATCTTGACATGGTTGTTGAATTTTTTAATTTTATTTGGATTCGGAGCAGCATCACTTTTATCAATAGGAATAGGAGCCATTGGAGTGGTGCTCTCAAATTGACTCACTTGTAATTAATGATGAAGTGTTTAACAAAGTTATTGATAAGAAGTAAATTTAGTAAGAAGAATCTTATCTCTAATATCCTTTTTCAAATTTGAAATAAACATATGTTGAATATCAATATCAAGAACAAGATAGGAAATATGAGCATGCAAATTCTTAAATCTACCAATAAACTCAGTCAATTTTTCCTTAGAATTTTGTTTGCAATGCATTAAATCAGTCAAAGACACTTGTGGGCCAATGTTGTTTTGGAATTTTTGAATATAAGCATTAGAAATTTGAGAAAATGAATCAATAGAATAAGGAGTCAAGGAACAAAACCATTGTAAGGCCTTCTCACGAATTTTTTTAGAAAATAACTTTGCTAAAATCCTATGATCATGAGAATAATCACAAAAAAGGATTTGAAATGTTTTAACATGATGAATAGGATCTCCCTTACCATTATAATTCTCAAGATGAGGCATATCAGCTTGTTGAGGAATAGGAGTATGAATAATATCCTAAGATAAAGGACTTCCCATGTCACAAATAGGGATACTAAACTTGTTTTGAGTCAAGGATGCAAGTTGTTGTTGTAAAGATGACATAGTTTGAACCAAACTAATAATTATTGAATCATAAGAAGAAATAGAAAAACTAGTAACATTAGAAACACTAGGTAAAGTGTATGAAGCCACAGGAATAAAAGACACAACTAGAGGAACATTAGGAACTATAGTTTACATCTGAGCAGAATAAGTGAAAGGAATAGTATGATAGGAAGGTTGTGAAGTAGAAAGGGGTATAGGAGGAACACTCATAGGAATAGAGGGAACTTTCATAGTCACCAAAGAAGGAGTATAGGTAGGAACACTAGGGAAAGGAATAGAAGATGGTTCTACACTAGTGATAGGAGGGAAAACCCCTAAATTTTGAGCTTCTTGAGCTAAAGGTTTAACATTGGAATACACAAGGTGATTAATACCATGCAAGAGATTAACACCTTGGTCACTATCATGAAGAACTTTTTTAAGAGCCTCAATAGCTTGAATAGAATCTTGATTATGGTTTTCTTGAAGAAGCCAATTACTGATTTTATCAAGTTTGTTTGAAAGTTTTTTGAATTGTTCAAGAGAAACTCTTAAAGCATCATCGTCATCATGAGATGAGTAAGAAGAGTTTTTCTCCATAAGAGGATTAGAATCAAGAAGAATCAAAGTCTCATCCAGAATCCTAAGGAAAGGAGAACAAGACTATGGCTCAAAGGTACCCATAAATCTATGACCATGTCTAACGATAAGATTAAAAGTAGGGTTAGAAGTAATAAAGCTCATAAACCAATGAAATATAAATAAAATAAACTAAGAAAACATAAAACAACAATATTTTTGTATTTTGAAAGAGATTTTGCAATTTTTTTGTATTTTTGAATTTTAAAATGCAAGAGCATAAACTAAAAATAATCTTAATACAAGAAAATACCTAATGAAATGAAAGGAAATATAACACCACAAAGAATAATAGGGCATCTAATTTCACAAAAGAGAGGGGGTGAGCATGTCAAGTTCACCAAAATTAATAGAAAGAAAATAGAAACCTCTTCTCAACCCTAATTTCCAAAAGGAATGATCCAAATTGATTAAGCACAAGAAGATATTCAATGCAAAAATAGGTCAAGTGATGGAGAAAAGGGTGAAAAGAGGTTCAATTAGTCTTCTTCCTATTATAGGGGGAGTATGTTCTTAAATCTTGAAATAGATAAAAGATAAATACTAACCTTGTATCTAGAAAATGTTGTTTTTTGATGTTTGTATGTAGTTTCGGGGAATTTTGCAACTTGTTTTGGACTGGAAATGTGGAGATGGAGAAAACCCAAATATCTTTTGTCTTTTTGAAGAGAGGTTGACCTTGACCCTATTGGCAGGGCACAATCTTACCTTGAGGCACAATTGTACCCTAAAAAATCAACCTTGACCTGCACTACTCTAACAAAAAATTTGTATGCAAATCTCGCAAGTTTGATGAAAGGGGTATCCAAATCTGCTCTTTAATTTGTTGTTCCACACTTTATTTCAAGAAAAATGGTTTTTTTGTTGGATGGGGGATTTGACTAAGTTTATAATTAACCTTGAAATATAATTGAAATTGTAATATGCATAAACAAAATAAATGGACTATTCACCTTGCTTATGTGGAAATCCTTGTGAAGGATTTGAATCCTTGGATCCACAAGTACAGATGCTCCAAATGAGTGTAAAAATGTATGTAGGATGTCTCAAATAAATTTCATTAGATCTTTAATGCCAATCTTGAATGTATCTTTGCATACAAAAAGGCTTGGATGAAAATGGATAGTGAAATCTTGAACAAGAGGGCTCCATAGAGATTGAATCTTTCAATGGCTAACAATGGTCCTCCTTGATGAATTGGATGCTTGAACACTTGAATGCATGAATGCTATTAGATCTTCACTTCATAGAATAATTGAGGTGCAAGATAATGGTTGGATGTAGATAGTCGTTCATAGAAAGTGGGTGTCAAAATGAGGGAAGAAGGCTTCTATATATAGATCTAGGGCATAAACTCCTAGAAGGCCAACATAGGAGAATTAAATCCCATTTAACCTTAAACCCTAGGAATGTACCTAGATTAAATTTAATTTAAGAGTCTACCATTTTGAAACCCAAAACATTCGACCTAGAAGATGTAAAAGAAACTTTTCAAAGCCTGAGACCCAGAAACTCTAGGAAATTGAAAATGGGACCTAGGGTCAAGGATGAGGTCAACCCTTTCTTAGGTCAAGGTTGAGGCCATATTTGACCTAGGTCAATATTGAGGTTTACCTTGACCTAGAAGGTCATCCTTGACCCAAAGGCTAAAGTCCTCAATTTTATAGAGAAAATTTTCAGAAATAGGCTGGAAATAAAGAGAGAAGTAGAATAGGGCAAAAATAACTAGATCCATTCAAAAACCAATTCAAGGCATTTGAAATGACCCTAGACCACTTACTTGAAGGGATAAACACTCTTAACATGGAAGTTCTTCCATATTAAGCTGATACACTATCAAAACCACTTAACCTAGAATTCTAATTCAATCCAACCCTTTCGCACATACTAACCCTTTCTTAATTACTTAAGCTCTTTTTTTTGACTAATCAACCCTCCTCTAATTCTCTCTGCTCCTACTTCCCTTTTACTAATTCAAAAAATTTCCCAATTATCACCCATAATCTAAGCTTAATCATCCCCTCAACATTTGTGTAATTCTAATCCAAGGATTATTAAATCCTAACTCAAACCCAAGCCATCTCTTGTCATGTCTACCCTAATCCAAAACAAATGCATTAAAGTCTTTTTTAAATGTAACTAAATTCCCCTTAAAGATCCCTTATACCTCTTACACATTTATTCCATATTTCCACTTCCCAAACTGGTCATATTTCATCAAACTTGACCTTTGGGATTTGAGACCTGCCTTTTTGGCATATGTTCTCAACCTTCAATAAGATATAATATTCATTTAAGAGAAAAAGCCATAAACATACCATCATAATGCTAGAATATCCACATACATTTTTTAAGTTTAGAGCATAAATTGTGAGCATACATCCACTATCTTGGAGAAAGTCTAGTCAAAAAAGAAATCTTGTCATGGGTTTGTGAAGGTTTTCAAATTATTTTTTATGATTTCTTTATGGTCTTAGCATATATGTTGTAGTAAGTTAGTTTGTGAATAATTTTACTTGTTTACAAATACACTAATTTTATTTCACACATTTTGGCACCCCAAATGGGATGCACTTATATTAGTGTCTTTTTCATCATCATTTCCTTCTAAACTAACCCATAAACTAACATTTTTAATTATTTTAAGTACAGTTTATGAATATTTTTGGTATTATCAAGTTAGAAATTACCAAAGTAAAGATGTCCAATCCCATAAGCATCCTCAAAATTTTCATAGTGACACAAATTAATTTTAGTGAAAACACATGGATGACCAATAGGAACACACCATAAACTATTGGGATCATGATCCTATATATTAACCCTCTATGGCATTCCCAAGACCAATTTTATATTTTTCTCTATCCGATTTCTCTCTACAATAAACTTGCAGGAACATCATCTAATCTTGTGAGAATGTTGTTTTTTGAGCCTTAGGGAAACATATAACCCTATCAAGATCCCTTAAAATTTCATAGCTCACCATGAACACTACTTGAACTGACATATGCATGATTTGAGTAAACAAGATTATAGATTGACTAGATTGGTCGATAAAAAATTTAATAGGAATGTGTTTGTAGGTGAAGGTATCTTTGTTGTATTCTATTTTTCTACATGTTTCAATTTTATTCTTGCTAATAGACTAGTATGAACATGTTTTATTCCAACATTATCATTGTTCCACAATTCTAATTTTAAGTTTTATGTAGGCCGATGGGAACATACCCTAATGTGGTTGGTCGATGGATTAACTTTTAATTACAAAATAAATAATCTTTCTTTTGGATTTAAAGTAAATGACAAATGTCACACAACACTTCACATTTGGATTTTGGGCTTAAAATTAAACAAGGTTAAAAAATTATCTTAAACAAGGTTAAAAAATTTATCTTTGCCTCATATTTCTATTTGGGCATAGGTTAAAATTAAACAAGGCTATTAAAAAACCAAGAAAAAATACATTTCAACATGGGTCTAAAATTGAGCAAGAAAATAACAACTAAATTTGGTACTTTAAATGAACTCACAAACCTTTTGTGAGATATGTTATGTTTTGGAACTTAGAAAGCATTAAATTACTTAAATCATTAATGGGCCCCATGATTGAAGTGTTTTGTGTGCTTGCACATATGTATAGTGCTCTCTTAAAAAATGCACTACCCTCTCCAACAAACTCTCATCATCATTGGTGTATGAGAAAAATGTTGCAAACACTAATTTCTTTTTTCTTTTTTCTTTTTAAGACAAACATGTTTGAAGGGAGCAATTCTCCTTCAAAGATGGCCTTAATCTAATAAACACCCCAACTGGAGTTAAACCAAAGTTGCAAGTAAACTCCAAGTTTATCCCACCAAGAATAGGTGAGATGTGTTCATGACAACCTAGATTGGGTGAGAGTTCTTAAGTAGCTAGCATGGCCAACCTAAAGAATTAAGTATCTCAAACACATACAAACTTATTCAAGGTATGCCATGAATCCTACTAAAAAGCCTTAAAAATAGAATCCTTCTTTTTATCCTTGGTATAATTGTTTGTAATGCAAGATTATTGTGGTTTCCTCTCACATTACTTGTCATATGTGTATCCCTCATTTTGAGACAGAATATTTTGGATTTAACTACTAAAAATAAAGAATAGCCAACACAAGGAAAACCATTAGATACCCATGTATTAAATGCATATTGAAAGGCATAAGTTATCATTCATCTCTACAATGGTTTACATCTTAGTTTGAGAGAGACATAGTTCATAAGGTTTTGGTATGCCAAGCTTGGAATTTATTCCAAGTTCAAGAGCCTACATACATTATATTGAAACCATATTGACCTTAGGCTAAAATGTGTGTGAATTATATTCATTGTAAATTGTCTATATGAAAACATTTTGAAGATACAATCAATGTTTTATACATGAGTCTTTTTCCAAAGAAATCAACACAAGTTGATCCATACCTAGGCCAAATTTCTAGTATAAAATCACCCAAGCCTCCAAACTTTTTTCATCCTAAGTTCATAACAATGTCTTTGTTACAATCCTACATCAATTTCCTTGTATTAGCACAAATGTTGATGATATTTTGGTGGGGGAGTATCATAAGTATTGGAGACATGATTCTAAGCTTATGTATGTAAAACATGTCAAAGGTACCCAAAAAATGATGTACTAATATAAATTTTCCTTGTGAAAGAAAGGAAATCTTTACAACATGTCTAAGGTTGATATGTCTGTTTACATTCAATAGCAGCATGAATGAGGAAGCAAAGGAATATGATGAAGATGCATATTTGGTATTCATGGTACTTATATGTTTTTCATCTATGTTTTCATCAATATTAATGGGGGAAATTATTAGCATGAATGTTGATGGTATTTAATGTTAGAAATACTTTGAATAACTAAGAGGGAGGAGGGGGGGAAGGGTGGGTGGATCAATTACTCAAGGTCAATATGTACTACTTGAACAATAAAACAAACATTCATTTTTCTTCTTATTATATTGTTGCTCGGCCTCTACTATAAAAATTTCATAAACATAACTTGCATTGCATAATGAAAATATTGTAAAATATAAACACACATAAAGCATTCATCACAGTTTTGATAGTAGGATTTTTACGTGGAAACCCAATTTGGGAAAAACCACCAGCAACATGTTACTCTTTTCACTCTTTCAAAGTGAGCTCTATTAGGAGCCAACACTATTAAAAGTTGCAAACCACACTGTTAAATATGACCTAGTTATAGGATTTAATCACCCGGTTGGGAGTGGCCTTCTAAGAGGACTTTGATCATTCCATTTAGAATGTCACCTATTTAAAGGATTTATATAGATTGTTAAGTCTTCAAATTACTATTAGGTCAACCTCTATTAAAAGGATTTCAATACAAACTATTTATAATGACTAGAAAAAAAATAATAGGTTTTGATCTGTGTGATTACAACTCACTTTTTCTGGTTCAGATCTTTGTTCAATCCTTGTGCTGACTAGCTAAAAATTTCTTCACTTTCATCTGATCTTGATTTGCTTGGATACCCTTCAAGAAATTAGTCCACTCTTCTCAATAACACTTAAGCTTTCTTCTTAGATTCACTTATCAACATCAACATCATCTCTACAAGATTTCTCTATTAGTTTTGCAATCACTCATACTCATGTATTTTTTATCAGCCTTGTTATGTATGTCTCTCTTCACATAGAAGATCACACATACACACACAACACCAATTTTTTAGCTTTTTATCTCTTTAAATATGAAATTCATGCTTTATCATTTTCTACATCCACTATAGATCTTAGGGTTTATGATTGGCTTCAACTCAATTCATTGTATCTGTCCATCTTTTTGATCTTCTTCAAGAAACTTCTCTATAATTTGTTTGTTAGGTCTTTACCTAATCCTTTTATTTAATTTAATGATCCAACTCATCAATATTATCTTCAAAATGGTTTAAATCTCTCAAGAAATCAACTGTTTTGGCTTGATCTCATGATTTCCTTGAATTTATTCTCATACTCTCACTCGACAATCTCTAAATTCTAGCACTCAGTTATCACTGAATTCCTTGATCATTGTAAATCTTTCTGACTCAACATCAACTTTCTTCCTCGGTCCATGCTAATGCTTGATCAACATTAGATTTTCTTGGCACTAACTATATCTTGATTGACACTTGCATTACTTGGCACTCCTTAGTATTTGGACTTTATTGCTCAACTTGACTTGGCTTTCTTAACATAAACAATCACTTTGCTTTATCAAATTCTATCTAATCAAATTTCCATTATAACTTCCTTTACATAACTCAACCTTTCCTCTAGGTGCTATTCTTATGAGAAAATTCTCAAATCCTCTTCATCAATCAAATAGATATGACATCTACATTAGTTAGCAATATATCTTATCATAGATTTGACATCAATGACGAAACAAACATTGTTCCAATTGTAAGTTTCCAACGATCTCCCTCTTTGGCATTGATGGAAACATCTCAAACATCTCAATACTAATTGTAGATTAGTTACCATACTATCCAAAAGATTTCATTACTAACTATTTGATTCTTCTTTTCTAAATTTCTCTCTCTGAATCTCTCTTTGTAGTAGTTTCTCCCTCTTTCTTACAATCTTTCCCTCTTATATATTTCTCTATAGATTTATCCCTCTTAAATAATCTCTCCCTCTTTGATAACAATGTCAAAGATGTACAGTTGTCTCAACTTCAAATTATCCATACATCTAAATTATGTAGATTTTGCATGTCTGGCTAATACTTGTCATCTATCTATGATTGATTTGTTATGTTTTATTGAATTATCTACCTTGCACTTCCCAAAGTAGACTTGTATTGCATCATTGTGTAGGATATTTTGGTTAGCATATGTAATGCAATGCACCTTCCTTCTTGAGTAGCTTTAGAAATCACCCTTAGTTTACTTTTAAGATATTCATGAGCATTTTTAGGTAAGGGTTTTGTGAATATGTCATCAATTTGTTCTTTAATATTCACATATTCTAGCTTTACTTCTTTGTCTTGAACTAATTCCCTCAAGTAGTGATAATTGACAGCAATGTGCTTTGTCTTAGTGTGCATCCACTCCAACATTTGGGATCAAATTGTGATGGCAATTTGCAACAATGGTATAATATTTGATGATTTTCATTTTTTTTTTGCAATTGTTCTTGACGTTATCGCAATATTGATGTTGACATCATAATTACAACTCCTACATGAGTATTAAAAAAATCATACCCCATTTGTTTTGATTGTGGAAAACTACATGTGAAAGAGGGTGGAGAGATCTGAATGATGGTGGAGAGCCTTGAACATTTTCATGCCCTTGTAAGTGGTGCATTTCTTTTTTGTAATCTCTGCATTTCATTATCGTGCCCTTGCTCTACGATTTTGTTGTTGTGATCTCTACATTTCATTGTTGTTCCCTTTCTCTATGATTTCATTTCCATGCCCTTGTGATCTTTGTATTTCATTTGCATGCCCTTGTTCTACAATTCCATTGTCATGTCTTACCCTTGCTCTACAATTTCATTATCCTACCCTAGCTCTATGATTTTCTTCAAGGGCTATGTAAATGTTCATCTATGTTCCTTCTTAATAGGTATCTCTTTATATTTCCTTCTAGACATCTATATTTAAAGATAATTTTTAAGGTGCTTATTACATCTTAGCACAAAAAAAGAATTTATCCAACTACATACATATTCTAGAATCCAAATAATAAAATAATAAAACTCACTCAACCCACACTAAGTGACTTACCTCTAGATCCTCCACAAAAATAATGCAAACCAGTAAAAATGGGCAGAGTTTGCGACAAAATTTACAAAAACATATCATAGAAAATATTTTTAGAAAGAAACTAGCCCTAACCCAGTTAAATGGGTCTAGTTGCTAATTAGCTAGGTTGATTACAAATTCTTATAAAATTGTCATCAATTTAGGTACAATAAAATGAAAATTTAGTTGTTCCCAGCTAGTAGAATCAAATAAAGTTTTCCAAGGTGATAAAATTGCATATGTAAGGAATTGAAGAATAACTTTAGTGAAGAGTTGAGTGTAAGGAGTTGAAGAATCAAGTTTTTCTTCTATGTAAATGCCATAATCATGAGGCTCATTCCCTTTTAGAATCCTCTACCAAAATGGAATTACCTCTAAACCATGGAAAGGATGTTGAAGTGCTTACCAACCTTGAAACACTCTTATAAGAATTTGATACTTGGGGTCATCATAGGGAGATTGTGCCAATACTTGAAAAACTCTTATAAGAATTTGATATTTAGACTATAAATTCTCAAAGACACTTGCAAGTGATTCCAATGTCATAGTACCTACCATAACACTTTCATGGATTCTATCTAGTGGTTCCCACAATATCCTCTATGTTCTCTAGTTGTTGTTTCTATCATGCAGTCTCTTTCTAAAGCCACTCCTTCTCCTTCTCTTTCTAAAGCTACTCCACCTTTCCTCTTGTGCCTTAAATTTTTATTATCAAACTTTTGAATATTTACATCTATCTTATCTAAAATCAACTTCACATTGTGTTTTAATTCTGGCATAGGTGTTTGATCATTGATAGCTTTCATTTCAACATTCAAGTTTTCAAGATTGATCAACACCCTCACTTGTAGACCTCTCATGTCAAGAACTTTCTATACTATTTCAAGACCATGTTCTTTCTTCTAAGATAACATTTTTTTAGTTGCATTTTCTTTGTAAAGTATTAATTTTGTTGAATAACTGTAAACTCTTAGAAAGTGCATTTTTGTTTTCATGTATGTATGTATGTCTATATATATATATATATATATATATATATATATATATATATATATATATATATATATATATATATATATATATATATATATATATATATATATATATATATATATATGTATATGTATTTTTGTACATATCTAAGTATGTATGCATGTATATATGTATATACATATATACATATAGGTATATGTATAGAAATGTGTATATATACATACATATACACACATATGTATGTATGTATGTATGTATATATATAGAGAGAGATATTGTGGATTATAAATGAAAAATAAAATAAAATGTGGCATTAATCATTCCCCATTCATTTTTTTATTGATTGTGGAGAGCTACACAGGAAAGAGGGTGGAGAGCTATGAATATTGGTGGAGAGTAGTGGAGATCTAGGATTTTGTTGTCATTCCCTTGTGATCACTAGATTTTACTATCATGCCATGCCCTTGTGATTTTCATTCCCTTGCTCAGTGATTTACTTCAAGGGGAGAAGATGATGTAGTGTAGGATAGGAGAATCCCCAAAGGAGATTTCCTAGCCCCCAACAATATGACCACACAATGGAAACACAATAGTAAGAAGCAATAATGCAAGACCTAATACCAAATTATAATAATTTGTTCATAAAATATAATTGATTACATGAAATATGCCTAGCTATAAGGCCTTTTGGGTTAGGGCCAAATATAAATAGCAATTAAAAAATTAGTTCTACAAGATCCCTCAAGATCCAACCCAAACACTAATCCTGGCTAGTCCAGATCTGTAACATAACAAAAATCTAGAAGAAACCACCAAGGAAATCTAAACTTGTGCTCACAAGCCCACCAAGAAATATCCTTGTTTCCAGCCATAGCCCTAGCTCTACTCCAATTAATCCAATATCCAAGTGTAAATTTCCTCTCATTCAATGCCCTATACACATATTCACAACTCCATCACCATCTTGTTGTAAATTGTCTGACATTCGACACTATGTCCACAGTTTCAAGAAAACTTGCTATTTAGCTACTTTCCACTCCCCCTTGAATAACTAAAAGACTCCAAAAGGCTCCTACTTATACTAATATAAGCCAAAATTTGGCCCAAAAAGCTAAAAATTAAAATTAAATACTTGAAAAGCCACAAGTTGGCCTCCAGTAGCAATTAAATGTCTACAAATTGATATCCAAGAAAAATCATGATATCTCATAGTTCCAATTGAACTAGAAATTTGGCTTCAAATAACAGGTATAAATTTAGGTCCTCTACAACCACTAAAATTCACAAAGGCTGATTCCTTAAGAATATCTATGCATCCATCTTGAAAGTCACGCACATTAGACTGTCATGCAAAACCGTTGGAAATTGATACTCTAGGAGAATTGCCATATCTCCCAACTTATAATGAATTAAGAATTTTTCCCTTATCCAATTATAGTAATCTATGACCTCTAAAATATTTAAAGTTTTAATCCTCTCATTCATTGTGCAAAATTAGTTACATGGCCTGCAACAGGCACCCAAAAACAAAAAAAACACGGTTCTAGTAGCAAGGTAAAAATAGTTCAAACTTCAACTCAATCCATCCAATCTCTATGCAATCATGAGGAAAGGTTCTCCAATGTGTCTCCAAAATATATCTAACCATGAAAATCATCACATCACCAGAATCCAATCTTGATGCTCCTGCATCAGACTCCACAAGTAAATAGAAAAGCATGTCCCATACTTTGGTGCCCAAAGAAAGATCTGTAACCAACTCCATCTTTACCAAAGACTTCCACTTCATTAAAGTCAATAGAAAAAATATAAAAATAAACCATCTATGCTTTATCCACTAAAAAATCAAAATCAAATACATATCATCAACCCAATCAGCATGCTCACACCTAAGAACAAACTAAATATAATGCTTCACTAATAACACCTTATTCACATCAACAGCTAGTAAATCCACACCAACAACAAAAAACTCCATATCAGTAGAAACATCTAGATTCAATTCCCCAATAATAATAACATGTAAATCATCATCGATGTCAACCATAGGAAAATTAGGAACATATAGATCCACAGTATCATGTTGGTCCAAAACCAAATCAGCAACTAGTGAATCCACACCAGCAACATCAAACTCCACATCAATAGAAACATATATATACTCAATCATCTCAAAAAAAACATATGAATTCAGATCCATATCAAAAACCATATGTAAATCCTCATAATCAATAATCTACATAATCTCATTGCTCACAAAAGGATGCTCTACAACACACAACTCATCACCAATAGCAACCGGATCATCCATGACCAAGTGCTCTACAATTTCCATGTCAGACCCAACCAACTGATCATGAAAACCAATGTCCATCCCAGCATCAACAAGGTTAGGAATATCTTCAACAACAACCTCTAGCTACTCTACAAGTTCTGTATTAGACTCCATAATCTGATCAACAAAACCAAACTCTTCTACCTCAACCTTGCCATGCCATCTTCTTTCACAAACAAGTCTCTTAACTAGCCAAAAAAACTCTCTTCTAGATTGGTAGACTCCAACTCCACAAACATCAATGAAATTCCTTCCTCATCATATCCTTATCTCGATCAACTGGACTAGTTTCAAATTGAGTAGCCTCCTCCTTTGCTTGATCAACCAAACTAGCTTCAAACTGAGTAGACATCTTAGAAAAAATCTTCTCCACCACATCATAGAGATTCACAATCATCTCAATGTCTAATCCTCTTGAGCCATCTCCTAAGATCTTTGTAAAGCCTCTGCAATAAATCCTTCCCATGCTCATTATGAAAAACCCAATTTTTTTGCAAGTCAGATCGCAACCTGCCACCACGCATGAACAATTAGGAACCACATCACAAGTCCAAGACCATGGATTTGCAATCCACAAACTCTCTATGATCATGCCTCAACAAGATTAGTCTTCCATCTTTGCATCCATCAATCCGTCTGTCAACCCTCTACAATTGCAAATCAAAACCTTGATTTGCCACCTCACAACTAAGAGATCTAGGACTCCAAAAAGAAAATCCACCACTAGATCAAGATCAACTTAGATCTACTTCTCCAACCCAAGTCCTAGTGCAAACTACCTCAACTTCGATGATCTGTCTACATGCTTAGGAACAATCTTCCCTCTAATACCATATGATGTAGTGTAGGGTAGGAGAATCCTAAAAGGAGATGTCCTAGCCCCCATCAATACAACCACACATTAGAAACACAATAGAATTTTTGAGTTAGGGCTAAATACAAACAGTAATTACAAAATTAGTTTTGCAAGATCCCTCAAGATCCAACCCAAACACTAATCCTAGCTAGTCCAGATCTGTAACATAACAACAATCTAGAAGAAACCACCAAGGAAATATAAACTTATGCTCACAAGCCTACCAAGAAATCTCCTTGTTTCCAGCCACAACCCTACCTCTGCTCCAACTAATCCAAGATCCAAGTGTAAACTGCCTTTCATTTGGCACTGTGTCCACACATTCATAACTCCATCACCATTATATTGTAAACTGCCTCATATTCAATGCTCTATCCACAGACTTAGGAAAAATTTCTATTCATCTACTTTCCACTCCCCCTTGAATAAATAAAAGACTCCATAATTAAAAAACTAAATTTAAATACTTGAAGAGCCACAAGTCGGCCTCCAATAGTAATTAAATGTCTACAAATTGATATTCAAGTAAAATTGTGATATCTCATAGCTATGATTGAATTAGAACTCATGATTTGAATCAAAGGTATAAGTTTAGGTCCTCTACAACCCTTAAAATTCACAAAGGTTGATTGCTTAAGAATATCTATGCATCCATCTTGAAAGTCATGCACATCATACTGTTGCACAAAACTACCAAAAATTGATACTCCAAGAGAATTTCCATATCTCCCAACTTATAATGAATTAAGATTTTTTCGCTTAACCAAAGATGTTACTCTAGGCCCTCTTCAATTTTTAAAGTGGGAATCATCTCATTCATTGTGAAAAATTAGTTACATGGCCTATAATGGGCACCCAGAAACCAGAAAAACATAGTTCCAGCAGCAAGGTAAAAATAGTTTAAACTTCAACTCAATCCATCCAATCTCTATGCAATCATAAGAAAAGGTTCTCCAATGTATCTCCAACAAATATCTAACCATGAAAATCATCACACCACAAAAATCCAATCTCAATGCTTCTGCAATAGAAGAGGTACCTATGTAAATGTTCTTTTTTTCCCTTCTAAACATGTATCTCTTATTCATATATAATAGCTTTGGTCAAATTCAAGGATAACTGATTATGATGATTGTATGCATATGTGCATGTATGTATGTATATCAGTTCACTATGTGAAATACTTTGCATTCATACATACACACTTGCATAGTACTTGTGCTAAATTAAATTAATCATTCATGTCTTGAACTCACACAAGAAATTATCCTTGCATTCAATCGAAACTATTCATACCAAATTAAGTATGCAAAAGTATGTACTTATAGATTATATTATCTCTTCATGATTGAGTAAAGATCTCGTGCATGATATCATCTAGGTAATGATCAGATGCATTCACATTAAGTCATAATAGGATCAAGCAGATGATCTATTTATTTTACTTCATACTTTTTCTATTGAACATTTTGTTTAACATAATCAATAATACTAGAATTATATAGCTACAATTAGTACTCTTTTTTATTTTATTTAATCATATATTTTTTAAGACTATAATTCTTCTTAAATTTAGACTGTATATTTTTTTATCACTAAAACACAAATATAGATCTCTAATAGTTATCTTTTTTAATTTCAAGATCTTCATATTTAATGTGAAGAGTTTCCACTACTACATAGTGGAATAGCCACATAGCTCATGACTTTTACTACCAAATTATATTTTTATTATATGTTTTCCTTTAAAATTATTATAGGCAATTTTTCTTCTAATTTTCCATACATTTAGTAATTTATCACTTGTTGTTTGAGGTAATTTTCTATTTTGAGATAGAGAAATATATCATAATGATGGACATGACAATTTTTATCATCTCACTTTCAAAGTGGATTCCCTTATCAAATTAATAAAACTACTTGCAACTAACACCCTAATTTTCTACAACTTTCTTGATCAGCAATTCACACAACCATCTTCCTCCTACCCCACCATAGCATGTAGCCCTTGTTTGAGGTTTATATCTTAGTCCCTCTTGTGTTTTGAACCTCATTAAACCTATTTCAAAATGGCTCCATTTTTTCAAGGAGGTTCATATGTTCAATAAGTTCAGTGTCCTAGGTAGTTTAGTGGTTTCAATGTTCAGAAGGCTCTTGGATTGGATCAGAGTACTAAGATTCAAAGACTCTATAATTTAGATTAAATTGTTCATATCAATCTGTATAGATGCTTTCAGATGTCTCCAAGAATATTTAGGTGTATTTTGGTTAACAATAATCCATGCACCATAAATCAAAATCAAAGTTCACATTTCAAAGGCTAAAGGTTCTAAACATGAAACTAGTGATTCAAAGTTTTAGTTCATCAATCTAAATGTTAAACAGTTCAAGTTTGACAATTCCAAGTAGCCCATACCATTGCGGAAGGCCAAGTCTAGTGACTTGTATCTAGAAATTTGATGGTATAGAAACTCAATATGGAGAAGGATATATTGGCATCACAAACAAATCATCCCATATCGAACATAAAATCTAGCTTCATATGGTCGTTGAACCTTCTAAGATACACATGCATTTATATAAATGCAATGGCTATAATGATAAATTTTTCAAGTTGGAATTTTTAGTGTAGATAGGTGGATCCATTCAATGGAATGTTGATGAAACACACATTGAAGACAAGGGTGTTCATCCAACTAAGTCTTGACATCATTTGAACATGGATAACATTGATGATGTTTACCAAAACATCCATGAATGGGGAGTTTATGGACCCCATTGAGATTGGCCATAACATCAAGTTCAAGTTTGATAGAAACACTTATATTTCTCTTGCAATGTAGAAGGACTTTACAAGGAATTAGAAGATCACAAAGAACTCACAACAAGAAGTCTTTAGGAATATCGGGTGATGGCATAATAAGAACACAATAAATATAGAAGCATTCACCTTCTCCAATGCATATTCAATGCAATCCCATCCAACATCAGCATTCTTTGACTCGATACAAATAAAAACCAATATCACCATAGATGGAAATGATAGAGGGTAATATCTAGAAACAAATACAGGAAATTCTAATCAATCATTGTTCATATATTTGAAAAAAAAATGCAAATAGCTACAAACCTAAATTTTACTAACATAGAATGGTCTTTATGTCCCAAAAAAATAAAGGGCTTTTATAGATGGTGTATAGTTTCTCACTCAAGGGAGAATACTTGATCCAATGGTAGAAGAAACTTATATAACTAGGGGTTTTTTTCATCAAAAGTGTATGATATACATGAATACCTTTGGGCTATAATCATTAGATATGAATCCATATAAATTGTTTGCAAAACAACATCACAATAATTTTATTCAAATCTCATCTTATGCTTTTATCTTCTAAGAAAGAAGGGATTCTGAGTGAGTAGAGATATTATAATTTTGATAGTGAAGATATCAGTTGGTCTTCAAGAATAACAAACAAGCTATAAGTATATCTCTATGGATCCATTATAGTATCATCTTACTGGTAAAGTAATATTAATTCCAAATAGTTCACAAGTTTGAATATCTCTCACTATATGAGTGTTTTGTATTAGTGTAATTTATTATTTGGATAAATCTCTATAATTGCTATCCAGTTTGATAAAATGATAATGATGGATAGAGTGTGGTAATTCAAATGTTAGATTTGGATTACTCAATTGCTCAATTTCTTGAGTTCATCTCTGACATAATTCTGATTATGTATAACAGGATTATATGTTTCTTCATTGTTTCCAATATCTATGTTCATTCTAAATATGTACTCTTGCTTTTTTTTAGCACATTCTTTGACAACAATTTAGCTTTCAATTGTTGTTAGGGCCTAGGCTTCAGAATGAATGTAAGTTAATTTGCATGGTAGTAGAATTTATTGAATTTAGCAACATGGTGCTAAGTAGAATCTGAAATAATTGCATTTCAATTCTCCATTGGGGATATAATCATATTTTATTCCTTAATTTTGGATGCAGTAATGGGGTTTTAGCTTAGGCCATGGGAGAGCATTTGAGTTGTGAACATAAAATTGGGAACATTTGAGCTAGAAACAACATCTAATCTTATCTAAGGCTCTCTTCTCTAAAGACCCAATACATGGAGCCATTATCATCATGAGTAGACTCACTCTCCTCAAATGAATTCAATCAAAACTATTCATACCACATTAAGTATGTAGAAATTTGTACTTACAGATTATATTATCTCTTGGTGATTGAGTAAAGATCAAATAAAGTTTTCCAAGGTGATAAAATTGTATATGTAGATGTATGTATACATGTATGTATGTATGTATGTATGTATGCATGTACATGTATATGTATGTATGTGTGTATATATTTATGTATGTATATATGTATCTCTACATTTCTTTTCCATGCCTTGTGATCTCTATATATGTAAGTATGTATGTATATACATATGTATATGTATATATATGTGTGTATATATACATACATACATACATATACATACACATGTGTGTGTGTGTATGTATAGATACACATACATATACATAAAGAGAAGCTTCTCTAATCACCTACTAGGGTAGATATAAAGAGATACACATTTAGAAGGAAAATAAAAGAACATTTAAATAGGTACCTCTTCAGCCCTTGAAGAAAATCACAAAGAAAGCACTATTACATTTGGACCTAAATCACACCACAAATTACACTTCTATCACAAATTACAAAAAAATAAAATTAAAATCACCACAAATTGCTTAGTTGCTGCAAATTTTCATTGCAATTTGACCCCAAATGTTGCACTAAAAAGGGCACAAAGGTCACAAGGGCATGAAACAACAATAAAATCATAGAGCAAGGGCATGAAAAAAAAATTTAGAGATCACAAGGGCATGAAAATGAAATGCAGTGATCACAAGGGCATGACAATGAAATTGTAGATCTCCACTAATCTCCACCAAGGGAATGAAAATAAAATGTAGATATCATAAGGTCACGACAACAAAATGCTAATCACAAGAGCACAACAATGAAATCTCCACCAATGTTCAGAGCTCTTTGATGTAGAGGCAAGGGTTTAACTAGCACAATCCTAATTTATGTTGACACCAATCCAACTAGACTAACAATTCACCCAAAACTTCTACACCTTAATACAAGATCATTACTAATCCATTCAACTTCACACTTGGAAAACTTTACTTATTACCCATAAATGGTGGATTCACACATTTTAGATCTATCAGTATGTCAAGGGGTTCAATATAACACCAAAACCAAGGAATCATGACCTAACAACAATCCAAATACAACTTTCATAACCCTATCCTAATAATGCAGCAATAGGCCTAGTAGCCCTTCCACTAGCAATTTGTGTCATAAGTGAAAATTTCTCCAAAGCACCCTAGTAAAAAATTAGCATTCCTAACACCATTTATTGAGTTTTTCATACTCCCAAAAGGACAAGTTCTGAGGTTAATTTTTGACCTTCCAAAATAGTAATGCCTAACATGCCTAATTGCCCCAATTAGGTCATTTTAACAAAGGAAGTACCAAATAATCAATGAAATGAACCAAACCAATGGATGATATTGTTAGATTAGGACAACGAAAGATTGATTCCAAGGTTTCACCCTCTAGCTCAAAATCTAAGGTGTGCAAATTAGTAAATCTCAGAATGTAGTAGAGTTGTCACATGGTAATGCCAAATCATTCTTGCTTGTACAGTACAACCACCATCTACTCCAATCTTGTAACCCCAAAAATCCTAAAGTACACTTGAAAACCTCCCATTCCACTAAAAATCAGATTTTTCCAACAATGGAAATGGGAGAAATTGCCATTTTCCTTCAAAACCCTAGGTAGTTAGGGTTTGTGAGCAGTTTTCACAAAATCTCTTATATCTCCAATCTCTGAGTGATTTAAGAGCTTAGAGTAGGCTCATTGGAAAGGTAACTCAACAAGATTCAATAAAATCTAACCCTCCAACCACCTTGATTCATATAGTCTATACAATGAATAGAAAAAATAGTGTTTTTGCAAGAAAAATGATGGTTTTTATTGATTCCAAAGAAAAATCTTACATTGTATGTCTTCCACACACCTATAATTATGAAGACCTTACTCCAAATAATCCAACCAAATGTTGAAGGTTGTGACCCTTGGAGGGAACCATTACAAACAATAATCATTATTATAGTGTAAATGTTGCATTATTGCTATTATTATGCAACTTATTTTTCTTTTATGACTTTATCATGACTTCTAAAAGATTCTAACACCTCCTAAGACTTCTAACAAGACCTTAGGAGACTACTAGATCCATGTGACCTCATGAAACAATTGGTTTATAGAAATACAAAAAGTTGTTCAAGGGTTCACACAATAGAATCATAATGCAAGAAAGCCCAAAAATATGCTAGAATCAAAGATTCAAAAGGCCCAGAAGACTTTAGACTACTTTGTTTGATGGGGCACTCTTGCACCATGCTACCTAGGCTATTTGAAACTCAAGTTCCCACTTGAGGCTAGTTGATCCAAAGTGTAACCATGTTTGATAATGTCTTGCTCTGTCGTCCAAGTGGCATCAATGTCAGGAAGACCTTTCCACTTGACAAGGTATTGCAAATAAGTTTTGTGCCTAGTCTTCTTGTAGATTTTAGTGTCAAAGATCTTCTCCAATTGAAGGGGTTGGCTTGGTGGGAGTTCCTACAACCAATCATCATGTGACTCTTCCTCATCATTGGTACCTATCATATCTGCATTTCCTTTAAAAGGAGTTAGATTAAAAATGTTAAAAATAGGAGAAATGGAAAGGGATGGTGGGAGAGTGATTTCATAAGAATTTTCACCAAACTTATGTAGTATTGTGCATGGTCCTATTTTCTTCATTTGAAGCTTGGTGTGCTGATCCTTAAGAAGCCTCTCCTTTCTTAGGTAAGCCCACACTTTGTCACCTACCTTAAAATGAACCTCCCTTCTCTTCTTATCTGCCATTGCCTTGTACTTTTGTGTTGATTGCTCCAAATTGTCCTTGACCTATTCCTACACCTTCTTTATCATCTCTGCCAGTTCTTCCCCTTTAGCACTAATTTTAAAATCATTTGGAAGTTCCCTCAACTCCATAGGTCCCTTAGGATGCATGCCATAGACTATTTGGAAGGGTGTTTTACTTGTAGATCTATTCGAGGAGTCATTGAAGGAAAATTTAGCTTGTGGTAACAAGAGATCCCAACTTTGAGTGTACTATTTTGTCAAACATCTAAGGATATTACCTAGAGATATGTTTATGACATTTGTCTACCCATCCATTTGAGGATGATAAGCAGAACTATATTGCAAATTTATTCCCAACTTCTTATGCAAGGTTCTCCAAAAATGACCTTGGAACTTGACATCCCTATTTGACACAATAGACTTAGGCAACCCATGGATTCTAACAATTTCCTTGAAGAATAATTGTGCAATATGTGATGCATCATGAGTACTCTTACAAGGTATAAAGTGTGCCATTTTTCTAAACTTCTCCACAACCACAAAAATTTTATCATAGCCTTGTTTTGTCCTTGGAAGTCCCATAAAAAAGTCCATTGAGATAGCTTGCCATGGCCTAGAAGGCATAGGAAGGGGTTGGTAAAGACCTTGGTTAGTTGATGTTCCTTTGGCTTGCTGGCATATGACACAAGTTTCCACAAATTTTTTGACATCATTATGCATCTTTGGCCAATGGTAATACCTTCTAACTACCTCTAATGTTTTATCTAGACCAAAAAGACCACTCATTCCCCATAATGCTTTTTCTTTAATAATTTTATCTTTCATTGAACACCTAGGGATACATAATTGATGCTCCTTGAAAAGTAAGCCATCTTGAATGAGATATTCAGAGAAATCAATGTTATACCTACCCATTAATGTAGTGCATACCTGATAAATATTGACAAAATTAGTGGCATATTTGTAAAGGTCCTTGAGAGCACTTAATCCAATGCTTTAGAGTTGGATTTACTACACCAAAGTGATCCTCCTACTCAATTCATCAGCCATCTTGTTGGCTTGCCCCTTTTTATGTGTAATTCTAAATGAATATGCTTGTAATTATTCCATCCATTTAAGGTGCCTGGCATTCAACTTGTCTTGTGAGTTTAGGTAGCTTAATGCATCGTTATCAGTGAAAACTACAAATTCTTTAGGTAGGAGATAATGTCTCCATTTTCTAAGAGCTTGGACCATAGAATAAAGTTATAAGTCATAGGTGGAGTATTTCTTCTTGGCATCATTTAATTGTTCTAAGAAAAATGAAATTGGTTTGCCATCTTGACTTAGGACTGCCCCAATAGCTAGGTTGCTAGCATCTATTTACACTATGAAAACCTTGTTGAAATTAGGGAGGGTTAGTATAGGATATTATGAAATTCTAGATTTAAGGTATTCAAAGGCATCATTGGCTTTTTTTGTCCAGAAAAAATTGACCTTTCTTCCTCCTTTAGTGGTATGCAAAATTGGAGCATACACATGGCTAAAATTCTTCACAAACTTCTTATAAAATATGGCTAACCCATGGAAGATTTTAACATCACTTTTTGTTTTAGGAGGAGACTAGTTAACTATTGCTTCAACCTTTGAAGGATCCATTTTCAAAGTGCCTTGAGAGATTACAAATCCTAAGAAGGTAAGTTCCTTTTGCAAGAAGGTACACTTTTCAAGGTTGATAATGAATTTATGCTCCTGAAACCTTTTGAATACCATGCTCAAATGTTTAAGGTGCTCCTCTAAACTACAACTAAATATCAGTATATCATCAAGATAGATAACCAAGAACTTCCCGTTGTAGTTTTGAAAAATTTCATTCATTAACCTCATGAAGGTTGAAGGTGCATTGCTTAATCCAAATGGCATAACAAGCCATTCATACAAACCCTTTTTTGTTTTAAATACTATTTTCCATTCATCCCCTAGCTTTATTCTTATCTAATGGTAACCTAATTTAAATCAATTTTTGAGAAGTAGGAAGCACCCCCTAGTTGGTCAAGAAAATCATCTATTCTTGGGATTGGAAACCTATATTTAATAGTGATCTTATTGATTGCCCTACTGTCAATACAAAATCTCAATTTTCCATCCTTCTTTGGAGCCAAAATAGTAGTCATTGCATAAGGACTCAGACTTTTTTGTATCAGACCTTTCCCTAGTAATTCACTGACTTGTTTAGTAATCTCAACATTTTGTGTAGGTGTCATTTTGGAAGGGGCCTTATTGGACAAGGAAGCACCAAGTATAAAGTCTATTTGATGACTCACATCCCTAATGGTTGGCAAGAAAGAAGGTAAATCAGTTTCTACTACCTCATGGTACTCCTCAAGAAGTTTTTGCACCTCTTTGGGGATTGGCTTAACTTTATCAGACTTTGCTTCCTCCCTTGGCTTATGGATTAGCACATACCCCTGATCTAATTCCTTAATAGTTTGAAACATCTCCTTTTCATTCACCACAACAACTAAAGGCTCCTTTTAATGTTTTTAATTAGGCAAGGGTTTCAAGGTGTAATTTTTTCCATCCTTGATTATGGTATAGGTATTCTTCCTGCAACTATAAGTGGCATCCATGTCATATTGCCAAGGTTTGCCAATTAGCAGATGCCAAGCATCCATCTCCACTACATCACATAGGACAGTATCCTTAAAGTCACCAAGGAGAATTCCACCATGGTTTATTTAGTCACAAGGGTTTGTTGACCTTTAGTGAGCCATGAAATATGATAGGGGAAAGGATAAGGAGTCTTGACTAATTCTAACTTTTGCACCATTTCCTTAGAAATTAAATTTTCAATGGAACCAGTATCTATTAATAGATTACATAACTTCCCTTGGCATTTGACCCTTGTTCTAAAAAAATTATTCCTTTTTGGAGGCTCTTGACTATGTGGCACTTGCAAGAATTCTTGTCTCATAATCAATGCTATGCCTTCTTTTTCTTCATGTCTCTTTCCTCATGGACAAGTTGAGCTCTCCTTTCACCTTCATTCTTGTTTTCTTTCTCTGGGCAGTTATTGGAGTAATGTCCTATTTGATTGCAGTTGTAATACTTTGGAGGCCTACCTGATCTTCCTCTACCCCTACCAAAGGATCTTTTTCCTCTTATATATCCCCTTGAACTAGATTCTCCTTGCTCTTTAGTCTCTTGATCAAAGGACTCATCTAATTTATCTAATTTCTCTTTATTCCAAGATTTTGTTCTTGATCTATCATTCCTTCCTCTTCCTCTTCCACCTTGTTCACTCATCCTTTTGAACCTCTCTTCTACCTTAGAAGCCAACATGAAACACTTTTGGATAGTGGCTATGGTGGTTAGGCTCAATTCATCTTGAATTGACAATTTTAGCCCTTGCAAATACCTTGCAAGCTTCAAGTTCTCTGGTTCTATAATACTAGATTTCATCAAAAGATTATGGAATTCTTCAATATATGTTGAGACATCCATATCTTTTTGTCTCAATCCCATCCTCCTTTTATGGAGTTACACTTCATAAACTGCAAGTACATAGGCTTCTCGAAGCAAGGCCACCATTTTCTTCCATGTGGAGACCTAATTTTTTCCTTTCTTTACCCTATCATCTTGGATAAAGTTTCACCATACCAAAGCAAAACCTCTTAGCCTTGACTTGGCTATCTTCACCTTCTAATTTTTAGGGATAGTTTCACAATCAAAGAAACTATTTAAGTCATTCACCCAATCCACAATAGCATCAAGATCCATCTTCCCATCATAAGTGGTAAAATTAAAATTAGCATCCAAGGATCTCCTTTCCATGGACTTCAAAGTATTCACAAGCAACCTTTGATCTAGAGGGAATTCTTCTTCTTCCTCCTCCAAAAGGGGTTCATCATCACTCCCTTGTTCAAGATCACCAGAGTTCCCACTGCTCTTCCCAAGATCTACCTTAATCCTAATTAACTAATCCCTCTTTTGAATTATCTTAGTATTTATGAGATTATCCCTACTTCTTTTCTCAGTCTCCTTTTGTTTTTGCTCCCTCAAATACTTCACAATCTCAATATTTGTCATCCTTGATGCCAATCCATCTCCTTCTTCTTTAGACATGATGAAAAACTTCAAGCCTTAGAGATCTTAAGGCTCTGATACCAATTGATGTAGAGGCAAGGGTTTAACTAGCACAATCCTAAGTTATGCCAACACCAATCCAACTAAACTCACAATTCACCCAAAACTTCTACACCTTAATACAAGATCATTACTAATCCATTCAACTTCACACTTGGAAAACTTGACTTATAAACATAAATGGTGGATTCACACATTTTAGATCTATCAGCATGTCAAGGGGTTTAATACAACACCAAAACTAAGGAATCTTGGCCTAACAACAATCCAAATACAAATTTCATTACCTTGTCCTAATAATGCAACACTTCCACCAAAAATTTGTGTCATGAGTGAAAATTTTTCCAAAGGACCCTAGGAAAAAATGAGCATTCCTAGTACCCTTTATTGAGTTTTTCATACTCCCAAAATGACAAGTTCTGAAGTCACTTTTTGACCTTGCAAAATAGCAATGCCTAATAGGTCACTTTAACAAAGGAAGTACCAAAAAATCAATGAAATGAACCAAAAAAATGCATGAGATAGTTATATTAGGACAAGGAAAGATGGATTCCAAGGTTTTACCCTCTAGCTCAAACCCTGAGGCATGCAAATTAGCAAATCTCATAATATAGCAAAGTTGTCACATGGTAATGCCAACTCATTCTTGCTTGTACAGTACGGCCACCATCTGCTCCAGTCTTGTAACCCCCAAAATCCTATAGTACACTTGACAACCTCCCATTCCATTGAAAATCAGATTTTTCGAATGGTAGAAATGGGAGAAATTGCGATTTTCCTTCAAAACCCTAGGTAGTTAGGGTTTGTGAGTAGTTTTCAAAAAATCTCTTATATCTCCAATCTCCAAGTGATTCAAGAGCTCAAAGTAAGCTCATTGGAAAGGTAACTCAACAAGCTTCAATAAAATCTAACCCTCCAGCCACCTTGATCTATACAATCTATACAATGAACAAAAAAATAGTGTTTTTGGAGGAAAAATGATGGTTTTTATTGATTCCATAGAAAAATCTTACATTGTATGTCTTCCACCTCCCTGTAAGGGCTTATGAAGACCTTCCTCCAACTAGTCCAACCAAATTTTGAAGGTTGTAACCCTTGAAGGGAACCATTACAAACAAAAATCATTATTATAGTGTAAATGTTGCATTATTGCTATTGTTATCCAACTTATTTTTCTTTTATGACTTTATCAACATTACCTTTAAAACTTGCAAAGGATGTTGAATTGGTTCCCAACCTTGAAACACTCTTATAAGAATGGCAAAGAAAATGTAGATGCAATACATGAAAAAATACACAACTTGGTGTCTTTATATATACAAAGAGATGTTTTTTAAGGTGTTTATTATATATTAGAACAATAGAAAAATTGATCTAGTTGCATACATATTCTAGAATCCAAATAATAAAACAATAAAACTCACTCATCTCATGCTAGCTAGTGACTTAACTCAAGATCCTACACAAAAATAATGTAGACCAAGAAAAATGGGTAGATTTTGCAAGAAGTTTTACAAAAACATATCATGAAAGATATTTTTAGAAAGAAACAAGCCATAACCTAGGTAAATAGGTCTAGTTGGTGATTAGTTGGGTTGATTACAAATTCTTATATAACTATCATCAAATTAGGTATAATAAAATGAATAGTCAACTATTCCCAGCTAGCAAGATCAAATACAATTTCCCAAGGTGATAAAAATGCATATGCATCACTTGTATGTCAGGCATGAAGCACATTCTTCAACTTATAATGAATTCTTGGATATAAAGGCTCCATATGTTGGTTGAACAATGGAAGCCAAGGATGTAACCATGCATGTATTGGCATAGTCTCCCTACGAGGATCCCAAGTATCTGTTGTTGCTATTAATTTGGGCATCACTATATGATCTAGAATGTTATGAGTTACTGAATCTAGTAGTAACTTCTCCTAGGTATCTATTGTTGCTATTAATTTATGTATATGTATGTATGAATGTATGTTTATACATATATGAATATGTATATATGTGTGTGTGTGTGTACATACATACATGCTCCTATGCATGTATATATACAAAGAGATCTTGGCACAACAACAAAATTGATCCAGTTGCATACAGATCTGAAATCCAAAAAATAAAACAATAAAACTCACACAACCCATGCTAAGTGACTTACCTCATGATCTTGCACAAAAATAATGCAAACAAGGAGAAATGGGTAGAGGTCACAAGAAATTTTACAAAAACATATCATACCAAGAACAATCAGTTGTTCCCAGCTCGCAGGATCAAGTACAATTTTCCAAGGTGATAAAATTGCATATGTAGATGTATGTATGTACATATCTATATATATGTATGTATATACATATGTGTGTGTGTATATACATACATATATACACACATGTGTGTATCTATGTATGTATGTATGTATGTATATAGAGCGATCTTGTGGATTGTGGAGATCAATGGAGATCTACAATTTCATTGTCATACTCTTGTGATCATTGTATTTCATTGTTGTGCCCTTGTGATCTCTATTTAGGTATGTATGTATGTATATACACATATACATATGTATATGTATATATTTGTGTATATATTTATACATATACACACATATATGTTTATTTCTATGTATGTATATATGTATATAAATAGAGAAATCTTGGCACAATAGAAAAAAATAAAACTCACTCAATAGGTAGCATGGCCATCAATGAGATAGTAACACCTATTGGTAAGTAGATTCCTCTTTTTCTCTCTCATTTTTAATGTGTTTGTTTCACTTGAACTATTATTTCTTAGGGAGAATTTTGTAATATTTTATACATTTCATGTAGGACATGATGAGGACATTCCTGGATGTACCCATGTGATGAATTCCTCATGAGCAATGAAGATGAAATTTTCCTAAGTGTAGAAGGAGGTGATGAGGAAATTCTAGGTACTTTAAAGATTGATCCTTTTCTTAAAGATTTTAGATGTTAATAGGAAAATTTAGATGTGGGGGGGATGAGCTTCCACCTTGATCTGGTTGGCCCTGATTAGTAGAGAATATTAAGCTATTCTCGAAACCAAGTGAAGCTCAAAACTAACCTATGATTGCATGACAACTAACTGTGTGAATCTCTTGGTTTTAGGAAATGCAAAAGGATGCCATAGTTAAATATACAATCTCAATTCATATGCATATGACATCAAGTCGAGCTAAAAAATGCAACAACTTTGTATTTTTGTTAGAGGTCTTTAATTAGGATTTTAAGTTATAGACCATCACAAAAAAAATTCATGATGGCTTATAAATTTTTAAAAATAATAGATATATTAAATAAATGTAATTGTGTTGTTTTTTTTCAACTCCACCTATTGTCCATGAATATAGAACATAGTTGCACATCCATTCTTGATTTAGAGTGGCAGAATCTTATTTTGGATGCAATAGAAAAATGGCATGCACCAAAAAATGGGAAAATGATGTCACTTTTGCAGGTTTGGAACCTTTTTTGTACTTTAAAGATTGATCCTTTCTTAAATATTTTAGATGTTAATGGGGAATTTAGATGTTGGGGGGGTGCAAGAGTAAAATTTCACTCATTTTTTGATGAAAATTGGTCAAATTTTCAACTTGTATTGGTATAATTTTCAACCAATTGATTTGTCATTATTTTTATTGTCAAAATTTTGACCAATCTTGTAGGTGTCAAAATTGTAATGATTTTTTTCATCAAAATTGAACTCGTTTGTCATTACATCCTCGGGGATGCATTAGTCGAAGTCACGACCAAGACCAGTTGAAAGTTCCACCAATGTTGGTCAATGTATTGGTCAAAATATCAACAAATATTTGGTCAAAATTATGACCAAGATTGGTTGAAAGTTCCACCAGTGTTGGTTGATGCATTGGTTGAAATGTCAACAAATCTTTGGTTGAAATTGCCACCAAGATTTGTCGAAAGTTCCACCAGTGTTGGTCAATGCATTGGTCAAAATTTTGACAAATTTTTTGTTGAAATTGCCACAAAGATTGGTCGAAAGTTCCACCAATGTTGATCGATGTATTGGTGGAAATTTTGACTAACTTGTTTTTTTTTTAATTGACTAATTGCAGTGACTTTGTGAATGTTATAAAATGGATTTTCTTGCACCCTTGCAATAGTTAGGGCCTAAATACTATTTAACCATGCAAGGTTTCTATTGATCTTAGATTTATTTTGACAAATGAGTGTATACACACTTAATTCATTTACTTAGTTGATGTTGAACAAGTACTACATGCCAAGAAAAACATGTAAATAATAGAGCATGTCGAGTCAGTAGTGAGTGTCAAACCACTCATCTTTTGAGTCACTCAAGTGTTGAGAAAACAATGTATGATGACTGATTCAAGAGCTAAGAAAGTAGTGCATGTTGAGTGATATAGATGTTGAGCCATAGTATAAAAGATAATATATGTTGAGCATCAAAGACTTCAAGTGTCAAGTGAGATAGTTTTGTTATAGTTGTTTGTAATGGCATAAACAACTATGTAAACCATTTTTGAGCTGACTTAAAGATGAACTATGCTATTTTGAAGATAAGGATGAATCCTAGGTTGGATTACCAATGCAAATACATGCAGCCAATCAGAAAAAGGGAAGGTTTAAGCAAAAAAATAGATGAATCACAACTATTGATTCATAACTAACCCTAAGTTACCTAAGTCTTCTTAAGGAGGATGAGCCCTAAACTCTCTAGAGTGTGTAGAAGGTGAATGAAGGAGCAAAGAGAGAAGTTTGCATGTGCAAAAATAGAGCATTCATGGTTGCTAAGGAGTTATGATCTGAGATTGTAGTGAAAAATTAGTTAAAGGAGAACAGAGGAAGAGAAGAGCATACAACAAAGAGACTTTTGATCAAGAAGGATCAAGAATACATTAGTTTAGAGGTGATCTATCATCAAGAAATCAAGTGCTAACCACAAGATCATTACTAAATAATTCTAGTAGGTGAATCAGTCAAATCTCTTAACAGAGTAGTCCTAACATGTTATATTGAAATCCTCTAACAAGGTGCTTACTTAATTGTGAGATAAAGTCTTTTAGCAAGACACACTTCTAACAGGGTGTTGAAATCCTTTAATAGGGTAAGACCTAATGGTCTTTGTAAACCTTTAACAAGGAAAACCTTTCATAGGGTATATCATGTCTCATGATCAAAATATTGTAACCTTCATTGGATACATTTTATTACTGCAATAGTGAAGATTTGTGGGTGTCATCCCCACCCCATTTTTACCTTCTCATTGGAGGGTTTATAGGTAATCATATCTGGTGTCATACACATGTGAATATTTACTTGCTTATATTTTTACATGATTTAGATGTACATTCTTTACATGTTATTTTAGTTTACTTATTGAATGCATGAGATGGATGTGTGGTGAAAGTTTTATTGGTCAAAGTTTAAACTATTTATTCGCCTCCCTCTCAGAAGTTTACCTTTCCTAATTCCAACAATTGCAAGACAATTATCTTTTCCTTATCAAAACTTCACAACTACTAGACATGAAATCCCTTAATGTCATATGATGTCACAATCACTATTTTGAAGATTGTGATCCCTGATTTCATGGCCTCGCAACTGAAAACTATACCTACGGGTAAATCCATGTGAAGTTGCGAAGACCATTAACTATTTCATACTTCTTTGTTTGCACCTTCATAACCTAAAAATTGTATCAAAGCCCCTTAACTATGATATTGTGATAACTTCCTAAAGCCAACTATTTTATGCCAACGCAATTTTGCAACTTCATTTCTTTGTTGACCATGTAGACCTACAAAGCTGCAAGACAACTTTCAACCATTGATCACTACATCATGACTACTTGTTGTTTCTTTCCACTGACATTGAATGAGTAGAATATTTCAAAGATAAACTAGAACAAACATGATTGAATCCACACACAAAATATTCTATGTAATTATCTTTATAAAAGTATCATATAGACTAAAAAAGAAGTCCAACTCTCATCTTTTATTAGTTTCATAGAATATGAAAACTTTTTCTAAAATCCAGGTAAATGTAGTTATCTCAAATTAAGATATTGTCAGTGATCGCTAACTTAAGGTGGCTCTTTAATAGTGCTACAACCATACATAAAAAAAAAGTTATGAAAAAAAAAAGTATTTTTCAAACAATTTTTTTTTTTATGAAGAATGAAAATGACAACCTATTGCACCACATACCTTTTCTCAATAACTTCCAATTGTAGACACCTAAATTTTATTACACCGCTTTGGTAATCCTATTTAGTTATCTCTAAAGTCATCATTAATTAAATTCTTATTTAATTAATCCTTTGCCATCCCTAGCTGATTAATTTAATTAATCATCTATAGTCTTAATTGATAAATCAAATAACCTATTATTTATCAATTAATTCTATTCTTCTATCTAATTCCAAAATCCTAATTTATTAAATAAATCTATTTGATAAATAAAACCCTCAAATCTAATAACCCCTAACCTATTCCTAAACCCTTCATTTAGCCTAATCCACCCCATCCACCCATACTAACCAAGCTTAGCCACTAACTCACCCATCCTCATGAATGCCATCCACTTGAAAATCTCTAACATCCCTAATCTAATCCAAAACCCAAGCCTAATCCACCCATAATGTTGTCACATTCCCTAATCAAGTTTAAGACTTTCCTAAGCCAAAGAAAGTCAACAATCTCAACTCCCTCCAAAATATTCCAACCACCCAACAATGAATGCTCTTACAAAAGCCATAAAGACTCTTACAAGCTCTTACAAGCCATAATGAAGGGTCTTGATGAAGATATTATCCTTTGAGCCTCCTTTGTTGACTCATCCTTCCCCTTTCCTCCATCCACTCACCCTATGACATGTGTCACTCTTTGATTGGTGCTAAACAAGCACAATCCATGTGCTCCCCTTTGAGTGCATCCTAGCCCTCCTTAAGCTTTCATCTATCCTTGCATCTTAACCCTCCAACCCTCAAGCCCTTATCCTATAAATTGAATCCCCTCCCAAGCCATTTCATCACAACCTTTAAGCGAAAGTTATAATGCTAGTTTGAGAACCAAAAGCCACCAACCATACCCTTATAATGCCAAATTGAGAGCTCTCAAGCTACCAATTTGCCATTTCCATCTCTATTGAGGCTATTTTGAGAAGCCTTGAGCATACATACCAATCTTTTACTTAGACTCATCCCTAAATCAAGTGACATCCTCATTGGGAGAGCCATTCTATGACTCATATTCTCATTTGAGGGTTTCACTTTGTCTCTCATATATGTTATGGTTTTTATGCTAGTTAATGCTTTTATTTTTGGATAGATTAGTATTACTTGCTAACATATTTCTCATATACATTTTTGCACGCCCGATGGGACCCCACTATGGGTCATTCATTCATCCATTTCACCCTATGTTTTCTTCTTATAAACTAATTATCTAATGTTTGTTTTTGTTTGAGTGGGTTGTAGGGTGTTTTGCTTATTTTTGCAGGTTAAAAAATGCACTTGGGAAGAAGACATACCCTCAAAAATCTGAAAAATAACAAAAAATTAAAAAATTCTGAAAAAAATCTGTGTTTTTCAGCTTTTTTCGTGCAGTTTTGTCTACGCAGTTTGGTGTCTGCACTTGTAAACTGTCGTCTTCGCTAGCTACTCTGTCGTCTTCGTAACCAAACTGACATCTCCCTAGTTTGGCGTATTTGCCTAGTTTTTTTGCTGTCGGTGTCGCCACTAGACTATCGTCTATGCATTCTCAACTGTCGTCTTCGCAGATCAGCATCTCTGCTAGCTACTCTATCATCTTCGCAACCTGAACTATTGTCTCTGTCGCCGCCAACCTAGACTGTCATCTTCACAAATCAGCGTCTCTGCAAATCAGCATCTCTGCTTTTCTCCTATTTTTTTGTGCCACAAAATTGATCTTTCATCTTCGCTTCTTTCTCTATTGTCTTTGCAGATTGGCATCTCCGCAGATCAGCGTCTTCAAATTTCGGCGTCTCTGCCTATTGAACTGTCATCTTTGCCTGTTTATGTTGCATTTCTGCTTTAAAATCTTTATTTCTGCACTTTGTAGTTTTTAAAAATTAAAAAAAAAAGTATAAATCAAAATTTGACTTTTAGTGGTCTTGTAGGATTTAGACCATTCTAAGAATTTTTACGCCTAGGAAAAAGAGAAAAAAAGGTTAAAAAATTTTTTCTCATAGTTAAGCTTTCATTTTGGAAAATTTCAGTTGACTAATCAATTTGCTTTTTTGTCTCATTGCAGGTTGGAGCAACAAACTCAATCATGTTTTTTAGGTTTTTCAGGGAATGAACTTGCATGTTTAAACATGTTTTTCCTTCGAATGTATGTTGCTCAAAACACACTCTTGAATGCCATGGATTAAAAATCAACTTTTCTTGAATGCATGCTTAAAACAAACAAACACAATCTTGAATGCAAAGAATTGATTAACCATTGCAATATCTCACACTTCAATTTTGGGCATAAAATGAATCCACATCTTAGAAATCTTCTAAGTTATAAAAACTAATAAAGATTCTTTGAGTAAGTTTGTAGTTGGACTCACCCTCTTTAATCACCTATCAATTTAACCATTGGTTGCAATCTCAGCACCATCTATGGGGATGGGTCTACTTAAGAGGGTGTTAAGTGCTCCACACAAATCAAACTCCACTCACTTGGGTTTTTAGTGGTTTTTCTAAGTTAAAAAAAAATTTGAATGCACATTAGCTTCATTAACACTTCATTTGGGTATAATAATTGAACAAATCTTGACGTGGAGGGCCTCTGGGTGTGTGCTTGACAAATCGAGTTTCACATATCTTTGTTTTGGGCTTAAAACAAACTCACACTCAATCTTGAATGTCCAAAAATCAATGAACATTGCATGGGTTTGACGCATTTTCAATGATGCTCGCATTTCTTATGTTGACAATCTGTTGACTTCCATTATGTTGATGACATTGTCAAGTTGGAATGAACATTGTATGCCATAATCACAAGTGTCTTCAATCATAACTTGCAAAATCTAAATCATCAATTAGAATGAACCTATGTCTTTTAAAATCCAAGATCATGTATGTGGTCTTGTTTTACACTTTTTAGGAGGCCTGCTTGGGAATTTCATCACCCCTTGGGATGACCTCAACTCCAGCATTCTAGCAGAGTATAAAAATTGGGAGGTGAATCCAAAGAAACCTCTCTTGGAATCAAGATTTTGTCACTCGAGCTAAGCCTCAAGGAACTTTATACCCTTGAGAAGTGAAAAGGAGAAGTGGGTTATCGCTCCTCTCGGCTGTGTGACATCTTTTTGGTTTCATCTACGGATTTGGGCCTCACGTACCTTGCGTATATCGAGGACTCCTTAGCTATAAAAAATTTCATCCTTGTAGAAAGCTTCCTAGGATGTTGGTGTGTTTGACGTGCTTGCTCCAAAATTTTGTCTGCTTGTTTGTTCATAGCTTTTGAATGAATGTTTGCCAAATTTGGTCAAAATTCCAAAAAAGCAGAAATCTCCCAGCTCAAGGCATACTTAGCATAGTCACTGCCTCATCAGAAAATTATCCAAGCTCCCCTGCTACAACCGAATCTATCTAGTTCCTTGCTTTAGAACAATCCCAAATCCAAAGTCTCTCCAAATCATCCCCCCCAGCCAGCTAGCAACCCAATCCAAAATCACACCCAATCCTTTAGAGAGTTGTTGTCATTCTGCAAGAATTTGCTATCTAATCAATCTGATCAATCCACTAGCCTCACCAAGGTTATCACTTTGACAGAGCTTTATCTAGGGTAATTTAGCTTTGTCACTTGTTATCCCTCATCACCTTGAGCTAAAGGTTGGGATCCACAAGTGGTCAATCTCATGTCATGCCTATAGGATCATTAGTCTATCCTTAAGTTGACATAATCTCCACCAATCCAACGCATAGAAAAGAAAAACTCTCACTTTTTGACAACATGCCCTTGAAGTCTTCCATCCATAGGAAAGCCAAAAATCTCCAGCCAATCCTCCTTAGGTATGTCATATAGCTTTGACTCTCCCTAGGAAATCCTTCATCAGCCAATCCAAAATATGTGCTTAATCCAAATCCAACCATGGACTTTCATGTTCATCCATATGCAAGACTCCATCCCCATCCGGCTCATCATCAAAACATGAAATCCCAAACCTATCATGATGTGTTCGATCGTATTGTCCTGGCTCCCGCCACCTCCAATTCCAATGATGATGAAAATCTTGTTGACTATGAGGGGTATATTGAAAGCCTTAGAAACATTCCCCCAAGCATCCAACAAAATCCATGCATTCTTCCAAACTATCTAGTCATGCCATCTGATATCCCAGCTTCTCCTCCATCACCCAATCAACCAAACTTCCAATCATCCACCCCCATCACACTAGCTATTCCTGTCAATCCACCTCCACCTCTAACACATGAGTCTCCAAGGAATCTCCTAGAGGAAATACAAGAAAAGTTGCCTCCAATAGTCGATAAGCCATGTCATCTAATCCAACCATGTGAAGTAGTTAGTAATGAAGCTTCCCCATCTATAATATCACCTCCATCTCCCATAGCTATCATCCCCATACCATCCATCAAATTGCTTAAAATCCTTCCACTTCCCACAAGCATCAAAATCCCACCATCTATCAAAACCCTCCAAATCCTATCCACATCACCTCCAAGCATTTCCCAAATCTCCCATAATGGCCCTTATGCATCCATCTTCTACTCACCCATCTCCACTACTGAATCTCCCATCTATCCATCCGCTGCCTTTGAAGAGTCCATCCCTTCACCTCCTATCGCACCATCCACTCCAAACCAATCCTATCAAGATCCTACCCAAAAGCATGTTGACATCTCCCAAAGCATAAATGAAGATATCATTGTACCATGTCTTCCATCCATAGTGCAGTCACTATCCCCTCCATCTCCAAAACCTCAAGCCATACCTCCTCTATTGCAGGATATCTTTTCATCCCATCAGCTAAATCAAGATCCTATCCTACCATCTCCTCCACTCCATGCTTCCATCTTACCACCTATCCAAGCTATTTCACCATCTATAATATACCCTCTTGGTTCACTTACATTCATCCATAGTGGCCTCCTCTCAGCAGAAGAATTAAGAATAGTATCTCCCTATTGCAGTACATTTGATAAAGCACTTCCACCATTTTTTGCAAGCAAAATGTATCCTCAGCTAGTTCAAATGCTTAATCGATGGCATTATCAAGGTCAAGGTTTAGGACCACAAGAGCAAGGAATCAGAAAGCCTATTATTGCACAAAAAAATCTAGGATTTCATGGTCTTGGATATGTATCCAAAGGCTCACCATCTAAAGATGTTGGTACACCACACCCCCAAACCAAGCCTATCTCCAAACCCCCCATGCCAGCCTCCCATCACTCCTTCAATAAATCTTATGTCATCCCCCCTCCACCATCTTTGCAACCTAAAACAACCTACCATATCCCCCCTTCATCTGCTAAATCCATTTTGGGTCGCTATGTCCCAAAATCTACCATCCTCCATCTTCCTATTAGCCATCATTCAAATCCTATTCCCTCCATTCCTATGCAAGATCAGCAAAGGCACATATCGAGGCACATCATCCATTATCATCCCCCTACATGCTCTCCTATGTCCTCTCCATCTCACAAAGCCTCTCCTAACCATCTTCCCAAAGCTTACCATAGCAATGTAAATGCCAACTTCAAAATGCATAAAGCTAAAAATCCACATCCTAGGCAATCATATGTCTATTCCAAAAGACATAATCCAAAAAGGAAAAATCCAACCAAAAAATGCAAAATAATGCAAAAGCCTATGAAAAGAAAATCCAAAACCATGTGGATCCCAAAGAAAAAAGTTGAAACCCAATGCATAATGGCATCCACCATTGCTAATCCTCCATCCAGTGACTCATGTCTCCCATCTCCTAACTCCATCTTGGGTGCCTATATCCCCAACCACGCTTCCACAAATCCTCCATCATGCCCACATCTACCATCTATCCCCCATATGCTCTTTTCACACCCGTCCCAACATGTGCCAATGTTTCTCTTGCAAGCATCCCCATCTCATGCTCCTTTCCAACCTTTCCATCCCTCCATCTCCTACCATCAATCCCATATAATCCAATCTATTGCATAAATCACACATCCGGTGTACCAATAGCTAGCAACAAAATTGAACATTCCAACAGCCAGTGGAAAATTCCAAAAAAGCCAAAATAGCTGAAGAAAGCCAAAATCATTCTACCTAAATCCAAAGTCAAAAATTCAAAAAAATAAAGAAAAATAAAGTGTCCACTGGTGAAAACTTGGCAATTCAAGCACCTTGGACAAGTACCATGATGAAAACTTGGCAAACAAGCATCATGCATAATCCAACCATCCCCAGCTTAGCCTATCACCCTCATGCTTTTGGTCATCTCTTGACATCCAACTCCATCTTCCAATCTATCCACCTATCCTCCACCCTCCATCTTCCATCTCACACCATCCACTTATCTCCTGCAGCTTTAGCCAACCATCCCAGCTATCATCCATCTCCCTAGCCCCTTCAGCTTTTTCCATCCTAGCTTCAATCCTATCACATCCATCATAAGACCTCCTTCTGCATGTTATCTTCTAACTAGGGGCACTATATTCTTTGGAGATCTTGTCTTTTCCATCCTCCCTTGTCATTGGTATCTAGCTCTAGGCTATCCTCATGCAAACCGAATGTCATCTCTTTATATCCATCATAATCCTAGCTATCTACCATCCTATCCAGCCATCTCATCCTTCTCCTCTAGCTATCCTTGGTCACAAAATCTCTCATCATCATTGGATGCATCCTGCCAAATCCATACCTTTCACTATCACCCCATCCTTAGCTTTCGCATCTTGCACGGTATTGAACCATCCCGCTATCCTATCATCCTGAGCTTTTACTTTCTTGTAACTATCTTGGTTAGCTTCAGCTTGTAAATATCTTGGTCTGTCATCTTGTACATCCTCTTTAGCTTAGTACCATTGTATCTATCTAGCTTTCATGTCAGTTCCTCCTTGATCAGCATCTTGCACACATTGCACAACCCTTAATTAGCTATTCCAATGCATCCTTTAGCTAGATCTCCTATCACCAAAGTGTTATCCTTCTTAGTTCAACTTGCCAGATGCCTCACTCATCCAAATCCATTAGCTTAGGTGCTCTCTGATAGATCTTTGTAGGATATAGCTTTCCTCATGTCTAATCTTGGTCCGTTAGTACCTCATCCTACCCATCTCGTTGGCAAATGGTTTTCTTTTGGATTTTCACTTTCTTTTGATTTGGAATCTTCCCTTTTGGGTCTTGAAGTATCTTTTCCAAACAATCTTTTTGTTCCCTCCTCAAAGTTGCCATGATCTTCCATATCATGGTATACTGTGAATGGGGCAATCTGGGCGTAAGGTCTTGATCAAGTCTTTTATTTTTTATTTTTTTTTCTACTTGTGGGTTACCTAGTGTTGGTTCCATGCTGCTTCCTCTAGGATTTATGTGTGATGCTGGGGCAATCCTTGCGTGTTTGTTTTGAGTCTGTTCGGCAGTCCTTTGGATGGTTGGTGAAAAGGCCTTGATGTTCTTGGTAACCTTGGCAATTAACCAATAGTCCTATAGCAAATCTAGTGCTCAACTACATGGTGCTACTTCTCTTTGAAGTATCCCCTTTCTCAAAAAGCTTCAATGGATTCCCTTCATCTCCATTATCCCCCATCCATCTCCAGCATCTGTCTCTCCTACCCCAACTTGTGCAACTGTATCTCTTTGAATCAATCATCACTCTTGGCTTTAGGGATACACAATCTTAGTCTTAGGGATCCACCAATCCAATCAACCCACCAAGCCTCATCTTTCGAGATCCACAATCCTAGTCCTAGGGATCTCTAAAAACCATCTTCTGCCAATCTGACTCTTTGAAATCCTGTTGCATCAGTTTTATAATCCCCTCATCCATCTCCCTATCCTGGATTCCTTTTTATAGTGCTCTGCTCCTTCATCCTCCACCTTCCCTAAAGTCTTAAGCTTGCTTCCTCTTGTGCCTCTGATTCTCCCTTTATCATTGTCCCTTAGTGAGAGTTTGAGCTAATTCAGCCCCTTCTCTTTACAACTCTAAGTCTCCTTGCTTATCTTAGATTCTTGTATTTTTCAAGAAGCTGTCGAGCCTCATTTTCTCTCTCTACAGCCTTCTTGAGGGGGCATCATCTAAGTCTAGTCTCTCCTCTTCTTATCCGAGACTGGGGCAACCTTGTTGCTAAAACATCTTCCTCTTGTCGTCTTCGTTCGAACTTTTTTGAAATAATGTTGTCTCAACATTATGTCAAAGAGGGGCAAAATTTAGACACCTAAATTTGATTACACTGCTTTGGTAATCCTATTTAGTTATCTCTAAAGGAATCATTAATTAAATTCTTATTTAATTAATCCTTTTCCATCCCTAGCTGATTAATTTAATTAATCATCTATAGTCTTAATTGATAAATCAAATAACCTATTATTTATCAATTAATCCTATTCTTCTATCTAATTCCAAAATCCTCATTTATTAAATAAATCTATTTGATAAATAAAACCCTCAAATCTAATAACCCCTAACCTATTCCTAAACCCTTCATTTAGCCTAATCCACCCCATCCACCCATACTAACCAAGCTTAGCCACTAACTCACCCACCCTCATGAATGCCATCTACTTGCAAATCTCTAACATCCCTAATCTAATCCTAAACCCAAGCCTAATCCACCCCCTAATGTTGTCACATTCCTTAAGAAAGTTTAAGACTTTTCTAAGCCAAGGAAAGTCAACAATCTCAACTCCCTCCAAAATATCCCAACCACCCAACAATGAATGCTCTTACAAAAGCCATAAATACTCTTACAAGCTCTTACAAGCCATAATGAAGGGTATTCATGAAGATATTATCCTTTGAGCCTCCTTTATTGACTCATCCTCCCCTTTTCCTCCATCCACTCACCCTGTGACATGTGTCACTCCCTGATTGGTGCTAAACAAGCACAATCCATGTGCTCCCCTTTGAGTGCATCCTAGACCTCCTTAAGCTTTCATCTATCCTTGCATCTTAACCCTCCATCCCTCAAGCCCTTAGCCTATAAATTGAATCCCTTCCCAAGCCATTTCATCACAACCTTTAAGCCAAAGTTATAATGCTAGTTTGAGAACCAAAAGCCATCAACCATACCCTTATAATGCCAAATTGAGAGCTCTCATGCTACCAATTTTCCATTTCCATCTCCATTGAACCTATTTTGAGAAGCCTTGAGCATACATACCAATCTTTTACTTAGACTCATCCCTAAATCAAGTGACCATCCTCATTGGGAGAGCCATTCTATGGCTCATATTCTCATTTGAGGGTTTCACTTTGTCTCTCATATATGTTATGGTTTTTATGCTAGTTAATGCGTTTGTTTTTGGATAGATTAGTATTACTTGCTAACATATTTCTCATATACACCAATCACTTCTCCCTTTAACTCCCACCTATTAGCTCCCCAAAGTAGTGCACATAAGCTTAACTTTTGACCAAAAGATGTTGACTGCAATCATAATCTTAGACATATCTAGTCTAAAAGACAAAAGAAATAAAAATTCCTAATAAATGGAAATGGTTGATAAGCACTGGAAGCAGAGTTTTTTCTCTCTTTTCATTCAAATTTGTGTATCCTACTAACATAATGACTTTATTTATGACTTCTTGAATTGCAAACATGCATCCTAGATGTTCATGATATCTAAATTAAGGATACACAACCTATATTTTTTTGATACCTAAATAGGAGGGAAAAATCCTAATTTAACAAGCATTATGTCTATGAGAACTACAAATATAATTAGTAGCACAAAATCTTAGAAGAATATTTCCTATGCTACAGTACTATTGTCCATCCATATAATGTATAGATCCAATACTATCTTTGCAACACCTTCCTAGTGAATGTGTACTTCAAATGGATACTATTAATTCATATATTCAATATTTAGAAATATATATATCAAAACTTATTATATGCTCACCAATAATTAAAGATCAGCATCTTTTGAACTCCTCAAAGAATTTTTAGATCCATAGCCTCAAATCCCTAGCTACTACTTCCCCTAAAATAAATGAAAAATCCCAAATGTGATTTAAAGAATGATTAAATCACCGTAAAAGAGAGAACGTAAAATGCAATATTGATATTCATAAATTTGTATTGAATTATGCTCATAAATTTGTATTGATATTCAATAGATGATTCTACAACTTTGTTGATGTATTGTATTCATAGATGCCTAGAGCTAAGTATACCTATTAGTGAAAATGGTGAGCATTAAAGAAATTTGGTATACATATGAATTAAAGCATAGAAATGTAGTTAAATTTTTTTTACAAAAAGTACCTGATCAAGGTTGATTGTTGTTGCAGTTCTTGATAGGGAAGAAGTAACATGATCTAGATAAGCAACAGGACTAAGCATTGCAACTTTCTTTACAAGGCTCAAAAGATCATTGTTTGTGAATCTAGTAAATCCTATCATGGTTCTCTACATTATTCAAATACAAAATTTAGCTAGTTATATGAAATTCTTTTATGTATATGTATATATATTACCCTAATGAATTTTTTTCCTAGATTCCTAAAAGTGGGTTAAAATTGTTCACATTTTTAAGAATGTGTGGGAGTTTCCAGGTAACCTTTAAATTTCTTTTAAAACTTTCCTTTTAAGGTTTTCCCACTTAAATTTTTAGCATATTATTTTTCCCTACCCCAAGTCCTAACTTGTTACTAACCCAAGGTCCTACTATAATCTTTTTTATCTTATGTGGGTTACCTTTTATGTTTGAGTAATAGCCAAATCATGATAGCCTTTGATCTTCCTTAAGATCAAGGGTCATTGTTATTTCATTATGGTGAGAAGAGGATGTTTTAATTCATGCAACATGGTGATCAAGTGACACCTATCCACAGGACCCATCTATGGTGAGACTTCAAAATAACTCATCACCGTCAATTAGATCTGAGATTAATGTACATCGTTATGTCACTAACAAAATTTTCTTGACCTTTAGCTATAGTGACATAATGACAAGAGGACACATGGAATAGGTGGGCCATCTCCTTTTATGCTTGGTGGGGTTTTCAAATGAAGCAATAGATGTGCAATTTTCATTCATTGCTTTGCAAAGTAGGCTAGGTTCTTGATCCACTATTGATCTACACATAAATATAGGGCTATCACTATGTCGTTATGCAAAGTTGCATAATTTTTAACTAATGTGACATAATGACAGGTTGACATATGGAAATGGTAGGGCCAACCCATGCAAGGAGTTTCCAAAAGTTTTTGTTAGTACAAGGCTCCAAGTGTCTAGTTTTCATTTGCTACAAATGTGAAACATGAGGAAAGAATATGTTTAATCATAGCCATTAGATCTTACAAGCATTAGTGGTTTTCTCTTTTCCATTAATAGAAGTTGCACAAAGATACTCATAGCAACATAATGATAAGGTAACATGTGTCCTATTGGGCCCATCACTTTTTTACAATGTAGTTTTCTCCCAATCATCAAATTGAATATTGATCATCAAGGGTTGTCTTGTTCTCATTGTGGAAAAAAGAAATATTGTCAACTATAGCAACATAAAGATAGAGTGATGCATAGAAAATAATTAACACTTTCAACTAAGGTTGAAGTATTTTCTTAATCGTTAGATGTGTTGTGGTTACACAATGCACAACCTATTTCCCAATATAAATAGGGAAACCCTTCTTTACTTATGGTTTTTGGACTCCTAAATTTAGGTTTTGAGTCATTTTGAGCTCCCCCATGAGCCCCTAGTTCATGTCCCAGTCCTGACAAAGAAACCCAGTTTCTAAAAAATCAAAATATCAGTGGAAATAAGTCTAACTTGCAAACAATTTAAAAGGCACCCTAGCACACCTAACCAAGTGTGCTAGAGTGCCAAATAAAGTCAAAAAGGCATTTTATGATGTGCAGATGCACAGTAGCACATCTGTGCACCACAAAGGAGTCTTTGGATCCTATGGTCTATTTAAGTTCCCCCCTTCTTCCATTCTCACCTTTCTTTCATTTGTTATCGCTGAAGTCTCCTACATAGAAACTCCCACATAAACAAGGTTCGCCAAGACTCCCATTTGTGCAAACTTCACACCTTCAAGGTGCATCTTCTGCTTCTCCTTCCTCACTTTGCAAAGACCTAGACAAACCTAAGATAGAGAAAAGCACTTGGTAAAGAGGCACACAATAGTACTATGCACCTCTCCTTTTGCAAAACATCAAAAAACCTTTAAAAAAAAACAACAAAAAAACCTTAAAAACATAACAAAAAAGGGCTAGGTGTGCACTAGCACACCTAACTTGGTGTGCTAGTGTGCACCCATATGAAAAGTTCAAAACAAAGAAGGCACAAAACCATGATAAGGATGGTGCAGATCAACACACCTCCCCAAGTGTGCTAATGCACACCAATTCCCAAAAGACATATAAAACTTTAAAAGCCTAAAAAATGAGGGCTCTTCATTAAGTTGCACACTAGCACACTTGATTTGGTGTGCTAGTGCACACCTTAGAATTAGATTTTTGTTAAGGAAATATGTGCATCTAGTGCACCTATTAGGTGCGCTAGGTGCGCCATTTTCCTTTTAAAGGATAATGGGGGTTGTTTTCATACTTTCCAAACATTTGACTTTTAGGATTTTGTTCAGGAAGGGACTAAGTGTTATTGTAATTTTTTTCATTCTTAAATTTGAACTTCACACCAAATGTCAATACAATCTTCAGAGCTTATAATGACACTTGCATAGAGGAGAGAGTTGTAAAGAGCATTACTGGGGAAATTGTCCTTCACCTTTGAGCCAAAAATATTAAGAGGTTATTCCATCTTCCACGTACAAATAAATTCATTAACCTTACCTATGAACAAGCAAAAAAGTGGTACTGAGAACATATTGAGGAAGCCTCTAAGATCATTTAGTCATCTTATATTATAGAGAAGACTCCTATGGGAAAGAATGTTGGTAAAGTTGAGATGACCGAGGGATATATGAAAGAAGACATTAGATATTCGATTATAATTTTTAGTAGGGTTATGGATTTGCTAGTAGTAGGACATTTGAACATCTTTATGGTACATTTCATTGAGACCATCAAGACTGCAAAGATGCCACTTGATTAGGCCTCTACTTTGAGTGGAAATTTGTGTGAACATCTAGAGGTAGTAAAGAACAAAAGGAAATTATATATGACATCATATTTGGTGAATTTGTTAGCTGCAAGGGCAAAAGACTATCCAGGATTGTACAAGAGGGGTAGCGTGCAAGATCCTAATACATAGCCATACATTGTCTACCCTCAATTGGTAAAGAAGAGACTCTTGGAGCATAGCAAGGAGTATATAATTGTTAATGATGCCTTCATATTTTCCATAATGAGATTCATAGAAGGAGATTATGTGAAGAGATTATCAGATGATGCAGTAGCATGGATAATGGTACTCAATGCACATTTCATTCAATTCAAAAAATTTACATATCTAAGGGTAGCTAGCACCAATGTCAACCTAAAGAAACTTCCAAGGTACCCTTTTGATAGACTCGTCCTCTTGGAGATTGCTTGACAAATTGTGTCTACATATGACAGAGTCAGAAATAACAAAAACATTGTTGGATATAGCCTCTGACCATAGGACCATTTTGGTTGCTTCAGAAACAAGATATTTCATCTCTTGAATGTGAATGGGATCAATATCTCTTAGAAGAGTACAATTCTCCAAGGCCATGTTTTGATAATATCAGAAGAGTACAATATCTCCTAGGTAAGAAATTTCAACATGAAGAAGCCATTTTAGGATCATTGGATGAATGCCACAAATGACCATGATATTTGAATAAGGGATTATCATAGGATGACTTTGTACTTGGCAGAGAAGGCCCTAAAGATAAAGATTCCATTGAAGATATTGCAACAAGAATTAGGGGTGTTGCTTGATCCTTTATTCAACATGTATAAAATTGGGGAAAGACCCATAGTAAATGCTAAGGTTGACAGAGAAGAGAACTCTAACATTAACCATAGGGTGATGCATGTCATTAAAATGATGCATGATTGGATGAAGAAACCATTTAAACATGATCCAATACCTAAAATAAAAATATTTCATGCACAAGCCTATCTAGCCAAAGGTAGAGGAAAGAAAGTGACCATCCCTACCTTTGTAGCTCAATCACCAATAGGACCCGAAATGGTATACCAACTTGACAGACTAATTGGATACTATCACCCTTAGGAGAGAAAATGAAAGGGAAAAAGAAAGAGGAGTTCTACCCAAAGAGTCGAGCCAGAGGAAGGTGAAATCCTGGCATTCCCATAGAAAGAGGAGGTAAATGTACAAGGTTTTGAGGATACTAGGGCATCACAAGTTCAAGATGACCCACAATTGCCACCAGCTATTACACCTAGCCAAACAGAGATAGAAGTTGAAGTTCAAAAGGTCTCTCCACCTCAGACAGAATAAGCATCCCCTTCTGCACCTAAGAAAGGAAGAAAGATCAAAACTCCTGTCAAGAAAAGGAAAAGGGTGATCAAGAGGGTACTCCCTTTCCCATCCATTCTAGAAACTAATACTAAAGAAGAGGAAGAAGAAGATGATGAGGACATTGTACCTTTGAAAAGGAGAACTCAGCTAGCAAGAGCCATGGAATAGGAAAGGAGAAGAAGTTCTACTACTACACTACCACCAATCCCAACAAAACCTCTGCAAATGACCATATTAGAGGATGAAATGTAGCAATGGATTGATGAGCAAGATGTAGAGGGTACTGATATCTTTAAAATGTCATACTCTGATTTCATGCCCATAGGTACTGAATTGGTGGGAGATAAGATCAGGGATACACCAAAAAATAAACCCCAACAAGAAGACTAGACTCAAATGCCACTAGAGTCACAGGGTCTTGAGATAACCCCATCATCCCCGTTGCAAGTCCTAGTTATGGATAAGGGCTTTGCTACTCCTCTACCACCAAGTACTAAAGAAGATTAAGTCCAAAAGAAAGAAGAGGAAGAGCCACAACAAGTATCAACTGATGAACTATCTGGAGAAGGAAAAATGGTTCAATATCCTCAACAAGCTTCCTAGAACATCGAGGTAAGAATTGTGAACTCCACCAAAATAGAGACTGTAGAGGGAGAACCTTCATAGAGGGAGAAAACCCTAGAAAAGAGTGATAAGGGAAACAGGATAGTAGAGCATTCTCCTTCATCCTAGAGAGGCAGGCCTTCGATAGAAAGAATCCCAAGATAGTTGCAGAGAGAAATGATAAGAAACAAGAAGCAACAATTTAATGCCAATGGGGAAGATATGATAGAACTAATTGAGGTTCTAATGAAACCTAAGTCCCCATCAAAAGAGGAAAGGGCATTAACTTTCATCAATAGTGACTAGAATCAAGATTTATTTGTACACATGGCTATCCCACCTCCTGATTCGAAAGTAGGAGATTTGGATTCACAAGATTACCAAATTAGAGAGGTTATGCTTGGGAACCCCACATTGGATATAGCCAAGTTGATGGTCACAATGGGGATGAAGGAGGTATTTAGAAGTTTGGAATAGGAAGGGACACAATTAATAACACTTCGAAGGAAAAATGAAATCCTAAAGGGATATTTAGCCAAAGTTGTTCATCTCTTGGATCCTGCACACCCCGAGGAGACTCTAAATGTTGCACTCAAAAGAAGAGATAAGGGGGTTGTACAATTAGATCCATTTTTGAATGCCTATTAGCAATGGCAAGAAAGTTTTGAGGAGAAAGGCTTTCTGATCATCCAAGGAAATTTGAAGCTACTTCATGCTATGCAAGAAAATGTGGATAAAATGATAGTAATTTTGAAGCAAGATTTCAGTATTATGGATGAGGTGCATGTATGGGGAAAGGATTTAAAGTTCCTACAGGCAATAGAGAGCCAAAGATATAGAACACTTATGGATGTATATACTATAGAAAATCTTGATTTGATTGATGATTGGATAGAAAAGATTGTGGATGGTAATAAAGTAATGGAATCATTACATACAAAGATCCACCAACTCAAAGACCAAGCCTAAGAGCATGCATGGGAAAAATTGATACTGGTTAAGATAGTAGTGCATAAATTTAGAAAGATTTTTGATGAAGTTTCTAATGATGATGACATCTGGTAGGCCTTTAGGACAAAAGAAGCCTTGCTAGAGCTAGATACTAAACTCAAGGATTTTGCTAAGACCCATATAGAGGTAGATAATTATTGGAAAAAGATTAAGGATAAATATAATGCCTTGGACTTACTAGATGTGGCAAAGATCACTAATATTATTGAGAAATTTAAAAACACACATCCAAACATAGCTCTGGTATGAAGGGGGGCAAAACTTAGAAGCCAAACTTTCATTTTTGACACTCATTAAAATTTTGCAATTTTGGACCTTTGAGGTGCACTACTATGCTAGTACACTACTGTGCTAGGTGCATTGGTGCACTTTTGTCACAAAGTTTTGGAATAATTTTGAAGAAGTTAGTGATGCACAGGTGCACTAATGCACTTTCTTTAGAGGTGAACTTTTCCAGACATGTGCCGACAATTAACTGCTAGTTCCAAAATTAGAGTTTTTCATGCATCAGAAACACATTCTGATAGTAGTTTAACTCTGGCAGATGTCTAGTGAAGGATTAGCTTCTATTTTTTACACTTCTAGAAACTTCTACTTCAACTAAAGGCTTTCTTCTTCTTATTTTCTCATAATTTCTTTGTTTTATGATATGTAAAGGCTCATGCATCCAATTAATGAATAAAAATGGATGGAATCTGTTGGTGCTCAAAATTGTAGCCCTGATTTTGAGCACTGTTGAGAAATTAAGCCCTATGAAAGCTTTTTGATGCCTATGTACCCGACTGCCAGTCTAAAGCCTAAATGGTGTTTAATGTTTCTAACACCCTTCTTTTAGCCCGTTTATGTGTTCCATGAAGTTAAATTGACATCTCGAGTCCTTTGGCGAAGTCTTGTTTTGAAGCAAATGTCAAATCTACATTTTCACCTAAGTGTCAAATAGCGATAGGAGGCCTTGTTTGCATTTGAATATCTTGCACCCAAAAATGTTTCATGATTTTCCACTTTGGGAATATCTAGTGTCCATACTCAAGAACCTATGTTTCATATTTTGAGTCATTTTGAGTTTGTTTGACTAGGTTTTGAATCCCTCAAAGTTGGTCAGTTACTGTTTTTATGATTGATACACTTTGCACCTAATTCTAGGAGGCCCTGTTTGACGTGCTATAACTTTGACCCAGTTGACCAAAATCTTGAATTTATTTTTTTGTTGCATTATAAACGTCAGAGACTTGTTATGTGTTAGGTTTTATCTTTTGACAAATCCGTTTGATATATTTTCAAATGCGATTCCAAACAAGATTTCTAAAGTTTTACTTGTGTCAGCACTTGCAGATTTGTCAGTACCCCTGTTCGTGGCATTATAACTTGAAATCTATGATTGGTAAGATCAAATGGATTGTACCATTGTGTTGTCCACTAAAAATACTCCAAGTGTGTCAGTTTGCAAGTCTTGACGAATCCATTTACACACTTTTCCAGGTCAATTCCATTCACAAAAAAATATTTTCTATTAGTGTTTCCAGTTTGCACATTCTGAGTAGCCCACTTTGAACATCCAACATTTTCATCATGTTATTCATCATGAGCCTAGATCACGAATCCATAATGTCCTCATGACATAGAACCAACGCCTGAGTTTTCATCTTTTCAAGTGTCTATTTGCCCAATTTTCCAAGCCGATTCCAGAGCCAATTTGTTGTTTTCTGACTTGTTTGCTTGCAAGTAATTCTGAGAAAGAAACTTTGACGGTCAATATCTTTTGACTGGGAATTCGTTATAAGATGAGATTTGACATGGTACTAGTATACAGAACGTAGATTCAGTGTGTCAGGTTTCAGAGCTTGGTCAGTTGTCCGAGTCAATTTTTAAAGGTAACCAACGGACCTCCTGGTACCAAATTCAGAATTTGCAGAATTTTGAGAAAAATGATTTTTAATTGGTAGAGCATTGATCGAATTTGAATCCAATCAATGTCAAGTGTTCAATAGGTCAGTTTGAGAATTTAGTTGTTCGAAAATGAATTTTTTTTTAGCTGGACCCACTTTGGGGCCCGACTAATTCCATCAGGCTGATTGAAATTTGTGCAAGTCAAAGATTTTAAGGAGGATATTTGCTTTGCTTGCTTGATTAAAGATAAGTTTATAGAATCTCAAAGTTTGGGTGCATGGGGTGTTCAAGAAAAGTCCACAAGTTGGCTCTTCTTTATATAGTTTGTCTCATTTTAACCTAGGGAGATGAGAAGAAGACTACTCATTTCATCAGAGCTTGATGTGATGGTGATGACTCCATTGTAGCTACCATTGTTACATTTTATTTGTTAGACAGGCTCATGCTCTACACCCTTCACTTGGGAGATTGCCTTGATCATTGTAGTATCAATTTTCAAACATTTGCTGAATGTGAGTAGCTACAGGTGCTAAAGTCAAACAGATTCAAAGCAAACGAAATCAAGTTTGTTATGTTTCAAAGCTGTCAATAGGAAGATGGTAGTACATTTTCTTTAGTAGAATAACTTCATGAAGATAAAAGAGAAATCCATGAATTGGAGGAAACATTTTTCCAGCCTAGTCGACATGTTAAACTTTCTATGCTATTTGCACGCCGGTGTTTGCAGATGTCATTGTGGCTTCTTAAGAAAAATGATGATAGGCTTACGAAAAAAATCTTATCAAGTAAAAAGCCAGAATATAATGATTCATGAAGGGTGGCTTATAAATAGGGGACACACTATGGTGAGAAAGACATTCAAGCATTAAAACAAGGGAACTCTAGCACATTTTGAACAAGCAGCAAACAAAGATCAAACAAAGAAGGTCACCAACATTCAAAGCCACGCCATATAAAAAAAGTTCTGCCCAAGCACAGAGAATTACTCATGTATTGAGTAGAAGGGCCCACTTTGATGCCATGAAGCCCTGGCAAAAGATGAAGGCCACCCACATCTACAACGGCTCTCCTCATGCATTGCAAAGTGAACCAAGAAAATAATGCACTCCATCAGAGCTCCCACGTAGCCAATAAAAGGCCCATACCTTGCGCTAGACTAAGAAGACCTCACGTAGCCTCCAATCATGCCAATATGAGAGCCTAAGCTTTCATGATTAGGAGGAGTTTCCAGTGGTAATCTAGTGGATACCACATGCAGTAAAAGGCAGAACATCAGTTCAAAAACATGTCAAAAGGAACATAGGCAGAAACAAAAGGAATAATGCCAAATATGAAGAGTCTCTATGTGTTTAAAAGAAACTTAGAGAATGAGGATCACACCAAACCAAGAGATCCACAACGCAACAATAAGGAAAAGATCCTGCAAGTAAGACAACGCATGCCAGAGAACCTGGAGCAAAAGAACTAACATGGGCATTAAAAGTCCCATATGTGCTGGGTGTAAAGTTTTAAAATGTCTAAATACTAAAGCAAGCAATATGTATTGTAGCTTGATAGACATAGCCTTTTGAGGAAGTGCCCATGTGTGGGGCCATGGAGGATAGTTGGCAGGGACCGCTCTGGAATAAATTTTAGAACTAAGTACATGTGCGATGATGTGGCGGTGGAAGCCAAGATTTTGCCACGTGTCAAATCTGGTAGTGCCCGCTTGCCCGCATTTCCAAGATACGTGATGGATAAAAAATGCAAGAATGTAGGCAATTGACACATAGTGACATAGGCTCTGGGTGCAGTGACGTGGTGGGGACAAATAGGTTCAAGACGAAGGTACAGGATGCTGCCACGTGGCAGATCCTACAGTGCCTGCATTCCCACAAAAAAGAAGATGCAAGGAAGATAAATAATGTGAGAAAGTGAGAAAGAGACATGTGGCATGGGTCCCAGTGGCACTGACATGGTAGATGATGCAGAAGGTTCAACCAATCAAATATTGACACATGACAAAAAGCTAGTCAAAGAAGGGTTGACCTGAATGGAAAGCATATGGAAAAAGAAAAATGATTTTAAATGTCATTTTAAAATTATTTTTCAAAAGTGAAGTCACGTTCAAGATATTTTAAGTTCAAAAGGATTTATATTTATAAAGTTTGTACTTTCAAATTTTTTTTAATTTTTGAAAATTAGGATGCAGACCTGAGTGTTCTAGTAGAGGAGCATTTTTCAAATTGACTTTTTGGGCATTTCCAGGAGGCTAGATATGCACTCCAATATACTGCCAAAACTGAGAAGATCTAAATTTTCTAAATATGAGGTCATTTTTTGCACAGGTAGTAGTCTATTTGAGCTACAGGAGGATTCTTCTTAGGTACTTGAATTGCAATTATATTCAGACCAGGAAGTTCAGATTTGATTTCTAACAAGGTGATGACTCAAATGTGGTTAAAAGACAATTGAAATGCAGTTTGGGTCAAATTTTGATAGTGTTCACTCAGTGAAATCTCAAATTTTACGAGCATTTCATGAGGTAAATCAGATATTCTAATGACTCAACAAGGGATTTCATCATTTGAATAGAGATATTTTCCAATCAGTTACAATTTAATGATGAAATAGAAGATCAGATTAGAATGGGAGATGGAAGGAAAAATTTATTCAGTTACAAAGGATTGCATTTCAAATGGACACTTGTCACTTGAAGATCAAATCCAAGATTCTTTCCTTTGCAATATCTTTCTATCTTTCATTCTTTCTAGAGGTTCTAGTCTTTTGGAGAAAACCAATCACTACTGAGATACCAGGTTTTGGATCCAGTTTTGTTGTGTTCCCATACTGTGATACCATGCATTCTTTAGCAAATTTCTCTCATGTGAACAGTAGTAGTGCAAATAATATAGATATTTTTGATATGTTAGGTTGTTTCATGTTTTAATTTCATGCATTTGATTGTATTGTTTCAAGGAAATGAATACATATGAACAGTAATTTCACTAGTTTCATTCTGGTTCTTGTCTCCTATCTCAATAATCTATAGTCTTATGTGGTCTTGGAACAAAGAGTTGAGATCCATTTGCTTCCCCTTCAAGTTGTATGTTTGATATATTTTGCTGTTGGAACAAAGTCCCAAGTAAATGCTTGATGTGTCTGACAAGGTTACTAGTTATGTTGAGAAGGATATTTTGTGAGAATGAGATCTGAATGAACACTGATGTCTAAATCATAAGGTGATTAAATAGATCTAATGTCTAGGAATACAAAATATGTCCCAATGTCATAGATGTATGTTTTGAATTCATGGATTTGCCCAATGGATCAGGCACTGATCAGTTATAGGATCACTTGTTATATTGCTGCATGTTTGAGGATTTGTTGAACATCAACATCAATAATCAAATGCTTTTCCCCTTTCATGTTAAAGAGCTATAATAGAATGCCCTCACTCAGCTTATGAAGTTCATAGATCTGCATTTAGCTACTGTAGATTGATGTTATTTCATGAGTTATTAGGAGAAATAAGGGTTTTATTGCTTCATATTAGATTCAGTGTGTGTTTTGATAACCGGTACCATATAAAGAATCTATAGGTCCACCAGCCTAGGTTTTGTATAGCCTGAAGAAGAAGAAGGGTCCATCCTTATAGTTGGCTTGGTGTTTGAATGGGCATGTTGAAAAATGGAGTTAGCTACCCCTAGATTTTTTTTGTTCTCATTAGGATAATTGAAAGCCTGAATACGTTTTCAAACACCGACAGAATCCAAGTTAGCACTAGTTAGATTGTTAGTTTGTACATAATTAGTTTTTTAAATTAAATTTAAAAAGGCATTTTATTGCATGAAGATATATCTCTCTCAAAACAAATTGAGGAGATGATTTCTTATAAATACAAGATTGTAATATGTAATGGGGGCCATTGTTATTTTGCAATAATATTATGCTTTTGGTGCTCGCATTTGGAGTGCAGTAATTCTTGCCTAAATGTGTCATATTTTTGTGAATGTATGCTCATGGAATTTTTATTGAGCCAAAATTTTATTGCATTATTTATGCTTGTGCATTCTTTTTAGTTCTGGTGTTTGCTATAGTTTGACGAATTTCATTGATGCATCTATCTTGAGAAGAAATCACCTAATTTTGCTTGCATAACTTTTGTCTCACATGAGCACACTTTTCATGGCCTTGTGATTTGATGAAGACTAAAACATCATATGATACATTTCTCATTGATTATTGCATCAATGGAATCAAGGAAGCATTGCTCCTAATTTCATTTGTTACCTACTAATTTCTTCGAAAGCTTAACTCATAGACATGTTATTTTCATAGCTTATGTCCATTAGGATTTTATTTTCACGTTATTTGCCTCAAATTTCTTGTTATTTTATTTACTAACCCCTTGTTGATTTAGGAATTCATAATAGTTGCATTGTAAGATTACATTCATATAAAACAAAAAAATACACAAACATAGTTCTTTTTATTTTGAAGTAGTGAGCAAATTCTACATCTTATCTGAGATCATTCGTACTAGAAAAGGCCTCCTCATGAATAAAAACATTTATCTTCAACTAAATGGATTCAGTAGGTTGTGAGATCACTTGGAACCTTGGAGTTGATTCACAAGATTGACTTTTCAAGAGCAGAGTTTGAAAGAATTCTTGTCATTTAGCATCGTGCATAACGAAAGCTCAATAGAAGTGGCACTAGAAGGGGGGCTACCATTTTGATTTTTAGAATAGAAGGAAAGTCTACCATAGTTTCAAAATTCTTCACTTTTTACAAGTTCAAATTTTTTTTTGAGTTTTTTGGAAAATTCAGGTGCACTGCTACGCCAAATTCTGAGTTGCAACTTATTTGTCAGAAAATGTGCTTCTGCAGAGGTGCACTTTTTCCAGAATTGATGCAAATTGGAGGATCTTGATCCAAAATCCCCATTTCAATGAGCTTTGAGATATTCCCTAATTACACACAATTTTCTCAAGCTTAGCCTTCAAGCCTCGCAGTGACAAAGGAGTACCTCAAATTTAACCACTTCCCTTAAACATTTGATCATCTTCTTCAAATCCACCTCCACAACAGCCACCCTTATGTCCACCAAATCCTCCAATGGCCTTTTTCACAAATTTGAAAAAAGACTCACCAATTAACTTGAGAGGTGCACTCCATGACCTTCTTAAGAATCCTAAGAAGTTTTTCCCAAGGTTCATTTATGGAGAAACATGAACTACCAAAGACGACATCAAAGTATTCACATAAATTTGCAACCAAAAATAGATTGCCAATGAGGATGTGGTCCTTCATTTATTCCCTTGCTCTTTAGGGGAAGTTTCCTTCAATTTGTACATTAATTTTCCACCTAGATGTATTGGAGATTGGGGTACCTTTGAAAAATTATTCTTAGAACAATTCAAAACTTTTATCAACCCAATGGTGATATATCAACAATTCATATCAATCAAAAGGCACCTAGTTGAGATGGTTTCGTGCTTCAATAATCACTTTTATATGGAATATCACAAATTGGTAACACCATATACTATATCAATTGAAGCAGCAATTCAGATTTACCTAAATGCTATGGACCCTCTTATTGCTATCTTTCTAAGAAGACTTCCTACATAAAATATTGATACATTAGAAAAAGTCTTTGCAAAAGCAATAACTTTTACTAAAAAAGACAATACTAATGGAGGAGGATTGATGCTCCCAACTCAAGTTATCATAGCAATACCAACCTACCCTATTGGAGTACCTATGATGCCTAGCCAACTCATGCCTATGAATCCAGTTCCATTACAATAGGCACCCATTCTGCAAAACACCACTCTAACATATCCAGGGTATGAACCTTTGAAAGCTACTTTCTTTGAACAAAAGGAAGCAGTTCCCACAGAAGTAGATAATAACTTTATTTCTAAACTTGGTCAAATGAAAAGGACTATGTCACAAATGAACAATGAGCTGACTCATCTAAGGTTGTCATAGGGATAGAATAATAGTTTTTAAAGGAATAACATTGGCCCCTACAACAAAAATTATGGCCCAAATTATAATAGGAACTTTAGTGGGAACAATAGCAGTGGAAACAACAATACAAGAAACAATAATGGAGGGAACAACTTCAATCCTCCTGACTGTAAGAATGACTTCCAAAAGAAAAACCAACAATGGAACACTCATCCAAATAATGGAAGCATCCCTACAAAAAATAACAACAATAATGTTCAGTATACAAATATCAATCAATATGATGATGGTCAAAATGCATCTAACAATAATGGTTCATATTATGATGGAAATCAAGAAATGACTCAAAATTTGCAAGTAAACAACAATTTTCCTCCTATGCAATTTAATGCTATGCTATTAGAATCCTATGATTCTACACAAGATACACAGGTAGAACAACCAATCAATGAAGAATTCTTATTCTTGTTTAGCCAAGAACCTGACCTTTAACATGAAGAGATGTTTTCTTTTTGCAATAACAATCAGAATATGTATAGCTTGAGAAGTAGAAGGGAACCTCTGATAGATGGAATTCCCTCAGCACTACAACCAACTCCTCCCAATTTGAGAGTGAGTACCAATTTGGTACCAGTTAAACCACCTTATGGAGGACAACAAAATCAAAACCAAGGAAACGTACCAACAATATTGAAAGACCCTACTTGGTCTACTGAAAAGTATAGTGTCGTAGAAGACCTAAAGCAAACAAAGGCCAACATGTCCATTTTTGACATGTTGCAAAATTGTCCACAACAATGAGAAGTGCTCATGAAGACCTTAGATCATACAAAGACCTCCCACAATATAAATATTACCCCTCAAAAGATGGTATCTCAACAAGTCAATGATGCAGAGGCATTGCCCACTATGTTTAAAGACAAGGTTGAGGTGCCCCCATTTTTGCTAAGCATTAGAATAAATGGGAAGAATCTTCACAATTGCCTAATTGACTTGGGACCTTTATGTAACATCATGCCATTATCCATAGTGCAAAAGTTAGGAGTCAATCCTCAACCTACCAACCAAATAGTGATAGAGTTGGACAAGATAGAAGTGAAAGTCATTGGTGTATTAAAAGATGTTTGGATATAGTAAACAGTCAACCTATAGATTCAATATGTCATTGGTATACATGTGGTTGATACCCCAAAAAGATATGGGTTACTCCTAAGTAGAGAATGGATGAAATGCCTAAGGGGATGGTTCTCCACGGATTTTACTCAACTTTGGTTACCATGGAAAGGTTTGAACAATCAAATCAAAATAGATGCAGAGCCAAAGTTAAAAAAGATGATTAAAGAATACAATGCTCCCAATGAGGTGGACTTTTTACAAATAGATTTGGGCTCCTACAAAGTAATAGTTTTTGATACAGTTGCAGTCAAATTATTAGATGATCAAGATATGGACTCCAAGATTTCAACCCTAAAAGATGAGGTCATAACACAATTCATAGACCATATGATGGCTAATTTACAATGTTTAGGAGGAGAAGTTGACCCCAATATCCTCCTCCTTCTAGGATTTTATTGATTCCATAAAGTTAGCCATTCAAATTTTGAATGTTCACCATGTCAAGAAGTAGTTGCCAAGGTATTAACACAAATGATGGGAGTAAAGAAATTCAATGATCTACCAAATGAACCCATAGAAAACCAAAGTTTTATAAATATGTCTAATGTTGTCAAAGAGATTGAAGAGGCAATTGAAGATCTAAATGTATTATACAACAATACTTCTTTAGATGGTGGAGTTTTGTCTTTTCCTCCACTCAGAATGATCAAAGTACAAAGAAGAAGAAGGTACATAAAAGGTTAGGGATGGACTTCGGTAGTCATCCATCCTTATCCCAAAGTGGATGAAGTCAAAGAATTGATAGGTGAAATTCAAGACAAACAAGAAAAACATTCACTCCTAGTTTCGAAGAATGACAATGAAAAATTAGTAAGTCCATCCTCTAAAAGACTACAATGGGTACCCAAGAGACAATCCTTCCAAGCCTAGGTAAAGGAAAAACTAAGGAAAAATAAGAATAAGGTTAGAAAACCCAAGGAAAGCCCAATTTAGACACTTCACTTTGATGGTTCCAAATACAAATCAGGACCAGATGTAGGTATTGAGTTGATTAGTCCAAAAGGTAAGTCTTTCTATGTAGCATATCAATTGCAATTTAGATGTACTAACAATGTTGTAGAATACAAAGTGTTGATTCGAGGACTTCTTTTTGCATTCAAGAAAGGAGTTATAGCTCTCATAGTCAAAGGATATTCTTAATTGGTTATTTGATAAGTGAAATCATTGTATTCCTGTAATGATAAGAGGTTGCTTGCTTATAGGAAAAGGGTATGGGATCTACTAGATGATTTTGAAGCTTTGAACATAAAGTCTATTCCAAGAAGAAAAAATATGGTAGCAGATGCCCTTGCTATTTCATCAAGTGCATTACAACTAGTTAAAAGAACAAAATTGAAATGATTTTCAGTTGAATTGGTTGCTACTTCATCTATTCCTGACAATATCACAAACTTTCAAGTTTTTTAGGATGATCAACATATTATTGAATTTATTATGTGCAACAACAACTTTAAGGGACAAGAAATTGATGACACTCTAGATGACACAACTGAGGACAATGCAACTCAAGATGAAGATGGAATCTTGAATTTGAAAACTAATACTATTCCTAAGGAGATGATCAAGTTGGAGTGCATTTTTTATCATGATGAATCGACATTTAATAAAAGGACCACTGAAGAGAAAGGGACTAAGGAATGTGATTCATATAATTTAGGAATGGAAGATGATCCTAAGATGGTAAGAATTGGGAAAGCATGCAATCCATAAGAAAGGGAAGACATGCTCAAATTGCTTATAGAATATAAGGATGTCATTGCTTGGAGTTATGAAGAACTAAATACATATGACCCTCAGATCATTACACATGATATTCCACTCAAACCCAATGCCAGACCTTTTCGAAAAAGGCAAAGACCTATTAATCCTATCCATGAACCTCTAATAATGAAGGTAGTCAATAAGTTATTAGATACTAAGATTATTTTTCCTGTACGCCACTCTATGTGGGTGGCTAATTTAGTTCATGTATGAAAGAAGATCGAGGAGATTTGACTTTGCATAGATTTTTGTAACTTGAACTTGGCATCTCAAAAGGACAATCATCCATTGCCCTCGCTAGATGAGGTCTTGCAAATTATGAATGGTTAAAAGATGATGTCTTTCTTAGATGGATATTTAGGATATAATCAAGTAATGGTTGAACAAGAAGATAAGCCAAAGATAACCTTTATGAAAAAATGGGGAACCTTCACCTATAGGAGAATTCCATTTGGATAGGTTAATGTAGGGGCTACATTCCAATGAGCCATGGATGAAGCTTTTAAGGGATTGATTAATATATGTATAGTTATCTACATGGATGACTTGACTATCTTTTCAATAGATTGGGGTAGTCATATTGTTGATCTAAGATAGGTATTCAATAGATGTCATAAATATGAAATATCTCCCAATCCCAAGAAATTTTTTTTGGGGGTCACTAAGGGAAAGCTCCTAGGTCATGTCATTTCTAAAGCTAGCATCTCCATTGATCTTGATATAGTTAAAGCCATTTTGAAGTTATTACCTCCCAACAGTTAGAAGGAGCTCAAGTCTTTCTTTGGAAAGATAAATTTTGTGCAAAAATTCATAAGCGGATTTGCAGCAATAGTACATCCCCTTAATGATTTACTCAAAAAGGGGGCTAAAATAGAATGGGTTCCTGAGGTAAAGAAATCATTTTAAGATATCAAAGTAGCCATTTCCAAAAATCTAGTATTGATAAGTCATGTTTATGAGCTTCCCTTTAAGATATATTCCTTCACTTCAAAACATTTGTGTCCTAGGATCCTAACACAAAAGAAGGAAAAGGAAGATGAAAGACCTATTGCTTTCATGAGCTACCCCCTGAGAAATGCCAAGTTAAATTATTCCAACCTCAAAAAATAGTCTTTTGCTTTGATCAAGGTAGTAAAGAAGTTCAATCATTACATACTAAGAAGTAAGGTGTACATTATTGTACCCGATCTAGTAGTAAAGACCTTATTGATGCAAAATGAACTTGGTAAAAGATGAGGGAAATGGATGGAGATACTTCAGGAATTTGATTTAGAGATTCAACTCATGTAGCTTCTTAGAGGTCAAGGATTATCAAAAATGATAGCTAATAACTAGGTTAGGGATGAAAAGATGTTCAGATTTGAGAATGAAATAGATACAGAAGATCAGAAGAGGATGATAGTATCTCAAGTTAATATTGGTCAAGATGTAGTGACAGATGTCTAGTACTAGGATATTATTTACTATCTTCTACAGAACCAATGCCCTAGTTGGATGAATAGTTCATAGCGTAGGGGACTTAAAATGAAGTGTGAATCCTATATGTTGTATGACAGAAAGTTGTACAAGACAAATTATGAAGTGATCTATCTGAAGTGTTTAGGATGTGAGGAAGAAAAGGAAGTTCTAGAATAATTTCACAATAAGTATGGTATAGGACATGGTTCAACAAAAGAAACTACACACATGATTTTGAGATTGAGTTATTTTTGGCCCATGATATTCAAAGACACTTTTGAGCATGTATGTTCTTGTCATATTTGTTAGATTAGTGCTAATAGGGAAAGACACCCGACAATGCCATTACAACCAGTATATGAGGTACACCCCTTCACAAAGTGGGAGCTAGATTTCATTGGTCCAGTCAATCCACCATCATCAACTAGACACACTTATATTCTCACAGCCACTAATTATTGTACATAATGGACAAAAATAGAAACATTCAAAAATTGCACCACTAAGGTGGTAATGGACTTCTTGGAGGAACACATTGTTACTAGATTTAGGATGCCATTCGCTCTAGTGTGTGATAATGGATTAGCTTTTGCATAAGTATTCTTAACTTAGTGGGCATTTGAAAATAAGGTTATTATCAAGTTCTCATCAACTTATTACTCCCATGAAAATGGGTTAGCTGAATCTATGAATAAAAACTTGATCATAGTAATAAGATGGTTATTAAATGAGAATCCTAAAGATTGGTATACACAACTCAAATATGCCCTATGGACAGATTGAGTGAGGATCAAGAATGCTTTGGGAACATCTCCATATTTGCTTGTCTATAGACAAGAGCCATTATTCTTGCTTAACCTTAGGATTCCTATTTTGAAATTCAGGAGTGGATATGTTGAAAATGCTGACAAAGTACAAATCATATTGATGGACCTTTTAGAGATGGATGAGAAAAAAATAGCTACATTGCAAAACATGGCTAAACATCAAGCTATCATGAAGAGGTGGTTCAACAAGAGGGCCACAATAAAATCCTTCAGGATTTTTGACCTTATTCTACTTTTGGATAAGGTAAAAAAAAAGCTAGGTAGCCACACCAAGTTTCAATGCTTGTGGATTGGTCCTTATCAAATTGCAAAGATTCTTGAAGAAAATACTTTTAGGCTTAGTTCCTTACAAGGGGAATTAGTTTCATTTCCAATCAATGGAAAATTTCTAAAATATTATTTTGAAAATAAAAAAATAATTTTTTAAGATAGATTTCATTTCTGTAAGTGTTTTTATTTTTTGTAAGTGTGTTTTCTTTCAATTTCTTGTTTGCTTTCAAAGTTGTGTCAGTCTAGGGTGTAGGTGCACTCGAGATTTTATCTTGACATATCTTACTAACTACTCTTTTGGTTCCAATTTTAGGAAGAGGTATTTCTTTGTCAAAACATTTGGATGATTGTGTGTCTTATACCAACTGAGGAATGGATGTTACTTGCAGTAATAGGGGGACTTTCAGTCTTGAATTTAGGATTCTACACCAACAAGTTCTCAACACGTTGCAAATTTAAAGATCAATTGTCTCAAGTGTTGTCATGTTTAAGTTGAAGATAGCAAGGGTCAATCCAAATTCTAATTGGTTCAAATAGAAGGGTCTTCTTCAAAGGACAACTAAGATCATTGTTTGGCATAAGAGTTTCCAAAAGTTCCAAAAGAGGAATGCAATGGATGTTTACAAAATATTGAATCAGAGAAATGACATTGATGTCCTAGCTACATAGTCTAAGCATAGTTAGGATACAAAATAAAATAAAAAAGGAAAGAGAAGTGGTAAAACTAAAGGATTCTAAGGATCTAAAAGGGAAAATAGATACACATTCAAGAAAAGCTATCTAGTACCAAAACATTGCTTCATCTAAAAAAAATCAAATGGATACATTATGAAATACATGGAACAATTATTCAAAAGATTACCAAGAAATTTAAAAGAAAAGTGACACCCCGCTAAGAGCCTTCGAATTGATTCTCTCATTTGGTTAGATAAAGGATCGATAAGAAACCTTCATGAGAATTCCTAATGAATGAACTAGGTGGGGTGGAATTTTTTTATAGATTTGTCAGAATATTTTGATTGACTACATCCTCAGATGTTGAAGGAAATGAATACACAGAGCACACATTGAGCTTGGAGGTTTGGATCTTGAAGTTTTGACTGTGAAGTCATTTGAACTATGCTTGGAATATTTAGGATTTAGTTGGTGTTTGACACATGTTGGAAGAATGTTTGTTGATGAAGAAATGCCTTTGTCATTTCTTCCTTTTTTGGGGGCTATTTGTTGTGGTTACACAATGCATGCCCCATTTCCTAATAGAAATGGGGATCCCCTTCTTTACTTTTGGTTTTTGGACTCCTAAATTTAGGATCCAAGTCATTTTGAGGTCCCCCATGAGCCACTAGTTCATGTCCTAGGTCTTGACAGAGAAATCAATGGAAATAAGTCTAACTTGAAAAAAAATTTAAAAGGTACACTAGCACACCTAACCAGGTGCACTAGAGTGCCAAATCAAGTCCTAAAAGCCATTTTGTGATGTGTAGATGTGCAGTAGTGTATCTGTGCACCACAAAGGAGTCTTTGAATCCCATGGTTTATTTAAGTTCCCCCTTCTTCTATTCTCACCTTGCCTTCATTTGTTATCATTGAAGTCTCCTAAGCTACAACTCCCACATACATGAGGTCCACCAAGAATCCCATTTGTACAAACATCACACCTTCAAGATGTGCCTTCCACTCCTCCTTCCTCACTTTGCAAAGACCTAGACAAACATAAGATGAAGTAAAGAACTTGGAAAAGAAGCACGTAGTAGCACAAATAATGAGGTGTGCTATTGGACACCTCTCCTTTTGCAAAACATCAAAAAACCTTAAAAAATAAACAACAAAAAAACCTTAAAAACATAACAAACAAGGGCCAGGTGTGCACTAGTACACCTAACTTGGTGCGCTAGTGTGAAACCATATACAAAGTTCAAAACAAAGAAGGCACAAAAACATGAGAAGGATGGTGTGCATCAGTGCACCTCCCTGGGTGTACTGATGTGCACCAATTCCCCAAATACATATAAAACTTTTAAAAACTCAAAAAGGAGGGGACTTGAAAAATTAAGCTACACACTAGCGCACCTAATTTTTTGTGCTAGTATGCACCTTAGAATTAGAGTTTTTTTATGGAAATATGCACTTCTGGCACACCTATTAGGTGTACCAGGTGCACCATTTTCCCTTTTAAAGGATAATGGGGGATATTTTCATACTTTCCAAACATCTGACTTTCAGGATTTTGTTCTGGATGGGACTAAGTGTTATTGTAATCTTCTTCATTCTTAAATGTGGACTAATAAGCATCCCTTTGTGCAAATATAATGGCATCTTCATTAGCTTCCATGGGTGACAAAATGGCACTGAAACCAGTGATTGTCAAATTCCAATGTGTTCCAGAAAAGTCTAGGTTTTAAGATGACTACTCAGAGATCAAAGATACAAACTTGGGGCATACTAATTTGGGGGAATTCCTGAAGATTTCTAAAAATCCTACTGAGAGGTCTGCTATGGTCTTTGCATTGATCCGATTAGGGTTGGTAAATGCAGCTTGCACCCAATGTTGATACAATCTTTAGATCTTATAATGACACTTGCACAACACTTTGTCTCTGAGGAGAGAGTAGTGAAGAGCATTACTGGGGAAATTTTCCTTGATCTCTAACCCAAAAATATTGAGAGGGTATTCCATCTTCCATATGCAAATCAATTCATCAAGCTTACTATTGTCAAAAAGGTTCGCACCCTTGTCCAATTTTTTTACGTAAGGACAACCTTGTGAAACATAGAAACAACCTCCAAGCTTTGGGACTTGAACTATGAGGTTGAGTCTCTAGAGAAGGCCAGCTTCCTTTACTATTAGGGTGCACCTAACTACTATTGGAGAGGAAAAGGGAGAAGGAATGCATGAAAGAAAATCTAACTACTCTAACCTAAGGGGGTGATGCACCAAAATAGAGTGTCCAAACCAATCTCTACCCATACATGCACTATTGAACCATCATGACACTAAAAGATATACACATCCAGACTTACTTTAATCTAACAACAATCACATGTAGATTAGAAAACTCAAATGAATGACACAAGGAAAGAGATGATTCACTTATATATCATTCATTGGACAAAAGAGATATAGTCATGTAAGATTGTGGATCTCTACAATACACCAATGAGAGGCAAATAGTTCTTTCACTTTACATCATTGGCTAAAGGAGATAAGGCAGAATGTCATACAGTTCAAAGGCAAAGGGAATTTATAGTAAAATTGTAGAGTAATGCCAAAGAAGTTAGAGAAGATTCAACCCACCTTACAAAACTTACAAAAATTGCCTTTAAAGCTCAGGCATAACTGAGATATTTTTCTCTAAAGTTATTCCACAACCACTACCATTAAGTCTCTAAAATATCTAAAGAAAATCTGATCTAGGTATAGATTCAGATACAATGAAACCTGATGTTTGTTGAAATAGGGCCCTGACAGGAACAGTGCCATTAAAACATTCTAACCAAGTAGGTGGATGAACTAGGGTGGTGGAGTGTTCTACTACTATTGACTAAGTTCAACATTCATTTAGGAGTGCTTGGCATTGATCATGAGGATCAAATCGTGCAACAAAACTCAATCTCCTTCATTTTTGGCTTGTGAATCAACAAAGTCAACAAGTCAACTAAACTTTGCCACCAGGATGAGCCACATGGGCCAATAGTCTTTCAATTTTCTACCACCCTATAAAGTCTCCATGTGGTTGACCACATCTTCATAACTAACTACACCACCTCCTCAGAACCCTGACCATGGAAGTCTCCCACCTTCTAGCCTCTAACTATTAATTCCCTAGTTGTAATGTATCTCCTCGGGCCCACAAGGACATGTGTCCTTCAAGCACTTCCTCGCATTGCTTAATTATCTTGCATCTCCATATTGCAGGAAAGTTTTGATCCTTGATCTCTATAGGATCAATGATCATGAAGATCCTCATTATAGTGAGCCTGACCCACTAGAATTTTTGGGCCCATGCACTTAGCACAACCTGGCATCCAACTTAGCAACCTGGCACCACCTTAGTATCACCCTGCAACATATGGAAAAAACCTGACCCCACAAGGACATGCGGTAGTGAGGTGCTTTCTCACATTCCTTAACATCCCAAAATCTTCATAATGTGGGAAAGCGCCAACCCTTGATCTGTTTGCATCGAATGGTGGATCCTACTACTCAATAGAATATCATCTTTTCAAACCCATGTGTTTTTACAAGTATAAAAATATAATTTATTTATTTCTCCTGAGAAGAGAAGGCCCATGACATCACACCGTGCCATGCATCATAAGGGTGCATACTCGCATTGTTTAATTTCCTCGCAACTCCTTATTGTGGGCATGCACTAGCCATTGATCCTTGAAGATCTGATGGTGGAAGGTATAACTAGGAACATGTGACATCGTGGGATAGGTTTCACCAAGGTGCTTGCCCACATTGTCAGAAAGTCTAACAAAAGACAAATTATGGGAAAGTGGGCTCCAATAAAAATGCCAGTTCACCAATAGCTCTTTCCCTCTACGGCCCACAAGAAGAAAATGGACCCACCTGCCATGCATCGTAAAGGGGCTTCCCCACATTATGTAAAGGTCATTTGTTTTGCAAATGCAAGAAAGTGCCCACCATAGATCACCAAAGATCTGACAGCGTGGAAATTTGCAGGCCAGCGGAAACAAATTAGGAAAATAGGAAATACCATAGAGTTTTAAATGTTTTATTTTTTGTATTTCCTAAGCATTAAAAATAATATCAAATATGGGAAGTGGCCATTGGGTGGGTTCAAGTATTTGAATTCAAATCTTGGAGGGAGGCAAAATAGGTAATATTTCTAGTGACTCAGAGGGGATGCAAGCCAACTATGCATACAACTAGTGACCTTATGCATCCATTGGGCTATAAAGTCACAAAAGATTTGGATCAATGCACTATGAAACCCTAACCCTACCTCTATGGGAACAAAACCTTGGAAAACCTGCCCTCTACAACTAGAACCAAAGACCAAAACTTCATCTACAACCTTCAAACTTCAAAAAACTGGCTATCTCATAAAGAGAAACTTGTGCTCGTGCACTTCTTGGAAAGCAGGAAACCAACAGAAAGAAAACTAAGCTCCATATGTACATGAAACCTCAAGCCCTCTTAAAGAAATGGTTTGAGATAGATCCCATTGACTGGGATAGGCAAAATTTCATCACCAGGCTTGCTAAATTGAAAAGTGCTGGCCTATTTGCAGCTGACAATCAGATAGGGACCACTCCATAGTGCATCAAATTTTGAGTGTCTCCCTAGTTTTGCCCTGTTTGCATCCCATTTCAAAACTAAATCACCTTCTCTAATGGTTCTAACCCTAGCCTTCTTATCAAAGCTCCATTTCACCTGCTACTAATGTGTTTCTAGGGTCTGCATGGCCTAACTTATTTTCTCTTCCAGCTCCATCAGCTCTACCATTCTTACTATCATGGCATCAACTTCAATTAACTCTAGCTAATGAGATAGTTCTAGGGATGGGAATTCTAATGAAATTGAAAGCCTTGCTTCTCTACCATATACCAACATAAATGGTAAATTCCCTATTGACCTCTTAGGTGTTATTCTGTCATCCCACAGTGTAGTCCTCAACTTTTGATGCCAACACCTCTGGTTATCCTCTATAGTTCTTTTCATAATCCTAATTAGGTTTTTGTTGGATGACTCAACCAAACCATTTCCTTAAGGATAGTAGTTTGAGGATGTGCTCAAGTAGATGTTATGGTCAACTTCCCATGCACAAATATGAGCTCCTACAAAAGATTTTGCATTATCTAAAATAATGGTTGAAGGGGCACCAAACCTATTCACAATTCCATCAAGGAACTCAACAACTGAAGATTATGTGGCACCATCAATGCAACTGCCTTTGTCCATCTAGTGAAGTAATCTATAGTAGCTAAAACCCATTTGTGACCAGAACTAGAGAAAGGATTGATAGGGCCTATAAAATTCAATCCCCATTGAGCAAAAGGCTGGTCCACCTGAATGGGATGAAGAAGAAGATTTTCAAGCTTTTGCTTACCAAAAAGGAAGGCACATTTTTCACACTTCCTCACATACCTATGACAATCATAGAATAGAGATGGCTAGTAGTAACCAACCCTCATGATCTTCATTGTACTTTTCCTAGCTGAGAAATGACCACCATCAGGACCATCATGAAGCTCTTTGATCATTCTTTTAGCTTGGTCCATGTCAATGCATCTTAATAGGGCTCCATTAAAATCTTTCCTAAAAGGGATACCATCAACTATGACATAAGGAATTGACTGTAATCTATACTATCTCCTTTTAGTTCTATCTAATCCTTGAGGATATCTATTGCCTGATAAGAAATTCCTCATATCATCCATCTAGTTCCTTGGGTCATCATTTCTTGCTTCTTGTTGTTCTATTAGTATCATAGTGACTTCCTCATCTAATTCCTGATATGATATCATCAATTTACACAACCCTTTCCCTCTTACCAACTTGGTGATCTAGATGTCAACATCATATTCCATTACTTTAGTAATCCAACCAGCTCTCTTCTCACTAGTATCTTTTCTCAAAAGGAAATCTTTCACACTGGCATGGGGTACTAAAAAATTAATTTTATTATGAGACAGGAGGTGTCTAAATTTCTTTAAAGCTCTGATGATTGCAAGGGCATGCATATCTACATAGTTGTATTTGTCTTCATACTCTTTAAGCCCTTCACTAAAGAAGGCTATGGGCTGCTCTTCATCTTTGTCATTTGTTTGAGTCAAGATAGTAGAAACATTTGACTCACCACCTAGGGTATAAAGGATGAAATCCTTTTCAAAATTTGGATTAATGAGAGTGGGGGCTAAGGCTATGGCTACCTTGATCTCTTCAAAACTTTCCTTCCCTTCCTTGTTCCATGCAAAGACCATACTTTTCTTGAGCATAGCTATAAGGGGTTTTACCATGGTAGCAAGATTAGGGTTAAATCTTCTCACAAAATTTATCCTACCAAGAAAACTTTGCAACCCTTTCTTATGTTTAGGAAGAGGGAGAGCAAGTATTGCTTTTTTTCTTTCTAGATCAATGTTTAAACCATCCACAAATATAATGTGTCCTAATAATTTTTCTTGATTGGTAGCAAAGACACACATGCTTGGGTTAAGGGATATCCCAAACTCTCTACACCTTGAGAACACCTATCTCAAATGATCAAAATGTTCTTCTACACTATTTGAATACACTGTGATATCATCAAGGTAAACTATTGCAAACTTTTCAATCATGTTTTTGAAGGCCATCTCCATTGCCTTCTGAAATGTAGCACCTGCATTGGTTATCCCAAATGGTATCTTACAATAAGCATAGGTACCCCATTTGGTAGTGAATGCAGTCTTGTACCTATCAGACTCTTGGACCAATACTTGATTGTAGCTAGAAAATCCATCAAGAAATGAAAATCTCTTTGAACCACTAACCTTGGACAAAATTTGCTCCATGGAAGGGAGATGATGGTGATCTTTAAGGGAAGCTTGGTTAAGGTCCCTAAAGTCCACACACAATCTAATTTCTCCATTCTTATTCCTAATAGGGACAAGGTTTGCTACCCATGACTAGTGCTTGATGGGGAAAATTATCTTGGCTTCAATCAATTTGGATAGCTCCTTTCTCATTAAGGGTTCAATTTTAGGATTCACTGGCCTCTTTTTTTGTCTTAGTGGTTTAACATTATCAATTAAATTGATAGTATGCTGAAACAACCTTGGGTCAAAACCCTTTATATCATCATACATCTAGGAAAATACATCATTAAATTCTTGACATAGATGAATAAAACTTTCTTTCTCAATCTCAAAGCATACCTTCCCCATGTTTAAGGATTTTTCATCAACAACCATGACTAGGGTGTGATCATCTTCATTAGCAGCTAAGTTCATGACTCTGCCTCTTGTTTGTTCATTAGGATTAAAAAAAATATCTAAGGTAATGAGACCCTTAGGTAATTTGTTGGAACTAAGATTAATGATTTGATCACCATATTGATCTTGCAACCTTGACTGGTTTCTATCTGAAAACTTTGCTTTATTCAGCAAGAAGCTTACAATTTTTTCATCAAATTCAAACACTTGCAAATGGATTTTTTTGTTAGGGATGGAAGGCCTTACTACCATTTTGATTTTTTGCTTCTTCTTCTCCTCAAGATTCCCTGGCACATCATGAGATGCATCTATTGTTGCAAGCCTATTAGCATGTCTATTTTCTCTTCTAGGGATGCTTTAAATATTAAATGCATTGAAACCTTCAAGCAGATCCCATACCCTATGTTTATAAGACTTGAGCAAACCATTCTTGGTGGTATTTTGATTTCTCACTTGATTAACCACCAACTCACTATCTCCATATACACTTAAGGCTTGAATTCCTCTTTTCTGAGCAAGTAGGAGACCCTGAATCAAGGATTCATACTCGGCCACATTATTAGTGCAACTGAACTAGAGCCTAAAGGAGAAGTAGTACCTTACTTGTGTAGGAGAAATCAACATCATACAAACTCCTGATCCATTCTTATTCCTTGAGCCATCAAAGTACATACTCCATATCCCACTCATATCTTCCTTAGTCTCTACAAGATTTGGAACTAGAGCATCCTTCTCTAATATACAATATGTACTGAGGCTTGTCTCAATGGCTTCTAACATAGGATCAAATTGATATGCATTAGCCCATTAATCTAAGAGAAAATTAGGTATCTCTGCTAGGGAAGTAGTAGGCTCATTCATTATGTCATTATCATCCATTTCTAGGATAGTGCAGTTCATGTTGATGAGATTAGGTGTGTAGGATTCAGTATGATGGAGGGCTAGAGGCTCTACTTTGATTGAATCTTTGGCCCCATATCTTGTTCTAAAAGACATAAATGACCAATCAAAAGATATGTAACCACATATTTTGGTAGTGAAGTCTCTTGACAGGCAGATGGAAAAATGTGGCTTGACTTCAACAATGGATATATCTTGAGTTACAGTACAGTCAGGGCATGCATGTAGGGCCATTTTCACATTCCTAAGGATCCCTATAGTCTTGATAGTATTACCATCCACATGTAATACATCCTTAACAATGGGCTCATATTTCATTTCCAAGGCATCAGGAACACACCTAGGCATCATTGAACTGCTAGCCCCTGAATCAATCATGCAATTGTGGACTAGTTTACCCCCTATAATTAGAGAAACATAAAATGGAGGGGGTCTAACCTTTTTACTTATTTCTACCTCCTTTGATGGTTGTACTAGGCTTGTGGCACTTTTCATGCTGGGTGGCTGATCCTTTGGTTCAATTCTTGCTGCAACAACCTCTTTTGCATGGGTATAGTAGCAACAGCATCCCACATGGAAATATTCACATTTTCCTTCTTCATTTGTTCTACCACTGAATGGCCCAGTAGATACTTTAGTAGAAACCTTGGGAGCTACATTTTTAGGAGGTTGAGATGGAACAACCTGAGGATCACTTACATCCTTTCTGCCATTATTTTTCCTTTGCTGCTGAAAGGTATTTGATTGATCATTTACTACTTGTTCATGAGGCATTGCATTTGAAGTTGAGGCCTAATTTGGAGGAGGAGGGGTAGCATCTTCAATAGCTCTCCTCTTACTCCTAGTGTTGTAAGCAATAGAATCCTGGTTTACATTACAATGTTCTTCCACCTGATGATTCATAAAGGAGCAATCACCTTGTCCTTGCATATATGAGGCCTCTTTAAATTTGTCCTCCTTGTATGATTGTCCTACTGTAGGCTCTTGGATGGTCAAAGCCAAATAAGATTCAGCATTCTGACACATGCAATGGGCATAGGAGTAGTTACAGGAAGGACAAAAATCCTGATCTTGGACCATGTTGTTTTGAGGAACTATGGCCCTACTTTGGTTTACACTTGAGGTTGAAGCATGGCTATTCTACCTATTCTAATCAAAAGAATTGTTCCCATAATTATAATTTGGAGGCCTACCACTATTCAGAGTTTGATGTTGCAATTGATTAGCCTTACTACCTTGAGCTTTCTATCTCTCTAAAGTCACCACCTTGTTGCTCACTTTTTGCATCACAGCGAAGCTATCCTCTAGCTTCTTCTCTTGGCCCTGCAATCTCTTATCTATGTTTAGCATCATAGATTGCATCATTTCCTTGATTTCATTTATTCCATTTGAAAATGTGGAAGCTTGAGGGACTAGGGAAAGGGATTGTGATGTGGAAGTTGTGGGAAGAGGAGGCATTGCTGGTTGGTGATTTGGAACATCAGGGAAGAAGGGCATAGGAGACCTTGGAGCTAGCTTACCTCCTTGTATTAGAATGTTTTTTGACTTTATTGCTATGTCATAAGCATTAGGTAAGGTATCTTCTCTCACAGTTTGGATTGTGGTGGCAATATCACTGTTAAAAGCTCTGAGGTAATGCAAGAAGGCATTATTAGGGGTAGGCTTTACTGAAGTAGGTATTCTATCCCATGTCTTTTGAAATCTATAGTTGAAATCAGTCATACATTCATGGGGGGCTCCTTTTATAGTAGTCAATTGTTCTAAAAGTGACAAATGGTCACTTTTGTCCTCAAAGTGTTTGCATAGTCCTACTCCTAATCCATCCCAATCTACTGTGGAACCATGAGCCAAACCTCTATACCATTGTAATGCTTTTCCTTTCAAGGATGAGGCTAGAAGCCTAACTACAACATCAGCCTCTATAATACCATGGATATTATAGACATTTGAAACTTCTTGAATGTGTTCTAAGGGAGAGATAGAAGTTTCATTAGTAAATTCTAGTATACTTTTGAGTGCAACTATTAGTATGTCATGTCTTTGGGCCAATAAAAGAGGACTTCCACCATTAAAGGTGGAAAAAGTATGGACTCTAGGCTATGCCATATAGACAAGTGATCTATTGATATGTGTTGATGGTAATCTAGACTAAGATCTAACAGTAGGGGGAGTAGAGATGGATCTCCCAGGTGTATTTGTTGCTATTGTGCTCCTAACTGGTGATAAAGATACTCTAGCCTTCCTTCTTCTTGGATTTGAAAATGAAAGCTTTTGGTAATGAAATTTACCACTAGAAGATGCCCTTGTTTTGGCTTTGGGCATGAATTACTACAACTTTGGTTTGGAACTAGATGTATTTGAAGCTTAGAGTTGCTAGGTACTTGAAGAATGAGCCTCTTGAAGGCTTGAACACCAAAGCTAGTACTATATCCTCGGTATTAATCTTGAAATCTTCCTTTTGACACCAGTAGACTTGAATTTTTTTAAATATTGTCCCACTAGGCATGCCAAAAATTGTTCTCACAAAGGTTTGCACCCTTGTCCAAAGTTTTTACCTAAGGAAAACCTTGTGAAACATGGAAACAACCTCCAAGATGTAGGACTTGAACTATGAGGTTAAGTCTCTAGAGAAGGTTGGATTCTTTTACTATCAGGGTACACCTAACTACTCTTGGAGAGGAAAAGGGAGAAGGAATGCATGAAATCAAATCTACCTACTCTAGCCTAAGGGGGTGATCCACCAAATAGAGTGTTCAAACCAATCTCTACCCATACATGCACTATTGAACCATCATGACACTAAAGGTATACACATCCAAACTTTCTTTAATCTAACAACAATCACATGTAGATCAGAAAACTCAAATGAATGACACAAGGAAAGAGAGGATTCACTTATATATCATTCATTGGCCAAAAGAGATATAGTCATGTAAGATTGGGGATCTCTATAATACACCAATGAGAGGCAAATAGTGCTTACACTTTATATCAATGGCTAAAGGAGATAAGGCAGAATGTCATATAGTTCAAAGACAAAGGGAATTTATAGAGAAATTGTAGAGCAATACCAAAGAAGTCAGAGAAGATTCGACCCACCTTACAAAACATACTAAAATTTTCTTTAAAGCTCAAGAATAACTGAGATATTTTTTTTCTAAAGTTATTCCACAACCACTACCATTAAGTCTCTAAAAGATTGGGAGAAAATTTGATCTGGGTACAGATTTAGATACAATAAAACCTGATGTTTTTTGAAATAGGGCCCTGATAGGAATGGTGCCATTAAACCATTCTAACCAAGTAGGTGGATGAACTAGGGTGGTGGAGTGTTCTACTATTGTTCACTAAGTTCAACATTCATTCAGGAGTGGTTGGCATTGATCATGAGGATCAAATCATTCAACAAAATGCAATCTCCTTTATTTTTGGCTTGTGAATCTGCAAAGTCAGCAAGTCAACTGAACTCTGCCACCAGGATGAGTCATGTGGGCCAATAGTCTTTCAATTTTCTACCACCCTATAAAGTCTCCATGTGATCAACCACATCTTCATAACTAACCACACCACCTCCTCAAAACCCTAACCGTGGCAATCTCCTAACTGCTAGCCTCTAACTGTTAATGCCCTAGCCATAATGTATCTCCCTAGGCCCGCAAGGACATGTGTCCTTCAAGAGCTTCCCCACATTTCTTAATTACCTCACATCTCCATATTGTAGGAAAGTGTCAATCATTAATCTCTGTAAGATCAATGATAGTGAAGATCCTCATTACACTACGTCTACCCCACTAAAATTTTTGGGCCCATGCACTTAGCACAACTTGGCATCCAACTCAGCAACCTGGTACCACCTTGGTATCACCCTATAGCATATGGAACAAACTTGACTCCACAAGGACATGCAACAACAAGGTGCTTACCCACATTCCTTAACATCCCTGCATCTTCATAATGTGGGAAAGTGCTAGCCCTTGATCTATTTGCATCGAACAATGGATCCTACTGCTCAATATAATAACACCTTTTCAAACCCATGTGTTCTGACAAGTGCCACAATAGAATTTATTTATTTCTCCTGAGAAGAGCGGGCCCATGACATCACACCATGCCACATGTTTCCACATGTCACAAGGGTGCATACCCGCATTGTTTAATTTCCTTGCAACTCCTTATTGTGGGCATGCGCTAGCCATTGATCCTTGAAGATCTGATAGTGGAAGGTATAATTGGGAACATGTGACATCGTGGGATAGGTGTCACTAGGGCACTTGCCCACATTGTTAGAGAGTTCAAAAAAAGACAAAATTTGAGAAAGTAGGCACCAATAAAAATGCCAGCTCATGAGTAGCTCTTTCCCTCTATGGCCCACAAGAAGAAAATGGCCCACTTACTATGCATTACAAAGGGGCTTCCCCACATTATGTAAAGGTCATTAATTTTGAAAATGTGGGAAAGCACCAAATGTAGATCACCAAAGATTTGATGGAACAGAAAGTTGTAGGCTAGCGGAAACAAATTAGGAAAATAGGAAATACCATAGAGTTTTAAATGTTTTATTTTTTGTATTTCCTAGGCATTAAAAATAATATCAAAGATGGGAAGTGGTTGTTGGGTGGGTTCAAGTATTTGAATTCAAATCTTGGAGGGAGGCAAAATAGGTAATACTTACCTATGAACAGGCATAAAGGTGGTACCAAGAACATATTTAGGAAGCCTCTGAGATCATTTAGTCATCTTGCCTTATAGAGAAGAATCCTGTGGGAAAGAAGGTTAGTAAAGTTGACATGACCAAGAGATATATGAAAGAAGACATTGGATACTCAATTATACTTTTGATTAGGGTTATGGGTTTGCTAGCAATAGGACATTTTGAACATCTTTATGGTACATTTCATTGAGACCATCAAGACTGTAAAGATGCCACTTGATTGGGCCTCTACTTTGAGTGAAAATTTGTGTGAACAATTGGAGGTGGTAATGAACAAAAGGAAGTTCTATATGACATCATATTTGGTGTATTTGTTAGCCGCAAGGGTGACAAACTATCTAGGGTTGTACAAGAGGGGTAACATGCAAGATCCTAATGCAGAGCCATACATCATCTACCCTTAGTTGGTAAAGAAGAGATTCTTAGAGCAAAGCAAGGAGTATAAAATTGTTAATGATGCCTTCATATTCACCATAATCAAATTCATATGAAGAGATTATGCAAAGAGATTATCAGATGATGCAGTGGCATAGATAATGGTATTTGATTCATATTACATTCAATTCAAAACATTTACATATCTAAAGGTAGTTGGTACCACTGTCAACCTAAAGAAACTTTAAAGGTACACTTGTGATAGACTTGTCCTCTTGGATATTGCTTGACAAATTGTGTCTACATATGATAGAGTTAGAAAACAACATAAACATTATTGGATGTGGCCTTTGACCATAGGATAATTTTAGGTGTTTCAAAAATAAGATATTTCATCTTTTGAATGTGAATGAGATCAATATCCCTTAGAAGAGTACAATTCTCCAAGGCCATGTTTTGATAATATTGGAAGAGTACAACATCTAGCAAGGAAGATATTTCAGCATGAATGAGCCATTAAGGATAATTGGATGAATGATATAAATGACTATGATGTCTGAAAAAGGAATTATTGTAGGATTACTTTGTACTTGGTAGAGAAGGCCCTGAAGATAAAGATTCCATTGAAGATATTGGAACAAGACTTAGGGGAACTACTTGATCCTTTGTTCAAGACAAATAAAATTGGGGAAAGACCCATAGTGAATTCTGAGGTTGACAGAGAAAAGAACTCCAACATTAACCATAGGGTTAGGAATATCATTAAAATGATGTAGGATTAGATCAAGAAACCATCTAAACTTGATCCAATACCTAAAATAGTAATCTTTCATGCACAAGTCCATCCAGCCAAAGGTAGAGGGAAGAAAGTCACCATCCCTACCTTTGCATCTCAGTCACCAATAAGACCCAAAATGATATACCAACTTGATAGACCAGTTGGATACTATCACCTTTAGGAGAGATAAGGAAAGGGAAAAATAAAGAGGAGTTCTCCCCAAAGAGCCAAGCCAGAGGAAGGTGAAATCCTGACAACCCCACAACAAGAGGAAGTAAATGTACAAGGGTCCATGGATACTGGGGCATCACAAGTTCAAGATGACCTAAAAATCCTACCAAGAAAAGGCAAAGAGTAATTAGGAGGTTAATTCCTTTCCCATCCATTTTGAAATCTATTCCTAAAGAAGAGGGGAAAAAAGATGATGAGGACAATGTACCTTTGAATAGGAGAACCTGGCTAGCAAGAGCCATGAAATAGAAAAGGAGAAGAAGTTCTACTACTACACTACCACCAATCCCAGCAAAACCTCTACAGATGACCACATCAAAGGATGAAATCTAGCAATGGATTGATGAGCAAGATGTACAGGGTACTGATATCTTTAAGATGTTAGATTTTGATTTCATGCTTTTAGGTACTGAATTGGTGGGAGATAAGATCAAGTATACACCAACAAATGAACCCCAATAGGAAGACTAGACTCAAATGCCACTAGAGTCACAAGGTCTTGAGATAACCCCTTCATCCCCATTGCAAGTCATAGTTATGGATAAGGGATCTACTACTCCTCTGCCACCAAGTACCAAAGTAGAGCAAGTCCAAAAGGAATAGGAGGAAGAGCCACAATAAGTATCAACTAATGAAGTATTTGCAAAAGGGAAAATGTTACAATATCCTTAGCAAGCTTCCTAGGACATTGAAGTAAGAACTACGAGCTCCACTAAAACAAAGACTACAGAGGGATAACCTTCATAGAGGGAGAAAAACCTAGAAAGGAGGGATAAGGGAAAAGAGATAGCATAGCATACTCTTTCATCCTTAAGAGGTAGGCCTTTAGTGGAATGGATCCCAAGATGGTTACAGAGAGAAATGATAAGAAACAAGAAGCAAAAATTTAATGTCGATGAGGAAGACATGATAGAACTAATTAAGGTTCTAACAAAACTTGAGTCCCCATCAAAAGAGGCAAAGGCATTAACCTTCATCAACAGTGACCAAAATCATGATTTATTTGCATAAGTGGTTATCCCACCTCCTAATTTGGAAGTAGAAGATTTGGATTCACGAGATTACCAAATCAAAGAGGTTATGCTTTGGAAGCCCACATTGGATACATCCAAGTTGATGGTCACAATGGGGATAAAGGAGGTATTTAGAAGTTTGGAATAGGAAGGGGCAAAATTAGTAACACTTCAAAGGAAAAATAAAATCCTAAAGGGATATTTAGCCAAAGTTATTAGTCCCTTGGATCCTACACATCCAGAGGAGACTTTGAATGTTGTACTCAAAAGAAGAGATAAGGGGGTTGTATGATTAGATTCATTTTTGAATGTCTATCAACAATGGCATGAAAGTTTTGAGGAGAAAGGCATTCTAATCATCCAAGGAAATCAAAGCTACTTCATGCTATGCAGAAAAATGTGGATAAAATGGTAGCAATTTTGAAGAAAGATTTTAGTATTATGGATGAGGTACATGCATGGAGAAAGGATTTATAGTTGCTATAGGCAATCAAGGTCCAAATATATAGAACACTTATGGATGTATATATTGTGGAAGAGCTTGATTTGATTGATGATTAGATAGAAAATATAGTAGATGGTAATAAAGTAATGGAGCCATTACATGTAGAGATCCATCAGCTCAAGGACCAAGCCTGAGAGAAGATTTTGGAAGCAGAGAAACATTACAATGATGCATTTCTTGATATTTTTGAAGATGATGCATGAAAAAAATTGATACCGGTTGAGATAGTAGTGTAGAAATTTAGAAAGATTTTTGATGAGGTTTCTAATGATGATGACATCTGGTCGGCCTTTAGAATAGAAGAAGATTTTTTTGAGACCTGTATAGAGGTAGATAATTACTAAAAATATATTAAGGATGAATATAATGCCTTGGACTTACCAGTTGTAGCAAAGATCATTGAGATTATTAAGGAATTCAAAAACAAGCATCCAAAAATAGCTCTAGTATGAAGGGGTACAAAACCCAGAAGCCAAATTTTCATTTTTAACACTCAATAAAATTTTGCAATTTTAGACCTTTGAGGTGCACTACTACACTATTGTGCTAGATGCACTGGTGCACTTTTGTTACAAAGTGTTGGAATAATTTTGAAGAAGTCAGAAGTGTATAGGTGTGCTGATGCGCTTTCTTCAAAGGTGCATGTTTCTAGAGATGCATTGGTAGTTAACTGCTAGTTCCAAAATTAGAGCTTTCCATGCACTGAAAATGTATTTTGATAGCAATTTAACATCAATAGATTCCCAATGAAGGATTAGCTTCTATTTTGAAACTTCCATAAATTTCTACTTTGACTTAAGGCTTTCTTCTTCTTATTTTCTCATAATTTCTTTGTTTTATGACATGTAAAGGCTCATGCATCTAATTAATGAATAAAAATGGATGGAGTCCTACTAAGCACCAGTTAAATTGTTAATCTATATATAACTAGTTTGTTTTATTAAATTAAAAAAGCATTTTATTGCATGAAGATATCTCTCACTCTCAACACAAATTGAGGAGATGGTTTCTTATAAATACAGGATTGTAATATGTAATGGGGGCTGCCATTATTTTGCAATAATATTATGCATTTGGTGCTCACATTTGGAGTATAGTAATTCTTTCCTAAATGTGTCATATTTTTGTGAATAAATGTTCATGGAATTATGATTGAGCCAAAATCTTATTGCATTATTTCTAGTTGTGTGATCTTTTTAATTTTGGTGTTTGCTACAGTTTGATGAATTTTGCTGACGTATCTAGCTTGACAAGAAATCACCAAATTGTGCCTGCATAACTTTTGTCTCACATGAGTGCACTTTATCTGGCCTTGTGATTTGATGAAGAGTGAAATAGCATATAGTTACTACATTTCTCATTGATGATTGCATTAGTGGAATCAAGGAAGCCCTGCTCCTACTTTCATTGGTTACCTACCAATTTCTTCAAAAGCTTAACTCATAGACGTGTTGTTTTTGTAGCTTATGTCCATTAAGATTTTATTTTCATATTATTTTCTTCAAAGTTCTTGTTTTTTTCTTTACTAATCCCTTGTTAATTTAGGAATTCATAATAGTTGCATTGTTAGATTGCATTCATATAAAACAGAAAAATACAAAAACATAGTTCTTTTACAGATTTATTTTGAAGTAGTGAGAAAATTCTACATCTTATCTAAGATCATTTGAACCAGAAAAGGCATCCTCATAAACAAAAATATTTATCTTCAAATGAGTGAATTCTAGTAGGTCACAAGATCACTTGAAACCTTGGAGTTGATTCACAAGATTGACTTTTCAAGAGATGAGTTCGAAAGAATTCCTACTGTTTAGCATCATGCATAATGACAACTCAACAAGATGCATGAAAGATCTAAGGTTGTCACTATGTCACTTGGAGGAAATGCTCAACCTTTAACTATAGCTATATAATGAGAGGATGATGCTTGTATTATTGCATATAATTGTTATATAGAGAGTGCCAACAAGGTAGATAGGAATCTGTGTGTCAATATTTAATTGATTTGACTGCCAGATCATAGTGTTAATTGTATCCTAATTGTCAGAGTTTTGTGAATCAATGACCCTATTTTAAATTTTAAAAACATGCCACTCTATTCTCTATAAAACATTTATGGGAATTAAAATCTTCTTGTTTGGATTGATATGAATATTACAAAAGAGAAAATCAAAAATTTTATTCTACGAAGAGATTGTTGAGAAATTAGAGAGTCGTATTTGGGGAAAATTGTTATTGTGTTGTGTTGAATCATAAGTTTTTCTACATCAACAATCTACTACAGCAATTAGAAATGAATTGAAGAAGCCATGTAGGTATTTTTCTCAACTTGCAAGTAAATTCTAGTATCCTATGACTATTATTCATAATGCCTCTAAAGAATGGTTTCACTAAGCAAAAAGATTATGCTAATAGAAATATTCATGACAATGTCCTGGAGCAATTAAATGAAGTCACTAATGATGTCGCATGGATTAAAAATTTAATCCATGTAAACCCTAGATTAAACGTAGCAGATGGTCTATATGATAGGGGGAAATTGGACCCAAGATGAGGTGACATCTAATACTAGGTTATAGTTATTCAAGAAGTGGTTCTCTAAAAGAAAATTATTTGCTCCTCATGAAAATGTTTTGAATTTTGACCTAGAAAAGCTGGTAGTTCAAGGATTTTTTATGGGTTCGGACCTCCTTGTTGTTGTAACCTAAAATTATGATCCTATAAGATAAATCATAAGAGGAATAAATGGGGAATGCCTGATAAAAATCACTGGTAAAGAAATCGAAGGAGTTTTTGGGATGGATCCCACTTCAGAATATTAAGAGGTTATTGATTTTCAAAGTTTAGAAAAGGAGTATTTATCTCGTAGGGATCAGATTAGAAAGAGGGTATCGAGGGGACACATAGCAATAATTGGGAATTTAACATTGGTTATAGCCTCTACCAAAGAACCTTTTAAGAAAAAATTATCTAATTCTCATGTTGTAGATATATACATGTCTCTGTGTAAGGTTTTTGGTGAAGATGAGTAGGATTTTATGCCCATAAAGTTTATGTATATGATGGTTCAAATTTCATCCTTTGGAGTTGATGTCATTTTTTATTTTGCATCTTTTTTAGCTAAAGAAATCCATGTTGGTTTGATAGGGATTGCTAAAGGGAAAATTGAGAAATCTTTTGGTTTCTATTCTATGTTGATGCATATGTTTCTCTTCAAAGGAGTTCAAGTTTTTGAGAAGGAAATGGAATTAACAAGAGAGCATGATGGGGAGCCTTTACCAGTCCAATTATGGAGTGTAGATATGAATTGGGACGTAGAAAAGGCAAGTTTTGTGACATTTGACAAATATTTTGCATCTAGATTGAGGACCCTGTTGTTAAAAGATAATCCTAGGATACCAAAATTATTTTTGGATTTCATTAGACCTATTGATTGCCCTAATAATTTAAAAGTCTCCCATAATGGGGCAAACATTATTCCATATCTAGTCTCTACTATCTTTAGTTTATATGGATTCCAGGGAACCTCGCATGTGCTACCCTACGAAGTACCACTTAAGGTAGGGTTAGCTAAAATTCTATGGTAGATAGGTGGGTTGGAAGAGGTAGAGTTAATTGGTAGATCAAGGGGTTCCATTTTCCCATCTTGCATTGTGGCTCATTGATTTATAATTACAAATGGTGGGTCCATTTTTCTATATAAAGTGTAAAATCCATATAAAATGGTAGTCTCCCATCCTTGGTTCAATGACAGTGAGGGATACTTTGAAGTTTTCTAACAAAGGGTTAAGGCCAACACTCACCAACATGAATTATATTTTCCAAAAGATGTGATAAGAAATGAATTCTTCCTCCAAGAACAAGAAATAAAGAAAGAAAAGTGGAGAGTTTATTCTAAGGTTTTGGAATTCATCAATTATTTTGAGAAGGAATATAGTCAATTGAAAGATGCCAAGACATCAACTAACAAGGTAAAAAAGTTAATGATAAATTTTCCATAAATTATGGACACCATGAATGAAAGAAATTTCTCCTTATCAGTTCCTATCCTAATAGAGAAAGAGAGGTAATGAAGAGATTATCTTTCACCCCTATAGTAGGTTTAGGACAATTGTTCATTTAGAAGAAACTTGGTTACAAGATAGTCAGAACTAGGGAGAAAATTAATGCCAAGAGGAAGGAAAAGATTGGATCAACTAGTAATTTTTTAACAAGAGGACTTAAACTAGAAGAAAGGCCTCTAGAACCAATGCCCATGAGGAAAAGAATAGAAGAGAAGAAGGTGTCACAAGGGGAATATTACATACCATCCCAACTCATGAGACCAGAAAATGGTATATTTTATCATTTCATTTTCAATTGAATTTACAAAATTTCTAAAAACTTTGATGTTTAAGAACATGATGTTTATGATAATTTCAAAAAAATGTGTGCCTAATTACTTTTTAGGACTAAAATGAATATGCTATGAAATGATATGTTATTAAATTAAAAAATAGTGACAATGATTTTTTTCTTCCTTAGCTAGGTTGGGTAGTTCTCCTGAAGCAATGTAACATAGGGTAAACTAATTTAGATGACATATTTTGAATTAGTCTTGATGTATGTTATTACTTTCGAGGCACTAATATTTTGTAGAGTCAAAGGTAAAGTCAAATCGAGCCAAAAACCCAAGTAAATAGTGGTAAATTTCATTAATGACTTTCTACAACACCAACCATTTTGTCCATAATAGCCAGTTTCCATTTTTAGGAAAGTGGGAGTCAAAGTGGGAAATCTAGGGGTCATCAGCTCCTAAATTCATGTTCCATTTGGTGCCAAAGTTAGTACATCTCTTGTAATATTCAATGCCATCCATTTTTTTGGTAGTTGATGAAGTCTAAAATCTAAGAATTATGTTCCTAGTTTGTGCTTAAATAACTAGAAGTCTGTGTTCTAGAAAAAGGAATTAATTAGTAGTTTTTAGTAGAAGAAAGAAGTTTTCTGAGTTTTGAGTACTGAATGTAATCTTGTTATTTATCAGTATGAATGTTTACTATTGTTATGAATAAAAAAATCATTTCAAGTTTTCATCTTTGAGTAGTTCTACTTCACTTCTCTGTGGGGGTCTACATAGGAAGTGAACTAATTAATTAACATAGGATTTATATTCATTTTGTAGAACTAGCATAGACTCTATTGTTCCTATAGACATGGATAGCAGAATTAGTGGACTATTCCTACAGCATAGGAAGTTGAAGTATTTCTTAGTTGTATTTTCATGCTTTGTTAAAATAGAATTAATTCTCAACTTTAGCATAGATGTCCCATAACATAATCATTTGAATTTTCTAGAATAATTCTTAAGTTGAGAGAAGTTTGAAGCATATAATTTTCATACACCATTTCAATTTTATGTCCCTGGTTGATAAATTAAATGAGTCCAAATGATTTGGGTTAGAAACACTCAAGATGTCCAATCCTAGATTAAGTAGTCCATTGCTGTAGTATTTTGATCCCTTTCTTTGGCCAAGCATTTTTGGCACCATTGATTGGGGATGGTGTTAATTAAAATCAATATTTGTAGTTTCACTTTTATTCCCTTTAGAATAGAATTTAGTATTAAAAAGGCATGGTATGCATAGAAGAAGAGACCACCTTGAGAGATTCCTTCCTCATGATAATTAGGAAGAACCATCCAATGATGATCATCCTAAACTAGATGAACCCCAAAGAGAGAATGACAAAGATGAACTTTTTGAAAATTTATTTGCTAATATTCAAGATGAAATACCTTCTTCATCTTTAGAAGAATCACTCCACTTGAATGAACTTTTTGCTGAGCCTACACATCAAGATAATCCACTAGCCATTATTATATATCAAGCACCATCTCTTCCTCTAGGAATGGCTATGCCTACCTTTCCTTTTCCTATTCCACCTCAGCAAGGGAATAAAAATTTAAAGAACATACCTATTGCTACCCTTCCAAAATTCTATGGCCTTATTATAGAAGACCCTAAAACCTTTCTCTTTGAGTTTGACATTCTCTATAGGAGCTATGACTAAAAACTGATGCCCATAAGTTGAAATTGTTTCCCTGTACTCTAAAGGAGGCTATTCTAAGATGGTTCAAGGGGTTGGGTGAAAATTTTGTAGCAAACTAGACTGAAATGACTAATTTTTTTCTTCAAAAATATAAAGAATATTGTAGAGGTCAAGATATGAAGGGGGATGACATTTTTAAAATGTCACAGAAGGAGAGTGAAACCTTGGAAGACTATGTTTCTAGATTCTTGTTCAATGTGTAATGGAACACACAACATAACTTAAATGAAGATTCTAAAAAGCATCTTTTTCTAAGAGGTGTGCAAGAAGAAAGCATGGAAGACTTGGACCTAATGGCTAGAGGAGATGTTACACAAAAGAATTGGAATGAAATCAAGAAGATGTGTCAGAACTATTCAAGAGCTATTATGAAGAAAGGTAAAGGACTAAGGAGCCTACCACATAATACCAATGGTGGATTAGGAGTATCTAAGATGGAGTTATCTAACTTACTATCTAACTTCAAGAAAGATATCATTTATGATGTTGCTACTCAGTTGGATACCATGCAAGCCCAAAGGAAATAGGATGAAGTTGATGCTATGCTGACTAAATTCTACCCTCATTGCAAAGAAAGGAAGAAGAACTACACATGCAAGACCTTTGTAGCCATGAATGCACAACCAATGCCCACTGAGATCAAATAAATTGATGAGGATACAAGAGAAGTGATCTATGTTGCTCAGAGATTTCCATGGGCTTAGAGACAAGGTATGTCTCAAGACCCTATAAATAATTTTGGTTATAATAATAATCACTAGCAAGGCACTATCCCTCCAAATTCTGCCCCTCAAGGATAGAATTGGAATAATAATTGGCCCAACTAGTAGCCATAGTATAACCAAGCCTACCAACAACCACCTTAGTATCCATAGCAAAATAATCAATGGCCTCAACAAAATAACTAGTATCCTTAGTGGGGCCCTAACCAACAACCTATCTACTAGAGGAATTGGCAACAACCACCTCAGTAGGGGCCTAACCAACTGCCTCAACAACAAGCCCTGATGCCTCTACCTCAATAACAAGCCCTGATGCCTCTACCTCCTAAAGCCAATGTTATCCTATAGAAGCAACCACAACTTCTTGCTCAGCCAACACCAAATCCCAACAATAAGCAACAAGCTTATTCTTTGTAGATAAATGATATTCATCTAAGGTCTGAAACCAAGTTGCCTCCACCTAAAGGACCTATAATAACTAAGGTCATTGATATCGAAAATGTTCCAACAAATCAATCAATTGATGCCTCAACTCCCCCATATCGTCAAATGTTAGTTTCTGTAGCTCCATCTAAACCAAATCCTATAACAACTGATCTCCTAGACTAGCTTAAACAAATGACTATACAAATTCCCTTATTGGATGCACTTGAGGAGATTCCCCTTTACAATAAAGCTTTAAAAGAAGCATGTGTCAAGCATTCTGGTAGAATGAAAAAAAATCCTCCTACTGTCCATGTGCTAGAACAACTTTTTAATTTAATGTTGAGAAAAGCCCTAATGCCTAAGTATTCTAACCCAGGAAGTCCTATGGTTACCATACACATAAATGGCATCCAAATTTAGAATGTTTTGATTGATTTAGGAGCATCAATTAATGTCATGACTAGAGAAGTCTTGTTGAGACTTAACATTATTGGATTAAGGGACACTCCTAGAATACTTCATTTAGTAGACAACTCAACTATCAAGCTTCATGGTATGATAGAAGATATCATTGTAACCTTGGATTCCCTATATTTTCCTTTATAATTTTTTGGGTTGTCACCTAAAGGCACCCTCGGAGGATATCCATTAATCTTAGGAAGACCTTGGTTGGCCACTATAAATGCATGCATTTCATGTTGAGCAGGAAAAATGACAATATTAGATGGTGTCAAGACTAAAAAGTTAACTTTGTACTCTCGTGAACAACCACAACTAGATCTTGACCAAGTTTCTTGGCCAGACCTTGCTGATGATCCTTTAGAAATCAATTATGTTAAACAACTCATGATGCTTGAGAGAAACCCATTTGTTGTATCCCAAGAAGAAGATGATGTATTGGCTACAATCCTTACTAATCAATATGATTCTAAGGACACACTTCTGTAAATCCTGCTAGATCCTTACAAACTATATTGCTTAAATGTGATGCATCTCAATCTCCTATAGCACCTAATTACCTTTATACATTATTACCCTATGAAATTAAATCTCCATCAATAGTAGAGATTTTAAAGATGGATAAGGTAAAGGGAGCTGAAATTACTACAATAAAAGAGTTGAATGTTAATAATAACCTTATTGCATCTCAAATGACAAGTCTCATTAAACTATTGCAAGATAGTCAGTAAGCCTTTGCATGGGACTATACTGACATGAAGGGCTTAGATCCTAGTCTTTGTACACATAGAATATTTATTAACTTAGAATGTAAGCTAGTGAGACAGCCCTAGAGGAGAGTAAACCCAACATTAAAAGATATAGTCAAAGCAGAGTTATAAAAACTTCTTAGTGCTAGATTTATCTATCCTATTTCTAATAGCTAGTGGATGTCACCTCTAGTTATTGTTCCAAATAAGGGAGGAAAATGGAGAGTATGTGTAGGCTACAGGGAGCTTAATAAAGCCACTAAAAAGGATGACTTTTCTCTACCATTTATTGATCAAGTACTGGATAACCTAGTAGGAAGGAGATAGTTTTCATTTTTAGATGGTTTCAGTGGTTATAATCAAATCCAATTATCTCCAGAAGATCAAGATAAGACAATGTTCACCTATCCATGGGGAACATTTTCTTGCTCTATCTTACCATTTAGATTATGTACTGCACCTACAACTTTTCAATGAGTGGTACTTAGCATATTTTCTGAGATATCTATTAATTGTGTTGAAATCTATATGGATGATTTCACCACTTATGGTGAGACATTTGAACAAGCTCATTCCAACTTGGATAAGGTGTTAAAAAGGTTTCAAGAATACAACCTTTCTCTTAATAGTGAGAAGTGTTATTTCATGTTGGAAGAAGGAGTTGTTCTTGGCCACTACCTTTCCTCTTGTGGAATTCAAGTGGACCCTGCAAAGATTATTGTAATTACTAATCTACTAACACCAACCAAGAAAATAGATGTTACTAACACCAACCAAGAAAATAGATGTTACTTTCTTGGACATGCCAGTTACTATAGGAGGTTCATCAAAAACTTCAGTAAGCTTAATGCCCCCTTGTACAACTTACTTAAGAAGACAATTGAATTTGAATGGACAAAATACTATGAAGTAGCATTCCAACAATTGAAGGATGTTTTGACTACAACACCTATTCTTAGAGGACTTGATTGGAAGCTACCTTTTCACATTCACATTGATGCATTTGATACTGCTTTAGGAGTAGTTCTGGGATAAAAAGAAGGTATCATTGAGCATGTCATTTACTATATTAGTAAGAATTTGTAGGGTGCTGAGCTAAAAAATATTGTCACTGAAAAAGACTTGCTTGTTGTTGTGTATGTAGTTAATAAATTTTGGCATTATATCACAAGCTATGAGGTTTTTGTCTACACTAATCACTCTGCTATTAAATATTTGATGAACAAACCTACTATTTCTAGTAGATTAGCACATTGGTTACTCCACATGTAGGAGTTTAATGTGAAGATAATAGATAAACTAGGTTGAGCCAATGTAGTAGTATATTTTCTATCATGACTTCAAGTACTAGATGGGCATGTAGCCATAGATGAAAAATTCTCTGATGAGCATCTATTTTCAATAAAAAATTATAATTCATGGTTTGCAGATATAGCAAATTACCTTGCTATAGGTATAACACCACCACACTTTTCACCCAAGAAATGTCATCTCCTGGTGGAAAAGAGTTTCAATTTCTCATGGATAGCTAGATTGATGTTCTACACCAGACTAGATCAAGTAACTTGTCGGTGTGTGAGCGAAGATGAAACCTATGACATCCTGCAGGCATGTCATGATGAACCATGTGGGGGTCATTTTGTAGCAAAAAGAAAAACCTATAATATTTTAACAACTGGATACTATTGGCCTACACTCTCAAAAGATGCAACAAAGTATACAAGGTGATATGATCAGTTCCAACACATGGAAAGATCCACTAAATCTAATGAAATACCTCTATAGCCATAGGGTGGTGGTCATGCCTTTTAACAAGTGGGGTATTGACTTTGTTGGTCCAATAGAACCCTCTTCTTATGAAAAATCATACATCTTAATATGTACTAATTATGCAACTAAATGGGTTGAAGCATAAGCTATGACACATGCCAGAGATCACAAAGTAGTAGATTTTCTATGTGAATGCATATTCACCATATTTGGAGTACCTAGAGAAATTGTCATAGACCAAGGAACTCAATTCACATCTAACCTAATTATAGAACTCATGAAGAAGTACATTATCCATCATGGTACATCTTCCCCATACCATCCTTAAGCTAATGGTTAGGTAGAAATCATAAATAGAGAGATAGAAGCAATCCTCACCAAGACAGTAGCTATTCAAAAATTAGACTAGGTTGCATAGATTCTTGAAGAAATTTGGGCTTATAGGACTACATGGAAGAGCACCACTAGATTTACCCCATTTGAATTATTTTATGGGAAATCTGCTTCCATGCCTATAGAATTTGAGCACAAGACTTTAAAAAATACTTTAGAATTGGATGTTGATCTTTCAAAGGCTCAAGGAGATAGGTTACTACAACTGAATGCCCTTGATGAATATTGCAAATCTTCTTTGCATAATACTAAGATAACTCAATAGCAGTGAAAGAAATGGCATAATAAGTTCATCCACGACAAGAAGTTTTCTATTAGAGACTAGGCCCTGCTATATGATTCCTATTATTAGCAAACTCCAAGAAAATTGCAAACCCATTGGCTTGGATTGTATGAAATTATTTTTGTGTTTGAGAATGGTGTAATGCATCTCTCTACCATTGATATTGTTCACTTCAAACTTCTTGTTAATGGGCACCACTTAAAACTCTACCTTAACTCATCTAGTCATGAAGAGTTCCTATAGAAATTCTAGCCATCTATTGATCCTACAATTTGTACAACAACTACATGTGAGTTTCCCACTTATTTGTCATCCTCTCTCTAAGATCATTTCACTCATCATAATAAACTACTTTCTTTGTGAAAGTATTTTCTCTGAAATAATTCTACCTCACTCCACTTTTTCTCATCTTCCACCTCACCTCACCCTTCATAAACTTTCATGATAGCATCATCTAACAACAAGAACTACAAGGTTTGTACACATACTCAAGTCAAACATTTTCTTAATGTGTTGTTCTATTATTAGTTACCTTTGTCACTAGCAATTGTAGGAGCTATTGCCTAATTTAGTTGGGGGGAGGGGTATTATATTTCATTCTTTTTTTTTGTGATCATTAAATGTTCATATATGTCACATGATAAAAAGAATGATGTAATGTGATAGCTACATTTATGTTGCACATTTTTGCAAACTGGTAAGTATGATGCAACTGAGGTACTTAATGCATAATTAAGTTATCTTAAATGCTAAAAATGTTAGTTGCTTAAAACAAGTACTATCACTTATCTTCTTGTCTTGTTACATGTTTTTTCTATTTTTGAAATTACTCATGTAATTACTCCAAAGAAACAATAGGGGGTGGTTTGAAAAGAAGAGAACCAGTTGACCATACAAAATTATTGAGAGACCTAGTTTTCCTACCTATATTTCAAGCCAGGGGGTGGACAAATTACAAGTTTAAACTGTCTGCATGGGATGAGGAGCTTACCTTAGAATTTTTGCAGACATTGAAGGATGGCTTTGCCAGAGTTAGAGGAATAAGGGTTCCATTTTCACCTAAAATTGTAGCTAGGATAATGGAATTGCCTCTAGCAGAGGAGGATTTTTCAAATGCATTGGATGCAGTGTCAGTTAGAGCCCAATTTATAGTGCACATAACCAACAACTTTAGATAGACTAGAAATAAGGTACAATTCGCACATATTTACCAAAACCATTTAACAGATGTGCTATCTATATTGTGAGATATTTTACTTGTGAGGGGAGACATTCATATTTGCATGCCACACATTTGAAATTTTTGAGCTACCTAAGACATGATGACTACCCTTTGCATGTTCCTCATTTTATGTATCACATTTTGTTAAAAAGAGCTATTGTATTGCAAAAAGGAACCCTGAAAGATGTTTCACACCACTATTTTATTAAGCTCATCATAGAAAAAGCCCTCAGGGAATAACTAATTGAGATATCTTGGGATGATTTTGTTGAAAAAAAAGTGCAAAACCTTGTTAGGCAACCTATAGAGCAAGTTGAAGAGGAAAGAGAACCTCAAAAAAGTTCTATAAACCCAACATCGGGCTCTTCCCTATCCAGACCCAAGTGGTTACAGAGAGCCCCAATTTCCACTCCTTTAGCTTCAACCTCTGGGTCAGGTCCAACATTTGATAAGGGTAAGAGAAAAATTAAAATTTCATGAAATATTAGCTCTCCTATAGTTCCTAGGGTTTATAAAAAGAAGAAAGGGAATGTACATGAAACATCTTGAAAATTTCCCGCAGCTTCAAGGGTAGTAGAAGTACCCCTCAAGCATAGAACTCAAAGGAGTCAATCATCTATAAAACCTAATGAGCGTGTGTCTTTTCAATCCCTTGTGTCTAAAAATGTAACTATTGAAAAAGAGCAATCCTCTTCTTCTGATAATGATAAGATCATCATTGAAGATGGTTCAAATGAGGAAAGTGTAGAAGGTGTACCTATAATAGTAGGAACATTGTTTATCTAGCTACCCATCATTTTCATATATTAGACAATGACAATAGTGTATCTGTTAGTGTTGTAGACTCTCCTCCTATTCTTCAAAGGAGAGAATTTCATGGAAAAGATATTAGAATAAATTTGGAAATAGTTAATATTATTGTTGAGCAAATTCTTTCACAAGGACTTGATGCTTTAGCCTATGTAGCCCAACAAGATATTCCTCTCGGTCCTTCACCTATGTCACATGTTACTTACCATCCTTGTTCTATTTTTTCATTACTAAGCAATATTTCATAGCTATCCAATCAGCTAATTTAGGAGAGGAAAGAATGGAAAATATAGAGAGAGAGAGAGAGAGAGAGAGAGAGAGAGAGCCTCAACAAAACCATGTTCAATCAAACTCAAGAATTGATTGAAAAGGATGTGGAGATTGAAAAATTAAGTGGAAAACTTACAAAAGTCACTACCATGATTATTAAATTGATGTATTGTCACTCTCCTTCTCCTATTTATGCTCTCTTTTTGAAAGAACAATTTGTTAATTATCAGATGACCTATGTAATGCAAGGTAAAAGTTTAACATTGAATACTCCTCAGGAATTCTTCCAAGCTTTTCATACTACCCCTATAACCATAAAAAATTTACTCTGTGAACTCTTTTTACATAATTTAGTAGTCCCTAACAACAAAGATTGGAACCCTCTACTTTATGTAGGTGATATTCAACTCAAGGCATTGATGGCTTGGATCCAAAATGAAGTTAGTAGAGAAAATCAAGCCTTTTGGTATAGAGAATTAGAGTATGAGATTCCACTTTTTCTTAGGCCTAAAGCCAAAGATGTCAGAACAATGTAGTATGATTAGTTGAAAGTAGCTCAATCAAAATCTAGAAACTAGATTATTTCTTCTATAAGGGATGTAGCCTATCAAGAATATAAAGCTATGGCAGAAATAGATCTTCTTGTAGCAAGGTAGGGAAATTAATGGCACTAGATAGGATTGAGTGAAGACCTATAGAAGAAGGAACCTCATTCTCTATTGAATCTTGTTATGGCCACTCGGCGAGCACCCTAGTACATTAAGCTAGGGGAAGAAAGGAAAAGTGATTGGATCCATTTAAATTTTTAGCCTTCACTGCTATTGTTCCCATTGCTTGCTAATAAGCAAGATTTAGAGAAATTTGATATGACAGAAGAGCTCCACAGATGGGAAGGTTACAGGAAGAGTAAAGGCTTTTATTGGAACTACACTACAAGAGGTAAAGGATAGAGTGTTCCCTCAAATTTTAGGATGGCTGCAAGGGTCAAAAATTTCATGTTTCCTTGAGGACAAGTCAAAGTTTCAGTTGGGGGGAATGATGAGACCAGCATATTGTCTATTTTTTCATTTCATTTTTAGTTTAGTTTGTAAACTTTCTAAAAACTTTGATTTTTATGATAGTTTCAAACAAATGTGTTCATAATTACTTTCCAAGACTAAAATGAATATGCTATGAAATGATATATCCTTTGATTATAAAATAGTGAGAATGATATTTTTCTTCCTTAGCTAGGTTAGGTAGTTCTCCTACAACAATGTGGCATAGGGTAAACTAATTTAGATGACATATTTTGAATTAGTCTTGATGTATGTTATTACTTTGGAGCCACTAATATTTTGTAGAGTCAAAGGTAAAGTCAACTCAGCTAAGCAGAGCCAATAGCCTAAGTAAACGGTTGTAAATTTCATTAATGAACTTCCACATCACCAATCATTCTATCCATAATAGTCATTACCCATTTTAAGGAAAGCGAGAATCAAAGAAGGAAATCCAGGGGTCATGAGCTCCTAAATTCATGTTCCATTTGGTGCCAAAGTTAATAAATCTCTTGTAATATTCAATACCATCTATTATTTCGATAGTTGATGAAGTCTAAAATCTAGGAATTCTATTCCTAGTTTGTGCTTAAATAACTGGAAGTCTATGTTCCAAAAAAAGGAATTAATTAATAGTTTTAGTAGAAGGAAGAAGTTTTCTAAGTTTTGAGTACTGAATGTAATCTTATTTTTTATCACTATGTATGTTTACTATTGTTATGAATTAAAAGATCATTTCAAGTTTCTATCTTTGAGTATTTCTACTTCACTTCTCTATGGGAGGCCACACTGGAAGTGAACTAATTAATTAACATAGGATTTACCTTTAGTTCATAAAACTAGCATAGACTCTGCTATCACTATAGCCATTGATAATAGAATTAGTGGATTGTTCCTATAGCATAGACAGTTGAAGTAATTCTTAGCTATATTGTCATGCTTTGTTAAAATAGATTTGATTCTCAACTTTAACATAGATTTCCTATAGCATAATCATTTGAATTTTCATAGAATAATTCTTAAGTTGAGAGAAGTTTAAAGCATATACTTTGTAGACACCATTTCAAGTTTACGTGTCTGGTTGATAAATTAAATGAGTCCAAATGAGTTGGTTAGAAACACTCAGGATGTCCAATCCTAGATTAATCAATCCATCATTGTAGTATTTTGATCCCTTTCTTTGGCCAAGCACCAATCTCCTCTATGTGTAGAAGAAGAACAACTTATTGGAGAGAAAATTGAACAACTTGATCTCAAGCTGGAGAGTTCATCACCACTATAGAATTGGAAGAAGAAAATCTAATAGAACCTCCCATGCCTAGCTTGGAATTGATTATGGCTGATTTCAAAGGAAAATAGATAGATCCTTTGATAGAATGGGGTAGCCATGAATTCTTATTTGATGGCAATTTTATAAATTCAAGGACCTTTTACCAATGTGCATGGAGAATAAATATTGAAAATTTTGAGGAAAGATGTAGTAAAAGGAAAGTTTAGAAGGAAAAAAAAAAAGAGTCAGTCATACAAGATGATATCAAGGATGAAATGATGCAAGAATTTAGTAGTGTGACTCTTGAAGAGGGAATAAAAATGATTAGATCAACTAGAGTTTTACTTCTTCCAAACTGGGACATTGTAGATGCAATGGTGTTTAATACTATTACATAGAAGTTGAGTAATGAGGAGAAAAAGAAAAGAACACTTAATGGTGCTAAATACAATCAAGACCATGATGCCTTAGTTATTTGGTCCTTAAAAATAGGATCTAGAGCTAGTTATTCTCAAACTAATGATTCTGGATTAATGGGAAACCTAATTGTCAAAAGAGTAGAGGATACTCCAAATGAAGAGGCAACATAATTAATTGTTGAAATAGCCACTCTTACCTTAGCCACTGCTAGGAAAGAGAAAAGGTTTATACAAGAGCTATAGGATAAATATGAACAAGTCCTAGATTCCTACAATAAGGAAGTCCAAAAGAGGATTAACCTTGAAAATAAAATGACGAGACATAAATGAAAGTCTAGGAAGCTCAAAATTGCTCCTCCTCCTCCCCTTGTACCACCTTTCAACACAATTCCAATTGTAGAAATCCCAAGTACTCCTCAAGAGCCACAAATGTATGTTGATGAGGAACTTGAAGAAGAAAAAGAAAAACTATGGTCACTACATGTGGAACTGGGTGTCAAACATGAAAATAGGGTGAGAGATACAATCGTGTATCTAGTTGACAAGGTAGATGGCCCTCATTTTATTTAGAACTATCAAAATTAGTAGAAATATGGAATGACTTAAATAATAATGAGGCAATCTTAAGGCCAATTTTGAACAAATGGATCATTAGGGAAACTGATGTTACAACACTATGTTGCTTAGTTATTAGTCATTCTAGTGATCTGATAGACATAACATTTAATCAGCCTAATGACTTCTTTGATTTTGATCACAAGAGGATTGTGTTGTAGACAAGAATTAACAACTACTTTTTGAAATACCTTGGTAAATTTTTTTTATCTCTTTTCTCATGTACTCAAGGGAATAGGTAGATTGAAAGACAAAGAAGAATGGGCTAAAGAATTAAATGAGTTGATGAGTATTAGGCTAAATAAAGTAGTGAATGAGAAAGATTACATCTAGTTTTCCAAGACAACTGAGGAAATTGTGGAGGTGCAAATTTTCTTTGATTATTTCAAGAATGATTTTATTGAGATAGAGAAAATGGGAGGAGATGTTTTGAAAAGAGAACAAGAGATTTTAAGCTTCAATTGGCTAGATGACACACTTTTTAATAGGTGGATGGAAAAATATCCCTCAACAAATTAGTTGTTACTAGAAGAAGTTGAAGAAATGGATGTGGACTAGGATGAGGTACAAATAATTGATGCACTAGTTCAAAAAGAAGAAAGAAAAAGGGAGAAACCAACTATAACAGTTGACATGGCTACTCAAACTGATGATGTGGCACAAGAACAACCAATTACAATAGTGGATGTGGCTACTCAAACTAATGATCTAGAAGAAGAGAAATTGGTTGTAATCAATATCCAGATATCAAAGCATGACATATCACATGCAAGAAAAGTGGTCCTATAGCTGGAAGAGAAATAGATATAACAAGGACAATCATCAGATGCAATAGATCAACAAGGAGTTGCTACAACAGAACTGGCCCCACCGCAAGAAAATCAATGAGAAGGCCATTATGTTACAAATTAGGCAAACAAACACCAAGTTTTGTCTTTTTGTGATAGTGATAGTTTTTGTCCTTTTTTGTAAATCTTTTTGTGCTAAGGAAAACTATCCTTTTCACTCTATGCCTAAAGCTTGTTGCAACTCATTCTATATAAGTGAGTTCCCAAGGCTAGAGTAAGATCTGAAGTTTGTATAATTTCTAGTGTCATGTTATTTTTGTAGTCAGTCTAGTTAGTCTTTGTGTCAATTTTGTGATGTTTTCAATTCTGCAATTTTGAGAATACAAATGGATCTTGAATGAAAATTATATCATATCTTGAGTTATTCCTAAATTTATATTAGTAATCTATTAGTTTCAAAGAATATTAATACAAGGAGGAAATTTCGCAATATTTGTCTCTAAATTCTGCAATATGAGAGAATGTTTAGATTTTGCCTCTGACTAAAACAATTATCTAGGACTTTTTTTTCATTTTTTACTATCCTATCATCACCATTATTTCTCATTCCTATACCTTGGCCTTCTTGTCAGTGTAGAAACTGTTTTCCTTTCTGCAGCTTTATGGGTTGGCAATTTACTCATGATTATGTGGTATTCAGTTCGACAGTTCTATATCACTATTCAAGGTAGTTTTCCCCTCATTTCTAGGTCTTAGTGGGCATTATATCTATAATTTTCTTGTAATGGACATGCCAATTATACTCTATATCAACTCTAGGCTCATGGCCTTTGACAAACCTATCAAGGAAGATAGAATAAGACTGATGTTGAATAAAAGCAACAAGGTTGTTATCAGGGCAGTGATGAGGGTGTTACAAGGTCAATATATTAGATTGCCAAATAGGTGGAGATCCAATTGTGATATAGTGGAAATTTTTTAAGTCATAGCCTATCACATTTATGGTGACAATGATATGATAGTGTTAGTGCTCAAAATTGCATTCCCATTTTGAGTGTCCATTCCAAGTTTTGAGCCCTATAAATGCATTTTCTTTCTTGAGTACCCAGCTATTGTATTAAGGTCTAAGAGGTGTTTTATGTTTCTAACACCTTGCATTCATCCTACCCATGTGTTCTATAATGATAAACTGACATCCCAAACCATTCTATGAGGTCCCATTTTGAGCTAGTGTCATATTTCATTTTCTGCCAGTGTCAAACAGTGACAGAGGGCCCAGTTTGCTTTTGAATATCTTTTACCTAGTTAAGACTCATGATTTTACACTTTAATGATGTTTAAAATTCATTCAAAAGAACCTATGTTCCAAGTTTCAAGTTGTTTTGACATATTTTGACTAGGTTTTGAATGTCTCAAAGTTGGTCAGTTGCCTCTGTTGTAAATCTGCATATTGTTCATAATTTTGGGTAGCCCTGTTTGACAAGTTATAAATTTTGACCAGTTGACCCAAATAAGAAAATACCTTTTGCATCATATTCTATTGGTTAGAGACTTCCTACATTCCCAATTTGAGCTTATGATGAATCTTCTTGGTCAGTTTTCAAACGTGATTCCATTTGCAATTTATTAAGTTTCACTGGTAATTAGAAATGCAGATTGATCTATAGCCCTATTCAGGATGTTATAACTTTAAATCCATGGTTTCCTAGATCAAATGGTTTTTTTCCCTACATTCTCCTCCAAAAATACTACAAATTTGTCAGTTTTCAAGTCTTGATGAATTCGTCTGCACACTTTCCCAGGGTCATTCCATTTTAAAAAAACACTATTCTGTTGATGTTTCCAATCCTGGAAATCCAAGTATCTAACTTCAAACCTTCACCAATTTCACCTAGTGATTCTTCATGAGCCCAAATTGGAGATTCATACTCTCTATGTCAGTGTCTACCAATGTCCCAATTTGCAGAACCTCAAGTGCCCATTTGCCTAGTTTGCGAAGCCAAAACCAAACACACTTTGTAGTTTTCTAACATGTTTGACTTGCAAGATAATTTGAAGTAGACATGTTTAGAGGTCGATATCTTTTGACCTTGATATCGTCATGTGACGAGGTTTGGCAAAACTGTTGAATATGTTAGAGAGACAAGATATCCTGATATTTAGAGCCCGACCAGGTGTTTAAATTAGTTTTTAAAGCTAGGCAACAACCCTCCTAACACAGATGCCATAGTGGTGTGGAAATATTTTAAAATAAGTATTCAGTGGTGAATTTGTGTTTGAATTTGATTTCAAAAAATTTGAAATGATCAATGGATCAATTTGCAATGTCCATTGTTTAAAAACAAAAAACCAAATTTAGTCAGACCCACCTTGGGGCTTGACTGATTCCATTAGTTGAGTCTGAGTGTTATGGCATACTAAGGGCATCTCGAGATTTATTTTTTCTAAGAGATGTCATAATGATTTCTAATTTCTATGAGATTTAGTGTTGCTCCTAATTTTAGAAATTGAGAATGCAATTCATTTTGTTCATAAATAGTGGTTGAATCTAAAAAATAATAAACCCAAAGAGCTATATGGTAGATCCCTTTCAAGAGATCATTTTCTGAGTCTCCACAATGACACTTTACAACAACTGCTGCTAGTTGAGTTACAAGGAGGAAAATATTGGAGTGCCCTCATATAGCAACACCCATCAAGAGGGAGACCCATGGCTTTGAATGCATAGCATGCTCTAGTGTTAAGCTGCAAGAGGCATCCACACCCCATCACAAAGAAGAGATGCCATAGTCCACACAAGAATAGGTTGTCCACACCATCTCCAGCTTAACTTTTACTTCAAATTTTACCTTTTTATAATATAACCTTAGTGTGAATTCTAGTGGATTGCGAAGAGCTCATCTTTCCTATAGAATACTCTAGCTCAAGCTTAACATTCAATAAAGAAATAGGCTTCCAAAATTGTTGAGAAGAATCTGGGGAATTTGATGGTGTACAAAATGATGGGTTTACCACAATTTATTTTCTTTCTTCACTTTAGTTAGAGATTCTTCAATGGCATTCTCCTTAACAAAACTAAGAACTCCCCTACTTTCTTTCTCTTGAGAAGAATAATATATCATAGCCCTTATAAAAATTATTATAGACCCAAATGCCCAATGGACTATGTTTACACTTTGCCACATAGTGTATATAATTCCTAGGATTCAAACATGCATCTTTAGAATAGCTACAGAGACAAAATACAAAGGAATTCCAATGGGTACAGCTACAAAGATAGGAAGGAAGGGAATTGATAGGGGAGGGATCCCCAGGCCAAGAAAAAGTAGAGGCCCATGTTAGAAGGATCAATGCACAAGGAGGAGTTGCAGGATCTCCATAGTGTGAAAGATAACAGAGCTCTAAAGCAATCCATGGTAGCTGAACATGAAGAGTTTGTCATGTGATCGAGAAAGCAATCCAGAAAGTTAAGGAGGAGGGCATAAGATAGCACAATAGCCAAGGAAGAGGGCATAAGATAGCATAAGAGGTTGAGGTTGTCATGTGATTGAGAAATCCAAGGAGGAGGGCATAAGATAGCACGATAGCCTTGTCGTGTGATTGGGAAGGAAAATTAAATGGTATAAGATATCATGATAGGAGGAAATTTCCCAAATTTCTATGGTCGTATAAGTTAAAAGGAAATGTAAAGATATTATGAAAATTTCAAATAATTCAAATGGTGATGACCAATGGAGAGTGGACATGTGGCATCTGTAGATTGGAGGGAGAGTGAAAATGATTAAAAAATATAAAAATCCAAATGTTTTCAATGCTCAAAATTTTGAAGTTGGAAAATTTAAATGAGTTTTAAAGTTTTATATAGTTCAACTATATAAAATTTTAAATTTTTCAATCTTATGCTCTGTGCACAGTCCAAGAACTAGAATTTCAAATTGGTCTCAGGGGCACAATTTTTGTGTGGAACAGGCAGTATAATATACCATTGGAATTGGTAAAGAACAAACTTTCCATTTTTGCAGTCATATTTTGTGCAGGTGTTTTCTAGAAGTGACTACAGGTAGATTTGTATTTCTGGTTGGCTTCTCAATGAAAATTGCAGAATTATTTTTTTAGATGAAAATGAGATAGGATTTGGTAGTTCTTCATCAAATTTGATTTCATTGGCAACTTTAGGGGAAATTTAATGGTTTTAAATGTAGTTGGTTGCAAAATGATGTTTTTGGAAACAATACATTTAAATTTCATGGCAAAAGCAGATGTGACTAGCTAAATCAAATTTTGAGCCTCCAACTTAGATTTTATTTGTACCTAATATGTTCTCCACAAGATATTTTGTTAATTTCTTTAGTGAGATATATCAAATATTTTGTTGCATCACTTATGGTTTTTTGGTTATAGGAAGATGAAGAAGTTTAGTTTCAACAACTTTAGATTGAAGACATTTTCAATGGGACACATGTCAAATTCACCTTCCAAAGCCTGAAAATATCTTCTCTTCTATATATCTCCCTTATCTGCTCATTGGAAGGGTTCCAATTCATTGAAGATTTTCTGAGAATTGTGAGACCAGTTAGGTTCCAATTTTTATGACTAGTGAGCCCATAGGGTTGGCTCCAATTTTAGAATTTTGATACCATTTTCCTCAGTATTCCTCTATTATGAACAACAATATTGTATTTCTTTTGAGGAATTTTTAGATAAACAGTCAATTCTTGGTGTTCTTTTCTAAATTTTGGCATACATATGATGTATTGTTTTCAAGGAAATTAATACAAGAAGATGATGTATTGTTTTCAAGGAAATTAATACAAGAAGCTTCAGTTCTTTTAGTTTTATTCTGATTCTCATCTCATGCTTCTATTATTTGCAATGTTTTTTATTTGAGAATGAAGAGCTTGAACTCAATTGCAATCCCTTAAGGTTGTATGTCAAAATACACTTTCTATTGGAATAAAGAAGCCAAGTAAATGTTTGTTTACATTGATAGGATTGTGGGTTACACTAGGAGGATATTGCAATAAGTATGAGAGTTTTTATGAAGATTGATGTCTATTTACAAGTCAAATAGATATATTAGATGTCTAAATATATGAGTATATTTTAGGTATCCATCTGTATGTAAGGGTTTAGTTGATGCCCAATGCATAAGGGACTGGTCAACTTAGAGATTACATATCCTCTGTTGTTGCATACCTGGGTTATGTTGAGTTCCAAACTTTAATTGAATATCAATTTCCCATTTTATGTTTTGAAGAACTAGAAGTGTTAGTCATGACTTATTTTTTGTTACCTTCTTTGGTTGTAACTAGCTATGATAATGAAGAAGTTTGTCAGCAAATTATAGAAGAATATTGACCATTTCTACTATAGGGGATAGTCTTGCAAAGAAGAAAATAAAGTTAATAAAATAAATCCCTTAGGTTTTCCTGCCTTGGCTTAGCAGAGCCTAAAGTGAAGTGAGTCCTGATTGACTCTATTAATGTTGACCTAGAACTAAAATTTAGCCTTGCTAAATATAGGATTTAGCTCATCCTTAGGCTTGTCCCTATCTTTTTTTCCTAGTATCAGGTTTAAATCCAGTTGATATGTTCTTTACAATAAAGAACTCCAACAGAATGGTGACTCTATTATGGACTATGTGAAGTTATACACTATTAAAAGGACAAGAATCTCTAGTGTGAACTTATATATTTTAGTCATATTTTTTGGCATGGTTTTTCCCATCTGAGTCACCAACAAAATGGTGACTCTGCTGGGGAGAGACACAATGAAAATACTACAACAGTAAGAAATTGTAAGTTCTTTTTCATCTCCATGTTGAATTTGTGTCTCTTAGTTGTGTCTGATTCTTGATAGTAGTAACTTGGAAGATTAGTAACATATAAGTGAACACAAAGTGTTGCTATGAATTTAAGGGTCAAGAATAAGTTTTCTTTCACTTTGTTAAGGGTGTGAAATTCCAAGGTTGTATGTGAGTTTTCAAATACCTATTGTAAATTCTAGACCAGCTTGTGTTTTGTCCAAGCTAGCAAAATTTGTTTCTCACTTAGTGAGTGGTGACTCAAATTTTTATCTCTGTAGTAGTGCAATTGTGAATTTGAGGGTATTATGAAGGTTGCAATAGTTGGAATGTAGATTTGAAGAAGTCATCTCTGGCCCTTGGCAATAGTTGTAAAGAAAATGGGTGATGCTATGCAAAAGTTACTAAACCAAGACAAGATTTGTATATGTTTTTCTTCACAACATTAAAGAAGGTTTGCAAGCATCAAATTTAAGGTATCTTTCACTCTTTCTTGAGATTTTTTTTTTTTCAAGAAAGTAAGTTATACAAAAGGTTTCTCTATCAAGTAATTTCCAGAACTAAGTAGGAGAAGTTTTTAATTTATCTCAGCATATTCTATGAAAGGTTGTTTCAAAAAATGTATTTACATCTAGGAATATGCTAGAGATTTAATTTGGTAGATGAGTTTTCAAATCTACTACAAGCTATAAATTTTGAAAGTTATTTTGGTGAGTTGTAAGTTTGCAAGACATGGCAGATTTCTTTTTACCTAGTATGCAATCCATTAACCAAAATCATAGATCTATTTCTACCAAGAGATATATGCCATTATGTTTCAATGGTATCTATGGTTTCCCAAATGTCATTCCTAATGATATTAGAAATTTTTTGCCTAAATTTCATGGGAGCCATACTATTTCAGCTAGTCATCATGTTCAAGTTTTTAGTGATTTGATGGGTGACTATGACATTGCTCATGAGGATGTGCAAATGAAATTATTTGTTCAAACTTTAAAAGGTGATGCTAGAGATGGTTTTTCGTTTTACCAACATGTTATATTTCACCTTGGAGTGATTTGCATTCAACCTTCATGAAGAAATTTGGAGAAAGGGTAAGCATATCTAATTCATATGGAAAAATTTTAAGGATTCATATTGAGAATGGTGAACTTGTTCCTCAATTTAATATCAGATTTGCAAGAACCTTGAATGAGATCCCTAAGAAATGTAGACTAGATGATCAAGTGAGTCTAATAGTTTATCTTGATGCATTTGATAAGAAAATGAGCTATCGATTAAGGGATAAAGAACCCAAGACTTTATATTAGGGTCATATGATTGCTATGGATATTGAGAACAATTTGAAGTATGGACTTACTAGGAGTCACTACTACATTTAACATCATTTTTTGACCAAAAATTTTGACCATCAACTAAATAAATTTAGGGTGGTCGAAATGTAAAGGCAAAAATTTTGTTTTTTTACATATAAGACCTGTGTTGGTCAAAATTTTGACCAACACAGGGCTTATACATCGGCAAAGTTCAAAAAACATTTGCCCAATTACGTTTTTTGCGCCCGATTTCATTTGACATTTTTGGAGCATTTTCACATGGTTATCTATGCATTTTCGCATGGTTTTCTCTGAGCTCAGTTTCATTTTAGGTTTTCTCCACCCACTTGATTAATGACGCTTGTTAGCCCTGGGAATAATATGAAAGGGGGCCAGGCTGCATTTGTATAAATATAGGGGGGGTAGAATAGTAGTTTGAAACTCTCGATATTGTCTTTTTTTCATTCTTCCTGATGTGCTCGACTTCAAAAGCTATTCCATTCACGACCTCCAATCATACCTGCATCTCCGGTGGTTGAGGAGAGGAATTTCTCTTCGAGCATATTTCCATAGGTACATGTGTATTTTTTTTGTAGGTTTTTATGATAATATTGAAGATCGAAGTGAATACTATTACTATCATTATTATTTTTTATGCCAAAGTTCAGCCATTGTTGTGTAATATAAATGGGAGAGTCTCCGCTCAAGTGTTTTTTCTTATTGATGTTTTGATGATAAGTGTTAAAAAGAGTCTAGTTGCAAAAAGAATGTAATTTACTTGTTGTTTCATTTTATTGAAAGTGTGTAGATGCAGATTTATCATTTGGAATGTTGGTCTATTGTAACAACTATTATACTTTTTGTTATAGTAATGAAAGAAAAGAAAGGAAATGTATATGTAGAAGCTGTAGTTGTAAAAGCTTAGAAGAAATAATAATGACAAATTTTTTGTTTTATAAATATAGTTGTGTTGGTATCATATTTTTCTTGTATTTTGGTTTTAATAATACATAATTATATTGTATCATTTAAACAACAGTTTCATATTTAAAAAAAGAACAAAAAGAACAAAAAATTGAGTGTGTTTCTCTCTTCAACTCTAGAACATTCAACTTAAACATCAACACATAAAGATAATAATTTGAAATCTGATGTGTTTAGTGCTTGGAGTTGTACCCTCAATACCTATGCCATGTGGGCTATAAAACATGATATTCATGTGATTCTATGTTAGATGATGATGATGATAATGAATAATCACCATCTACTACTAGCTCATGTAGTGATAAAAGGTCTTTAATGCACCTCTAACTACAAGTATACCATGGAAAACTTGTGATGGAGATGACTCCTCAAACTAATCAACTATCATGGAAATTTTTTGATGAAGATGACACCTACAAATACTGGACTATCTTCAAAAACTTATGATGAAGATGACACCTAAATTTACTAGACTATAATTGAATTGATGTACTTTGGATCCTTCACCGAAAGTCTTTGTCATTTTGTTAGAAGATGGTTTATCTTCTAGGTCAAACAAAAGAATCTCTCTCCTATATTTCAACATTACATTTAATTGTTCCATTGCAATTAGGTCTTCCTACAAGGGTTTCCATTTGGATGAATAAAAAACTTGTTGGTGTCTTAAAACTACTAAGCAACAAAATGCTTAATACCAAGATGACAATACTCACACAATCTAAAGACTAGCCAATTCTTATTATCAATTGTATGTGCACACCATTTGGGCCAAACTTCTACAAAACCAAGGGTGGTTTTCTACTCTTTTGGCTCTACAAAACCAGGGTGGGTATACCCAGGGATGATACAAGATTGGGAAAACTATATGAGAATTATCTTAGTTTCATTCTGATTCTCATCTCAAATTCTCCAATACATGTACAATTCTTGATACTTTAATAAACACATCCCATATAACAGATATGGCCAAAAATCTTCTATAGGTCTGCAGATGTTCTCAGCAATAATGGCTAACTAAAGCTAAAACATTCCATGCAAACAAGTAGAGGCCAACTTTGAAGATCTACAAGAAATAAAAGTAAAGTTGATTGTAATTCTACATTTTGACAATCATGTGTGACACATTTCTCTTTCAGCTGGACTAAATTTGATCAGTGCCTAAATTATTGGGGTTCAGAGTCTACTACAAATCTCTAGATCTAATTTTTTGCCTTACAACAAATTTTTTCAGTAATTCTTATCAGAAATTGTCATTCAAAATCCTTTCCACTACTGTAGCAACCTTATCAAATTCATCAAAGCTTTTACTTAATCCATTGAATTAACAGCCATGATAAATCGATATACAACCTAATTGAACTACATTCAATTGCACAAGCTTTTACTTATACAACATCAAGATAACCAAGTAATCAAAAGGAGACAAAGTTTAGAAAGAACTGATATGGGGACAGTTCATAATTTGTATTCATTTTCCTTGAAAATTGTATACAATTTACAATAGACTCAGAATGACCTTCAGAAAGAAACACAGATCATTCTATATTCATGTATTCTCAAGATCTGACAGAGAAAATACATCACGAATTTTTGCTCAAAAATGGTGGACCAAAAATAGACTAAGTGTATCACTTAGCAAATAGAATTCGGACCTTTTCTCTAGCCCTAGAATTTTACTTATATAATATGAAATGTAACAAGCTTTAGGCTAAGAGAAACTAACAGGTTTCTTTTACAAGGAATATCTACATACACCTATCACAAAATGACAAAACTATGGGTAATAGAAGATATCAAAATCAAACCATTCCTTTCGATGGGTCAGCTTTTATTACATGTTCTGATGTTGCTAAGTTGGCTATTGATCTTATTCATCTTCATATGTAACTGCTAAATTAGCCAACGATGAAGCTTGTTCTGATGAGGGCACATTAACCTCCACCTGTAGGCTTCCACGACCTTCATTTTGCATGGTAAGGACAACTTCTACCTTTTCCTTTTCTTTAATTGTATTGGCATCTTGTGGTCCCGGTTCTGCAACTGAAAGTGACAAGTTTTTCTTGTCTTCTTCTTCTGATTGGGTTTGAGTAGTGATGGTATCAATGATTTGGACTTCCTCACCCTGCACCTCATCACTGTCAGTTTCATCTACATCAAACTATTCACTAGAAGGCATTTCTGCCACCCACCTGTCAAATAATGTGTCATCTCGCCAATTGAATTGCAAAATATCCTTCTATTTCTTTATTATATAGTCAGCCTCATTATCAATATCAACAAATTCCTATTTTAAAGAATCAAAGAATATTTTGGCTTTCACCATTTCTTCTGTTGTGGTGGCCCATCGTGCATGCCCTGCTTCATTTATGACTTGATTCATTCTTAAACAGAATAAATCATCAAGTTCCTTTTCCCATTCCTCTTTGCTTTTCAAACTATTTTTCTTATCTAGGGCATGAGGAAATAAATTGAATTTTTGGCTCTTATATTTTTCTAAGTAGCCTATTATTATCTTCTATAAATGTATCCTTTTTCTATCAAAATCAACAAGATCAGAAATAATGTCAAAGGTTTTATCAATCTGATCATGATAATTATTTATAATAGATAGACACAATAAGGTTATTGTTTTCTCCCTTCTCACCCATTTGTTCACAATAGGCTTTAGAGCCTCATCATATTCTTTTAACTCCTCCCAGATGTTAATCACCCTGGCCAATTGATCATGGATTAGTGGCCATTCAACCTTGTCTCCTAGATATGTAAGAGTTGTTCTTAGTTTATCTTCATATTTAGATTCTAGCTCTACATGTAAGGCCCACAGTTTACTCTTTTCTTCTTCAAAATCCTCAGTAGTGTAATACTATAGCCCTTGGGGTGTGTCTGGTATTTCAATGAGAGGGGTAGATTTGAAAGGTTCAACAGGGGAGCGAGGGTATGTTATTTTAGGCCTAGTGGATTTTCCCAATAGCTTGTTCTCAAGCTCAACTCTCCTTTTTACCTCTTTATTATAGGCATCCACAACTGCCTCATATTTACTTTTTAATTCAAACATTTCATTTTCCTCCCTTTTAGCAGTAGCCAAGGCAAACTAAAAATAATCCACATTCATGTGGGTTGCATGTATGTGTGAGGTATCAGCAACTCTCCTCACAATAATATTCCCTATCAGTCTTGAACCATCAGGCTATGCTGATACAATCCTGGATCCTCTTCTTAATGACCACATAACAAGAGCAGCTTGATCATCACTAAAAGCAGTCCCTGCAAATTCCTTTTTATTTGGGTCTTGTAACTCTAGTCTATTAGAAACAGAGTTAAAAATCAATGCATCTGCAATATCCCAATTAGGCAACAATAGTATGTTAGAAGTTTTTACCATTTGCCTTCCCTCCTCAAGGGTAATGTTCTAGAATTCATCATTTTCTCCTTTATTTGGTTTTGGATGGAGGCTTCATCCATTTATGGATGCTCTTTTTTCATGTTCTTACATCTTTCCTCAAAATTGTGGATGTTTGCCCTCCAAGAAAATTGATGGACAGCCCTAGACCTTACAAAAATATCATCTGACAAAAATTACTAGCTGTCTTGTTCCAAAATAGGGTCCAATTCCCTTCCCTTAAAATCAGCTACAGTCACCTTGAGGCTTGGCACAAGAGGTTCTTGGGGGTTCCCTTCATCGATCTCTGCTTGAGTGACAAAAACTCCCCCTTGTGATCCAATTTGTTCAATTTGCTCAATAGTGAGCTGCTCCTGCCTGATTCTCAAAGGGGTCTGTGAAGGTGAATACTCCTCAACATGAGAATCCTCCTCTCTTATTATTTTCCTCCTCTTAGTGGAGGGCTCAGTAGGCCTCTCTTCCAAAACCCTACTAGTGGACTCAATTATTTGTTTTCCTTTTTCCACTATATTCTTTTTATTTTGAACAATAGTATATCCCGACCTTTTTTGGATAGTTAATTGACCTGCCCTTATATTGGGAGTAAAACCCAATCTTCCCGTTACTTCCCTGGCCTTATCTGGGTAGAACCTAATAAAGAATTGCTTCTTTTCATTCATTGCCTCTATTATTTCAAGAAAATTATTCATAAGTTTTCTCATCTTATCTACATTTGTAACTGCATCGTCCAAAGGACTATAATCTGGATCAAAACAATGAATGAAGTCCAAAATTTTAGAAAAGACTTTCCACTTTTCTTTCCTAGTCTCTTGCTCCTGCAAGGAGTACTCATTCCTTATTAAGTCTTCAAGAAAATAAAATTCATGCTCAATTTTACCAAGCTTAATTCTCTGCCTCATAGCCAAATGATAAAATCCTTCAGAATCACAAAAACGAGGATGGGAAGTGGCCATCTTATAAGGATTCAAAATCTTGTGCAAAGAAAGCCAACCTCATTTTGTGATTAAAAAATGATGAGCCACTGTGCAAGTAGGAAAAATTGACCCCTTTTGTCTTTTCAATAGAAGGGCTTCCTCCACTCCTCCCAGCTGCCACAATATCTTAGCAACTCCTACCTTCAAAGGCACTTGGTAGGGTAGTACATGAGGGCTTCCTTTAAAACCATATATTCTAAATACAGTAGAAATAGAATATGGAATGACATCCCCCCAATTATGTGAAACTTTCAAACCACTTGGTTTGTCCATAGGCCTAATGAGATTCATTAATGCTTTGGGGATTCTGGGATTGTTCCTTAATAGGAGGCATCTCAGCTTTGAAGCGAAATACCTATCAAACCTAACAAAACTGGCATTCTCTGCATCCCAAGTCATATCTGCACTCCACAATTGAACTAGTAATGCTTCCCCACTCTCTTCTCTGGCTAATTCCATTTCTTTACTAAAATATGTTAATCCCTTGAATAAGAACATGTGCATTAACAGAGAATAATGGCCAAAAGTTTTTTCCACCTTACCCTTAGCAATTCCAATTAGTCCAATGTGAATCTCCTCAGCTAATAAGAAGCAAAATCAAAAATTATATCCACACCAAAAAAGGAAATCTGAGTAATCATATACATAAAATCCATAGGCATAAACTCTTTTCATCTCTCCCAAAAACTTTACACAAGGACCTATATATTTCTATAGCCCTAGAATTGAAGTATGCCCTTTTGAAAGGCTCCCTGGAGGATGTTGTTATTGCTAGCAGTGTTCCAATTCTACCTATGTGTGCGCTCAGCGCTCCTTGCCTAACTGCATCTCTCTTAGACATATACTCATTTTCAAACCCTTTCAAATCAATGGGCACATGATAATCAGTGACAAGCCCTCAATTAAAAACTTCTCTAATCTCCTCTACACTGATTGTAATCAAGATTTCACCATCAATTCTCCTCACTACCCTAAGGGCTTGGTCGTAATTCTTAGCTACAGCTTCCAAAAGATCATAATCCATGAAAACACTAGGAACCGCTATTTTCCCTAGACCAAAATTCTAGATGTTGGCATGTGGGGCAAAAAGGTTCCTCTCTAAAAACCATTTTTTGAATAAAACAAGACCAGTCTGTGAAGTTGTTACATCCCTAACCCATTTTCCTTTTTCATACAACCCATCTGCTATTTTTAGCCTAGGGTTTAATGAAGTTAGCCTCTTAAATTCTACAATTTCAATAGTGGAAGAAGGGAGCAGTTCAAGAAAATCATCGTGGATATTCCTATCCAAATAGTTCTCTTGACCAAAAAATGCTTTCTATTTTGAAGCCATTTTAATTAACTCTCAAAGGAATTGAAATAGCAAGAGGATTATAATGCAATTACTTAATTTGAATTTCGCTCTAGTTCTTCTCAGTGTTACTGCAATCTTTCTGCGAACAAACTGCTTCACAATCTTACCGAATCCAGCACGGTCTTCTCAATAACTATTTTTGCTTAGAAATGCTTTGAATCTTTGTTCGAGTAAGGTGGAATTAAGAAAATCTTCTGTGTTATACTTTATTTTTCTTCACACGCGAAGCTTTCATCTCTCATTAATGCACAGGGTGGCATCACCTTCTATATTCAAATTTACACCGTGGATTTACGAAAAATCCTATGATCCAGGGATGCAAGCAAAGATGACTCATGTTCCTCTTGACAAGCTGGCAGTCAACCCAATGAAAAATTTTTGTGTGTACCTTTCCTTCATTGTTGGTGCCTCTGAACTAGAACCACAGAACTCTGAGGACACGTGTCACTTAGGTGCTATCTCACTATACATAAAGAGTGAGCACCTTGCCATAGCGAGATAGCGCCTATCATTGATCCTAATTTGATCATGCAGATGACATTTGATGCATTGCTCAAAAGAAATATCGTGGGCACCTTGTCACCATGTCGCTATTCGTAACCTTCATGCAACTCGCCATAGCGAGATAGCGATGATCATGGATCTGAGATAGATCTGACGATCAGTCTTTCATATATTTTGTGAACAGGGTGTGGGTCCAATCATTGATGACGTGATGAAATCCTGGCTATATTACCTACTGCTTGGGGCCCATATTTATTTATTTCTCGACCAAGTGCTATGTCGCTAATGACAAGAAGAACAAGTTCCCGATAGTGACATAGTGAATCCCGGTGTCTTTTCTTTTCTCGGTGTATATGTGTAGCCCATTAGATGCCAGTGTGTTCCAAAGCTTTATAATTGATATTTGATGGAGCACTTTCTGGGACCCACTTACTCTAAAAAGTTGCCACAGTACTACTTTCTGTCAGGGCGCTATGTCGCTAACGATGAGAGACACCAATTCTTTGATAGTGACATAGCAATTTATGGTGACTCATCAAAATTCAGGGTCAGAAAGATAAAGGCGAGTGAAGTCATAACTACCCTCATTAATGCATCTAACACATAATAAAACAACATGTGCACCAGGCAGCCTGAAAAAAGTTATGATCATCGAAAATTTTTTAAGTGACTGCCGGTCATTACTTTTGGTGAAGGTGTCATGTCACTAATGGCGAAGTGCCCAATTTCTCCGATAGCAACAAAGTGACTAATCGAAAAAGCTAAGATTTTTGTTGATGCCTTTTGTACCTCAATGTTGTAATTCCTTTTTAGGTTCTGACATGTCTGTTGTAAATGTGATGAAATATCTCTGAAACAATACAATCTTCGATCACCGTATTTTCACTTGACGGTACTGCTTTTCAACTTAGCAGTGGTCGCTATGTCGCTAAGGGTAAAATAATTGTATCTTTTCATAGCAAGATAGCGATTGCTGTAGATCTTTTAGGGATCGGGTGATCAGAAACACAAAAGAAAAGATGTGACTCAGGGCACGAAAAGTTTGAAAAGGATGGGAATCTTCGCATATTTTTAGTTTTGTGCCCGAAAAATTTAAAAGAAAATAAGATCTAGGGTTTCAACAAAAATTTTCTTCAAAGACCTACAAAATATGACTTGGCTAGAAACCCTATTCACCATAGGTGGATCCCAATTTGAATTCTTCTATACCTTGGACAAAGGAATTTGATTATGCAAAAATTTAGACCAACAAAACTATCATGGAAAAATTGTGACGAAGATGCCACCTGCAACTATTAGACTATCATAGAAAAATTGTGATGAAGATGACATTAAAAACTATTGGGCTATCATGTGTACAAGTCACAAAATGATTCCAACATATGAAATTAAGTGTACTACATAGGATAGTGATGACTGAATTTCCATGCCCTCCAAATTTGGTGGTTGTAACATTTATACCAATTTTATTTGTGGGATACACACTCTTTAAATACTCTAGGCAATTCTTGAGTGCGGATGTTTCAATTCCTTAGTGTCAAAACTTGAATATATTTCATGCTTATCATTTCCTCTAGCAATTCTTATGTAAAACATTATTAAAATAATTGTTCCCTTTGACAGCATCAAAGAGTGTATATATACAATATTTTTGAAGTTGTATTGTGCTAAATGAACCTTTTGTGATCAAGTCTTGTAAATATCTTGGTTGGTACAACTGCAGATTTCTTATTGGCTTTGTACTAGTACCCAAGATTAACATTGATGACATTAGTAGAATTCCAAGTTTTGCTCTTGTATTCCTATTAATTTTACTTGATTGTCGAATATGTTAAAGAAGAAACAAATGCCAGTTAATTTATAGACTATAACTGACCTGAATTGCTTGATGTATTTTTTAAATGTTGAGATGCATATACTAAGAATTTTTTGTTGCTGCAGGCCAAGCCACAACTAACAGACAGGACAGAGCTTCCAACTATTGTGGATCATGTGATTAAAGAGTTACTAAACTTGAAATATCTTCAGAAAGTAAGTTGCATGCAAAATATTTCTTTTGAAGGGAATTGACATTATTTTTAAAAATACATTCAGTTTATACAATTTTACTCATGTTTTGGTGGATAAAAACTTAACGTTCTTCCACATTTCTTGCCCATTTTATTGCATATCTGAAATAAGACATAATCTTTCCATTTTCCAATAGCTAAATGTCTTTAACTGTGATTGGAATTTGGCATAAAATGTATTTTTTAGTTTAGATTGTTAGCTAGTTATGGTTGATCGCCATTTGAAAATTAGAGGTGCTAATCCTTTCATTGAAGATAAAATTTATAGTGCACTACATATCATCACACTTACCCAAAAAAGTTGAGCCAAACATTTGATTATCTAGATTGAAATCATTGTCCACATCATAATCTTAGCAAGAAGAACACCATAAGTGCTTGTGAACCAAGTATTTATGATGAAGCAAGAAGGAAAGAAAAATGAAAAAATGTGTTGAGTCAAGAGATAGACATTGGAAAGAAAGCCATTGATTATAAAAAGTATTAAGATCAAGTTTAAAAATAATGTTTTAATTGACAAGCACAAAGCAAGATTAGTAGCTAAAGAGCAACAAATTTTCCTTGTACATCCGTGCACTATCTCCATGATTCTATGTTTGGTCCTTAGCCTCTTTGCAATAACCACATGATCGATGATTGCCAAATAGTGCCAACATACTATGTGGAAAGGCCCTTTCTAGATCATATTTCAATGCAACAATTTATCAAATGATGGTTCTTTGAGGGGACAATGGTCATCTTCAACCATGTGACTTTGGCTCATTGCTTCAAATTTGTTAGAGGATATAGAAACTTACTGACTGTAAACAACAGGTATGTTCTTAGAAAAAAAACCCATACTCATTGTAAATAACAGGTATGGACTTAATACATATTTCATGAGTTGTGGTTAATAAACACCCATACTCATCAGCTTGAATTGTTTGTTTAATACCCAATGCATTGAGGTGACGCTTACAATTTGAATTCATAACAACTATTTCTCATCAACTTAAATTGTTTGTTTAGTACACATTGCATTGACATGACACTTACAAGGTTGAAGTATTGCAACTTCCTAGAAGGTCTGCCCACTCAATTCCATGATGATCCAACTTTCCTTGATCCTCGGGAGAATGATGCAGGAGCATCAAGGTCAAGGTTGAAGGCATGAGAAGACATTAAGGTCTCAAGATAACCAACATGACCATGTTAGAACAGTTGATGTAATAAGACCCTGTGAAGGTCCTTTTTGATATGTTTGTAATCATTTTAGTTACATTTGAAAACATTAATTAACAAAAACCATATGTGCAGATATAAACATTAATCACAACATGTCCAATTTATTTGTAGGTATATTTTCCTGTGAAGAAAGACCACGCCTAACAATATGAATCTAGAAGAAAATAATGAGACAATGGCTGCATTGTGGGCTCAATTCCAAAGAAAACCTGATAAATGTTATTGTCCTTGCAAAAAGTGTAAGGGTTTAAAGAATCAAAGAATTCTAATCACAACAGCCCAGAGTCATTGTAGTCAATATGATCATGTTGAAGGGGGCCATGATTTTCATCCATTGCTGAATGTGGATTTCCTACTGGAGGAACATGGAGGTGTGAATATCCAAGTTGAGGATAAAGCTCCCATGGAAGAAGATGAAAATGTGCCAGAGGACATGATTGAAGAAGATGGTATTGGGGAAAGTGATGAAGAGGCTCACAATGATGGTACTAGCGAATCTGATAATAATGATGAAGATGGTCTTGATATACCTTTACTTGAGAAGGCACACGAGTCCTTATACCCAGGCTCCCAAACAACTCTACTATCGGCTATAGTGTTGTTGGTGAACTTAAAGGTTATGAATAGCATATCCAATGTAGCAATATCACGTATGCTAAGGTATCTCATTTTTTTCATCTTCAAGGTTAGCATACAATTACTATTCATTATATTAACAATGCATATTTGTTGTTGTAGGTTGATTAGTGAGTTTTTGTTACCACCATCAAACATTTTTCCTCGTTCGTACCAAGAATTATCTAACATTATGGATCAGATTGGAATGAAGTATCAAACAATACATGCATGTCCCAATGATCACATTCTATATCATAAACAACATAAATTTGCAATAGAATGTCCTAATTGTCATGTTAGTAGATATCGGTTAGATCAAATAACAAAAAAAGTGCCTCACAAGGTTCTTTGGTACATTCCCATTATTCCACGTCTGGAACGGTTATTCAGGTGCACTAGCTTGGCACAATTTATGGATTACCATGCATGCAATAGAAGTCAGGATGACATTATGCAAATGCCTACCGATGGTTCTACATTTAAAGAGATAGAAGAAACATGGTCACACTTTAAAGAAGAACCTCATAATCTGAAACTTTCATTGGCAGAGGATGGTGTAAATCCATATGGAGATATGAGATCTGTTTACTTAGTATGGCCTATTTTTATTATTAACAATAACTTTCCTCCTTGGATGTCCATAAAGAGGGAGCACATAATGTTGTCAATGATTGTGCTAGGTAATTTTTTTTTTATAGTTATCTAAATTAATTTATAAATAGTGCATGAAAATGGTTATAATAATTACACAATGTTTATGTTCATTGAATTGCTAGGTAAATACCAAGTTAAAGATATGAACATGTATATTGAGCCCCTAATTGATGAGTTGTTGAAGTTATGGAATGGCATCACTATGTATGACATCTCTAGACCAATAGGACATCGACAATTTCAATTCCATGCAATGGTTGTATGGACAATACATGATGCCCCTGGGCTAACTCATTTTTGCGGTATGTTATATTGTTAAGATCACATATTTTGGGTCTGTTATAGTGCTTACACATTACTATCAAATGCTTAAGTTACGTATGATAATTGTACATGATCCAATTATACATGATCTTTTAGGTCTTCAAACAAAGGGAAAATTTGCATGTCCAGTTTGTGGTCCGAAGATGAAATGTCGTCATTCAAGAAGTTTAGGAAAGTAGGTGTTTGATGAGTTTAGACACTTTCTCCACAATAATCATAGGTGTCGAATTGCTAAAAAACATATTTTCAATGGGAAAGAAGAGACATCATTAAGGCCACAAAGAATGACACCTCATTTATGGAAGTTGGAATATGATCGACTAAATCATTGAGGTAATGTCCAATTTGTCGTCCAAAGTTTACAATTTTTATTTTGATATTGTCTTATATTTACTAATGCTGTAACTGATGCTCGTGAAGGTCATCAATACATCAATGACCAACTTCCTAGAGGAATGAAAAGTTATCCTACTCAATTTAGTAGGTTACCATGCTACAAGGATCTCCCAATCGTGCATTTGTTTGATGCTATGCATATTGGAAAGAATGTAACAGAGACATTATGGAAAATGTTGGATGGAAGGAATGATATAGAACAAATTGCTAAAATTTGTACTGACATTCATGAATCTAATCATGCCATAAAACTTCAGCCATTCCCACCTTCAAAGGAACTTGGTAAGGCAAAACATGAGGGTTCCCCTTGAAACCATAGATTCTAAAAATAGTAGAAACAGGGTAGGGGATGATATCTCCCTAATTATGTGAAACTTTCAAGTCATGGGGGTTATCCATAGGCCTGATGAGACTCATTAGTACCCTAGGGATTCTAGGATTGTCACTCAATATGAGGCATCTCAATTTAGCAGCAAAATATCTATCAAATCTGAAAAAACTAGCATTACTTGCATCCCAGGTCATATCTACACTCCACAACTGAACTGGCAGTATTTCCCAATTCTCCTCTTTGTTTAGTTCCATCTCATTACCAAAATATGTCACTCTTTTGAAAAAAAACATATGCATTAATAGAGAGTAGTGACCAAAATTTTTTTCCACCTTGCCCTTCGCAATCCCAACTAAACCAATGTGAATTTCTTCAGCCAAAAAGGAAGCAAAAGAAAAAATAACATCTACACCGAAGGAAGCAATCTGAACCATCAGGTACATGAAACCAATGGGCATAAATTCTTGCTCATCTTCACCAAAAACTCAACATCAGGTCCTGTATATCTCTACAGCCCGGGAAGTGAAAAGACTCTTCTTAAAAGGCTCTCTAGAGGCTACAGTAATTACTGGAAAAGTTCCTATTGTACCAATATGTGCCCTTAGTGCACCTGCCCTAATTACATCCTTCTTTGCTTTATATTCATTCTCTAATTCTAGCAGATTGATTTGCACATGGTAGTCTGATAATGGTTCCAGGTGAAAAACCTCTCTAATTTCTTTAGGAGTAATTGAGACCAGAGGCACACCATCCTTTCTTCTTACAACCCTAATGGCTTGGTCATAATTCTTAGCAATGGCTTCAAGCAAATCATAATCCATGAAAACACTTGGGACTACTAACTTTCCCAAATCAAAATTCCAAACATTAGCATGCAGGGCAAACAACTTTCTTTCTGAAAACCACTTTTTAAAAAATTTGAGTAGTTTTTGCATCCCTAACCTAGTTCCCCTTGTCATATAGGCCATCACCAATTTTAAGCCTAGGGTTTAAGGAAATTAACTTTTTAACTTGTGCAGGCTATACAATAGATTCTGGGAGTAATTCTAATAAATCATCGTGGACATTCCTATCCATATAATTAATTTTCCCAAAGAATGGTTTCTTAGGAGGCATTTTGATAGTATTGAGAGAATTGGAATGCCACAAAGGTTATAATATGAGTACTTGACTTGCTGAACTTGTTCTTCTCTAAACTTCTAAAATTTCTCTCGAAAAATAGAAGAATAATTTCACATCTTTACCAGGCTTAACATGACATAATCAATCAAGCTCTTGTGCTCAGAAAATTTGCAATCTCTATTCACGTGGGACTGGAATTAATGAAAATCTTTGTGTTATTCTCTATTTCTCCCACATGCAAAGCTTTCACTTATCATAAATGTGTCGAATAGAAAAATAGAGTGGCATCGCACTTTCTTTTTTAAACTTGTGCCATTGATCCTTGAAAAATCCTACGATCTGGGAATTACAACTAAGCTGACTCAGCTTTCTTCTTAACACATTGGCAGTCAAGCCAATAAAAAACCTCCACCTCTACCTTTCCTTCAAGGCTGGCACTTCAAATCGGGCCCATGCATGACTACGCACACGTGTCATCAACTCACTAACTGTTATACATAATTCTTGAGCACCTTTCCACAGTGAGCTAGTGATGATCACTAATCTTAATTTAATCGTGTGGTAGACAATTGAAACAACCTTTAAGAATATGATGGTGGGTCCATTGCTCATTAACTCGGTATACCTAATTTTTGCACATCTCTTTATAGTGACTCAATGAGCATCATCGATCTAGACTTGATCTTGTGGACAACAATTTTACTTCAATAGTAGTGGGCCACACTCACTAACTCGCTATACTTAATTCTGAGCACTTCTTCATAGCTAGTCAACGCCACCCTTTGATCCCGGCTCGATCTCACAATCAAAAATCTTTGTACCTAGTACACAGGAAGTGGGTCCATGATATCGCTGTCCATGATATGGGCCCTATAGATTTCTACCAAGCATTGGTCAAAAGTTTGACCAATGAATGGAAAAAATGCGCTAACAATGCCAACATTTTTTGACCACCGTATTCATCGAAGTTTTGACCAACCTACTGGAAAAGTTTTCAACTAGTGCTGTCTAGTTTTCCACCATGCATTGGTTGAAATTTTGACCAATGCCCCGCAGATTTCTACCAAGCATTGGTTGAAAGTTTGACCAATGAATGGCAGAAAATGGCTCAACAAACTGGACATTTTTTGACCAACGTATTGGTCAAAATTTTGACCATCCAGTATGTTTTTCGAATTTTTGATCGAAAAATTATCGACCAATTCATTGGTCGAATTTGGTCGAAGATTGGTCAAAAAATGGGTCAAAATTTTAACCAATAAAGGTCAAAAAATGAGCCCAAATGTACTAGTGAGTCATTTCTCTAAGGCTAGTTGCTTACATAATGAAGACAAAAATAAAGAGTAGTATCATGTTGAGTATTCAAATACATATCAGTGTATATGTTCCCCTACTATTGTAGATAATCTTATTGAAAATTCAGAATCAAAAACATGTGATGTTGAAGTTGAAGTCTCTTTGTTTTAAAGGAGAAATGATCTTGTTATTGTTGAACAGAGTGCATATTTTTGTAGTACTTTAGCAATAGATGTTAAGGTTAATTCACTTGATAAGTCATATGCAGAAGATTTAATTTCAGTTGTTACTTCTCCAATTGATGGTTTTCTTTGTGTTGACAATGTAACTAATCATGAAGTTGCAAGGCATTCATCTTAGTTTTGTGTGGACGAAGAAGCTAAAAGTTCTGTTTCAAGTGATGTGGACAATGTTGTTGATCTAGTATATAATCAAGAGGTGTCATATGAAGAACATGATGAGATCAATTACTCAAATCAAAGTGAGGAAAATGATATTACATGTTCATCTTCATACAAGTCTAATGCTGATTGGGAAGAAGACATCAATGAGGAAAGTAAGTGTCTTTATCCAAGTAAAAGTATAATTTATTTTTCTAGATCTGAAAATGAAAGTGAAATTCCATCTTTGAATTGTATAAACCAGCATGTAGTTAAAAGTTTTAAAGAGGAATCGTGTACACAATGTGAGGACAAAGAGGTTATTTACAAAGATCAATTACCTAGTTGTGTAGATGAATGCCATGGGGTTGTGTGTAACTGTAATCATCAGCATATAAGTAATTCTATAGTTACTGCAACATCACCTAGTGACAAAATAATAGATGATTTGTGGGTAAGTCATTTGAATCATCTTAGTGAAGGCGATGTGACTAATATTGATTTATATTTTGCTTGCTAGTTGATGAAGTGGATGCTATGTATTCAAGTAATGATGATGATGATTCTAATTTTTCCTCTTCACATGCTGAAATTTTTCATGAGAATGATGTCAAAAATAGTTTCATGGTTTATACTAATGCTTTATATGATGAATATTTTGATGATGATCAGCCTATTTTTTGTCAAAATGTTCAAAGAGGATCCTTGCATGGAGTTATCAGTCCATTTTTTGAAGAGGACATGGAAGTTTTAGATTTAGCTAAGCTAGATACAAATGGTGACACACTATCATATTGTTGTAAAAAATCAGATTATTTTTCTTCCATATGTGATAGTGAATATACTAATCAACATTTCAATTGTGATTATTATGGCGAGGTGTTAGATGAAATGGTTATTGAAAATCTACCTACAACTTGCAAGGATTTTTATGATGAATGTTTTAATATGGCTGATCCATTTTCTAATTGTGAATAAGCAATGGAGAGCCCTAGATTTGTTTCAGTCATTGATAAGGATAATATGGGTGAGTACAAATCTGAATACTCATTTGAATGTCAACTATCTATACATAGAGATACACATCTTCAAGGTGTGTCTGATCTTTTTCCCAAATTTTATTGCATGCATAATTCATCTGTTGAAGACATTTATTAGTTTTATCTTGGTATATTTGAGCATGCTAACCCCTATTTTCATAGTGAGAATTATGTTAAGGATGTCCCTAGTATGCACTATGAAAGTTAGGAAAGTTATTTTGTTTTACTAGCTAAGTTAATTGATAATTTTTATGTGTTTGGTGAAACTAATGGAAAAGTTTTTTCCAGCTTACCTTAGGGAGACATAAGTGAGAATCAAGTGTTTGATAGAGGTAAGAAGTTTGAAGAAGTTTGGTGGCCCGGGGCACTAGCTTGTACGGTTAAATTAAATTCCTTGTTTTCAGTAAGTTGTTTGAGAAAATTTGAGTGGTCTGCTTCCTCCAGAGATCTAATTTTTTTTCATGCCCACAAGGGCCATGCATCCCCAAATAGAGCCTATGTTAGTGCTCAAAATTGCATTCCCATTTTGAGTGTCCATTCCAAGTTTTGAGCCCTATAAATGCATTTTCTTGCTTGAGTACCTGACTATTGTATTAAGGTCTAAGAGGTATTTTATGTTTCTAACACCTTGCATTCAGCTTTTCCATGTGTTCTATAATGATAAACTAACATCTTGAACCATTCTGTGAGGTCTCGTTTTGAGCTAGAGCCATATTTCATTTTCTGCTCAAGTGTTAAACAACGACAGAGGGCCTAGTTTACTTTTGAATATCTTTTACTTGGTTAATATTCATGATTCACCACTTTGAGTATGTTTAACATGCATACCAAAGAACCTATATTCCAAGTTTCAAGTCATTTTGAAATATTTTGTCTAGGTTTTAAATGTCTCAAATTTGGTTGGTTGCATCTTTTGTAAATCTGCATATTGTTCATAATTTTGGGTAGCCCTATTCGACAAGTTATAACTTTGGACCAATTGACTCAAATAAGAAAATTCCTTTTGCATCTAGGGGTCAAAGATTTGTTATGTTCTTGATTTGAGTTTATCATGAATAAGGGACTAGTTAGCTTAGAGATTTCATATCCTTTGTTGTTGCATACCTAGGTTATGCTGAGATCCAAACTTTAATTGAATATCAATTTCCCATTTTATGTTTTGAAGAACTAGAAGTGTCAGTTATGGCTTATTTGTTGTTAATTTCTTTTCTTGTAACTAGCTACTATAATCAGGAAGTTTATCAGCAAATTATAGAAAAATATTGACCATTTCTACTACAGGGGATAGTCTTCCAGAGAAGAATATCAAGTTAATAAGATAAATCCCTTAGGTTTGCCTGCCTTGGCTTAGCAAAGCCTAAAGTGAAGTGATTCTTGATTAACTCTTTTAATGTTGGCCCAGAACTAAGATTTAGCCTTGCTAAATATATGATTTAGCTCATCCTTAGGCTAGTCCTTATTTGTGTTTCCTAGTATCAAGTTTAAATCTACATAATATGTTCTTTACAAGAAAGAACTCCAATAGATAGTAGAGCCCCACTCTAAAATTTTCCATCCTAACATTCAGCTTGGTTTGGAAGAAGCCCTATGGAACATCATGGGTTACCTAAAAATTTCATTAACTACTAACTATGGAATGCTATATATCAAAGGGGAAGAAGTTCCAACATATCCAATCATTTTCGTAGATAAGGTAATTTTTTGGGAAACAAGGCCCATCTTTGCGAGAAATTTGATTTTCCTAGCACATTATCATGAAGTGTTCGATCCAACAAGTTTCAACTGGGTAGAAGATTACATTAAAGAGGATGGGGTGCTAGAAGATAAAGGAATGGAGGAACCAGTGTAGGAACTCAAAGAGGAGTTCAATGATGACTCAAAGTATCATAAGTAGTATTAGATCTCTGTATAGGACTTTGTTTGGCTAGTCCCTATTTTTAGTTTCTTATATTTTCCTCGGCTACCTTGTCCCCCCATTTTGTCTTAGGGAGAAGGTAGTATGTTTTTTTAATTTTTAAAACTTGTTTAAACTCATTTTCAAGATTTTAGCGGTAATAAATAAACATCAAGATACTATTGGTTTTTGTTTGAGCATTGTGGTGTCTTTCTACTATCTCCTTTATGCTATGATAGGTTTGATATTAGGGATATGCCCCACAGATTAGAAGTTTAAATTGGTAGTTCTAACCCTCTATTGGATCTAGTAATTATTAATCTAGTTTGGTAGGATCTAATATTTTTATGCAGCAAAGGAGTGGTTCAATAACTATAGGGTGTTGATAGGTTAAAATTCTTCATTTATCCTCCTACTCCTTTTATTCTTTCCTGTTGACACTTTCAGTTCAAGTTCCTCAATAAATTCACATATTTAATATGTAATCTATCTATTTTGGATATTACATCAAAGGAAGACTATGATGTTATTTGATATCTAACTTGGCTTAGTAAGAAAGGAGAAATTGTTTCTTTTAGGATACTGATAGGTTTATTTTTCGTGTCTTCTTATGTTATCCCCACCTCTCACCTACAAATTTCTTAGGAGCAAGTTGCTTGATTCTATTCTTGATCCCTCCTTTGAATTCTTCACTTTGTAATACCAAAAGAGGAAGGTTTTAATATGTGAAATATAACTAAACAATATGAAATAGTTTTAAAGATGAGATTTTATAAACTGGGTTATGCCCCCTTTTTTTTGTAATAATACAGGACTTCAGTCCTAGGCAAGACTGGAGGTTTTCTTCTCCATTATTTCCTACTAGTGCCCGTTTGAACAAAGGATGATTAGGAAATGAACAATAATGGTTTTAAATGATTTAATAAGGCTATTAAAGCCTCTAAGTGGTGTTAAAAGCACTAAGAGTGCAATAAGTTGTAAAATGCCTATATTGGCCATATGAGCCTAAAAAGGCTTAATTAGAGTAGTAGGGGGTAGTAATAAGGGTTTATGAGTTTGTTTAGTTTTAAAGGTTGTCCTTAAACCTTTTAGAAGTTTTTTTAGATGGATTGGAATGGTGTGTTTTTGAGTTGACAACCTTTTTGTCAACTTCACAACAAATTACTTGTTTTAGTTGGTAATAGTCAATTTAGACTAGTATAGAGATAGTTAGGAAGTAGTTAATCAGTCTGTAGAAGAGTTAGGGTCTATTTCATAAAAATACACATGTTTGAACAAAGGATATCAATATTGATATGTAATGGCATGAATTTGAAACAATTTTGAACAATCAAAGTTTAATTCTCTACAAATTTGGAAGCCACTGTCGTGGGTACAGTCTAGACAACAGCAAATAGTTTGAGTGTGATCTTTTATTTGGGTGGATGTAGAAAAATTTATTGGTTTAAGATTATACTTTTTCATATTTCTATTAATTTTTTTATTGTTGACAACACATAGGATTAGACTAGTGTAGAACTAGTGACTAGTTTAGGCTTTTAGAGTCCTATGTGCTAAATCAGCTAACAAAACTCTCCATTATTTAAAAATACATGGACTATTTGAGATGAGGGCAAGGGAAAATAAATGAGAAGGCCATTCTATTACAAAGAGGCAAAAAAACACCAAATTTTTTCTATTTGTGATAGTGACAGTTTGTGTCCTCTTTTGTAAATCTTTTTGTGCTAAGGATAAATGTCATTTCCCTTTATGTGTGAAGCCTGTTGCAACTCATGCTATATAAGTGAGTTCCCGAGGGTAGAGGAAGGTCTAAATTCTATATAATTTTTAGTGTTATGATATCTTTGCAGTCGGTCTAGTTAGTCTTTCTATCAATTTTGTGATGTTTTCAATTGTGCACTTTTGAGAATAAAAATGGATCTTGAATTAAAATTTTGCCATATCTTGAGTTATTCTTGATTTTATATTAGTAATGTATTAGTTTCAAAGAATATTAATAAAAGGAGGAAATTATAAAATATCCATGTCTCTAAATTGTGTCTCCATTTTTCATATGTTGGTTATTTTGGGATTAGATGAGCAAGGTTCATGCAATTTAATGCAACTAGGATAGGTTGTATATCAATTTACTATTTCTTCTAATTCAAGAAATCAAGTAAATTCTCCAATAGATTGATAGGGTTTCTAGTCATATGAAAGGGATATTATAAGAATGGGGTTTAGGGTTAACTATTGATATTTAAACTGCAAGGTAATTAAAGAGGTCAAGTTTTGTTGGTGAGACTCTATGTAGCAAACGATAAGACACTAATCATCAATTCAGATACAAATTGAAAGGTTTATGTGGTTGCACAAAGCACGTTTAAAATCAACTCAATTTTAATTTTATATGATGAAAAATCAATTGTTGGTCATCACTTATTTGTAGTATTTTCTAGCTACTATAATCAAGGAGTCATTACAAATCTAAGAAGAATTATTGACCATTTTTTGCTATAGGGGATAGATCTAAAGAAAAGAATGTGAGTGAAGGAATTATAAAGTATAATATCAAATAACCAGTCATTTCGATCCCTAAGGTGTGATAGCCCTCATTTTCACTTTTCCAATTGTCTAAAAAAATTTAGGTGAGAGTGCCTTGGTTTATGTTATGTAGTAAGGCTTTGTTATATAATTATTTTCCTTTTTCTAGAAAAACCCTAGCTTGATATTTTATTTTTCAATTGTCCTAGGAAGCCCTTGGGTTTTAAATATGTGACCTTTTGGTTTTATGATAAAATCAAGTGTTTCTAATGCATTTTGGCCTATTTTGCATTTTTAATGCAGTCTCCTCAAAGTTTTAAGTGCATGACCCTGTGACCAAGTATGTTTGCATGGTTGGGGCATATTTACAGACTATAGTAGTTTATGATGCAAACTCACAAATAGGATAAGTTTACCTTTGTTCATTGAGTGATGAGGATGAGTAGGAGATAAAAGGTTTTAACTATGAAGATGTGATTAAGTCAAAGCAATTGGGATATTCTTTAGTTATGCAGTCACAATAGTTAAATAATCATGTGCTAACTAATCTGCAACCTAATGAAGATAGTTAAAATATGCTTGTTCACAAGGTTGAATGGTTAAGATGGGTAAGAAATATTTTGACTATGACCACGTGAATAGCCAGATTACAAGAAGAATATAGTGAGTCATACTATCGTGATATTAGAGAAATTCTAGTTGGGATAAGTCATGAAGTAGTGACTAGGCTAAAAGAGCATGAAGTATCCTTATCTTGCACAATCATGGGGTCAAGTTGTTAGAATATTGGAAGAGCAGTGACTTCATGAAGTCTTCAGTAGTTTGTAAAGAAACTGTGATCACAGAGTCACAGTAAGAAAAGTCTAGAAGAGAGAAATGTCTATGAAGCCATGACTTCAAGAAGGTTAACGATAGTTATATGGTTGTAGGAAGTAATTAATGACATTAAGAAGAAGTGGTGACCATGTAATTTAATTTATAAAAGGGTTAAGTTCCTTTGAGTGTTCAGTCACATAGCTAAGCATCCAAACTATGAAGTAAGCAACAAAGACGCAATAGAAGGTCTGAAGTTATGATCAATAGGTCATTGCTTTCAAAGTTCAAGGAAAGAAACTGACTGCAAAATGATGATAAAAAGGATCATTGGGTCACAAGCATGTGTTTTAGAGTAGAAAATAATTTTTAAGAGTCTTATCATGATTAAAAAGTAATGTCCTATCAAAAGATGCTTAAAGATATTTGAAGAGATGGTAGTACAAATCATTTTTTGATACTTTTACAATTTTTGAGAATTCTTATATGTGTTGAAATAAAGGCACATAAATGCTTCTTTGTTTCTCATTCTAACTTAATGAGTTAATACAACAATTTTTTGAGTTACAAGTATTTTCATAATCTAGAGATAGAAGTGTGATCACTAAGAATTTTTAGAGTTTGCAAAGACATTCAATTTTCTCAGAGTTAATATTGATAGTGATTTGTTTGAAGAATTGCTTGTAGAATCATGACACAGGAAGAAGGGAAGATCATAGCCTAGGTTGACATAGAAGAGTCTTCATAAGCCACTGAATAGGCCAAACCAAATATGGAAACTCTATATGTAGAGGAATGGGTATACTTCCTTCTAGGATCTTCACATGCTCAAAACTTAAGTTCCCATATATTCAAGGATACATATTATTTCTACAAAGATGCCATTGTACCTGATACTAATGGAAATGATCTCTTTTTGTATTTTTATCAGGATAGGTTTGAAAAATCACCAATTTTCAATCCGTGGATCAAAAATATGGAAAACTTGATAATGTTAGAAGTAATAATAGAGGTTGATCTAATGAAGAAATTCATCAAATCCTACAATCCTACAACTAAAGCATTCCATCAAAAGGATATGATTATCCCATGCAGACTAGATAGGGAGACTTTCATTGAGCTCTTTGACCTAGGAGGACCTATGACAAGGGAAATTAAGGAGAAGATGAATGAAACATTCAAAAGTTTCAAGAGTTTCTTTACTAGAAGAGTCATGAAGAGGCACATTCCCAAATCAAAACTAGAAAAGGGTGAAATGCCAAAGAAGGTAGGAGACCTTATGCCACTTGATCTCTTCTGCAAGTATTTTAGGTATATCATTTTTGGGATAAATAAGGTGGTAGGTGTTGATGCTACCATGAATGCCCTAGGGTACATATATATTATTGATTTGGATATCCATGATCCAAATCATAATTTTGTATATGATTTTGTGGAATATATCATCAACAAGATGCATGATGACAGAACGAAGAATTGGGAAACTTTAGGTTTTTCTACTATTCACTATTAATGCATAGTATTCTTTTTAAGAATATAGGACATATTGAGATTAGAGATTTGATTGGGAAAATATATTGTGTAACTTGTATGGCAATTAGACACTAATGTTCCTCAGCTTTTGTACCCTACTATGTGTTCTCTACAAATTTTTCACATTTTGTACCTTGGTTTTCATTGATTTTATTATTTTTGGCTCTTTTTTTCCATTGTGAGTACTCTTTATTGAATTTCCTTCATGTCTCTAAGGGTTTTGTTTGGGATTCCCTGTTTGTGATTTCTTTTTCTTACCCTATCCTTCCATTATTTTCCCACCCTAGATCACTCATGAGGAATTTAGGACTAGTAATCATGGTTGATGGTGGAGCAGAGGAGTTTGGAGATATGATGAAAGTTGATGAGGTTTGCACCAATAAACATGATAAATCTAATGTCTAGTAGAAGGATGTTTTGAAGAAATTGTCATATAAAGCAGTGGTGGAAGAGTCTTCAACTTCTTTCCTATCAACTGCTTTCTTCTCTAGTAAAATTTGCAAGGCCATTCTAGATGGAATTTGAGGCAATAGATGGATCCACAACCAATGGAGATAGACTCAGGGATGGAAGCAAGTCAGATTTTGGTATCAGTGGAAGAAAAGATGAAGGTAAGATCCCACCCCATGAACTCAAGACCCTTTCTCTTTTGTCAAATAAGGATATAGTAAGAGCTATTAAATTAGAGCAATCTTGTTTAAAAAATGTTGCAATTTTATTTGTATATTTAGATAAATGGTTCTTAGCCTCTCATAATTTTTTTGATGAATAGGTGGTCAATGTTTGGGGTAAGAAACTTGGGATTCATGTGATCTTCTATAGAATGGTTTAAAGGGCTTTTGGTTGTATTTGTCAAGACTCATAGTGTACAAGAAAGAATACTTAATAAGAAGTTTTGGAATTTAGGTAAATCTCTTTTCAGAGCCTTCCCATGGTTACTGACTAGGAATGTAGAAGAAGTTTCTGCTAGGGCTTCACCAAATTGGGTATAAATTGAGAATTTGAATGTTGAATTTTGGCCCTTTATCCATTAGCTTTTGAAGCCTATTGGCTTGGTTCTGCAAATTGAGCAATCTAAGACCACCCTCCCACATTTCAATGCTAGGGCTTTGGTTGTTCTCGAACCAAGAATTGTATTCCCTGACAAAATCTCTCTTAATATTAATGTTGAAGCTTTTCCATGGAATGACTCTCGTCTTGGTAACTAAGGTGCTTGTTTTCACTAAAAAAAGAATGGACATGCAAGAAAGGATTGTTCAAAGTTATTTAGACCCCAAACTACTAACTTTAAGGTTTCAAAAGATAATGCTAATAAATTTTCTAGTTCTGATTCTAAGAATCCCTTGGCACCTTCCTTAGGGAAGACTAAAAGTGTCTCAGGAATAGAGAAGTCTATGGAAGTTGATATTAATAAGATTGCTAATGATGTTCTAGGAGAGGATCTTAAGACTATTATAAATCCCTTGTATGACATTGAGCTAACTGCTACTATGATCCCATTTCTACTTTTAAGATCATCCCAATTGGTTCTACCCAACTAAAATCTATTATTTTTCCCTAAATATAGTGTTCTCGTTGTCCCTAAAACCCCCACTAAAATTAATGCTCAACAACTTGCTCTTAATTCTCTAGCTGAGAGGGTGGAGCTGGCTAAGAGTGCCAATCACACTTTTACTAATAAGAATATACACTTAAATGGGTCAAACTCTTCAGGGATGGGAATTTCTCTAGAAAAGAATAAAATTGAGCCTCCTTTTGTTGATGTCACCAATAAAAGGAATAAGAAAAGAAAGGGCAATGATAATCAGATATTAACCAATTATATTGGTCATAAAAGTAAACAAAGAGATATCATTGATTTTTTTAACATATTGTATAACAATGGTAAGAGTAACCCTAAAAATCATGAACATGATCAACATCCATAGCTAGAATGTTAGAGGGTTGGAGATGAATGACAGGAAGTACATTGTCAGAAGATGTTGTAATAACCTTAAAACAAAAGATTTTATTTGTTTACAAGAAATTAAAGTAGTTGGAATTCAAGCTTAGAATATTCTAAAAATGCTCTAGGATCATGGTACTACATTCTACTCCAACCATGAAAGGGGAAAGGGGGGAGTTGTTATTCTTGTGGGATCTAATTGGGTAGACTATAAAATGTGAATAGAGGTGTCTGTCCTTGTCATAGGGCTCTGTGGATTGTATTTTGTAAAGATGGTTAGAGCTTTGGATTGTGTAACTTTTATGAACCTAATAATTATAGAGACCAACCTGAATTATGGGATTGGGCTTTAAATAACTTGCCTAATACTAGGTGGATTTTTATTGCTGATTTTAATATGGTGGAGCATAGGGAGGATAAATTTGGAGGTAACTCTTTCAATTGGAAAGGTAATGAATTATTCTTCTGAAATAAATTTAAAATTTAATTTAATTTTTTAGATCCCCGTGACAATAGAAAATTAGAATTTCAAGATATTTGGTATACTTGATGCAATGATCAAAAGGGTTCTCAAAGGGGGTCTACTTGTTGGAAATATGGTCAATTAGATGTTTTGATAGTTTTCATTTATGGCAACATATACTCAGCATTTCATTTATGCATATAGAGACAAAAAATTGTCTAAGTATTAGACAATTTGCAACAGTACAGTGAATAGATTTTATTAGTACGAACGATGCACATAGAATTAGCTTATGCATAGTTGAGGAAAAGTTTGTAACATTGTCATGATGAAATGTACTAGTGTGCATGTTTGTATGGTTAGTATAGTGCAAGTTACAATATGTTTAACTATGTTGGTATTTAACAATGTAGAATAGAGCATAACAAAAAATAGAGTTGTACAACTTTAGGAATTGTTTTGATTTCAAAATAATTACTAAGTCATGTTAAGTTGACCATGTGGATATTATTTTATATTATGTCAAGTGTGTGAAGACATGGAAGCTGACTAAGCAACAATTTGTGAATGCAAGGTATAAGTAATGATCTTATGTTGCATAAATAATGAGTAAGTGTGTTGCACAATGAATATGTGTAATTCGCAGATATTGTGTAAGTTGCACGATTAGATGTGACATGTGAGCTATTGTGAGAGCCACATGTGAGTTTTATGTGACGTGAAAATTGTTGTGAGATTTGATCAAGTGCGAGTTATATTAGTAAGCAAGTATTGTATGTATATATATTATGTGAAGGAACTGAATTGTATAATTAAATGCTAGGATAGTGGGCTCTTCTTGCATACATTATAATTGATCTATGAACTCCTAATAGGTTGTAGCAACTCCTAATAGGGTTGAGGCTTCTAACAAGGCCTAGTTCTCTAACAAGGACTCAAGACACTATATATACTTCATAGACTCCTAACAAGGTCAATATCCTTAACCATATCCTATTGTTTAGTGAATCATCTAGTGAGTATCATCCCCACTGAGGTTTTCCCTTGGCTAGAGTTTCCCTAGTTAACAAATAATGTTGTTATGAGTTCTCTATGTGTATGATTATGTTTATTTTTTAGCATTATTGGTTTACTTTCATATACAAGTTATAAAGCAATTAACAATATTTAGTTGTGGGAAAAAGTTTGTAGAATATTGATTCACCCACTCCCCCCCCCCCCAGTATTATCTATTTCTAACAATTGATATCAGAGAATAGTTACTTTGAAGAGGTTTAATAGCTTAAGTAAGATCCCAGTGAATATGGAATAGTTGAAGAAAAATCTTGCTGAAGCTCTTGAACAGATTGACCTTCTTACTAAAGAGAGAAACAACTTGAAATAGAGATACAAAGATTCAAAAGTATACATTGGCAAACTGAAAGATGATATTGATGATCTAAAATCTAGCAAGGAATCATTTGTGCAAACTAGTGTTAATGATGATACAAAAAGTTTGAAGAAAGAGAATGGGACCTTGAAACATGAGTTGAAAATTGTTGAACTTAAGTTAAGTCTTAAGATTTGGTGGCAATAAGAGTGAACCTAATCTAAAATATGAGAATACAAACCTTAGATCCTAGTTACATCAAGTGACATATGAATTATATTATATTAAGATGGAGCACGTAAAGTTGGAAAAATACAACATCATTGTGAAAGGAGAGTTGACACAAGTAAAACAATAATTAGAGAAACTTTACACAAGTTTCGAGAAAATTGATGAGCAGATATTTCATCAAAGACCTTGTGACAAGACAAACCTTGGATATCTTCTTGGAGAGAAGTCAGAAAAGAAAGATGAGATTAGGATAGAACCAGATTCTATGATAGAAATCCCTTAAGAAAAATTCAAGTGGTCTAATGAAGTTAAGAAAAATTGAATTGACAAATAAATTTGATGAACTTAAAATAATGTTGTGGTTTTAGAATGCATGCCCCATTTCAACTAAGAATGGGGACCCCCTACTATCTTTTTTAGAAGACTCACAATTCAAGGTATGAGAAATGTTAAACAGTCAAAAAGTAAAACTTTAAAAAAATTGAAAATTTTTGAAAAGTCAAAAAAAATCTCTGTGCAGCGCACGCACCCATCCACTCTGCGTTGTGTGCCACTGGTCCACTACGTGCCTCACCTATCCATCTCATGCATGCATCTCACCATGTTTCATGCACCACAAAAAACCTACTCTACACATGCACAAAATTGCATGCCTACTCTCTCATGCACCCTATTGTGCGCACCTTGCTGCTGCACATGCACCTCCCATTCACTTGTGCATGCACATCGCACACCACACATCTGTTCCACTATGCATGCCACACCGTGACACACTTTGTCATGTGTGACCTACTAAAATGCACCCAAGCCGAACTGCATGCATGCTACCAAGTGACAGCACACATGTATGTCCAGGCATCCTCCACACCTAGTTCACCTTTGAGGTGCACAGGTGCACCAAAATTTTTCTTTTAGAGATGAAAAACATCTTTAAATTGTTGGGGTCATAACTTTTGACCTAGAGATTAGAATTCAAATTTTTTTACATCATTGGAAAGAAGAACTAAAAATCTAATTTCAATCCCTAAAATAGTGAGCCTTTGATTGCCCAATTTTAGGGACTGAAGAAATTTTCAACTTGAAATTTTGAGCAGAAGACCTCTAAAAAAGCCAGTTAAGAGGACCTAGAAAAACTTATTAAAAAATATGGAAAAGTTTCAAACATTTTATTAATTTGGATGATCCAGTCTTTGACTAGGAAGGATCAGGCAATTAGAGAGAAGAAAAAGATCAAAGATATAGAGGTTCCTCATCTTATGTAGCTATTAATGACAAGATTCAACATAGGTGCCTTGGGATTTTAGATTGTAGAAGCAAAAGGAGTTTAAGTTTATGAAAGTGATTGGCTATAAAGAGGGTATAAATCATCAAAAAGGGCCAAAGTATGTACACAAAAAGTGATCTAAAACCCCATTTGAGCATAACCCAAAAACTGTTTTCAAAATTGACAACTTTGATTTTTTGGCGACTTGAGTTATCAAGGTGCACAGGTGCATAGGTCCACAGGTGTCCATTTTTAGTAGGTGCACATTTTCAGCAACTCCATAGGTGCACATTATCGAAAAAAATTTATCGACAGCTAATTGTTTGTTTCAAAAAAAGAGCTTTACATGCATCAGAAATGCATTCTGACGGTAGTTTAACTCCTACAAATGCCCTATGAAGGATCAACTTCCATTTTTCGCACTCCCAGACACTTCCACTTTGAGTCGAAGCTTTCTCATTCTTTCTTTTCTCATAATTTCTTTGTTTTTGACATGTAAAGACTCGTGCATCCAATTAATGAATATAAAATGGATGGAGTCCTACTAAGCACTAGTTAGGTAGTTAGTTTGTACATAATTAGTTTGTTTTATTGTTTAAAAATCATTTTATTGCATGAAGATATCTCTCACTCTCAACACAAATTGAGGAGATGGTTTCTTATAAATATTGGATTGTACTATGTAATCAAGGCCACCATTATTATGCAATAAAATTATGCTTTTGGTGCTCGCATTTGGAGTGTAGTAATTCTTGCCTAAATGTGTCATTATTTTGTGATTTATTGTTGATGGAATTGTGATTGAGCCAAAGGTTTATTGTTTTGTTTCTTGCTGTGTGATTCATTAGTTCTAGTGAATGCTATGATTTAACAAATTTTGCTGACGTAACGAGCTTGAGAAGAAATCATCAAATTGTGCTTGCATAACTCTTTGTCTTGCATGAGCTCACTTTTCATGGCCTTGTGATATGATAAAGGGTGAAATATCACATGATCATTAAAGTTTTTCACTGATGATTGCATCAGTGGAATTGAGGAAGCGTTTCTCCTAATTTCCTTGGTTACCTATTGATCTCTTCGAAAGGTTAACTCACAGACGTGTTGTTTTCTATAGCTTATGTCTATTAGGATATCAATTTCATGTTATTTCCTTTGAATTTCATGTTATTTTCTTTAAAGTTCTTGTTATTTTCTTTATTAACCCCCTTTTTAGAATAGGAATTCATACTAGTTGCATTGTTACCTTGTATTAATCAAAAACATAAAAAATACAAAAACATAGTTCCCTTTTTAATGTTATTTTTGAAGAAATTTGCAAATTCTTCATCTCATCCAAGATCAAAATGAACCAGCAAAGGCCTTCTCATGAACATTCACATTTATTTTCAACTGACCAGATTCCAATAGGTCACAAGATGGCCCAAAACCTTAGAGTTGATCCTCAGATTAGCTTTTGAAGAGAGGAGTTCAAAAGGATTCCTACCGTTAAGCATTGTGCAAAATGATAGCTCAAAAAATAACAAAGAGATTTGAAGAATCTAAGCAAGATGATATATCCAAAGAGGTAAGACATGAATTCAAAGGTAGATGTTTCATATGCAATGAAGTTGGACATACGAAGAGAGATTGTATAGGTAAGTCTTTTAAACCTATTACTAATTTCTATTGTTATAATTGTCATGGTTATGGACATAAGGTGGTAGAATGTAAGAAACCTAAGCTTTTTCATGATAATAAGAATAGTAAAATGTTTAGGAATACTAACCCTACAAGTAATGGAAGAAGTAGATCATAGAGAAAATCTAATGATGGAGAGAAACCTAATGGTGAGAGGAAGTAGTTTGTTTCTTACAAATGTAATAATCCTAGACATATTGCAAGGAATTGTAGAGCACCCAAAAGTTAGAATGGCAACAATCAGAAGAGAAATGTATATGTATGTTAGTTATGTAATAACTTTGGAAACACAATAGAGAAAGTCCAGGAGTAGAAGACCAAGGAGCACTAGAAGATTTATGAGGCTACCTAGACCATGCAAGATTTTGAGAAGAAGAATGAAGAGTAGTCCTTTGGTTCTATCTTTTGTGTTTTCTTTGTTCTACTGGTTTTTCAATTTAGCTTTTTCTTAGTTCCGCTCTAGACTATCTTTTCTAGCCTTTTTGTTGGCCTTTGTTGTTGGCTGGGCCTTGTGCTTATTATCAACCTTTAGACTCTTTTTATTTGGTTGGGCTTTATTTCTTATTATTAGCCTTGGTTTGTAGCTACTTTTGGGTTTCAAGGTCCCTATAAAACCTATCTATCTTATCAAAAACTTTGGAAACACAACAAGATTCTATAGAATGGATAGAGGGAACTTTAACAAGAACCCTAAGCATAGAAGGAACAATAAAAGGAATGATAGAAGGGATGGAAATGGAGGTAACAACACTCAAAAAGAATTAGTCAATGAACATGTTGAGGAATTTAAAGAAGCATTTGTGAAGGCTTGTAATCTAGATAGTTCACATACTATATTGGAAGAGAATTTCTTTGATGCACTTGATGGAAATTTGAAGTCATAGATTTTTTGTGACTCAACTTGTAGTGCCTCTTATGTTTGCAGTCTATACCTTGTTATATTTTCATTCAAGAGATATTTGATACTCTTTTTATGTTTCATTTAAGATGACCTGAGGGTCAAATGTTGTGCTTTGATTTCAGTATCATAGATTTTTCATTGCTATGTTGTTCAGTTTATCATATTTTCATATTGATGTCATTTTGAGATAACAATAGGTCTATGATGATATCTGGTTATCAATTATTTTGGACATATATCTAATTTGGTTATATGTGGATTTATGCTATGGTGATTTACTTCATTCTTTTTCTTTATGCTTTATGCAAATGTGAGTGATGTAAATGGATTATATTAATATGATTGAGTAAATGGTTAAATTAGGTATTTAATTTTTTTTTATTTTAGTATCATATTATATGAAATTGCACTGGATCATGTGTTTTAGTGTGTAGGATTTATATCCCGAGTAGTGGCATTTGGAGATAGTGATTTTAGTTGTCCATTATTACCATTGTCATCCATGTATGGTCGACGTATACATATTTAATTTTTTAATTAAACCTTCTGGTGATCTAATTAAATCCAAAATCATTTGCATTATGTGACTAGACTTGTGAGTGTGTCTTTACATTTAACAATTCACATTGTCGCGAAGGTTGTTAAGGAATTTCTTACATTTTTGGGTTTTTGAGCTTTAAATTTTATTGAATTTAATTTCTAGCAGCTTTAACATAGACTAATTCCTATTACTAGGAATAACCTATTTTTGTTTGGGTGGATTTAGGGTTTAACTAGGTTGGTTGGTTATTTTCCCTAATCAATTATTCACTCAAAAACTGAATATGTATGGAAAGAGGAAATTAATTCCTCACTTCTCACTTTGTCAAATTAAAAAATTGAGAGTTGTTTTAAGAATTCTCTTCTGGAGGATCACATTTCTATTTGTTGTGAGAACTGTGGGTGTGATATTTTCATGAAGTTAATCTCATTGGATCCAGCTCAAGAAGACCTTTTTGTGTTGTAATTTCTATCAGCTACTACAGGTTATTTATTTTATTGTGTTGTTTCATGTTACATCCCCTTTTGTTGTGAGGCAGGGCTCTCCCATTTTCTAATTTTAGCTCAGTTTTTGGTCATGTTTCTAGTAGTTGTATGTTAGGAGGCTTAGAACTAGTGTTCTTGATGAAGGGTGCTCCCCTTAATACCATAAACAATAACCAAAAAAAAGAAAGAAACAATAGCAAATGTGAGAACAAAATATGGACTTCTTAATTGCATCACAAATGCAAAATCACACAATTCACAAGTACAATATGCCAACCCACATGGGCACCTTCATTACAATAATATACAAGATAAGCTACAAACTATCACCCAAAGTTGTTCTAGACAATGTTTGGGCCTTTCTTAAATAGGCAATTTTATGTCATCGAGGAAGGTTCTAGACAATGAAACTTAATACCTAGGACCGACAGACCCTAACAATACATATAGAGTTAGCCAAATACATCTTCAACAATTATTTTAGATATTTTAGGTAGCCAAACTTTGAAAGGCCATAACTCTCAAACAGTTGCTCCAATTGGCTATTATAGCCACTTTTCGAACATGCCAACACCTAATTGATAGGCTCGAGACCATGCTAGCACCCTTTTGTCGATTTTTCAAACCTCATTGTGGCAATATAAGTCCTCTAATAGTGAGCCTAAAGATTTTTCTACAAATTTTTCCACCAAAAATCTGCAATAACTTCTTTGATACTTAAGCTAGAGCAATGAGATTTTTATGGTAGGCTTATAACTCTAAAATGAACCTTCATATAGAAAATGAGAACATTCTAATCTCATATGAAAAACTTACTAAAAATAGCAAGCTTCCATAAATAGTAAGCACCCTATCTACTAGTCCTTATTAAAATACAAAAGATAGAAAAGAAAATATTTTTTGGGTCATGCAAGATTGCTCTTACACCCAAGATGCTCTTACATTAGACAATTGGGGTAATTTGAGAAGTAATCCTATCACATCTCAAGTGTTTAGAGGAAAACCAATATGGTTAACCTCCTCCATTGCTAGCCATGATGAATCCTCTACTAGCCTCCCTTTCCATTTGCCCAAGTATTCCTTATAAGTTTTGTTCCTTGTACTTTTTCCAATATGATTGTCTAGTATTTCCTCAATCTCCTTGGTAGCTGAACTAGGTGCTACAATACTCCACTGCACTTCTGCAACTTCATCTCCATCACCTCCTTCATAATACTCTATCAAGTCTAAAATGTTAAATACTGGTGAAATATTTAGTTCGGTAGGCAACTCCACTTCATAAACACTTCCAGAATCATGTCTTTTCACTATCTTGCATGGTCCAAACTTCTTCATCTTCAGTTTATTATATGTACCCACTAGAAAATGCTCCTTTCTCAAATGAACCATGAGTTCATCTCCAACCTAAAATTCCTTATACCTCATTTTCACATCTACCTTATCCTTGTATTGTGTATTCATATTTATGATGTGCTTCCTCACCTCCTCATGGATGTTTTTCAAAGGTTCAGCAAATTCTTCTACTTTAGCACTACTTATCTATCCTTTATCTAAGTGCCACAATTCATAAGCATTTCTAAGACTACTCCTGTATACAATCTAGAATAATGATTTATCGATACTCCTATTGATAGAATTATTATAAGAAAATTCCAC